>OZ005660.1:119130858-120330858 GCA_963930645.1 Salticus scenicus | reverse complement strand
TAGGATCAAGAGAGAGGGAGGGGCTGTTGCAAAAATTTTTATTCGTTGCATTCTCAGTCGGACTATTAAAAAAACTATTACTTTACCTCATTCGCCATTAAACTATCAAATTTGTTTTCCTTAAGACTAAAAAATGGTCATTACTGGATTCTTTTAAAACTTTATGAATCTAAATTTTTGGTGACTTCTACAGATCATCGTAGTATACAACATTAAATACCATCTGAGCCGAAGCCTTAAAAAAAAGAAAGTTGTTTCTCCTATTACCATGTGTCTGCGGGAGTCCATTTGCCGGATCAGAATTAGAGATTTCCCATCTGCCCACTGCACTCCCCATGATTGATAAATGCGGAATAACGGATTACCAAGACAGTTTTATATAAGATATTTAGTGGTATATCAAGTGTGAGTTATTGTGATTTGTGTTTGCTTTCACCGTTTCTTTACGCACAGGAGAAAAACCAAAAGAGAAAGTATGTTGCGTGTATTATATCTTCCTTTCTACTTTTCTTTTCTCATACAGGAGGAAAGTCCATCGTGTTTATTTAATTACTATTTATGTCGAATGCTCATGGGAACATACTGTGTGTTGACATTTTTCTATAGATCGACATGTTTCTGACGAATAAATTACTTCAGAATAGGAAGGTTAAAGATTTTTCAGCAATATAGAGGACAAAATAAACATGATTTGCTCTCGGAAGATCCTGAAGATTTTTACATTATGTGACGTCTCAAGAATTTTATTAACGTTTTTCCAGATAAGTTTTTTATATATATTTTTTTTCAGTATGTAGATATATATAAAAACAAATGCACTTATATTTCAATGCAAATATTCAATTAACTAAAACTAATTTAAAATAAATAAATAAATCTTTAATTGTACTTTTGAATGTTAAGTACCAATTTTTTTAAAAAGAAAGTAATATATATGTGTGCATTTGTTCTTTTAAATAAACAATTTCGTGAATTTGGAAGAAAGTTTAATTCTTCAAAAAAAAAAAAAAAAAAAAAAGTTCAAAATTTTCCACTGATAGCTTGCTTTAATATGCTTTTTAATAATCTATTTTTCTTTGTTATGCTTATATATGTGTTTATACTTATACTTGATATGGTCAACTTTTGTATGGAGAGGTCAGTTTATTAAAGTTAAATTTTTCAATACTATTGCTTGAGAATGGTGTGCATAAAAATGTATTATTAGGATTAAAATTGAAATTTTATTAGGATTTTTTTAATTTCTCGATGGGTTTAAATAATACACATATACATATTTTTTTTAATTAGTTATTATTTTTTTTAGGAACTAGTGTAAATAATGTGTTAAATATATTAGAAAATGCACATTATAATGTTTTAAACAACTTTACACCGACGTTTCCTGTTTTTTTTTACACTTTCACATACACTTTTAAACAACCCATTTGAGAAATTTTGAAATGTTAACTTAATAATTTAATTTATATAAATTTAAAACTCATTTTTTTACACTATTATTGCAAACAAACGATTTTTAGGGAAGTGTATAATAATAGATTTACAACAAATGTGTACATTTGTGAAAGAAAGAAAGAAATTGTGCATGCACTCTGATTTTCAGTAATATGTAGTTATATATTTATTTTCTCAAACTTATTTTGCATAAAATGATTATTGTTATTTCTTAAATAATTTTTCTATTGATATGAATATTTATAGATATTTGAAAATTATGTTTTTGCCCATATCATTATCAAATTTACTCAATTACATGAATATTTACCAAGAATTGATGATATAAGACTTTTTACTTCATTAATAGATAATGTTAATAATATACATTGATGGATGATTTTCATTTTAACTCATTACTGAGGTCATGGCTTGGGATTGATTTTATCTGCTTTAATTAAGTTACATACGAAGGTTTTACACTGCAATATTTTTACAGATTAAAAATCTAAATACTATAAACATGTATCACACTGAATTGATAATATTCATTTTTTTTAATAAATTCAATTTTGGGCAATTTATCATAATTGCATTTTATTTTTATCTTGTGTAATTGTGCCCCATTGCTGTGTTGAGTGCCGGCTTAAATGCAGAAATGGTATTTTGATGCTCAATGCATAATCCTTTCTCTTGATTTCTGGCCAAAAATTTGTCTTGAGTAAGGGTATGCTTTGAGTAACTTAATTTGCATAATACACATTTTGTTACACTTTCATAAAAGAATTTTAGCTATTAACATTTTCACAATTTAACATTTATAAAATATCAAGTAATTCTAGCCGTGTCAGTAGCTTAAAACTGTTTTGCTAGTTTTGATTTCTTATTTTACAAAACAAACTATGCATGATTGTGTAAATCTAGCCTGATCTGTTTTATTTAAAAAAGAGAAAACTTTGCTAGTCACAGTGTTATATATGCATAGTACACACAATCTAAAATATTCTCCACAAAATATACCATTTTTTTTACATGTATATATATATTTTTTTCAGTAGTACAAAATATCTATTTGCCCATTTTTAAACCTTTAAGGAAACACAAAAGTTTATAATTTTATTTACACAATTTATTTATATTTTAATAATTGAAAGTTGTATTGCAGGTATTGGGTCTTGAATAAATTATGAGAAAAATAATTCATCCTCTGTCAAAAAAAAAAAAAAAAAAAAAAAAAAAAAATTAAATACTTTGTACATTAAATTTATTCAAACATTTACAAATCATATTCAGTTTTTTTTTTCCCTCTTACTGCATAATATATAATTATATTTGGTCTGCTCAGATTGTTTTTGATATGCTAATAATTTTTGAATAAATCATAATGCAATTTTATTTTCATACAGGTATAAGTTTATCACCTTTCATATTTTTCAATACTTTTATCTTTTATTTTGCACATTACAATTTTATTTATGGTATTGGCACAGAAATTTCATTTCTTCAAGACACATTTTTTTTTTACATAATAACGAACAATTAATTGTTGTGCCAAATATGATTTTGGTTACATAAAGTTATTCATAAGTTTATTTTGACACACACAAAGATTAAAATTTACTTATGATGTGTTCACATAAACCTGGCTGGATCATCGAGATCTTGAAATATGTCAGTCGTGAATTAAACACCTCATGTCTTAAAATACAATCACACACTTACTCATTTTAAAATACATTATTTATTTCATTTGTCAATTTACCATATTTAATAATTAATGCAGTTAACTGAAGGTTATTTTTTTGAAATTATCAAATATTTTGAATTACACATTTTTTTTATTTTTCTCATTTACCTTTATTGACTATTTTTGTATAAACACATGATGATAGCAGATGAATGTTTGATGAAGAAGAGAAATATTTAAGAGAAATAATAAGATTAAAAAAAAAAAAAAAAAAAAAAAAAAAGAATTGATTTATGATCAATGAGGTCAACTGATTTTTGTCAATGGGAATTCACTAATAAATATGCTAGCAGATTCAATCATATGAATCATATTTTTGTGTACACTTGTTGAAGGCAAATATAATTGCCGTTTCATTTTATTCCAGCTGATGATTTAAATTATGTTGACGTATTCTGTTGAAAAGGTCAACTAATATTTATATATTTTGCATATGCACTGATTTATTTGAGTTGACGTATTCTGTTGAAAAGGTCAACCGTTATTATTCTGGCCATGCTTTACATATTATTTGCGCTATTTTTAAGAGGATCCTCACACAATAAAAATAATAATAATAATAATTAAATAAAAAAAGGCCTATATATTTTTATGTGTACACTAACAAACATTTTTTTTTTACTTTTTCTTTTTGTTTACATTTTAGTGCACGTTAAATTCGTGATTAGAGAGCGTTCACTACAGCTATGATAATTTGTTTTTGTGGCAATTTATTTTAATTTTAATATATTGTGGAACACTTACAGACATATACTAAATTTTTTAATAGTTCAAATTATTTCAGTTGATATTCATTTTTTACAATATTGTTTAAATATTAAAACATATCACCCATTTAATTGCAAATTTAATTACATTTACACATTTACCCTTTAAAACACAATTGTGTTGCTCTGGTTGTCAGTATAATAATGACTTTATAATCTTTGGATTTCGACCATTATATTGGTTTCAACACCTGTAATTGTGTAGGGGACTTCTAATTTTTTTACAACAATTTTTAAAGTTATAACTTAATAATTAATTCACACAAATAAAAAGAGTTTAAATTTATATGTTTTTGTTGCTAGATCTCTATATGTGTTCCCGTATATGTTTTCTTTTGGGTCGAAATTTCATTGTATTATTGGCTGATTTATCAGTTTGTCAGTCATAATACAAATATATCCAATAGTATTATTTTATTCTCTTGTACATGCATGTTTTACCATGCTTTTCTGCATTATTATCAGACTTGGCCTCACAACCCAATGTTTGACACACACACACACTTTCACAAAATTTTCTCTGACCCATTTAGTTGATATTTTGTTGGTTCACATGTGGTGATGTAGTTTTACATTTTTGTTTATTAAATTTTTACAAGCATTTTTACACAAAAAAAAATAATAAATAAATAAATAAATAAAATAAAACTGGTTATATTAATAAAACACACCTACACAAAAGTAAATAAGTAGATAAATAATTTTTATTTCTTTGTCAACTTACAGTAAATTCTGATATTTTTTTAGAGTCTATGTGGTTTTCGTATAAAAATGAAGTCATTGGTAAAAAGTGAAATATCCGTACATATTCTGTACGTGTTAGAAAATTTTTGGTTTACAAATAATTTCTTGTGTAATAAGTAAAAATTTTTTTTATTTTCTTTCAACTTAAATTAAATACTTATTTGTTTAAAATTTCTCATTTAAAATAATCCCATTTTGTAATGTTTTGCACCACAGATGCATTTTCAATGGTACCTTGAAATTATCTGTGTGTTGCAAGAGGTAGTCTGTGCAGAAGCATGTGGCTGGTTCACTCTTCATTTTTTTTTAGACTATTTCTTGCTGAGCAATATTATAAAATTATCCGTGTAACATACGCTATGATTCTTGGGCAATATATGGAATATTGCTTAGGCTTGATAAAACAATAATTCAAATTAATTCTAAAACAATATATATTTAGAAATTTTGTAGTTTTGACAATTTTTCTACGTGGTTTTGTCTTGTTACATCTATACTAAAATGACTTTAATTTTTATCGCTGCCAATTTTGTTAAAAAATTATATAAATTAATTTTTCAAATACTAATTACTGGTTAAAGTTCTGTTCAGGAAAAGGAAATTATTTCATAAGAGTAAATTTTTAATAATTTTTGACCAACACAATATATTGAAATAAAGTTTGTTCAGAATTTCTGCAGAGAAAATAAATTATAATACAAAAAATAAAATAATTGGTTTTTCTTTGAAACATTACTTGAACTATTACATGTGCGATCTTATTTCAACATAGGGCTAGATTTTTTTTTTTTTTCCTACACATTTTTTACACATAAGACATTTCATTATGTCACTTTGCAGAATGCTGGTTGTCATTTTTGCACAACATGAAGCCTCTTCTGCTTCCCTCACATACAGTTCATTATGCTATGTTCGGTATGGCATCACAAAACCATGTTGGTCATAGCTATTGTACTATTCTACACTTTCTAGCTCATTTTGTTAAAAATTTAGATTTTCACGTGCAGATTAATTTTTTATATACTCAAAAATTGTTTGGAATATTTTTTCATATTAATGCTATATTATTTTATTTAAATTAACAATTAAAAATTTAAATCAGTTGATTTGCATATTTTTTTGCTACTGATTTCCTTTTCCTTTTCTCAAGCATATATGCCATTTTATGAATGTGAACTTTGATATTTTCAACAAATTATATATTGTGTCACACTAGTATACTTCACTTATTAGATGATTATTTCATGTTCAATACACAGTGTTATAACAATGATATGTCTTGTGAGTTGTTCTATAACTATGTATATTATTCAAATTGTCATGTGCTGTTTCTAGGTGAGAGAGAGCAAACTTTTTTAATTTTTTTTTTAGGGCATTGGGGAGAAATATGTGAGAACAAGTTCACACATATGTTCTTTTAAATATTTAATTTCTTTCTAAATAATTCAATTTATAATTTTAAATAAAAAAGTCAATTTATTAAGAATAGTTATAAAATTAATTCATTCATTTAACATATAAAATCTAATTTAATTTATTCCAATAAAAAAAAGAACATTTTATTCTGTAATATCCTCTGATTTCAATTCATTCTATTATAAAAGGCAATCTCTATTTAATTTAATTTGTATTTTTACTAGGGGACTTATTCGTTTGTAGATAGATACATTTCCCCCTTTTCATCAACGGTATGTTCAATATCTCATTTAATCATAGATAGAAAATAATTTATTTGTCTAAATTACTTTATAATATAAACAGAAGTTGCAAAATTTATTTCATTTCCTGTCATTTGTGCTATCATAATGACTTTGTTCATCTCATTGGCGTCAACTCGTTTCTTTTAATAATAATAATAAAATAAAAAAGAACAGATAAATTCTTAATGATATATTGATGGCGCCAATAAAAAATAATTACTTTGGCGTAATTTATGTTGCCAAGCTTGGCTTTGTCTTTTGAATAACGGATTAAATTTTTGAATTAACCAATTAGAACATTCTTTTGGCGCTTTATTTGGCATTAGTTTATTAATTTCGGGTTTGAATTGGCGAATGCAATTCAGTACTTCTCTCGCATCAAAACAGTCAACATCTCTTGTTTACTGGTGTAAGAAACTATCGTTTGCTCTCTCTCTCTCTCTCTTCCTTTTTAGATCATATGAGAACCATTATAAGTGAATGCTTGATAATTCATGTTTTTTTAACATAAAAATAAAGAACGCTTTCTATTGCAAGTGACTTTTATTATTTATTGTCAAGTATCACTCCTTTTTGAAAGATTATGGATTTCCAGCCCTGGTGTTTTGCGGTAAGCGATGTACTACAACTACATGATGGTGCCACTTATTTCACGGACAATAAAACTTCTTCACAAGTCCAAGCTATAAACAGGCACAAATATTTATACAATTAATAATAATAATAAATAGATAAAAATTTATACTTGTTACGCTTTGTAAAGATTTGTACTTGTAACGCTTTGTAAAGATTTGTACTTGTAACGCTGCCGAAGGCAGCAGGGACCTGAAACAGTTCTCTAAAAGTATTTAAAAAATGCATTTTCACCATGTTCTGAACTATTCTGAAAGTTTAAAATGTCTAGATGGTTGTAAAGTTAATTAAATAAATTTTCTGTTGAATCATATAAACGCTGCTGAAGGCAGCAGGTATCCGAAACAGTTGGCTGAAAATAATAAAAAAAATGCATTTTGAATGTGTTCTGGGCTTTTCCGAAAGTTTCAAATGTTTAGCTAGTCAGGAAGTCAGTTCAAAATCATTTGCAAGATCTGTACTGGTAACGCTGCTGAAGGCATCAGGGATCCGAAACAATTGGCTAAAACTATTTTAAAAATGCATTTTTACCATGTTCTGAACTATTCTGGAAGTTTCAAATGTCTAGCTAGTCGAGAAGTTAGTTAAATAAATTTTCTGTTGAATCATATAAATACTGCTGAAATCAGCAGGTATCCGAAACAGTTGGCTTGTTGGCTAAAAATAATAAAAAAAATGCATTTTCAACAGGTTCTGAGCTTTTCTGAAAGTTTCAAATGTCTAACTAGTGGGGAAGTTAGTTAACTGATTGCAAGATTTGTACAGGTAATTCTGCCTAAGGCAGCAGGTATCTTAAGCAGTTGGCTAAAAGTATTTTAAAAAAATGCATTTTTACTGTGTTCTGAACTATTCTGAATGTTTCAAATGTCTAGCTAGTCGGGTAGTTAAATAAAGTTTCTGTTGAATGATATAAAAGCTGCTGAAGGCAGCAGATATCCGAAACAGTTGGCTAAAAATATTTAAAAAATGCATTGTCAACGTGTTCTGAGCTTTTCTGAAAATTTCAAATGTCTAGCTAGTCAGGAAGTCAGTTAAAATCCGATTGCAATATTTGTCCAAACAGTTTTTGAGTTAAAGTTTTTTGTTACATTATGGCCAAAACCTTTGTATTTTTGGTCATTATGAAACTAATTTTCTTAAATATCTCCAAAACGGAAAATCATACGAAGTCCAAAAAGGGAGGTGCACAACTGGATGTTATAACAAACCTATGTGCCAATTCGCAACTTTCTACGTCCAATCGTTTTTGAGTTATGTGACATACACACACATACGCACGACGTCACGAAAAATCGTGTAAAGTCGCTTATATCGCTAAAACGAGAGCTTGTGTTAAGACGACACTTGCAGGTGTACAACTAGACATCATGACGGTCACACATATAAATTGGCAACATTCAGCGATCATTCATTTTCGAGCAATGGGAAATACAAAATCCATTTCGCAAATCGGGATTACTATAATTCCTTATACTTTGTATGAGGAAGTAAAAATTGGTGCAGAATTTTATGAAACCAACTAGGAATTTTCAAGGAATTTGAAAAAATAATAATTGTCGCCTGTACAAAAAAAACAAAAAAAAAAAACAGTATTTTGCAATGAGCAAAATATGTCTCATATTCTAATAAGATGATATACAAAGTTTATCTGAAAAAGTTCCAGGTGTGATCTGAAAAAAAGAAAACTATCTTGCCAAATTTTCTGCCTGAGAAATGAATTCCATTAAAATCTACCAAAATTGGATGTGGAATATACATTTAGATTTCATCCAAGTTTTATAGAAGTTACATAAAATCAGCATAACTGATGCATTTTTCTTTTTTTTCTTTCTCTTTCAAGCATTTTAATGCACTTATTTTAAACAGGGAAGCCAAAAGCATTGGTCTTGCTTTTTATTATGCAAATATTAATTTTAGACAAAAATATACAGGTTATTGATTTTAAGCATATATTTTTAAATCCTGATATTGAAAATCAATATCACATTTATGTTTAAAATTAATCTCTGCATTATAAAAAACAGGGTCAATGCTTTTGGTTCCCCTGTTTAAAATAAGTTCATTAAAATTCTCAAAAGAGAAAGAAAGAAGAAAAGAAAAATGCATCAGCTATGCTGATTTTACGTAATTTCTATGAAACCTGGATGAAATCTAGATGTATATTCCATATTCAATTTTGGTTGATTTTACATGATTTAGATGAGATCTGGATGTATATTTTACATCCAAATCTAGTTGATATTACATGAAATAGCTGAAAACACAATGTTTCATTTACATCCAAATTTGGTTGATTTTACATGAATTGAACAAACTCTGGATGTCTTACATAACAAGTTGGTTGATATTACGTACCAACTAAGTCTTATTTAGGGACATGTTACAACTTTGCTTGTGACATTTCAATCAAAAATCGACCAAAGCAGACAGCAAATTTCAACGTAATGGGACGTAATATTTGATCTCGATTACGTAATATCAACCTAATCGGGATGAATTGTGTTGTGTGGGACTTTATTTATAGAATAACTCTCTCCAATACATAGCTGCAAAAGTTCTAGAAAAATTACTCCTTTAAAAAAATGGTATTAAATAAAGGAGTGGCTAAAAATGCTTCGGAATAAATTAAAAGGGTGAAAACTTGGCGCAGATCTCATACCGGTATTTATGAAACAAAATGTTCTTCTTATTAAACCAATGATTTTATAAATAGAGAAAATTATTAAGCAAATACTGGTTTGAGTGGTGCACTAAATTCCTTTCACTGAAATTAAAATATTGGTAACCTTGTATATTGCATATCTGCCAACTTTCTAATTAATATTCCGTAAAACTGTTAGTATCCGCCTTTTATTTTATTTTATTTTATACCATAACAGTGTTCATAACTATTATTATTTAAGAGTATTTGTCTTATTATTTAATTATAATTACAACTGAAGAAAATCATTCTAAAAATAAAGTGATGTGGAAAAGGGGGCGATCACTAGCAATTTTACGGAATATCAATTGAATGTTGGCAGGCATGATATTGCTGTTTCAAACAGTAAGTCCACACCTTACTGAATTTTCTGAAACATTACATTTAATCTGAGGAGTAGTAACCTTACAATATTGAAGTACAAAAATATTGACAGCAGGGATAAAAAAAAGATTAGCGTTCAAAAACTAAGTAAAGTTATTTCATATTTAAAAAGGAATACTCAACATATATATATATATATAGAGAGAGAGAGAGATAATAAAAATCGGATAGTTTCTATCTTGTAAAGTAATCCCCGCCTTACAACTTTTTCTAAAACTTTGCTGTATAAAACAAAAACATTTTACTTATTCATTATTAAATCATTTAAATTTTGTCTTCCGGAATCTATGTGGTAAATATCGTTGGCATTTATGTATACCAGTGTCACATGTACAATTTAATACAAGTATACAAAACAATTTATTTCTTTTTATATTCTTTTAGTGATACAGAAGGCGGGGCTAGTTTAATTTCGAATTTTTTCATAATACCTTAAAACTCTATGATTGGTTTGATAATTTCTCAGAAAATATGGTTTCCTAATTGAAATCATTTTATAAAATCAATTTTTAAGACTGAAGTATACTTAAAATAATAATTAAAAAAAAATGAGCGCTATATGAAAAAAAATATTAATACTTTTACTACGATGGTCGTCTACAAGAGATATAAAAAAAAAAAAAATGTCTGTCTTGCACTCCAGTAATTATCGAGTATCAATGGACTTTTTTTTTTTTTTTTTTTTTTTTAACAGTTTTTACATCTACCTAATTTTCTATTTTAAATAATAAGCCCGCCTATTTAGATGATTTTACTTTCTAATGTTTCTTTAAACAGTTCAATGTTCAAACTTTATCACTATGAATTGATGCGGTAAATGCCACTGGTGTATATTTTTACCATTGAAAATTAAGGGGTGAAGCACGATTACGAAAAGATACTTTTTCTTTATTCTGTTGTTTTAGAAGAACGCTAACAGGTGGGTAAAATTTTTCATAAATAAAAATATTTTACTGAATCAAAAGTTGTCATGGGTTATGTTTGGGTGTCTGCGTTGCATTTTAATTGTATATAAATTAAGCTATTTTTTGTAAAAATACAAATAAAGGTTTTTAACATTAGCATCTTCAAACTTTGAACACTTATAACTCTATCTCTCTCTCTCTCTCTATATATATATATATATATATTTATGTGATATGTACGAGTAATGAACAATCGATATACTTTTTCCTTATGCTGTGACTTCAGGATTCAAATATTTTGTAGTGTTATTGTGTAGGCGACCCTAAATCCAAAATTTCAGTTCATTTTTTAAAAGTACGCACAATTCACCGTTCAGTGATAGGGGAGAGTTCCCCAAAACGGGATAGGCGGGCAAAACGGGATATTGAGCCTCGAATCTTGACTGGTGGTGCTACCTCGCGGGAGAAAGGCTAAACTGGCTCCCGACCGCCATGACAGCATTCTCAGTTGATCTCTCAACGCTAGCCACGTGTTTCGCAAAGAAATATTTTTTCATAGTTTTCAAGTGAGATATTTTTACTTACTTTGTACATTTTTCGACACAGAACAACTATCCTTGTGCTTCTCCGTCCTTCGGAACAATTCCGGTAAGTACTGTGTTTTGTTCATAGCTCTTTTAAAAACAATTTCATGTATTTAAATATTGCTAGTGAGTGACGGTTCAGGGGTCAGCTATTTATGTTGTCAAAAGCGTCACGGTCGGGCAAAACGGGACACTTTTGGGGTGCCCAAAACGGGATACAATTTTGATGTGCCCCGTTTTACCCGACCATTTCCATTAATGTTTTGGCAATGTGTTTAAGTTAGGCTGGATAAACAAGGAATCATTCATTGTGTGGTTCAAGAAATTCGTTCAGATAGCAAATCCTTCCCATGAAAGACCTGTTCTACTGTTGCTTGATGGTCACTGCAGCCACACTAAAAGTATCGAACTAATAAATCTGGCAAGAGAAAAAAAAATTATCATGCTGACTTTCCCTCCCCATACTACTCATCGGCTTCAGCCATTGGATGTTACAGTTACGACTCCATTGAGCCCCTTCTACGAGCAAGAAGTTCGCAAGTGGATGTTCAACCATCCTGGCAGAGGGATTACTATCTACGAAGTAGGAAAGATGTTCAATGCATCATTTCAACGAGCAGCTCTTGTCCAAACTGGTGTCAATGGGTTCAGGAAAACAGGCCTTTTTGCCATATAACCCAGATGTCTTTCCTGAATATCTCTTCGCTCCTTCTCTTCCAACAGATCACCCGTTGCCGGATGCTCAAAACAGGACGTCCCAACAACCATTAAATCTGCAACAAAACGAGGCCAGATCCGAAGGATCTTCAAGTTCAGTCATAGCATCTAAGAGTTTGCAGTTATCACAACCACTAGAGACAGCATTGAATGAATCACCTAGTGATGGGGGCACCGATAACACTAGCACAAACGCAGGACTTATCCAACCGTCCACTTCAACAGGAAACAAAGGACTTGGGCTATACTATCGTCCTTCACTGCCATTTTCTATATCACCCAAAGAAATTCTACCTCCACCACGAGTGATTTGACCAAGACCTCAAAATAAACACGATAGGAGAAGAGGGAAAACAGCAATTATAACAGGAAGCCCATATAAACTTGAGTTGGAAGAAGAAGAGCGTGAAAAAAAAGAACGAGAAAGAACTCAAAAGCTGAAAAAAAGGGCTGCCAAAACAAGTCTCTTGAATGTTCCGAAGAGAAAACAAACGAAGCGTAAAAGAAAACCAAGTGGAGATGCAAAACAGGCAGATAAAGTTAAAAAATGTTACTCTGAACCTGAAAAAAACCACAATCATCATTTGCAAAAATCGAAGAAAATGGACTTAACGCAAGAAAACTTAAAAAAAAAAAAACATCATTAAGCCAAGGTTGGACGTCGTCGTCTTCAGAAGCTGAAGCTGAAAAAGATGAAGCATGTATTCTCTGCAACGCTCTGTATCTTGAATCGAAATCTGGAGAAGGCTGGATACAATGCTCGAGCTGCCAGGGATGGGCCCACGAAGCCTGTTCCAGAGCAGAAGAAGAAGACGACACATTTTTATGCGATTTCTGTGTTATGTAATTTTTCCAATTTACAATTAAAAAATTTCTTCCTATAAAAACGTAGCTTATTTTTGTTCTAAAAACTAAATCAAAAGTAAAATCAGCAAAAACCTAATAACATAAAAATCCCTATCCCTTTTTACCCACCCTTGGTAGGGTAAAACGGGATCATGTAAGACTTTGTGAAACCAGTATTTTTCACATAAATATTATTGAACAAATGTGACAAAGGTATTTTAAGTAGTTGAAAAGGTGTATACTTTTAAATGACATCTAGCTTTGGAATGTACCTTGTACACAATAAGAAATAAAGCGAAGAATAGATAAGCTATCCCGTTTTGGGGTACTTTCCCCTATCTATTACATATTCTGCACATGCCATGATTATCGCTAGGGCATGAAAGACAGCTGCCCTGAGCCACCGTTCTGGAAGTGGAATCCATAGACATACGCAGGAATTCTGTTAAGTAAATCTTCTCTCCCCCCCCCCCACCCACAAAAAAGAAAAGAAAAGAAAGATCTGACGGCAAATCATTTTTTTTTTTAAAGGAATTTTTAATAAAGTTCCTAAGTCAAAGCCTTCCCCACCCTCTCTGCATATTTTCTCTTTTCAAAAGAAAGAAGAAAAAAGAAGAGAAGAGAAAAAAGAATAAATTACATCATAATAATAGTCCATTGTATTTCAGAGAAATTCTTGATCAATATTATTCATAAATGGCAATGGCTTTTTTTATATCTATTTATTCGTGACTGATATCGGCTGGTACAGAAGTAAACAAAAATTTCGAGTTCAACAATACGCTGATCCAGAGACGTTTATAACCTGCAATAACGCAAGGGGAATGAAAGTCATCGTGGTCCATTGGCGTTACATGACGTTTTGACCTCAAACAAACTCTAGTGTAATTTGCAAACAATCTACATAGATTGACAGAAGGAGGCAATAGTGGTGCAGAGGGTCACTTAAGGTTAAGGATGGAGTTCAAGCTGATGATGGATGCACACAATATCTGAAGGCGTATTGGGAAGTACCGTCGAATGTTGCAGTTTTTCCCCCGATTATAGATAATGTTGAGAGCTAAAAATGAAGTTTAACTCAAAAAATTCCGATAGATCTGCAAAATTTCGAGCAGTGTTTAGAACTCCATCCTCTTCCCATGGAACTTTCTCATCCTTCGTGGATTAATGAAAAATAAAAATAAATAAAATAAATAAAGGAGAAAAGTGAAATATCATTTTCGTCTAAAAAGCAAATAATATTTGTGATTGATTTACATAGATGCTAACATTTTAATTTATTCCGGAGTATTTTTAGCTCCGCCTTTATTTATAGAAACTTTTTCCCCAATACACAACTTCAATAAAATACGAAAAAATTACTCTTTAAAAATAAGTGGTACGGAATAAAGCGGAGCTAAAAGTACTCCGATATAAATTAAAATATTGGCATCTATGAATACATCTGTCAGTACAAGCAAGTCTATACTGAAAACTTGATCAGTATAGAAACTAGAAGTGACAATAAAAATATTATTAAAGGAGATATAAAATATTTTTGAAAGAATTTTGTACATTTTTTCTAAAATTGTCCTCAAAAATGTGCTCACTTACTTTTGACCCTAACCCACAAACAACATTCCTCGACTTGAAAATTTTCTCTCACACCATTTTAGCCTATTCTTTTGTAAAGTGACCTCCTGCCTCCTGAAACCAAATATGATGTCCATTCTGCACTACCACCCACAGTTTTTTTAGGAATAGCCCCTTACTTTTATCATTTTTCGGTGATTTTTTGGCTATAAATTAGATTTTTAGGAGGGGGGGGGGGTTATTTTAACTGTTAAATATCTTCTGAGGGGCTACGGAGTTGGAAAATTCTAAAACATGGACATTTTGGAAAAGGGGAAATTTTTAGGGGGGGGGGAAACTTACCATTGAAATTATGCATTACATATCTCATTTTTTTTAACTGTTATTAATCTTATTTTTTGAACGTTATATATATATATTTATTTTTAGGTGTTAAATTAATTATTTTTCATTCTTCGAATCAAATTTATGGACATAAAATTATCAAACAGGGAAATAAATTGAGGAATGGGGTTTTGCATCTAGAAAACGGTGGGTGACTGAGAAAAATGGGAGTCATATTCGGATTCAGGAGGTCATTTTACATAAGAATCAGTAGGAATGTTATCAGATCTCAAATTGTTTTTTTTTTTCGTTTGCAGAGTAGCGCAATCGAAGTTTGAGATTCATCAAGTTGACATCATTTCTATATTTACATTAAACAGCCATACAGCTGATCTGTTTAAACAGTTCCCCAAATGTGACTCTAACAATGACCACTGAAATTAATAAAATATATTCATCAATTGTTGCACAGAAAAACTGGTGTGAAATTATTATCTTAAATTATGCTTGCTTAAAAGCGGATTCGGAAAATATAACAGTTTTATAGCTGCCAATATTTTAATTTATTCCGCCTTTATTTCGTACCACTTATTTTTTTAAAAGTAATTTTGTCTTCTTTTATTAAAGTTATGTATTGGAGAAATTTTTTCTATAAACAAAGTGGTGCGAAATAAAGGAGGGGCTAAAAGTACTCCGGAATAAATTAAAATATTGGCAGCTATGGAGTTTTGAAAGAGTAAATGCTTTAGTAAGACAATGGTAGACGTAAATTATAATTCTTGTTTCATATAATCCAAATGTGTTCGCTTTCTTAGTTGTTTGTCCAGTAAAAATCTTGCAATCGATTTTTAACTAACTTCCCGACAGGAAAACTTTGAAACTTCCAGAATAGCTGAGAACAATGCATTATTTTAACACTTTTATTCAATTAATAAATGACTGAAGATTTCTTATAATTGCTCTCCATATTACGCATTTGATGTTTTTTTTTTTTTTTTGTCCAAGTTAAGGGGATACTTCTTCAAAATAATCTTTAATAAGTATTTATTAATAGATAGAATTATCAATTTTATATGATTCAACAGAAAGTTTAAAAACGTGATATAAAAAGTTCTTTTTATCTTGTAATTATTTAAAGTTGAGATAGTGTTGCCACGTTGCCAGACTTTGCGACTTTTTTATTCAAAAATCATCAATGATTTTGGGAAGTGATTTGATATACATAATAGACGAAACGTGAAATCTTCTATTATGTATATCAAATATCACTTCTCAAACGGCCATTGCAAGGATGGAACACTGGCGCAGAACTCATACAGGTATTTTTTTTAAGAAATTTATCTACCTATAATATCATTAATTTAAGAAGTAGAGAAGTTTGTTTCATCAATAGTGGTATGAGTTCTGCGCCAGTGTTCCATCCCTGCCATTGAATAAAAAGGTCGTAAAGTATGGCAACACTGGGTTGAGGTTCAGTGGGTTTTACTAATGTTTGCTATACAATGGACAATCTGCGACGTTTTATTTGTATGTGTTCTTTTATAATGTATGCAGAGCTGAAAACCAAATCCGGCAAATTTTTAGTACCGTCCCTTTTTCCTACACCACTTTATATTTTGAGTAATTCTCTTCAAATAAATTTACGATTAATGAAGAAAACAAATACTCTAAAAATTAAGTGGTGAATAAAAAGGGGCGGTACTAACAATTTGCCGGATTAGGTTGGCAGCTCTCTATATGTGATTGTTAAGCCGTGATCGTTCAGTTTTAATGGAATTTAAGTATTTTGCTCTTTCTTCCGATAATAATTTTTTTACGCTAGAAAAATTTCGAACTCCAAATACTCAACTTTTGAATAAATAGCAAATAATTCATTTACGAAAATGCTGCTAGATAAACTACCATTACTTTAGGAAAAATCGAATATTAAAAGCTCATAATTTCTTTCTAAGGCATACGAACCTAATATATGTTTTTTCTTTCTTTTATATATATATATATATATAGTTTAAAATTTATTTTACTTTATTTTTATTTGTTTATTTATTCACTATGTCTTTCTTTCTCTCTTTCTTTTCTTTTCTTTTTTTTTTTATTTTTTTTTTAACAAAGTATTATTGGAGTTCGGAAGGAGACGACAGCTTCCATAAACCGATTTATAGATACATTTTAATATTTTTATGCGTTAAATCTTAAATAACGTGGGGTGTACTAACCTTACGCATACTTGCCAATATAGTGATGAATATTCCGTAGTATTGTTAGCCCCGCCTTCTTTTTCACACTGGTATCTTTTTAGAGTATTTTTCATCTTATCTAATCGTAATTGCAATTGGAAAATATTACTCTGAAAATTTACTGATGTCAAAAGAAGTGCGGGACTAACAGCACTACGGAATATTAATTAGGATGTTGGCAAGTATGGCCTTATGCCATTTAAGTAGAAAAATCTGAATAGCAATATTAAAAAAATAAATTAATAATTAATAAAATAATGACAAAAGACTGGGAAAAGTTATTTAATATCTTAAATAATAGTGATAATAAACAAATATATAAATATATAAATAAAATAAAATATTGTTGTCGGGTGTTGTTAAACAGTAAACGCTTCTTTAACTCATTTCTTTAACAAGTTGTATATAACTTGAGGCAAACGAACATAAACATATATAACAAGATAAAAAAAAAAAAAAAAAAAACAAGAAAAGTTATTTAATGTTTATGAAAAATGAGTTAATCTATTGTACAAGTATAGTCAGGTCCAGGGGTAATTTTAATTTTAACAATAAGCCCCTCCTTAACCCGTTTTTCTAAAAGATTACATTTGGCTTGATGCGTAAGAATCCTACAATATTCAAGTACACAAATAAAGATAACAAGATTAAAACAAAAATTAACAGTAATAAATAGGAAAAAATTATTTAATACTTAAGAATTAATATATTTTTCTTCATTACGTTTCTAATTTAAATAAAAAATCCCTCCTTTACGCGTCTTTTAATATACATTATATTCTTTTTAAGAAAATGATTGTACTTTTCCGTGATTAAGGGGACCAAGGATGGTGAAATTAATTATTTTTGTTTTGTCTTCTATCGCTTCTTTTATCGAGTACTATCATTAAATCTATCCGTATATAAATAGATAAAGCCTTTTTTTTTTTTTTTTTTTTTTTAAAGAAAAAATCTTATTTTAGAGATGGAAAATATCCTTTTTAGAAAAAATATTAATACAAAATAATACTTAATTTCAAAATGCTCCGTGCGAATTCTGAATTATTTCAAATCT
Source organism: Salticus scenicus (assembly GCA_963930645.1). Taxonomy (NCBI): domain Eukaryota; kingdom Metazoa; phylum Arthropoda; class Arachnida; order Araneae; family Salticidae; genus Salticus; species Salticus scenicus. The sequence continues at coordinate 120,312,509 of OZ005660.1, read as the reverse complement.
ACAACTTTCTAAAGTATGTGTTTTTATATGTAACTGAAGATATCTGTGAGTTCAATTTTTTTATAGCTCAATTACAGCATTAGCATCAGCTACAAACATATAAAGGCTACAATTTAAAATCACGTCATGTACTGCATTTGAAAGTTCATAATTAAGGCTACAATTTTTTTATTTGAAAATGAATGCCCAGAATTATATTATACTAGCAGGCTTTGCCCGCTTCGCTGGCCACTAAATTTAAAGGAAACTCTTTTCTATATAGCTTTACAAAAATAAAATAAAATAAATTACTGAAATTGTTCAAAAGCTCGCTCCAGGTCCCTGCTGCATTCGGCAGCGATTTGGTCATCCACTGCAAATCGGGCACTTGTCCCTATTACCTGCGACAATAGTTTACCAATGAGCTTCCATCCAGGTGCTTATTATATAACAGTTTCGAAATAGATAGTATCGAAAAAATTGGAGTTTCCCTTTTATATTTGAATCCCAGTTACATGTGAACAACACTATACGTGCTCAAATGTAACTCGGACTGGACTCAAATGTAACTGGGTTTAGACAACATAATATTTGCTTTTACGTTATTTCATATGTTTATTTTGTTTATCCAATCAACCATTAAATGACAGCAATTTCACGCCAAATATTACAATATGCTGTGACCGGCTACGTCTGTTGCATGAGACAATTAATTTTTGTGTTTATATATAATTCATGGGTTGTAAACTTGATAGTACAGCCTTAATATAGTTCTCTTTGGCGGCTTTTGAATTTTTGTCACCATTTTAGACTTAATCCATTGTAACAATAAGACTTATTCCCTTGTAACAATAAGACTTATTCCCTTGTAACAATATGCTATGAGCGCTATTTCTGCCGTATTTTAGACAACTAATCTTTTTATGGTTATATATATTTCCCATTAAACATATTTTTATTTATTTATTTACTAGTGGATCTGCAGATCAGGAGCCTCAACGTCCTATTTGCACCAGACATTTTTCAATAGGTCACTTTTATTTATTCCTTATTATACAATAGTATATATTGATTCGATTGACTTATTACCATAATCAGATACATTCCTGAGGGGGGCTGCCGCCCCCCTCAACCCCCCGCTGTATCTCTCTTTGTATACCTATTTGTATATCATATAAAGCGTTACGGAATTGAAAATAATTGCATTTATTTTTGAATAAATTTTTTCAAAGAGGCTTAGTAAGTCGGTAAAATACTAATTTTGTGCATTTCTAGTCGTTTTAGCGTTAAAATAGCCTAATTTTCCTTTAAAAACGCATTAAAAAGCACCATTTAAGGGAAGAAATGGATTTGGTGCCAAATTTGGCGACTGTTTCCCTTCTTGGCGATTTTTTTGGCGACCTTGGCGAGAAAATCCTTATTAGAGATATACCAAATATGGAAGCTCTAATCTCGTTGGCTGATGAGATACGATAATTTTCCAAAAACAGTCTGTGTACGATAGAATAGTATAAAAGAAGCATTTTTTTAGCCAAGGCGGCCAATCTCAGATGTGTGTCAGTTTCGTCAAATGCTTGCTTTGCTTTGAGCCTCTTTGAATGAGACTTGCTTTATGTGTTATTGATAAATAGTTTGTACTGTTGTTTTGCTGTTAACGGCTGTTGTTTAAGCTATGTTTACTGGTTGAATTGAAGCTGATACTTGGTTTATAGACCTGTATTTTTCTGGAACTTTCTGTAAATAAATCACTGAATTTTTGCAAGTTTCACCTTTCATTCTCGGACAACTTACGAACCCCCAAGTGCGCAACAATATGTATTCTTAATAAACGACGGTCTTGTATTATATCCCTGAAATTCATAAATACCAAATTTCATACAAAAAAATTACATAGCATATCGGAAATATTTTGCGTATTCTTTAAACTAATTATCAATTCTTTGCCCACAATTTTCAACAGAAAAACATGCTTTTAAAATTCTAATAAAATTTCATTATATTTGATGGGGTGTAACCATGTTAAAATACACTTTTAAGAAATACCGACTATAGGCCGTAATAGTACGAAATTCCTTTATGTATCCCGGAAAAGTAGCCACAGTCATTATAAACGCCAATAATAAGAATAAACCAAATTAATTATAACTCATTACTTTTTCAAACTAATTTGACATCATTTGGATGATTACAGTACATACTCGGAATTATTTTGTGTGGTCCCATAAACTATTTAGTCTATACATAACCTTTTTTAAGAGAAAACATGATTTTAAGCATCTTTATAATATATCTTAACTTTATTAAGTTCAATTCAGCATAAACGCATTAAAGTGCGCTCTAAAATTAAAAATTTGTCCACAGGCTCTAATGTTACGAAATTCTTTCGTGTGTCTTTGTAAACGAACCATAAACATTGTATACACCAGTAAAAACTATTCAGCTTATTTTGTGTTTAAAATTAATAATTGTTCCAAATTTAACATCGTTTGGATGACTAAGTGACATTGTCAGAACACTTTTGTAAGGTCCTGTACATCAATTAGAAAGCTTAAGAGCACATATTTTCTTCAAACAACATAAGTTTAATAAGCATCTTACTCACGTACTCTAGTTTCATTTTCTTCATTGCAAAGTAATGATATTAAAATGCGTTTAAACGAAATTCACCCCATACGCCGTAATGTTAAGAATTTTGGCGTATCCCTGTACACAGTTTATAAAAAATATAGCAATAAAAATTATACAGCTACTTATATGCAAAGCTGGAACGTGTGCGCCAATTTGCAAGTCAATCGAAGGATTTTTGCGGCTGCTATTGCGGTACATACAAATTTTTCCCATAGGCCGTAAGGATAAGAAAAATTTTGGCGTGTCCCTGTACACGAACAACAAATGGAATACACACCTAACACTATACAGCTAATTCCGTTGGGCTCATGAATATGTGTACAAAATTGCAAGTCAATAGCGTTCTTTTTTGGGCCGCTATCGCGGTACATACAAATTCTTCCCATAGGCCGTAATGATAAAAAACTTTGGCGTGTCCCTGTACACGAACTACAAATGGAATGCATACCCAAAACTATACAGTTAATTTCGTGGGGATCATGAACATGTGTACAAAATTTCAAGTCAATAGCGTGATTTTTGCGGCCGCTATCGCACGACAGACAGACAGACAGACGGACGGACAGACAGAACCCAAAATCCTTTTGAGTCTCAACAGAGGGCTTCCACTGACGTTTCGGCAAAAATTGGAAGTCAATAGCCTGATTTTTGCGGTGACTATCGCTGTACATACAGATTCTTCCCATAGGCCGTAATGATAGAAAATCTTTGGCGTGTCCCTGTACACGAACTGCAAATGGAATACACACCTAAAACTATACAGCTGATTCCGTTGAGCTCATGAATATGCGTACCAAATTGCAAGTCAATAGCGTGATTTTTGTGGCCGCTATCGCGGTACATACAAATTCCTCCCATAGACCGTAAGGATAAGAAAAATTTTGGCGTGTCCCTGTACACGAATTACAAATGGAATACACACCCAAAACTATACAGCTGATTTCGTGGGGCACATGAACTTGTGTACCAAATTGCAAGTCAATAGCGTGATTTTTGGAACCGCTATCGCGATACATACAAGTTCCTCCCATAGGCCGTAATGATAAGAAAACCTTTGGCGTGACCCTGTACACGAATTACAAATGGAATACACACCCAAAACTATACAGCTGATTCCGTGTGGCACATGAACATGTGTACCAAATTGCAAGTCAATAGCGTGATTTTTGCGGCCGCTATTGCGATACATACAAATTCCTCCCATAGGCCGTAATGATAAGAAAAACTTTGGCGTGTCCCTGTATACGAACTATAAATGGAATACATACCAAAAACTATACAGCTGATTTCGTGGGGCTCATGAACATGTGAACCAAATTTCAAGTGAATAGCGCTATTTTTGCGGCCGCTATCGCGCGACAGACAGACACAGCCCAAAACCGTTTTGAGTCTCAATGTAGGGCCTCCACTGACGTTTCGGCAATTAATTTGAATTTTTCAAATATTTCTGTTCGACAGCGTGCAAGTGCAGTAACACACAGAGGCTCATTTGTTTGTATGATAAATTAGCATAGTGATTATTATATAAAAAAATAAATAAATAGGTAAAAATTATCGTGTTACTGTGCAACCGCGAAAAGAAGGCATCCGACCTTGGAATAGTTCATTTTGAAGAAGGGGCGGGCGAATGAAATGCAAATGATGCTTGGCGGCAGTTCTTTTCGCCAAACAATTCTTTGACTTACCAGCTTCTTTGGCGCCAATACGAACAGTCAAAGTGTCTATTGTTGCTAATTCAATAGAAAATTGCTAAATTTTTGTCAATTTAAATATTGTTTTAATTATTTCTTATAATTTTTTTATCAGATATGCAGAAAATCGATAAAACAAAATAGCTTTAAACATTGCTTATAATTTGTGTTCACATGTATGTTTATTTCTAGTATTTAAATTAATTGAATCCCTAAAATTTACTCGTTTAGCTTTTATCTTCTCGAAGTATACGTAAAACAGTTCCTTTTTTTTTTTTTTTTTTTTTTTTGTAAATATTCACTATCATGCTTAGTTCAATTATTTAAATCTAAAAATATATTATATGAATGTTTTGTATATATTAACTATCGTGATTAATTAAATTTCTTCCTTTCTACTTTTATTACAACCATTATATGATTATGTCATGTTATTTAATGACAATTACAATAATTAATTTAATGTTTATTTTATCAAAACTGTAACGGTATTAATCATGGTTTCTTTTATTTCATATATTGTAGAAAGAAACTTTTAGTTTAATTAAGTTACTTCTTTCATCTCTTTCTCCTGATAATGATTGTACTTTAAAATTACTTCTCGGAAGCCATTAAGATTACTTTATTTAAAAAAAATCAAAATTTCTTTTTGAATGTTATTTGATCGCCGAAACTTTAAAATTTGTAAACAATAGTACCTCCGAACACTTCTTTTAAATAGTAATTAAAAATACCTCCAAACATTAAGTTTATCAACAACTTCAAATTATAATTTCACACTAAGAAACGGGCTAACAACGCCAAATCTGGAAGCCACTCTACTCTGTGTTACCATGGAAACACAACCTCTCACCTTATTTCATTAACCCGTTAGTAGTCGCTAGCGACAGCGCCACCTATTACAGATTGCGAACTTTTTATTTAACTGTCACCAATAATTTTTAGAAGTGATGTGATCGACGTTAAATCGATTTTATTCGCGTTTTATATATATCAAATGCCACTTCTAAAAATTTTTGGTAGCTATTGAATAAAAAAATCTGGAAAAACTGAAGTATGGGCGGCAAATCGACCAACTAGCGACTACTAACGGGTGAATCGAATCATCTGAAAACACGTGATTCGAGTGCCAAGTTATCACGGTTGTGCAATACACAACTTTATTATGTCGCTTCACTGGCGGCTTTTGAATTTTTGTCGCCATATTAGTGATGTTTTTTTTTTTTTTTTTTTTTTTTATGAAAAGGGAAGACTATTTTGCTAATAATTTTATCAAACTCTTTTTTGTTTATACATAAGAATCCTTTATATTCTGCTTATATTTTTAATGTTTTTTAGGTTTAAAATAGTGCTGGTTGAAATAAATTTTCTATCTTTAAAACTGCATTTGTTCTGTAAATTTCGTGTAAAAATAAATCATTTATGTTTTTATATATTTGGTGCGCTACTTAGATTAAAATGGCTGTTGCTATATTAAATTTCTTGTCGAAAAACGTTCGGTGTACTTCAACACCAAAATTTAAAAAATCGCCCAGCAGGATCTGTTAATGAAACTAATAAAATAAAAATATGGTTCATAGAGTTTAAATAATCTATTTAAAAAAACTTTTAAAACCCAAATTACCAATGTATCGTATCGCATATATAGATATAGTAAAAATAAATTGATTGATCATTGGGGAGAAAAAAGTGATTCCTTTTCACTCGGGAAAAGACGGCGATTTTAGCAAAATATGGCAGTCTTTCCCCGGGTGAATACACACGGGAATACACACGAATGTTTTAGCAAATAAAATTCATGAATAATTTATTCACTAAAGGTGAATGAAAAGCTCCAGCAGGGATGGAACACGGGCGCAGAATTCATACCGGAATCTGTTTAAGAAATTTCTATACCTATAATATCGTTGATTTAAGAGGTAGAAAATTTTCTTACATTCATAGTGGTATGAATTCTGCGCCCGTGTTCCATCCCTGCTCCAGATATAGTTTCAAATTCATTCTTCTTTTTTTCCTTTTTTCCTTCAATACCACTTAATGGCTGATTCCAAAGCTTTTTTTTCAGCATCAAAAATCTTTGCACGATAATATGGGGATGATAGATCTATATATATTATTATATCTATGATCACATAAATCTTTTCGAAGATAGAATAAAACTTAATTTGAAAAAAAAAAAAAAAAAAAAAAACTTTTGTTTATTAACCAAAATAATTGATGAAATTTGAAATGCAAGTTGGTTTTGTGGGGTACAGGCAGTATATTATATTTTTGTGTTCGTGAGAGAAAATTTAAAAGAATTTGAAAACTGCAATTTTTAATCCCACTTAAAAATCATGTGACTTAATGTGAAGCAGATTTTTCATTTTTTTTCTCCCAACGGTTTCCGTACAATCTTCTGCTGTTGCCACCAAAAATTCATACTTTAGTTAATTTTAAAAAATCTAATTGTCCGATTGATAAGCTGTTTAATGCATCCGATTTACAAAAAATTTCCTTTTCATTTGCTATCTTATTTGTAACGATGCGACTGATATTTCTAATTTACTTTTTAATCTTTCTGACTTATTTTCCTCATTTTAAATAAATGTACGTTTTTCTTCTTTTAATTATTATTATTTTGTCGAAAAAATAGTTGGCAACAGTTAAATTATGAATAAAATTTTAAAAATTAAATGGCTTATTTATCAGAAATTAGAAGGTTATTATTTTCACATTTTAATTAATTAAGAAAAAACTAATCATCCGATTGATAAGCTGTTTAATGCATCGGATTTACAAAAATTTTCCCTTTCATTTGGTATCCGCGATTGTAATGATCGATAGATGGCGCTTTCTCAACACTGCAGTTGTTAGTAAACATTATAGCCACGTGTGTTCCATTAGTGTTCTTTGTTAATCTACTTAATATTCGTACTATAATTTCTCCGCCATTACATCATGGAAAATTGATTGCTTTTGGAAAAAATACTTCAGTTTATTCAAAGTTCGATCGGAAGTAGATTTTTAACTGAAGTTGAACAAATATTAATTTCAAATCATCTGATTAATTCTTTACTTCCATTAGCCGAAGCAACTGAAATTTTAAATTTGTCATTTGTAAATAAATAGAAGCTCAATTCTGGATTTCTTGATCCTTTGGAGTTAGATTGTAGCACACAACGGTATGTGTTATCTTTTTTACCGTATTTATTCATTTTTATTCAATAAATATATGTGAAACTAAATATCGGCAAGCAATGGCGGCTGTATGGAATTCGAATTAAACCATGTTTATTGTAATTTCACCTTAGCCCACCAGAGGGCGAGCATTTCATTACAATCGCGGATCTTATTTGTAACGATGCGACTGATATTTCTAATTTATTTTCTAATCTTTCTGATTTATTTTCCTCATTTTAAATACATGTACGTTTTTTTTTTTTTTTTTTTTTAATTATTATTATTTTGTCGAAAGAAAAATTGGCAACAATTAAATTATGGATAAAATGTTAAAATTTAAATGGCTTATTTATCAGAAATTAGAAGGTTATTATTTTCACATTTTAATTAATTAAGAAAAAACTAATCAAAAATTCGAAAATCTGACTTCGATGTGCACAATGACCCTTCGGGGGGCACCTTTGTGCTAAATCTCGTGACTGTCTGAGCTACCGTTTTCGAGAACAGTGAAATATACAAATATTACTCACTTAATAGTATAAGATATATTTTATTTATGTACTATGACAAATACATTTATGAACACTCATACAAAATTTTAAAAGGATTGGATGAAAACAAATTTGCAAGAATCATTAACATTAATTAATCACTCCAAACTTTTGAACAGAAGAGAAACAAGTTTAAAATTTAAAATATTACAAAAATCTTTTAAATAATGGTTGAGGAATTATAGAAAGATACGTTTTAAAAGTGTTATATAGCTCTGTACATTTTGAAATAATTATATGGATATTTTTAATGGCATTGATTTTGATAATTATCACTATTCTTTGTTCCCTTAAATGATTTAATTATGCTTTCAACAATCGATGCATTTATATATGACGGCATTACATGTCGAGTAAATCTTGAATATAAAAATCGTTTTTTAAGTAAAGTATAATTTGAGACGTATGTCATCCACCATTTACCGTTCAAAAATACGTTAATTTTTAGATTAGATATTGGAACGTTTCTTCGAAAACAATGAAAGTCACATTTTAATTTAAATAAGAAAGTGGAGACTTAAATAAGGAGATTAAATAATCTTTTCCATTAGATTTATCGACTTTTTGCCATAATTGATGGAGATAATAACATGAGTTGATAGCACTGGTTTGAAACGTAATATCATTCTATCTCGAAAACTGTGATAAGAATGAGCTGTAATTTTAAAACCATATTTTTGAAGTTTTTTTTTTTTTTTTCTATTCGTATACTTGTCAACATGTGATTATATTCCGTAGTATTGTTAGCCCCACCTTCTTTTTCACGCCGGTATCTTTTTAGAATATTATTATTCTTATCTAATCGTAATTGCTGTTAGAAAATATTACTCTGAAAATTTATTGGTATGAAAAAAAGAGCGGGACTAACAGCACTACGGAATAATAATTAGGATGTTTGGCAAGTATGTATTCGTGTAAATATTAACATAGGTCATAATTCTTTTCTTCATTTTTTTAATAGGAATCTATATATTAATTTGAAACGTGTTTTTGTCTGTCTCCACTAAATTGAGAGAACGGCTAGGTGTAAAAATTTGGTTGAGGTGTCTAAAAGAAGGTCTTGATCTGTAGATGTGTCATCAAAAGAGAAACATATAAAAAGTCGAACGGTTCCGCCCCCCCTGGGGGCAGGGGTTAAAAACACGTTTACGACCTTAATTCAGCTCCAAATTACTTCACGGTGAAGAAATTGTACATGGGGGGACTAGACTCGAATAATAAAAAATCACTTTCTGCGATTTTAGAATTTTCGATTTTAAAGGGGAGGAAAGGGGGAAAATAGATTTGGGGGAGGGGAAAGGGGGGAAATTAGTTTGAGGGGGGAAATCCGTTCTAGACCCACACATGTGGCACCTCATTTTAAAAATCTTGAAATTTCATGTTGATTGGTGATGTTTGTATACACTATATTGCGCCCCCTGGTGGTAAAAAATGGAACTAGGTGGTTTTGTTATAGACTCTATCATGTTACACCTTATTTTAAAGGTCTTGGTATTTCCTGACCGATTGAGATGTTCGTTCAGACACGCTGCGCTCCCAAGCGGTGGAAAGTGCAACTAAAGGATTTTGCAGTTGACACCACCGCGTGACACCTTATTTGAAAGGTCATGGAAATTCAAGGTGATTGGTGGTGTTCGCATACAACATATTGCGCCCCCTAGTGGAGGAAAGTGGATTTTGCAGCGCGTGCGTAGCATGCCTGCTATACAGTGCTGAAGCCACAAGCAGCGGAAACGCGAGTCAGACGTTCCTTCGGTTGAAGGCTAATTTTTGAGAATTTTTTCATGTTATTAGCGGTTTGCATATACGCTGCCGTAGGCACCAGGGTCCGAGCCCGAGTTCCGTTCTGTTTGAGGTAATTTTTTCTTTCTTACAGATGATTATTGTTTTCGCGATGTTTTCATTTAAAAATAGAAATTCAAACAAAATCGAGTTAAAGGTATAAAACCATACAAATTTAAGGTTCATTTAAAGCTATTATCATGGGTCCGGGCATTGCCGGACGGGTTCGTTCGGTTCCATGTTAATTTTTTTGAAATTTTTTTATGTTATTAGCGGCCCGTGTTTGCGTTGTCGCAGGCACCGGGGTCACAAGCCAGCATTTCGTTCGGTTCGAGGTAATTTTTTTTGTTACATCTGATTATTATTTTTTTTTTCGGAATGCTTTTATTTAGAAATAGAAATTTAAACAAAATCGAGTTAAAGATATAAAATCATACAATTTAAAGGTATTTTCGATTTTAAAGGGGGAAAAAAGAGGAAAAGTAGATTTGGAGGGGGGGGGGGATGGGGGAAATTAGTTTGAGAGAGAAATCCGTTTTAGACCCACATATGTAGCACCTCATTTTAAAGGTCTTGAAATTTCATGTTTATTGGGGATGTTTGTATACAATATAGTGTGCCCCCTGGTGGTGAAAAATGGAACTAGATGATTTTGCAGTAGACTCTATCATGTTACACCTTATTTTGAAGGTCTTGGTATGTCTTAACCGTTGGTGTTGTTAGTATAGAACACGCTGTGCCCCCTGGTGGTGGAAGGTGCAACTAAAGGATTTTGCAGTTGACACCACCATGTGACACCTTATTTGAAAGGTCTTGGAAACTCAAGACGATTGGTGATACAGGTCTTAAAATTTCATGTTGATTGGGGTTGTTTCTATACAGTATAGTGCGCCTCCTGGTGGTTAAAAATGGAACTAGGTGGTTTTGCAGTAGACCCTATCATGTTAAACCTGACCGTTGGTATTGCTCGCATAGAACACGCTGTGCCCCCTGGAGATGGAAAGTGCAACTAAAAGATTTTGCAGTTGACACCACCATGTGACGCCTCGACCTGCTTAGTAGTGGGAAGGGACTTATACATATTAAGTGCCTCCAGAATTGCACGTAGCTCGCAGGTGAAGTTAGAGGCTATATTTCCCGCAATAAATTTTCCCTGGTGAGGCGTATCATCTGGAGTAGTTAAAAACACACCTGAACCCCCATTGGTGATAGTTTTGTCAGAGGAACCATCTGTATATGCATGTACAAAGTTCTCTTTTGGAAAGTTTTCAATTGTATCGAGTCCCTTTTTCCTAATGATATCATTCTGTTCATTTCTGTTGCATGGCTCTAAAAGGTCGGTATGAATGTTGGTGTTCAGTGGAAGCCTTTTGCGAGAGATAGGTTCTTGAACAATAACCCATTTGTTGTGTTCAAGGCCAATACTTGCTCTGATATCTCTATCATATTGCATGGGTGAAGATCGTTTTAGTCTTGACTTGGCATTCCACCCTTCAAAGGTAATGTGAGAAATGTGTCCAGGAACACGACTTCTCGCTTTGTTTGTGAATTTTATCATATTTACTTTTCTTCTATTTTGTAGACTTTCTAGTCCACACTCTCTGATTATCTTGACATTATTGGTGGATAATACTGCACCAGTCACTATCTTTTTAGCTGTCGCTTGTATGCTTTCTAACTTTCGTGCTCTCTGTCTGTTGTGAAGACGCTAAGTGTTGTTTTTTCAACATTAATCTTTAGCTTTAGATCTTGCGTCCATTTAAAAATTACATCAAGGGACTTCTGAAGAGCCCTTTCGGAGCTGATGATGTCTCTATCCGAGTGCCAAATCGCAATATCGTCAGCGTAACAGGCTGCTTTAGTTCCATTTTGAAGGTTGGGATGAATGTCGTTCACATAAAGCAGGAAGAGTAGAGGACTCAAAACAGAGCCTTGTGGCACTCCAGCAAAGATGTTCGTACATCTGGATAAGCAGCCGTTGTATCGCACCTTTATTTTTATCTTTCTCAGGAAGTCATTTATCTATATCAGAGCATGTCCTCCAATACCATAGTTATGTAATAGTGTTATGAGTTTCTGGCGCCACACTCTATCGAAGGCAGCATACATGTCCAGAAAAACAGCAGTAGTCTTTTTTGGAAATCGTTCTTAAAATCCATCAATTACGGACTGGCAAAAGTAAAATAACTGATCCTCAGCTGAGTGTAATTTTCTGTAAGCTGTTTGATAAAAATTTATCACTTTTTCCTGTATGAGGAACTCAACCATTCTATAGTGTATTATGCGTTCCATCGCTTTGCAAAAAATGCTGGTGAGGGCAATTGGTCTAAAGTTTTTACTTTCCGTGGCTGACTTTTTTTGTTTAACTATAGGTAAGATAATAGATGTTTTCCATATATTGGGCAGTCTTCCAGACCTCCACGATGTGTTGAAAATGTTCAGCAGGAACTTTTTTGCATTTTCCCCTAGGTGTTTTATCATTTCACCGAATATAAGATCAATTCCTGGGGATTTGTTATTTTTAATAAAACCGACTGCTTCAAGAAGCTCTTCCATAGTGATTTCCTTTACAAAAAGGTCTTCATTCTTCTCTCTACTTGCAGCTCTGAGCATTTTAGTCGCAGAGTGTTTTAATTCTAATTAATATTCCATAAAATTGTTAGTATCCGCCTTTTATTTTATTTTTTTCCACCCCAGTGTTTATCTATTTATTTATTTTAGAGTACTTGTGTTATTATTTAATCATATTTAAATTTGAAGAAAATTACTCTAAAAATAAAGTGCTGTGGAAAAGAGGGCGGGTACTAGCAATTCTATGACATACCAATTGAATGTTGGCAGGTATGATACTGCTATTTCAAACAGTAAGTCTTACAACCTTATTCCATCTTCTAAAACATTGCATTTAATCTGGGGTATATGAACCCTACAACAGGGATGGAGCGCTGAAGCAGAACTCATACTACTATCAATGTAACCAAATGCCATAGTTCTTATATCAACAGTATTATAAATAGAGAAATTTCAACAAATACCGGTATGAATTCTGCGCCTGTGTTCCATCACTGTTACAATATTCAAGTACAAAAAGATGGACAAAAGTAATAAAAAAGTTAAATTAGCGGTTAAAAACTAAGTAAGTTGTTTCATATTAAAGAAGGAAGACTCAATATATCCGCATCGGGTAGTTTCTATCTTGTAAAGTAAACCCGCCATACAACTTTTTCTAAAACTCTGCAGTATAAAACAAAATCATTTTACATATTCATAGTTAAATCATTTAAATTTTGTCTTCAGCAATCTATGTGTCAAATGCTATTGACATTTATGCATGCGAGCTTCACATGTAGATTTAAATACAAATATACAAAATAGATTTAAAAAAAAAAAAAAAAAAAAAACATTCGCGCCTGCTGACGTAGATTCACGTTATTTGAAAATTTGTAACTCCGCGAGTGGGCGTTTCTTTTGCAATTTGTATGTTACTTATTCCTTTAAAATACACCCAATATTCATATTTGTACAATCAATAGACTTTGGATACAAATACTTTGATTAGAAAGAGTGTATTTATAAAATATATCCATTTGTAATATAAATGTGCATATAGAAAATATTGTCCTGAAATGTTGTAGCTTGGGAGAATAACGCCCATAGACGGGCCTCACTGTCATAAAGACAAAAGCATGCGGTCGCGAAAGTGTTAATATTGTTTTAGCGATGCAGAAGGTGGAGCTAGTTTCTTTTGGAATTCTTTCATAATACCTTAAACATTTAAATACCAAAATTTTTAATCGTACTTATTCTATAGACATCTTCTTTTATTATTATAGAAAAAAAAAAGTGTATCATTTGTTTTATAATATCTCAGAAAATATGGTTTCTTAATTAAAATCTTTTTATAACATAAATATTTAAGACTAAAATATATTTAAAATAGTTTAAAAAAAAAAGTACTTTATGAACTAAATTATCAACACTTTAACTACGACGGTCGTCAAGAAGCGATTAAAAAAAAAGAAAAAAAAAAAATGTTTGCCTTTCACTCCAGTGATTGTCAAATATCAGTAGACATTTTTTTTTTTTTTTTTTCCCTAATTGACAATTTTTATATCCACCTATTTTTTTTATTTTAAATAATAAGCTCCGCCTATTTAGATGAATTTACGTACTAGTGTTTCTTTAAAGAGTTCAGACATTAAGCAGTTTAAAAACTATGTTTATTAACTTTTGTCAAGATTATTCATAATGAATTAAATCGCACTTATCAATTTTATAACTTTTAATTTAGATTTGTGAAGAGTGTTCAGCTTTGTCAGAGTGATGTACAATATTTTTAAAATGTACTTTGAATGTTGTAAAGAATATGATAAAATAACTTAAAATTAAATATAGATAAAATAATTAAATTCCTCTCTATGATAAATATATTTATATTTATAAGGCCCTATGGACCTCGCAAGAGATCACATTGTTATTTTTTTTAATCGACATGATATTTTTTCCGGTGAGATATTGTCCCGCGATATTATGTCTGGATCCCCGAAAAGTCACTTTTTCTTTATTCTGTTTTTTAGAAGAACGCTGAAAAGTAGGTACAATTTTCCATAATTAAAAATATTTTACAGAATCAAAAGTTATCATGGATTATGTTTGGGTTTCTGCGTTGCATCTCGTAAATATATAAATTAAGCTATTTTTTGTAAAATTATAAATAGAAGTTTTTAACATTAGCATCTTCAAACTTTGAACACTTATAACCCCCCTCCCCCCCCCTCTCTCTCTCTCTCTATATATATATATATATATATAATATGTTATATATCTAAGTAATTTGCATTTAATATAATTTTTCATTATGTCGCGAATTCATGATTCAAGTATAAAATCAATATCACTGAAAAAATTAAAACAAGTGTGCGTATTATAGTATAGATGACCCCAAATCCAAAATTTATCTTCATTTTCTAAAAGTACGCACAATTCCCCGTACAGTGATACCTAATACATTATTCCGTACAGGACCTGATTAACGCTAGGGCATGCAAGCCCCCCTCCCCCCCGGGGCCCCTGTTATGGTAGAGGCGCCCATTTACATATTCAGGAATACTGTTAAATAGACCCCCCCCCCCAAAAAAAAAAAAAAAAAAAAAAAAAAAAATGTGATGGCAAATAGTTTTTTTTAGAAATTTTTAAAGTTCCTAAGTCAATGTCCTTTCCTTCTCTCCTGCATATCGCCTACTTTAAAAAAATAAGAAGGTAAAGAAAAGAAAAAAGAATAAATTGCATCGTAAAAAACTCATGAAAATAATTAGTAGCCCATTGTTTTTAAGCGAAATTTATGATCAACATTATTCATAAATCGAAATTTTATGTTATATCTTTTTATTACTGACAAGTACCTGGATCTGCTGATACAGAAGTAAACAAAAATTTCAATTTCAACAATTTGCTGATACAGAGACTTTTATAACCTGCAATAATGCACAGTGAATGAAAGCCCCATGATCATACTCGCCAACATACTAATTAATATTCAGTAGTCTTGTTAGCCCCGCCTTCTTTTTCACACAAGTATCTTTTTAGAGTATTTTTCTTATGTAATTGTAATTGCATTTGAAGAATATTACTCTAAAAATTTACTGGTTTGAAAAAACGAGTGGGACTAACAACTCTACGCAATAATAATTAGGATGTTGGCAAGTATCCCAATGGTCCATTGACATTACATAGCGTTTCGAATTTTAAAAAACTCTAGTGTAATCCCAAACAATCTATATTTATAGATTGACAGAAGGAGGCTGTAGTGGTGCAGAGAGTCACTTAAGGTTAAGGGCGGAGTTCAGGCCATTAATTTATGCATACAATATCTGAAGGCGTATTCAGAAGGGATATTTTAAGCCTTTATTAATTAATTAATTAATTTTTTTCGGGGGAGGAGCATACGATATTTTCAGCTGCGAAGATGGATCACAGTAAAGTCACAGGGGTTCGCAATCTGACGACCTCTTATGCCATCGCAAGGGAGTCCCCCAGAATATATTTGCTCGGGCCCCCCAGACACTCTAAGTCGAGGCCTGCTTCTGCATCGATTATCAATGAAGTAACATCGAATGCTTCAGTTTTTTCCCCGACTGTAGATAATGTTGAGAGCTAAAAATGAAGTTTAACTCAAAAGTTTTCGATAGATCTGCAAAATTTCGAGCAGTATTCGGAACTCCCCCAAGCCCCTTCCGACGGGAAGGCCTTATTATTCATGGATTAATATATATTAAAAAAAGAAAATAAATAAATAAAAGAAAGATAGAAAGAAAGGCAGAAAAGTAAAGTATCATTTTCATCTGAAAAGCAAATAATATTTGTGATTAATATATTTTTCACAAAAGCAAGTTTATACTGAAAACTTGATCAGTGTAGCAGCTAGAAGTGACAACAAAAATATTATGAAGCAGAATAAAATAGTTTTGAAACACTTTTGTACAATTTTTATAAAATTGTCCTCCCTCAGAATTGTTAAAAAAAAAAAAAAAAAAAAACTCTTTACCCTTTCGAACACTGAACAGACTATCCAAGTTTGAACTTCAACTCGTTTATCATCTCCATATTTGTTATGATTTACAACCTTACGGTTGCTCTGTTTAAATAATTACTGTCTAAGATGTCTTTAAATAGTCAAGGATTCTGAACCTGAGAAAATATACTCACCAATTGCTGCACAGAAAAACTGGTGTCAAGTTATTTTCTTAAAGTATGCTTGTTTAAAAGCTGTATTTAAAATATATATAAGTTTTGAAATAAGTGTTTTTGGAAGACAATGGAGAAGATAAATGATAATTCTAGTTTCATATAATCCAAATTTTCCGATTTCTCCCGAGTATTATTCGCATTCACTGTACTTTGAATGCTAAGTACTAAATAAATCTTTATGAAAAGTAAATTTTTCCGTATTTTATCGCAATTATGTGTTTGAGAAATTACTTTTTTAAAAAAGCGGTATTGAAAAAATTAGAATGAGATAATTTTGATTTCTTCGATCAGTACTCTGAAAAAATCGGAATAACTATAATCTGAATATGTGTAATTTTGAAAAGGAAATTTGAACCTTTGTTCGGGCTATTTTCAGCTCGAATTGAATATACTAATCGGTCAGTACTACCAAGAAACTAATGTCCTTGAAATATCTCTTAAAATGAGCATGGGGATGAGAAGAAAAAAATCCCAAATTTTACATGGATTTTGCAGGAGAAAAGTATTTGCTTCTCTTTTTATTACATTAGATTTACAGCGGATGATCAAATAATTAAAAATGTTTTCATTTCGACATTTTTTCTATTATCTAAAAAAATACTAAATGAAATAACCTGAAACTTCATACGTGCAAAGAAAATCTAAAAACTCATATTTTCCACTATCGATTTACTCTAGAGTGAAATTAGGGGGCCAAACACCAATTGAAAAAGAGCGAAAATACTTTGGATCACCTTATATTACATAAAGCTACAAATGACTTGTAACTTTAACATATTGTTGCTAATACTATGTATAATATTTGTATGTTTTGGTGCGAGAATTGCGCAAGTATTTTGGCAGATATATATATATATATATATATATATATAAATGAAATGTTGCGTACTTGGGGGTTCGTGAGTTGTCCGAGAATGAAAGGCCAAACGTACAAAAAATCAGTAATTTATTCACAGAAAGTTCCAGAAAAATGCAGGTCTATAAACCAAGTATCAGCTTCAATTCAACTAGTAAACACAGCTTATACAACAGCTGTCAATAGCAAATCCACAGTACAAACTGTATAGCAATAACACTTAAAGCAAGTCTCTTTCAAAGAGGCTCAAACAATACAGGCATTAGCGAAGCTGGCCGAGATCTGAACTGAACTCTGACTGGCCTTGGCGAAGAAAACAGGCTTATACGAGATACTGTTCCATGAAATCCAGATTTTTCGAGAAAACTCTAGAAAGTGGTCAACCAATCAACTTACAGCTTCCATATTTGGTATATCCCATATAAGGATTTTCTCGCCAAGGTCGCCAAAAAAATCGCCAAGGTGGGAAAAAGTCGCCAAATTTGGCGCCAAATCCATTACATGCCTTATTGGTGCTTTTTAATGCGTTTTTAAGGGAAAATAAGGCTATTTCAACGCTAAAACGACTAGAAATGCACAAAATTAGCACTTTATCAACTTACTAAGCCTCTTTGAAAGAATTTATACAAAAATAAACACAATTATTTATAATTTTGTAACAATATATATACTGTCGAACCTTGTTATCGGGAACACTGTTAACATGAATTACTTTTAACATGAACTGTTTCCACAATCACCGTCAAAATGAAGATTAGTTCAGTTATATGAAGATTAGTTACTGATAGCATGAACTACTGATAACATGAACAAATTTTTTATCCCCCTTGAGATTCACGTTAACGAGGTTCGACTGTATAGTGACTAATCTTCATATAACTAAGCTAATCTTCATTTTGAAGGGGATTGTGGAAATAGCTTTTGTTAAAAGTAATTCACGTTAACAGTGTTCTCGTTAACGAGGTTCGACTGTATATACAGAGGTGAAAGTGTTCCTTCTTTTCACGGAACTTTTCCGGCGGTATTTTTTCCCAGTAATCTCTGCCCTATAAAATCAAAAGATATTGGTGTAAAACTATACTGAATTTTTCTAAATAAAAATAGTGGTGACGAAGACGCTGAACACTTTCACCCCTGTGTATATATAAGTTTAGTTACTTTGTTTGGCCTGTGTATGTTTCTTTGGTGAATTATTTGACTGACTATTCTTCGTTCTCATTCTTTTCTATTACTATCAAAAGGATTATATATATATATATATATATCATTTTAACTTTTTTGAAAAGCTTTTTTGCTTATAATTAGAATTGATTTCCAAAAGTTAAGATCAATCGTATGCAAGTTAAGATCAATCGTAACCACGCCCACTCTACGAAAATTCGTAAGATTTAAGATCAGACTTAAGAACGAGGCACCGCAATCCCAGACTCGAGTTCTATCCCAGCCTAAATCAGTTGTAAAAACTGTTGCAAAATTATAAATAATTGTGTTTATTTTTATATAAATTCTTTCAAAGAGGCTTAGTAAGTTGATAAAGTGCTAATTTTGTGCATTTCTAGTCGTTTTAGCGTTGAAATAGCCTTATTTTCCCTTAAAAACGCATTAAAAAGCCCCAGTAATGCAGGTAATGGATTTGGCGCCAAATTTGGCGACTTTTTCCCACCTTGGCGATTTTTTTGGCGACCTTGGCGAGAAAATCCTTATATGGGATATACCAAATATAGAAGCTGTAAGTTGATTGGTTGACCACTTTCTAGAGTTTTCTCGAAAAATCTGGGTTCCATGGAACAGTATATAAGGAGCGCTTTTCGCCAAGGCAGGGAGTCAGAGCAGTTCAGATCTCAGCCAGCTTCGCTAATGCTTGTATAGTGTTGAGCCTCTTTGAGAGAGACTTGCTTTAAGTGTTATTGCTATACAGTTTGTACTGTGGATTTGCTATTGACAACTGTTGTTTAAGCTGTGTTTACTGTTTGAATTGAAGCTGATACTTGGTTTATAGACCTGTATTTTTTCTGGAACTTTCTGTGAATAAATTACTGAATTTTTGTACGTTTGGCCTTTCATTCTCAGGCAACTCACGAACCCCCAAGTACGCAACATTTCTGGTGTCAGAAGTGGGGTTGTCTGTGAATGGTTATAACTAGAGCTATGGAGGAACAGATGAAGAAACTTCTAGAAAGCTTAGCTACCCAGATGAATGAAATGAAAGAAGGACAAAGAGAGATGAAAGAAAGCCTGAGTCAAGAGATGAAAGAAATGAAGGCAGCACAAGAGAAAATGGAAACATCGCAAAGAGAAATGAAAGACGGCTTGACTGAAGAAATGAAGGAAATGAAAGCAGTTCAGGAAAAGATGGAAGCCACTTTGACCGAAGAAATTAAATCTAATCAAGATGAGATGAAGAGAGAGCTTTCAACGGCGAAAGAATCAATAGAGGGTAAATTAACGGTGATGGAAAATAGAATGGATGGAATAGAAGGGAAAGTTATGAAATTAGAAAGAAATTTTGAAGAGAGATTTAGGAAGATAGAAGAGAATTTTGAGAGAGATTTAGGAAGATAGAAGAGAATTTTGAGGAGAAAGTTAAAGAAAATTTTGATCAGGAACTGAAAGGAAGGTTTTCAGAGTTAGAAGATAAATTGAAGAGAATAGAAGAAGATCTGGAGAGAAAAGTGGAAGAAAAGTTAGAATCCATGCCCCAGGAAACTGAAAAGAAAGAGAGAAGAATCCAGAATCAGGAATTTATTAAGCTATCTACCTACGACGGCAGTTCCTCCTGGCATGTATATGAGACGCAGTTTTCCATCGTTGCTGAAGCTAACGGCTGGGACTCTACCGCCAAGTCAGTCCACTTAGCAGCAGCATTACGGGGGGATGCAGCCGAAATCCTGAGAAATGTTTCTAAAGAAGAAAGGAACGACTTCGAGGCCCTGACTAGAGCACTGGAGCTATGGTTCGGAGAGAAGTGTTCTAAGGACTATAGTCGCCTACAGCTAAAATCACGTTACCAGAAAACGGGTGAAAGTTTGCAAGAGCTGGCAGCGGACATTCAGAGACTGTCACACCTAGCATTCTCAGACTGTCATGCTGACACTCGAAACGACTTAGCTCTTCAGTACTTTATCGATGCTGTTCGTGATCCAGAAATTCAAAAAGCGCTGAGACTCTCCAACATCAGAGACGTAGAATCAGCTTTAGGCTATGCACTTAGGATAGAGGCAGCCCAACAAGCCTCCCGTAAAGACCGCCATGCCATAAGAGCAGTCTCATTAAATGATACGCCTGCTGGTGAAAATGAAATGAAGAGAAGTATCGAAGAGATCTTAAAGAGATTGCGCAGCCTGGAGAATAATAAGGAAATAAAGGACCGGAAGATAAAGTGCTGGGGCTGTGGAGGGGATGGTCATGTAAAGAGGAACTGCCCTGTACGACCAACTATAGGAAATCACCCGGCTTCACCATCACTGCAGGGAAACTAAGAGGAGGCCATCTCGCGGGGCGGAGGTTGCCTAAAATTAAAGAGCCCCAATTTACAGTATTTCATGTTTCATCGATGAGTGGCGGCGATAATGGACTTCACGTCTATGGCCAAGTCAACAACGCCACCTGCCGGATGATTCTGGACACAGGAGCCAACGTGACCATCATTAGAACGGATTTGGCTCAAGAACTAAAAGAGAAGATCATCTGGACGCCGCCCTGTGTTAAACTCCAGACTGTTACCGGAGACGAAATCAAAATATATGGGAAAATGAACTTGACTATCACTTTTGGGAATGCCAGTTACCATCATATGGCATATGTGGCAGATATAGGAGATCCTTTAATCATTGGAATTGATTTCCTGAGAAAATTTAACTTTCAATTGGACTTCAAGAATAATGAACAGCATTCGAGTTCGGAAGACATCGCTGTGTTCAACACTGAAAATCAAGACATTCAGACAATTTGCCAGATAACAGCCAAGTCTGAAATTTCCATCCCTCCACACACAGAGACAATAGTTTCAGGAACACCACCTACAAAGCAATACTTCCGCTATGGACTGATTGAATACCCGAATACAGACAATAGCCCAAGAGGAGTTCTGGTAGCTTCATCTCTAGTTGATCTCTCAAAGAGTACTATTCCTGTGAGAGTCGCAAACATCAGCGGCAAAGTCCGAACAGTGAAGAAGGATGAGGTGTTAGCAGCCTGCACTCCTGTAACATGCATCAACCGTCCCACGCAATCAACTGAATCCAAGTCTTCTGAACAATTAATAACGGAATTACTCAAGAATGCAGAGTTAGGAAAGGAACAGAGATGTGCTGCGGAGAAGCTACTCCAAGAATTTAAAGACCTTTTTTCTCGAACACCTGAAGACGTCGGGAGAACGAACATCACCCAGCACAGAATTGATACAAGAAATCATCCTCCAATCAAACAACATCCAAGAAGACTTCCCTTTGCTAAACAGGAAGAGGTCAATGAACTTCTAAGTGAAATGCAGCACAATGATGTCATCGAGCCATCAACGAGTCCTTGGGCCTCTCCCATAGTACTGGTGCGGAAAAAGGATGGTTCAACAAGATTTTGTGTGGATTATCGTCGTTTGAATGACATCACGAAGAAAGACAGTTACCCTCTTCCCAGAATTGACGACACATTAGACACACTTGCTGGCAATAAATGGTTCTCCACGTTGGATCTGAAGAGCGGTTACTGGCAAGTAGAATTACATCCTGATGATCGTGAAAAGACTGCATTCACCACGGGACAAGGACTGTGGCAATTTAAAGTTATGCCGTTCGGATTATGTAATGCTCCTGCCACCTTTGAACGCCTGATGGAGACAGTGCTAAAAGGACTTTCCTATGAAGCCTGTCTGGTGTATTTGGATGATATTATCATTGTGGGGCGCACCTTTGAAGACCATCTACGAAACATCCGAAAGGTGCTGGAGAAACTCAGAATGGCTAACCTCAAATTGAATCCAGGCAAGTGTAACTTGTTCCGTCGTGAAGTGAGCTACCTCGGCCATATCATCTCTGCCGAAGGTGTGAGAACTGATCCTGAGAAGATCTCTGCAGTCGAGAACTGGAGTCGCCCTGAAAATGTACACCAACCACGAAGTTTCCTGGGGTTATGCACTTACTACAGGAAGTTTGTCAAGGGTTTCTCAAATATTGCCAGACCACTGCACAAGCTGACGGAAGCCAAACAGAAGTTCCTGTGGACAGATGAATGTGAAAAAGCGTTCAAGCGACTTAAAGAGGCCTTAACATCATCGCCTATCTTGACATATCCACAGCCCGACAGACAGTTCATACTTGATACAGATGCCAGCCATGAGAGTGTCGGTGCTGTTCTGTCGCAGGAAATTGATGGTCAAGAACATGTCATTGCCTATTGGAGTAAATGCCTGTCTAAACCGGAGCGAAATTACTGTACCACCAGGAAAGAGCTACTCGCCATCGTAAAAGCCATAGAACATTTCCATCATTACCTCTATGGCAGAAGATTCCTGCTCCGGACTGACCATGCATCTTTAACGTGGTTGCTCCAGTTCAAGAACCCGGAAGGACAGATTGCCAGGTGGATACAACGCCTGCAGGAATATGACTTCGAGATACGTCATCGTAAAGGGACTCTACATGGTAATGCAGATGCCTTGTCACGGAAGCCCTGCTCGGAAAGCTGCAAGTACTGCTCTAGAGCCGAACAGAAATACCTGCCGATAAATCCGGTTGCCTGCCAAGTTACTGTCTCAACACCATCAGATCAAGATCCCGATCCATGGAGTGACGAAGAACTTAGAAAAGCCCAGTGGGAAGATCCTGACATAAAGCCAATATTACAACTGAAGGAGACGACCAGCAACAGACCTATCTGGCCGGACATTTCCAGATTCAGTCCCATTACGAAAAGTTATTGGGCACTTTGGGACTCTCTTCATATCAGAAACGGCGTATTATACAGAAAGTGGGAATCTGATGATGGGAAAAGCTTCCGATGGCAGATAGTATTGCCAAGATCAAGAATTCCAGATGTTTTAGAACAACTGCATAGTAGCTCTACCGGAGGCCATTTTGGGGCAATGAAGACTCTGCAGAAAGTTCGGGAACGCTTCTACTGGTGCAAGGCAAAGGAGGATGTGGAGAAATGGTGTAAATCCTGTGATGCTTGTGCGGCACGTAAAGGCCCGCAGAAACGAAGTCGAGGAAGACTGCAACGGTATAACGTGGGAGCACCATTTGAACGGATTGCAATCGACATCTTGGGTCCTTTGCCACGGACCTCCAGTGGAAATAAATACATCCTCGTCGTGATGGACTATTTCACCAAGTGGCCTGAGGCATATCCCATTCCCAATCAAGAGGCATGCACAGTTGCAGAAATCCTAGTGCAGCAATGGGTGTCAAGGTACGGCACGCCCCTACAACTTCATACCGACCAAGGTAGGAACTTTACCTCTGATGTTTTCAAAGGACTGTGTCAACTACTCGGCATAGACAAAACCCGGACAACACCCTTACATCCCCAGTCGGACGGCATGGTCGAGAGGTTCAATCGTACCATCCTGAATAACCTCTCTCTTCTAGTATCAAGGAACCAGCAAGATTGGGACTTGAAGTTGCCATTGTTCCTGCTGGCTTATCGAAGTGCTGTCCATGAAACCACCGGCTATACTCCAGCCCAGATGCTGTTTGGACGTGAACTTCGTCTCCCTTGTGATCTCCTGTTTGGTTGTCCACCCGATGCGCCTTCATCGCCCGAGGCGTACATCCAAGATCTCCAGGCACGATTTGAGGACGTACACAACTTTGCTCGGGAGCGGATTAACATGGCAACGGAGAAAATGAAGACAAGGTACGATCTAAAGGCTACGCAACATGAGTTCCAGGAAGGAGAGAAGGTCTGGTTGTGGAATCCTGTTCGACGCAAAGGACTCTCTCCCAAGTTACAGTGCAACTGGGACGGACCGTACACAGTCTTAAAAAGGCTGAATGATGTAGTGGTGCGGATCACTAAAACACCTTCATCAAAACCGAAGGTGGTGCACTATAACAGGCTAGCCAAGTACCACAATTAACGGTAATATTAAAATTATAAATGTAAATACTGGTAAAATTTGCGCATGCGCACTGTAAATATTTGTACATATTTGTGAATTTTGTAAATATTTCTCACTTGATTTGTATTTCTATTTTATCGTTATATGCGACTTAGTTTTTGTATTTTAGATTGTGTAAATTTGTTTAGTTTCGCCTCTTGACCAAGGGTTGCACTGCCCGGGACGTGCAGTCCTTGGGAGGGGGGCAGTGTTGCAAAATTGTAAATAATTGTGTTTATTTTTGTATAAATTCTTTCAAAGAGGCTTAGTAAGTTGATAAAGTGCTAATTTTGTGCATTTCTAGTCGTTTTAACGTTGAAATAGCCTTATTTTCCCTTAAAAACGCATTAAAAAGCCCCAGTAATGCAGGTAATGGATTTGGCGCCAAATTTGGCGACTTTTTCCCACCTTGGCGATTTTTTTGGCGACCTTGGCGAGAAAATCCTTATATGGGATATACCAAATATAGAAGCTGTAAGTTGATTGGTTGACCACTTTCTAGAGTTTTCTCGAAAAATCTGGGTTCCATGGAACAGTATATAAGGAGCGCTTTTCGCCAAGGCAGGGAGTCAGAGCAGTTCAGATCTCAGCCAGCTTCGCTAATGCTTGTATAGTGTTGAGCCTCTTTGAGAGAGACTTGCTTTAAGTGTTATTGCTATACAGTTTGTACTGTGGATTTGCTATTGACAACTGTTGTTTAAGCTGTGTTTACTGTTTGAATTGAAGCTGATACTTGGTTTATAGACCTGTATTTTTTCTGGAACTTTCTGTGAATAAATTACTGAATTTTTGTACGTTTGGCCTTTCATTCTCAGACAACTCACGAACCCCCAAGTACGCAACAAAACAATGAGTTTTTAAATGTTCTTTCCATATATGACGTTGCAAGTCATTTCGTTTATTATTTTTTTAGGAAAT
The DNA here is from genome assembly GCA_963930645.1 of Salticus scenicus. Classification (NCBI taxonomy): domain Eukaryota; kingdom Metazoa; phylum Arthropoda; class Arachnida; order Araneae; family Salticidae; genus Salticus; species Salticus scenicus. Next base: position 120,287,099 of record OZ005660.1, on the reverse strand, counting down.
CCGAAAAAAGGAAAAAAAAATTCTAATAATTTGATTACCCGCTATATTTCAATGCAGTCAGAGAGGAAAAAAAAAAAAGAGAATCATTCCCCGACTGATTTGATTAGTAATAACGTCTAATTATTAATGCTATTGTTAAATTTTGCTTCGGGGTCTCCTACATATTAAAATCTGCATTAATTTCATTTTTTTTCAAATGGCAATACACATTTTTGACCGGATGCTCAAATTTCTGAGATTAAGGTGGTTCGATAAAAGGGACACTTTCATTTAATTTTTAATAGAGTTACAAAAGAGAATGTATTAATGGATTCATCTACACATTTAAAAAAACGAAGATATCGCACATAAAAGTATGTATTTAATAAGTAATAATGTATGTATTTAATAAGAAATGCATTTTAATATGAGAAAAAAAATGAAACATTTAAATATAAGTCAAACCAAAGTTGTGTTGATAAAGACACTCTGAGAGATCTAAACTTACTTGAATAACTGTTTTAATTCCTATGTATATAAAGTATGCGCATGCTTATTATCTAAAATATTAAAACTGTTAAGTCATACTGCAACATTTTTTTTTTTTTTTTTTAAAGTGAGTTTTACTAGTGCTACGCTATGGACAATCGGTGACGTTTCAAGTATTATTTTATGATAAATGTGATTGTTAAGCTGTGATTCTTCAGCTTTCATGGAATATAAATAATATTTCGCTCTTTCTTCCGATAATAAATTTTTTACGCTATCCGCGATTGTAATGAAATGCTCGCCCTCTGGTGGGCTAAGGTGAAATTACAATAAACATGGTTTAATTCGAATTCCATACAGCCGCCATTGCTTGCCGATATTTAGTTTCACATATATTTATTGAATAAAAATGAATAAATACAGTAAAAAAGATAACACATACTGTTGTGTGCTACAATCTAACTCCAAAGGATCAAGAAATCCAGAATTGAGCTTCCATTTATTTCCAAATGACAAATTTAAAATTTCAGTTGCTTCGGCTAATGGAAGTAAAGAATTAATCAGATGATTTGAAACTAATATTTGTTCAACTTCAGTTAAAAATCTACTTCCGATCGAACTTTGAATAAACTGAAGTGTTTTTTCCAAAAGCAATCAATTTTCCATAATGTAATGGCGGAGAAATTATAGTACGAATATTAAGTAGAATAAGAAAAAGAAGACTAATGGAACACACGTGGCTCTGTTTACTAACAACTGCAGTGTTGAGAAAGCGCCATCTATCGATCATTACAATCGCGGATAGAACTTTCGATCTGAAATACTCAGTTTTTGATTACATAGAAAATTATTTATTTACGAAGATGCTGCTAGATAAAGTACCATTACTTTAGCAAAGATCAAATAGTAGTCTCATTATTTCTTTGATTCCCCTACTAAGGCGTGCAAACCTAACATAAGTTTTTTTTTTTTTTCTTCTTCTTCTTCTAAAATAGGGTTTATAATTTATTATATTTATGTGTTTATTTATTCTGCCCCCCCCCCTCCCACACTTTATTTATTTATTTTCTTGATTTCTTTTTTTTTTTTTTAAGAAGTAATATATTTTAATATGATTTTCATGCTTTAAATATTAAATAATTTATATCTGCCAACCATCTCATTAATATTCGGAAGATTTTTAGCACCTGCCTTTTTTTTTTTTTACACAAGTCTTTTTATAGAGTAATTCAGGGGTGCGTCTGCCCTTTTCTACTTATTCAATAACATTAGTTTAAATAGAGAACTTTCTTTAAAAAAAAATACCGATATAAGTTCTGCTCCAGCGTTCCTTTCCTACGAAAGAGTATTTTTTATGCAAGAATCTTCACCTTATTTAATCGCAATTAGCGAGGGAAAAAATACGGAATTTTTTTTTTACCTCTGACTTTAAAAAGAGGGCGGAGAGTACGACCCCTAGTAATTTTATGCTTATTTAATCGTAACTACATTTGGTGATAATTACTCTAAAAATAAAGTGATGTTGAAAAGGGGCGGGTACTAAAAATCTTCCGATTCACAATTGGGCTGTTGGTAGGTTTGATAACTTGAGGTGTACGAGCCCTACACTATTCAAACAGAAAAATATGAATAGTAATATTAAAACAAAAAATTATTTGTAAAAAACTGGGGAAAATTATTTAATATCAAAAGAAGAAAAAAAAAGTAAACAGTTTATTGTCGGTAGTTGTTAAATAGTAAGAGTCAGCCTTAATTCGTTTCTCTAAAACGTTATGTATTACTTGAGGCGAACAAACACTTTAGTATTCAAAAGCAATAATATGAATAACAATTACAAAAAAAAAACTGTACAAGTTGTTCAACAATTATGGGAAAAAAAAAAAAAAAAAAAAAAAAACTATTGCCCAAGTATAGAGTTAGGAGTAATCTTATTTTTAACATTAAGCCCCTCCTTAACTTGATTTTCTAAAACGTTACATTAGGCTTGAGGTGTACGGACCCTACAATATTCAAATAACCATAAAAATTTAAACAAAAATTTAGCAGTAAAAAACTGTGAAAAATTATTTAATACTTAAGGAAAAAAAGAGTTGACATAGACCTGCTAACTATGCTAGTTTATCTGTAATGGTATTAAGCTCCGCCTTTTTTTTCTTTGCACCAGAATAGTTGCAGAGCAATAGTCCTCTTATTTAATCATGAGAATATATTCATAAATATTACTCTACAACTATTCTGGTGGGAAAAAGGGCGGGGCCTAATACCATTACGAATAAACTAGCATAGTTAGCAGGTCTATTAACATATTGCTTTTGATTATGTTCGTAATTTAAATAATAAGCCCCGCCTTTACGAATTGCTGTAAAACATTCATTATTTTTATAAGAAAATAATTGAACATTTTTGAGATTAAGGGTTCAAAAGACTTTGAAATTAATTATTTTTAGGGATGGACCTGATATCCGCAAAACATCCGGTAACCGGCATATCCGGCTGATTTTTCAATATCCGAAATATCATCGGATATCCGGATCAAAACCACCGGATATCCGGTTAATATCTCGGATATCCAGTTTTTTAATTTTTTTTCCCTTGTTTTCTTTCATTAAGATATTGTGAGAAATACGAAAAACAACTTTTATCACTCCGTTTGCGGGGAAACTTAAAAAAAATAAACTTCTTAAATCACATCACTAAAGAAATAATCTCATAAAATTCCACGTTTGTGTCTCCATTAGTTTGACTCGGCATTGTTGTGTAAGCAAGCAAGTCAGTCAGGAAATCTGCCTTTATAGATGTAGATTCCTGCAATTTATTTCTTATAATTAAAAACAAGTATTTTGTGGCCATCACAAGACTTTCTTTTATATTTTCCTATATAAATTCACTAAGGTGAAATAATTTATTAAAACTATTATTTATTAAAATTATCTAACATGATGAATACAAATAATTTTCATCTTAGAAAAAAGTAACCCAAAATATCCAAAGAAAGATAGTTTTATTATGCACTGACAGGATTCACCCCCTTCGCTGGTCATTACATATTTAAGGAAACTCTTTTTCTATATCGCTTTGTTAAAAAAAGAAAAAAAAAAAAAAAAAATACTGAAATCGCTCAAAAGCTCGTCTTTGGTTCCCGCTCCCGGGTTGACATAAATTAGTGCCTATCAGCACTTGGAGTCAACCAATCAGCAGGTGGCGCTGCTATGTAGCGATTTTCACAATTTGATAAAAGTCTATATCTCAGGAACTACTGTGCAAAATTGCATAAAAAATTATATGTGGATCACCTTGACATAGGTTACAGCGAAACAACTTTTGGTACTAGTTGATCAATAGGTGGCGCTTCTATACAGCGATTTCCTCAGCTTAAGGGAAGATTATATTTCAGGTTCTAATGCGTATAATCAAACAGCACTTGATATGTGATAAAGCCTTTATGAGATATTACGCCGATTCAATCTGGATGTATATCTACCAATATTTTGCGCTGCTACAGTACAGTTTTTCCCGAGAACGGGAATGAATGTTTCAACTTCTATGGCATTTAGCTGTACGAAATTTCATACATGAGATAACCAGTATGAAAACGCATTTTTAAAGATGTTAGTTAACCCTTTGCGGCGCAAGACAATTCAGACTATTTAAATTATACTGCCACCGGAATTCATGAACTAAATTAAGCTAAAAGAAATTTTAAATTTTAACGTTAAAAAAACAGGCCTTTTCTGATATGTTATAAACATAAATTTTTGCAAAAAAATTTCCGGGATGAATTTTTGCAGCTGGATCTTAAATTTTGCGTCCTTGCAGCGAGGACGCCGCGCGTTAAGGGGTTAAATTGTGTTTTTTTTTTTTTTTTGGATGTTTAGTATTAGTTTTCTCGACGATGAAAATCGCCTGCATTCATCATGGTAGATAATTTTAATAAATAATAGTCTTTGCAGTTGAACTGAGTGAATTTATATAGGAAAAATATAGAAGAAAGTTTTGTGGTGGCCACAAAATACTAGTTTTACTTTCTCTTACGCATGTAAATGGTAGAGAAGTACTCTTTTTGGTCAAATTTTTGAAGTCGAGTTTTTGTTATATTTACACAATTTAAGGTGCCCTGAATCCAAAAATCATATTTTTAACAGCTGGTCTGCTTCTCTGTGCGTGTGTCTATCATCAGCATATCTCAAGAACAAATGAAAGCAGAAAGTTCAAACTTAGTATTCTAAATTTGTATGAAATAGGGATGCTACACTAAGTCTTTCGTGCAGATCAAACAAATGATTCGTGTACAGGGACACCCAAAAGAATTCAAATACATTGCGTCTATGAGAAAAATTGTAGGTAAGTAGAGTTTAACAACACTAAACCAAAGCAAGTTTAGCTGCACTAAACCAAATAAAACTAGTTTATATCTTTTATGTGCGTAAAAACATGTTTCATGTAGAATACGGTATGGAAATCATTCACTGTTCGTTTAAAGAAGTACACAAAACAACTAGATTATAGTACGACAATACTTGAAAACGATGGAAATATATTTCAGGTTGTGCCGTCTGTTATTAATATCGGATTATATTTAAGTGCATCATGTGGTGTTTACATAATCTTCAAAAGATATACACTGGCCAATATTTAAGCCATAATATTCTTTTTTATTGTTAGTGGAAGTGCTTTTCTATAATATTTTGCCATGTCCAGGAAAGCTGCTTAGGAATTGAAATTAATTCTTCATGGCCATATGGTTAATAACGTATTTTTTTAAGATAAATATTCACTGCTTGTTTATATATATAATTACACGTTTTGAGGCTTCCTGAATACCGATGGCAAGTTTTAATGCTTGATCTTTGCCTGATACACTTAGAGTAAATTAAAAACAAGTAATTTTAGACGATCCAAATGTATTTTGAAATTAATATGCTTGTTAGTAGAAAAAGTTGATCAAAATTTTTAAATTTTAAGAAATGTTGCGTGTGAAAGCTGTCTGAATAATTTTAAATGAACTTTTGTATTTAATAACAGACTTGAATTCTATGCAAATGTATATATAATAATAAAACGGGATGTTGAAGGGAGCGGTAGTCCCCACACACACATTATTTGTCAATTAAATATGTTCAGAAGTCTAATTTGAATTGTTTTAACAGGTTTACATAACAGTACTCGATTTTACCCATTAATTTCAAATTTGTATTTATAGTTTTAAATTCCAGGGTAAGAAAAAGTCATGTGAGTGGCACATCAGATTATTTAAGTAAGTTTTGACAATTATATGCATAGCAAGGCAGACAAAGCACGTAGTTTAGACAACATTGCACAATATATTCTGTTAACCTAACTATTGAAAGCGACACATAAGCATAAGAATTGATATTAAAAAACTAGTATGTTGTGGTCACCACAAGACTTTCTTCTATATTTTCCTACACAAATTCACTAAGGGCAAAAAATTTATTAAAGCTATTATTTATTAAAATTATCTAACATGATGAATGCAAGTGATTTTCTTCTTGAAGAAAGCCATCGCTAAATATCCAAAGAAAGACCATTTTACTGTCTATAAATAACATTTTTTAAAAATGCGTTTTTATAATGGTTGTCTCATACATCAAGTTTTGCACAATTATATGCCACACAAGTTGAGATATAACCTTTCCGTTATAGAGGAAATTTCCAGTATAGCAGCGCCATGAATTGTCTTATAAACATCCAACTTGAATCAGCATAATGTCTCATAATGGCCTTCACATATATCAAGTTTTGTTTGATGATACGCAATAGAACTTGAGATATAGCCTTTCCTTAAACTACAGAAACCGCTGTGTAGCAGCACCACCTGTTGATAAGTTGAAATTAAATGTTTATATGCGCTAATTTAGGTCAAGGTGCATCTACATGTAAATTTATATGCAACTGTGTGCAGTAGGTCCTTAGCTACAGTCTTCCCGGAAATCGCTGTATAGCAGCACCACCTGATGGTCGATAAGCATCCAAATTGAACTGGTATAATGTCTCATAATGGCCTTCTTACATAGTAAATTTTCTTTGATTGTACACAATAGAACCTCAGATACAGACTTCTCCTTAAATTGCGGAAATCACTGTATAGCAGCGCCACCAGTAGCGCAATTGGCACCAAAAGTTGGTAGGCATTAATTTACGTCGTGTTGCATATACATATAAAATTATATGCTTTTCTGTGTGGTAGTTCGTGAGATATAGCCTTCCATTAAATTGAAGATATCGCTGTATAGAAGCGCCGCCTATTGGCCGATAAGCATTCAAATTGCACCTGCATAAAGTTTTATGATGGTCTTCTTACATATTAGTTTTGTTTGCCTATACGAAATAGATCCTGTGATATAGCCTTCCCTTAAATTGCGGAAATCATTGTATAGCAGCGCCACCTGTTGAGCAGTTGACATCAAATGTTGATTGGCACTAAATTAGGTCAAGTATTATCTGCATATAAATTTATATGTAATTCTGAGCAGTAGTTCCGGAGATACAGTTGCCACACAATTTTTGGTCTCACACACACACAGATGGACAGACAGACAGACATTTTCTAAAAATGGTCAAATCGTATTTTATATCTCTCATAACGTGTAAATCCGTCGAAAACTGAAGTCGAAAATTTTTATGAATCCAATACTTTCTTCTATTGAATACAGAAGAACGTAATAAAATAAAACTATTATGGCTTATTATCCCAATGGTATTTACATTTTTACATTCGCGAAAATTTTCAAACTCCAGTTTTCGATGGAATTACACGTTTTGGTGGGAGGTCCTGAACACTATTTGACTGTTTTTAGAAAATGTCTATTTGTCAGTTTGTGTGAGTGTATATCACAAATTTTGTGGACGCTGTAACACACGAAAAAATAAACGAAATTTAACCAAACTTGGTATTTAGTTGAACCCTGACAATTGCTCAACAGGTGGTGCTGTGATCACATTTTTTCTAAATTTTTAACATGGCAGTATGAGACAAAACTTTGTATAATGTAAACAATGAGAGTTATTTTAAACGTGTGTCCTCATCATTTACTAAAGCTGATAAAGGTGGTCAGATTGTTATTTTGGATAAAAAAGAGTACATTGAAAGTGTTACCGAATTAATTAATGATGGCCCATATATTCCTCTGCTCCGTGACCCCTGTACTCAAGAGTTAAATAAAATTAAATCTGCTATAAAATATTGTCCCTTGTTATTGGACTCGACTAAATCTCATCTTATCCCTTCTATTGCTAATTGTGCCAGATTTTATGCTTTACCGAAAGTTCACAAACCCAATATTCCATTTCGTCCCATAGTCTCTAATAACGGTCCTGCTTCCTGTAATTTAGCTAAATTTTTCACCACAATTTTTGCTCCCCTTCTTGCTGCTAAGTTAAAAATTCCAGAAAATTTGCAAAAAGCATTCAAAACTGCCCTCACACTAATCTCACTATGGTTTCTTTTGATGTAAAATCTCTTTTCACTAATGTTCCAATAAGTGGCGCCCTCTGTTGTCTCGAAAATAGGTTAAAAGAGTTTCATTTCACATCTTTTGAAATACAAGAATTAATCTCTCTTACCCGCATTTGTTTATCACAAACCACTTTTTCTTTTCAAAATAAATTCTATCGTCAGCCTGAAGGTTTAGCCATGGGTTCCCCTCTCTCCCCAATTCTCGCAGATATTTACATGCACTATTTCGAAAGCAAGCTTTTTAAGAAAATATCTTTTCCTTTTTGGACCCGTTACGTTGACGACACCTTCACGCTTATCGACATATCTCATCACAATATTGACCATGCCTTAGAAACTTTAAATTCAATTGATAGTAATATCCAATTTACATATGAAATAGAAAATAATGGCTCCCTTCCATTTCTTGATATCCTCGTCTCTCGCACTGTAAATGGATTTTCAACCACCGTCTATCGAAAAAATTTTGCTGTCTCCCTTCCTCTCCATGCGCGTTCATGTCACCCACCTAACCAAAAAATGGCTGCTTTCTATACTTTTGTAAACCGTGCACTTAATATTTGTTCAAATCCTATTTTATTAAAATCTGAAATTAAATACCTGAAAGACATCGCAATTGACAGAGGTTATGACCCTTCCATTATAGACAAAGCTATCCAAAAATTACAACTCTCTCGTATTTCGTCTACTAAATCAGTCTCTTCTTATATCAGTATTTTCTTACCCTATTTTCCTAAATCCAGTCAAACCATAGCTAAAATTCTCAAACAATATAATTTTAAAATAATATTTTCGCCTTCCAATAAACTCACCTTTTCTCAGTTAAAAGATCCCATTGATATGCATAATTCTTGGGGTATTTATAGTATTTCCTGTCAGTGTGGTTTATCATACATTGGCCAAACTAAACGCAGTCTTAAATTTCGTCTAAAAGAACATATGAATTACGTCCGCAAACAAGAAACCAATAAATCGGCTATTTCTAAACATTGCTGGGAGGAAAATCATAATTTTAAATTTAATTCAGCTAAAATAATTTGCAGACCTAAATTCATTCATGAACTCGATTTCTTTGAAGCTTTTCATATTTATAAGAAATTTAAAAACCTTGTAAATTGTGATTTCGCTATTCCCTATTTGTCTGACTGTTGGAAATTTTATATTCAGTCCACATTTTTTTAATTTTTCTACTGTTTACACAGCTAACTTTCCTAAATTCCTATTGGCCACTCTCCCCACCTTTCCCGTAATCCTATTGGTTGAACTAAATACGGCCCCCTCTCCTATATATACGAGCACTTCTCCTCATTCAGAATCCTTTTTTGCACTGAAGACGGTACGCTTTAGGCTATCGAAACAGCTGTATGCATTTCCAATATTTTTCTTTGGCGTTTCTGACGTAATAGTTTATTCGGGTTGTAATTGGTCATACTTGCCAACATCCTAATTGATATTCCGTAGTCTCCTTAGCCCCGCACTTTTTTAGAGTATTATTCTTCAAATGCAATTAGGATTAAATAAGAGGAAAAATACTCTAAAAATATACCGGTATAAAAAAGAAGGCGGAGCTAAAAATACTATGGAATATTAATTAGTATGTTGGCAAGTATGCATTAGTTTATGGCTAGTGTCTAATAATTTCCCTTTATTCCAGGTAAAACTAGTTAGAAAAAAGTTCAGATTTCCTTCTGAGAAATAGAAAGTTGCGTAAAAGATTTAGTATGGATTTTTTTTTTTTTACTTAACACTTTCGCGACCGCATGTTTTTGTCTTTTTCCTACTAAGGCCTACCTGTGGGCGTTATTCTCCTCAGTTACAATATTTCAGAGCAAAATTTTGTATATTCACATTTATATTACAAATAGATATACATTATAATTATACTCTTTCTAATCAACGCATTCTGTCCATAAGTATATTGATAGTACCAATATGAATATTTTATATATTTTTAAGGAATAAATAACATGTAAATTAAGAAAGAAACGCCCACTGATGGAGTTGGAGATTTTCAAATGACGTAAATCTACGTCAGCAGTCGCGAAAGTGTTAACATACACAAGATTATTAGACGATCATGGGATAAACTCGGAGGAGAGGTAGACAACATCACAAGGATTGAGAGTTGCATTGATACCTGTGACCTCAAAGGTCATTTTAATCCATTAAGAACTGGAGGATTTTGGATATTTTAAACAATGAAATCCAGATATAGAAGTGGCTCTCGAATGGTGCATTTAAAAAAAAAAATACATGTAAATGTTTTCATAAAAAAATATACGTAGTAATAATTCTGTTTCTAACCCATTGCGTTGATTGCATTAATATGAGCATTGTGTATGATTTTGCGAAATAATGGAGCATATAATATTTTAAAATTTACACATTGTCATGTTTTGAAGATTCATACTAGAACTATATTTTAAGTTCCATTAGTTTAATAAAGTCAGTTATACAACATTTTAAAATCAGAGATAACATGCTTCTCCATGCTTATTACAGCAGCATAACAACAACACTGAGTAGTAGAAGTAGTACATATCACAGTAAAACTAGAAGTAACTATTGTTAACAGTTACAGCTTACAGTTATAACAGGATATTACAAATGCACACATTATAAAAGATAAATACAAATGCAACAAGATTTAAATAAAAGACACATCTGCGACATCCCCTCTTTAAGTTTTTAAGTGCATACATAATCATTGGGATACTGAGGTTTTCTCACAATTCGACCAGACCTTGTTTGAGTACTGCATGCATGAGGAAAGTCAGGTGAAACAGTACTATCATAAGACTGTGTTTCTACAGTTTCGGGTATTTCTATCTCAGGACTCTCATTCACTTCCCTATCATAATAATCTTTCTGGATTTTCTGCTATAGATTTGTAAATAGCTCTGCATTAAATAATTTATCATGTATAGGAAGTTTAGTTCTTAGCCTGCGACCAAATAAAATTTGTGCTGGAGATAAACACAATCCAGAAATAGGTGTATTTCTATATTCCATTAACCCCCAAATCCAATCTTTATTACTGTCTTCTTGAATATATCTTTAACAATCCCTACAGCCCTTTTAGCCAAACCATTGCTTTGGGGGAAATCTTGGGCTTACAAATGTGCACTTAAAATCTTATTCTTTTGGCAAAGACTTTAAACCTAAATCTACTAAATGGTACATTATCCCTCACAACTTCTTTGGGAACCCTAAAACGAGAGAAACAAGCTTTTAACCGTTTACAAATTTCTGACACTGTGTTGTTACTTAGTTTTTTACCTCAATCCACTTAGAGAAATAACATATAATGACTAAATAATTAACATTTCTATATTCCATGACGTCAATTCCTAGCTTTTCAAATGGTCGTTTTGGAATTTCATGAGACATAAGGGGTTCTTTTGCATTAGACCTTTGAAATTTTTGACATACATCACACAAACCATTTCCTCAATACTTTTTGACATTCCAGGCCAAAATATTATATCCCTTGCCCTGTTTTTAGACTTCTCCATACCAAAATAACCCTCATGGAGTAAGGATAGCATATCATTTCTAAGACAAGAAGGTAGCACAATTTTAGAGTCTTTAAAAATTAAACCAAATTCAACATACAGGTCATTTTTAAGCTTATAATACTGTCTTATATTAGAAGAAACATTCTGTTTATGATTAGACCAACCTTTTCAGACAGTAGTCATACACTAATTTCAGTTCTGGATCTGAGTGAATTGCATTCTTAAACTGAATTAATCTACGTTCATTTATAGGAAGTAGTTGTACAATATGTGTTATACTCAACATGTCAGGATCATCACCAACCTTATCTTTGAGATATGGCCTAGAAAGAGTAATTGCAAGAAACATTTCAGTTCCCTGAATGTATTGAATTTTAAAATCATATTTTAATAACTATAATAACATTCTCTGCAGTCTGGATGAAATATTACACAGTGGTTTTTTAACAATATTACAGGGATGGAACACGGGCGCAGAATTCATACCACTATCAATATAAGAAAATTTTCTACCTGTTGAATCAACGATATTATAGGTGGAGAAATTTCTTAAACAGATTCCGGTATGAATTCTGCGCCCGTGTTCCATCCCTGATATTAGTAAGTGTTTTATGATCATTTTGATCAACAAATTTATGTCTATATATGAAATTATGATATTTCTGAACAGCAAAATCAATAGAAAGCATCCCCTTTTCAATCTGAGAATAATTTTGCTGTCTCCGTGAGATTTCGTGATGCATAAGAAACAGGATGACTTTCCTAAGTTTGACAAGCCCCAATCCATCTTTAGAACTGTAATACTGAACAATAATTGGTTTTGAACTACTGAATATCTTCCAAGACTGATGAGGACCAGTAAGTTTTTAATTTGATTAAAGGCATTTTCATATTCATCAATCCACTTAAATGAGACTTTCCTTCATGTTTATCACTTGAGGAGAGGAGACCTTGTCCCCGTGCATACTCAATAGTAGAAGGATCAAGGTGGAGCATTCGTGATGGGCGTGATCTTGTTTTTCGAACATTATAATTTATTCCGAAACATTTCTAGCCCCGATTTTATTTCGCACTACTTTATTTATAGAATAACTCTCTCCAATATATAACTGCAAAAGTTTTAGAAAAAAATACTCTAAAAAAAAAAGAAAAAAAAAAAAGGTGTTAAGAAAGGAGGGGCTGAAAATGCTTTGGAATAAATTGAAAGTGTGAAAGATTGGCGCAGAACTCATACCGGTATTTATGAAACAAAATTTTCTTCTTCTTAAACCAGCGATTTTATAAATAGGGAAAATTTTTAAGCAAATACTGGTTTGAGTTGTGCGCTAAATTCCCATCACTGAAATTAAAATATTGGTAACCTTGTATATTGTATATCTGCCAACATTCTAATTAATATTCCGTAAAATTGCTAGTATCCGCTTTTTATTTTATTTTATACCATACCAGTGTTTATTATTATTATTATTATTATTTAAGAGTATTTGTCTTATTATTTAATTATAATTACATTTGAAGAAAATAACTCTAAAAATATAGAGATGTGGAAAAGGGGGCGAAAATTAGCAATTTTACGGAATATCAATTGAATGTTGGCTGTTATGATATTGCTGTTTCAAGCAGTAAGTCCACACCTTACTGCGTTTTCTGAAACATTACATTTAATCTGAGGAGTACGAAGCTTACAATATTCAAGTGCAAAAATATTGACAACGGGGGATAAAAAAAAAAAAAAAAAAAAAAAGCGTTTAAAAACTAAGTAAAGTTATTTCATATTTAAGTAGGAAGACTCAACATATCCACATCGGATAGTTTCTATCTCGTAAAGTAATCCCTGCCTTACAACTTTTTCTAAAACTTTGCAGTGTAAAACAAAACCATTTTACATATTCATGATTAAATCATTTAAATTTTGTCTTCAGCAATCTATGTGGTAAATGCCGTTGGCATTTATGCAAACCAGCGTCACATATACAATTAAATACAAATAAGCAAAACATTTTTTTTTTTTTTTTTTTTAATATTGTTTTAGTGATACAGAATGTGGGTCTAGTTTATTTTAGAATTCTTTCATAATACATCAAACATTTTTAATCGTACTTATTCTATAAAACTGTATGATTTGTTTTATAACCTCTCAGAAAATATGGTTTCCTAATTAAAATCCTTTTTAAAATCAATTTTTAAGACCAAATTATACTTAAAATAATAATTAAAAAAATGAGCGCTATATGAACTAAATTATTAATACTTTAGCTACGACGGTCGTCTAAAGGTGATTAAAATATATATATATATATCTACCTTGTACTCCAGTGATCATCGAGTATCAATAGACACTTTTATTTATTTAATTTTTTTTTTTTTTTTTTTTTAATTGACAATTTTTACATCTAATTCTCTATTTTTAACAATAAGCCCCGCCTATTTAGATGATTTTAATTACAAATGTTTCTTTAACCATTTTATCTCATTGTCCTATTTAAAGGACAGCTGAAAAATAGCATATAGAAATCAGAATTTGCTTGGTGCGAATATTTTGTCAGCTGGAATATATAATGGTGTATATAAGCTTCTGCTAACGTGTTATGTGTCTCACCTCCTCCTCCATCTGGAATCTTAGTTTAATCATTACAGTAGGGGGCGTGGTTTATCTTCCCTTTGCGGTTGAAAAAATCTTTCTGGAGAACCATCATGTAAATAAGAAAGTATTATACAGATCAAGCAAAACTTTATTCTCGGAAAGAATTTTTCACTATTGAAGAGAACACTAAAACCACAGATATAGTAATAAGGCATAGATTGATCAGCGAGAGGGGAAAAAGTAAAGCCTTTTTTTTTTTTTTTTTTTCAGGAAAAGTCACTCTAATGGCTGCCTTTCCCCGAGTAAATCACACGCAGGAATACACACAGATAATTTAGTAAATAAAATTTATGAATAATTTATTTACTAAAGGTGAATGAAAAACTCCAGATACAGTTTCAAATTCATTTTTCTTTTTATTCTTTTTTTCAATACTCTCTAACGGCTTATTTTAGAACTTTTTTTTGGCATCAAAAGTTTTTGCTCGATAACATGGGGATGATAGATCTATATATATTACTATATCTATGACTAAAACATATAAGTGAAAATTTCATCCTCTTTATTTCAATGTCCTGCGTTCAAGGTGGATAAGATTTCTTATACAGAATATATGTATATATATATATATATATATATATATATATTTAAATTTTGTTGTATTTAGTTTATTTAGGTTTAATTAACCTTAAAAAATATAATTTTTCTCAAATTTGAGCAAAATAAATAAATTGGGATAAAATGGGTTAAAGAGTTTAAACTTTATCACTCTGAACTGATGCGGTAAATGCCATTGGCGTATATTTTTACCATCGTAAATTAAGGTGTGAAGCACGATTACGAAAAGATACTTTTTAATTAAAAATATTTTACTTAATCAAAAGTGTTCATGGATTATGTTTGGGTGTCTGCGTTGCATTTCATAAATATGTATAAATCTTAATATATATAAATCTCGTGTCACAATGTTTGTCCTCAATGGACTCCTAAACCACTTAACCGATTATAATAAAATTCGCACACCATGTGCAGTTCGATCCAACTTGAGAGATAGGATAGTTTAAATCTCAAATTATAGTCGCAATTTTAATTTATTGCTAATTATTTGTCTGTTATTATTTGACAGTCACAATTATCTGTTAACTCCAAAT
This sequence comes from Salticus scenicus, assembly GCA_963930645.1. Taxonomy (NCBI): domain Eukaryota; kingdom Metazoa; phylum Arthropoda; class Arachnida; order Araneae; family Salticidae; genus Salticus; species Salticus scenicus. The sequence goes on along the minus strand of OZ005660.1, from coordinate 120,271,901 downwards.
GATTCTAACAGATGTCGATACCTTTCGACTGGGTTGAAATGAAAGCTGAAATATATTTGGTGCTGCCATCTACACAAAGAATCTTCAACTTTTTAACCTATTAATAAATTTCGTATAATTCAATTATTTCCACTTTTTAAATTTTTGGTGTTAGCATAGCCGGCCACGTGTTACTTAGACTGAAGTGTAAATTGAATTCATATTATAATGAAGATAATACAGTGAAATTAATCCTGTTTTTTACTTATTTGTGCTTCATTGATCAAAACTTTATAATTTAATCTGTATATATATATAAATTACGTGTCACGATGTTTGTCCGGGGTAAACTCCTAAACTAAGGAACTGATTTTGATGAAATTTTGCACACTGTGTGCAGTTTGATCCAACTTGAGAGATAGGATAGTTTTTATCTCAATTTATTGTCACAATATTGTTTTATTGCAATTATTTGTTAATTATAGACCTTTATTAAAGTTGCTCCAAAATATCTGTGAGTTCCATTAATTTAATTGTTGCCAAAAAGAAAAAAAAAAAAAAAAAAAAAAAAAATACGAGTTCATTTTCTTTCGACATAAAAATAAATACATTTAATCAAACGTGAACGTTAAAAAATTATAAAAAGTTAAATTATGCATCTCACGAAAATTGACGTCATAATCAATTTAAAGATTTTATACACATTGATAAAGTGCTAATGTAGTTCTATCATAGATATAGTAATATATATAGATCTCTCATCCCCATGTTATCGTAGAAAGATTTTTGATGCCGAAAAAAGATAAAAAATAAAAGCTTTGGAAACAGCCATTAAGTGGTATTGAAAAAAAAAAAAAAGAAAAAGAAAAAGAAAAAGAAAAGAAAGAAAGAAATATGAATTTGAAACTGTATCTGGAGTCTTCCATTCCCCTTTAGCAAATAAATTATTCATAAATTTTATTTGCTAAAATATTAGTATGTATTCCCGTGTGTATTCACTCGGGGAAAGACGGCCATATTTTGGTAAAAACGTCGTCTTTTCCCAAATGAAAAGGAATAACTTTTTTCTCCCCAATGATCACTCTATTCTATATATGCTATACTATATCTATGAGTTCTATACGCAAGCGAAGTGTGACTCACTGACCGTCTGTGCAGCCAAGAAAAAGATTTCCTATGTTAATTGCCCACTGGATTTTTTGTAAGAAATTATTAAAAATCGAGGAAATTTATTTCCCGATTTTAATCCTTATATTTGGGTATAGATATGTATTAGTTATCGCGGGTGTTAGATTGAATTATTTTGCTGTCAAATTGACAAAATTTTAATTTTTAATTTTTAAACTCTGTCGCCCTTGGCTTTTTTTATTATTATTATTATTATTTGGCGATCAAAAGCGTAACACGAAAATATACATGCCAGATGTATGCATTGTACGAAATGTAATATGTATTATTCATTGTACGTATGTATGACATGTAATATGTATTGTACGAAATATTGTTTCATATTATTCATTACTCTTTTAATATAAGTTGTTAAAATAACCATGATTTTTGAAAGGAATTAAATATTTTCGCCAGATAATTTGGCGATATTCTTTTTTTTTTCGCCAAGGATGACAGAAATGAAATCTATTCCGCTGCAAAATATTAGTATCTTACATCAGATATTTTATTTAGACATTTGAAAACAAATTTGACTTCAAACTATGATAGAATATTTATCATTTTCCTTTTAATTTGTATATTATTAGTATATTAAAATTTAAAAGCATGGTATATAAAAAGTTTTTTTTTTTTTTTTTTTTTTTTAAATCTTATAATTATTCTTATCTTAATCCTCAATGTTTCCCATCTTTATTGACTTGAATTTACTATTAAAATTTTAACATACTCAAAAACTTCTCATCACTTCGTTAAAATACACTAAACTTTTCCAAAATCTTTTTGTATTTAAAATGATACATGTATTTACTTTAAATGTCCAATATTTCATAAGATTTCCAATTTTAAAGTTTTAAAATATTTATCAAATTTACTTATTTTTCTGGTTTAGCCTTATTGTTTTCCCTTTTATAACTACAGCTGTTGCCCTCTTTAAAATATTTAAAATGATGAGGTCATTTAATAGTAAAATTATCCATTATAGCATATATTATATTTCACTCCTCCATAAAAATTGATTTTAAAATCGTCTGTTTCTTTTATACTTTTATTTTAATAGAATTTTAATAGAATTTAATTTATATATTAGTCATTTTAGCAATTTTATCCAAAGTAGCATTAGAAATAATATATATCACTTCTCCATTAAAATTTATAGGACCCTACAATAAAATTAATTTGTGCTTAATATCAACACTACGAAAATTTTTATCAATCGCTTCCAAATTTTGACCTAAGTTTCAAATCTCAACCCTGTGGGTTTTTACATCGGCTACAACGTTTTCGTCTTTGTTCGTAAATAATAATTTAACTGTACTAAATAGTTTACAGCCGTATAATTCAACGTATAACTTAGTCACAGCAACGCGTGGCCGGGTCTGCTAGTATATATATATAAATTAAACTACTTTTTGTAAAAAATGCAAATAAAAGTTTTTAACATTAGTATCTTCAAACTTTGAACACTTATAACTCTTTCTCTCTCTCTCTGTATATATATATATATATATATATATATATATATATATATATATATATATATATGATATGTATGAGTAATGAACAATCAATATACTTTTTCCTTATGCTGCGACTCCAGGATTCAAATATTTTGTAGTGTTATTGTGTAGGCGATCCTAAATCCAAAATTTCACTTCAGTTTCTAAAAGTACACACAATTCACCGTTTAATGATATCTATTACATTGCTCTGCACAGGCCATGATTATCGCTAGGGCATGAGAGACGCTGCCCTGGGCCCCCGTTCTGGAAGCATATATACAATCATTACCCGAATTTAAACATAGCCGAATTTCAGTACTCCTGATTCGCTGTTTCCTTTACAGTCGGCTCTGACGTCATGCTTTGCATACTGAGAAACATTCTGTAGTAGAGATATTTTCCCTCTTACCTCTTACCTTTCGGTAAAATATCTTTCTTTTCACAAACAAATCTGCTATCTCCTTTTTCTAATAACGTTAAATCTACCTCAGGGAATACTATTACTATAAGTAACAATTAAAAATTTAGAAGATTGTTACAGATAGATGAATTAAACGAAAAAAATTTGCAAAGCGACTCTATGTTTATACGATATTTTTCTAAAAATATTTTTTTTTTACTTGTTAAATAAATATACACCACATTACTCGAGTTTAAATATCCTAGTAATTTTTATTTTTAATGTGTTTTAAATCATGAACAATTTTGCGCTAGACGTAATTATTTAAATGCATTTAAAAATATGTAATGGCGCCATCTCTTTTTCTATAGAATACCTATTTTATATTTTTATTTTAAATTATATTTCCTTCTGTTAATTTAATTAGGCATAAATTTGTGTATATTTTTTATTTTTAAAATAAGATTCTTTAAAGCTTAAAAATATTATGAATAACAGAGAATAAAAAAGTTATTTTACCTGTAAGACAATTAAGTTGTCTCAAAAGATTTATTTAAAAATATATATGGTGTAATGGATATGAATGTAAGAAATGCGCTATATCATTGTTCAAGTAATTATTTACTTAATTATAAGTTTTCTCTTGAGATGTATTTAATTACGACATATTTCATTTATTACTATATTTATCATGATGGTGTATGGTAAAATGCTGAGAAAGGCTGCTGTTTGAAAGAAATAAACTCTTTGCCTCTTGCAGCATTTATTTATTTATTTAATTTAATTTTAATTTTTTTTTAAAAAGAAGAAAAGAAAGAAAAATTATTTAAGGTTCATATGTTGTTATTAAACATTATTAAAATAACAATTAAATGTCTCCAAATAAATTAGCCTTCAATCCTCTCCTCTCCCACATCCCTCATAAAAAACAATTAAATAAATAGTGTATTAAAATGGTGTTGGGGAAAAAAAAAAAAACTTGAAATAAAAACATCCCTGGTTATTCAGTTTCTTTTTTTTTAATCAAAATATCTTTGTTTAATAGTTTTTCAAGAAGGCTTTTTATATTGTTTTAATTTGCAAAATTTGTTCAATTTATTATTTTCCAAATATATACTATGCGTTGTAATCCTGCAAAATTCGATTGTGAGATTTTGGCGCTACTTTATGAGGCCTACTGAATTCGCTATTTTTAACAATATGCATCTATGTGTGTACGAGTGAACATGTTAGCATGCAAACACCATACCAAATTGAGTTAAACGTTGGTGGGTATGTTATAAGGTCATTGTCGCATAACCTGTATAGATCAGGGTTGCCAAATTTGGCCTTTTTTTTAATCAATAGTCACCAATAATTTTTATTTGTAACGTTTGACTAATCACTTCGAAGATTGATAGTGTATTATGTATATCAAATGTCACTTCTGAAAATTATTGGTGACTATTGAATAAAAAAAAAGGCCAAATTTGGCAACCCTGGTATAGATTACGACGAGTATATGATTATATTCTTTTACAGCAAAACAAAGAAAAACCTTTATAATTATGCTATATAGATTCTAATTATTTGAAATGTGTTAACATTAAACTTCATAATCGATTAAGGTAAATTTGAATAGGCATGTTACGAGTCATCGATGCAAGAAGTATATAATTTTTCATGCATGCAGAATATATATGCTGTGATTTTCAGTAACATTTAAATTAAACTACAATAAGTGCTATCTATGTATGTGTTTTTGGTATTTTGAGATTATCTATTAATTGCTAAATTTTTATAACGTTATTAAATTCTTCACATATATATGTGTGTGTGCGCGTATTACGGAAATGTAAAATATCGTTCTTAAACGTTGCCGTTTATGAACTCATTTATGTAATATCTTTCTGCTAATATTGGTTTATTATTATAAAAAACAATATGCTTAATATTTATATTTCTTTTGCAGGAAAGTGTGAAATAGTTTACGTATATCACATCCCATTGGAACTAATTATATTAAGTTCATTAAATTACTTAAAAGATTAAAAAATGAAAATTTTACTGAAGAATGGTAGTTACTGAAAACTGCTTGCTTGATATTGTTATTCTTTTAATGGGACGCACCAAAAAATTAGAATACATTACCTTCCATTTTCAAAATATCTTAATTTCCTTCAGAAGAAATATTCAAACACCGTATTACATTTTTCAATTTTTTGGTATTATACTAGATTATTTACTAGATTATTATAACCACTTTTAAAATAATAATTGCTAATTTTTTACTTTTTTAATTTACTCATATAAAACAAAAACTATCTAAAAATAGTGATTTCTATATTTAAAAAATGTATGTTAAAAATGTGGAGTGATTCCACTCAACTTTCCAAACTTTTAGTAATTTACGAATCGGATATTTAAATAAGTTCAAATAATTCGAATTTATAGTCTGTAATGACATAGAATTTCTTTTTATGTTCCTGTAAAATAAACTATAAGTTCTGAACATCCAATTCTACAGAAGTCGTGCGACGGTGATTTGTAACAAACCTACCAACTTTTAGACGAATCGAATAGGGCGTATAGGCACCATCACATTTTAAATACTGTTAATATATAAAATTTAATGATAAAGAATTTTTCTTTGTGTCCCTGCTAAAAATCTACAAGTGCTAGATTCGTTAAAATCTATGTAGTTCACGCGACAGTGACCTATAACACACACCTATCAGTTTTTAGATCAAATCATCAAATCGTTAGGGGTTATTGTGCTCATTTACACACGCACACAAATCACCGTAAAAATAGCAACAAAGAAATCAGACCTTAAAATGTATAAATATACCAAATTTTCCTGATAGATTTTTTTTTTCTTTTCTTTTCTTACTTCCTCTTTCCTTAAAAAAAAAAAAATAATAAATAATAATAATAATAATAATAATAATTACAATAATTTTCTTAAATAATGTATGTTCGGGAATTAAAAATGAGCAAATTAATCTTTTCTTTCTTTAAGTAATAATTTAAAGTGTGTCTATTGAAGCGTATGTACACATTCTGTTCATTAGGATATCAAATGTTGTCTTGGAAATTGTAAATCATTTATTTAACACAGTAAAAGTATTAATATGTAATTTATTTTTTTAATAGTAAATTTACGCAATAGTGACAAAATATTATCAAATTTGCAGCGCATATCACACATCAATTAAATAAATTTAATTATTTCACTTTAAATTTTTTAATTCAAAATATCATGATTAATAGTTATAAATTTTTAATTTGAAATTTTATGTTATTTCTTTTAAATTAGCATATAATCTGTACACGTATATGTGTGGAATATCTGTGTAGATTGGGGGGGGGGGGAGGAAAAAGAAACTGCTTCCATCAATAAGTAAACTAAAATTAAAGAAAAAATAAAGACAAGTTAAATCTTTTAGTGAGTTTATGGATTAACATGGATTATGCGCTACCTTTTAGTTTGTTCAAAGATTAAAAATAAGAACAATTATATAATAAGTTTCTAAATATATTTATATCTATATTAATAAAATCAGAGTTTTGTCTGTAAATTTGTCGGAATCGAAAAATTTTGCGATATCTTCACGTTTTACACCCCATGAAAGCCGAAAATGACTTCAGAAAATTTTGCCTGTGTGTGTGTGTGTGTGTGTGTGTGTGTGTCTGTGTGTTTGTCATCGTGTCCGAATGTCGCTTTTTTTGTCCGGGCATCACTTGAGAACGGCTGGACGGAATTCAACGATGCTTGGCAGGAATTTAGGTCTTTACCCAACTTAAAATTATATCTATCAACTTTTCAGAAATTCCCCCCCGTTCTCCCCCTAGGGGGTAAAAGACTAAAACACGTTTGTCCAGGCATCACTCGAGAACGGCTGAACGGAATTCAATGGCGCTTGGCAGGGATTTAGGTATTCACCCAACTTAAAATTATATCCATCAACTTTTCAGAAATTCTCCCCCGTTCCCCCCTGGGGGGTAAAAGACTAAAACACGTTTGTCCGGGCATCACTCGAGAACGGCTGGACGGAATTCAACGGAGCTTGACAGAAACTTAGGTCTTCACCCAACTTAAAATTATATCTATAGAAATTTTCAAAATTATGATTAGTGTTTAAATTGTGGGTAAAAAACGCCTGCGCATGCGCCATAAATATTTTTTCACTAAAACGCTTTGAATGGAAAAATAAAATGCAAAAATAAATTTTTAAGATAAAGACTTTTTTCATTCGCGTGAATCGCACTACAAATTATGAAAAGATTTAAATGAAGTTTTGCCATCTGAGTTTCATACTTTAGTTAATTTTAAAACATCTAATTGTCGTATCGAAAAACTGTTTACACCCCAGGATTCAGAAAAATCATCTCTTTAATTTGGTACTGAATTTGTAACGATAGGTCTGATACTTCTAATTTATTTTCCCCTTTTTCCGTTTTTCCGTTGCCACTTAAATTTCATACTTTAGTTATTTTTTTAATATCTAATTGTCGCATCGAAAAACTGTTTGCACCCCTGGATTCAGAAAAATCTCCTCTTTCATTTGGTACCAAATTTATAAGTATAGGTCTGATATTTCTAATTTATTTTACCCTTTTTCCGTTTTCAACCTAGATTCGATATGGAACAGCTTTAGTATTGGATCCCTTTGGCAAAATTTGAAATTCGGAACCGAAGTAGCTTGGACGTTTCTCGCCAAGATCTTTGATTGCACAATTGAGATAGCCAATTCAGTTCATCGCAAAAATGGCTTAAAATATTTAAAGTCACCAAAGGGTTCCCATACTAAAGCTGTGCATTTTGTACTTATTTATTTATATTTTCTATTAAAGACTTTTGTGGTCACGAAATTTGGTGCGTAAATTGTTTGTTTGCATCCGGCACTTATTGTAACTGGATTTCACGAAATTCGAAATCTCCCCCCCCTTCTCGGAGTCGGAGGGCAATAAATGGTATAACTTCTGTATAACCCCACAGCTGAATTTGGCGATTTTTCTTTGGCGTTGTTTTGAAGGATAACGATGTCGTTCTGGACTGTTTGCGATATAATATGGCAGCCTAATATTTTGTTTATTTTGGATTTATGATTTAGATTATGATTTTATCATTTATCATATATGATTTATGATTTTTAGATTTATGATTTAGCCATAATCGCCAACAAAAAAAATCGCCAAATATCGTTGTGGGTTTATACTGAAGTCGTTCCCAATAAACATGTGTAAAAACATGTTTTTCCGTTTGAATTCGCTTTGAATTATCTTAGAATGGCGAATTTTGGTGTGCGGATATTGATTAAGTGTACGCATTATGTACGTTAGTAAGATTTTGCAAAACTTCGAACTCCCCCACTGAGGAAGGGGAAGTAACAAGTGGGTAAGTTGTGCCTAAGGCAGTGGGGACCCAGACTGTATATTGATTAAGTGTACGCATTATGTACATTAGTGTGATTTTGCAAAACTTCGAACTCACCCGCTGAGGAAGGGGAAGTAAGAAGAGGGTAAGTTGTGCCGAAGACAGTGGAGACCTAGACTCCTCACTTTGCGAGCGAGAAAACCTCTACCAATCACAGCGAGAACTTGGGTTATTAATAAAGATATGGGATTTTGACAACTCATTTAAGTTTAATGTCCAGCGAAGCGGGCAAAGCCTGCTAGTATATAATAATAATTAAAAAAAAATCCCAATTTTGTAATCAATAGGAAATAATAATTGAAATAAAATAAAAGAACATTCAGAACTAATCATTAAGTCTTAATGTATTTTTAATATCAAAATTCGAATAAAAGTTGGATAAAAATTAAATCTAAAATAATTATATATTTATATAATTAACTTTGACGTTAGAATAAAATTACAAATAGCAATACTTACGAGCAAATAAATTTCTCTCCAGAAGGATTTGATGATCTTGAGTTCCATTTAGTATTTGTCAATCTGCCGAATTCTTTAACCCATACGTTGCAGTCTGCTAAATATTTAATGTCGCTACGTATCGTAATGATATTCGCCGAAATTGATTGAACTTCATTAGAAAACGAAGATGGCATATTTGTTTCCGAAAACACGGACATTTTGTTTTAATTATATAAAACAAGTACAATTCAGCATATGGTCTGACGTCAGAGCCGACTGTAAAGGAAACAGCGAATCAGGAGTACTGAAATTCGGCTATGTTTAAATTCGGGTAATGATTGTATATATGCGTTCTGGAAGGGGAGCCCATAGGCATACGCAGGAATTCTGTTAAGTAAATCCCTCCCACTCCCCCCCCCACCCCCACCCCCCAAAAAAAATATATAAATAAAAAATAAATAAATAAATAAATAAAAGATGTGACGGCAAATCATTATTTTTTTTTTTTTCGGAATTTTTTAATAAAGTTCCTAAGTTAAAGTCCTCCACACCCCCTCTCCATATTTTCTCTTTTCAAAAAAAAAAAAAAAAAAAAAAAAAAAAAGGAAAAAAAAAAAAAAAAAAAGAATAAATTACATCATAAAAAAAATCAATAAAATTATTAATAGCCCATTGTATTTCAGAGAAATTCTTGATCAACATTATTCATAAATGGCAATGGTTATGTTATATCTATTTATTCGTGACTGATATCGGCTGGTGCAGAAGTAAACAAAAATTTCGAGTTCAACAATTCGCTGATCCAGAGATGTTTATAACCTGCAATAACGCACAGTGAATGAAAGTCCCATGGTCCATTGATGTTACATGACGTTTTGACCTTAAACAGACTCTAGTATAATTTGCAAACAATCTATATAGATTGACAGAAGGAGGCAATAGTGGTGCAGAGGGTCACTTAAGGTTAAGGATGGAGTTCAAGCTGATGATGGATGCACACAGTATCTGAAGGCGTATTGAGAAGTACCGTCGAATGTTGCAGTTTTTTCCCTGACTATAGATAATGTTGAGAGCTAAAAATGAAGTTTAACTCAAAAAATTCAGATAGATCTGCAAAATTTCGAGCAGTGTTTAGAACTCCACCCTCTTCCCATGGGAACTTTCTCATCCTTCGTGGATTAATGAAAAATAAAAATAAATAAGGGAAGAAATAAAGGAAGAAAAATAAAATTGTAAAATATCATTTTCATCTAAAAAGCAAATAATATTTGTGATTAATTTACATAGATGCCAACATTTTAATTTATTCCGGAGTATTTTTTAGCTCCGCCTTTATTTATAGAAACTTTTTCCCCAATACACAACTTCGATAAAATACGAAAAAATTACTCTTTAAAAATAAGTGGTACGGAATAAAGCGGAGCTAAAAGTATTACGATATAAATTAAAACATTGGCATCTATGAATACATCTGTCAGTAAAAGCAAGTTTATACTGAAAACTTGATCAGTGTAGAATAAAAATGTGGTAGAATAAAATGTGGTAGAAATGCAGAATAAAAGTGACAATAAAAATATTATTGAAGGAGATATAAAATAGTTTTGAAAGAATTTTGTATATTTTTAATAAAATTGTCCTCAGAAATGTGCTCACTGAAAAAAAAAAAAAAAAAAACCTCTTGACCCTAATCCACAAACAACATTCCTCGGCATGAAAATTGCCTCTGACACCATTTCAGCATATTCTTATGTAAAGTGACCTCCTGAATCCGAATATGATGCCCATTTTGCCCTACCACCCACCATTTTTTAGGAATGGTCCCTTATTTTTATCATTTTTCGGTGATTTTTTGGCTATAAATTTGATTTTTAGGAGGGGGAGGATTATTTTAACCGTTAAATATCTTCTGAGGGGCTACAGAGTTGGAAAATTCTAAAACATGGACATTTGGGACAAGGGAAAATTTTTAGGTGGGGGGGGGGATTGCCACTGAAATTATGCATTACATATCTTATATCTTTTAATCTGTTATTAATCTTATTTTTTAAACGTTATATTTTTTTCTTTTTAGGTGTTAAATTAATTATTTTTCATTCTTCAAATCAAATTTATAGTCATAAAATTATCGAACAAGGAAATAAATTGAGGGAGGGGCTGGTGTATCTAGAAAACTGCGGGTGACTGAGAAAAATGGGAGTCATATTCGGATTCAGGAGGTCCTTTTACATAAGAATCATCAAGAATGGTATCAGATCTTGAAATTTTTTTTTCTCTGCTGAGCAACGCAATCGAAGATTCAACTTGCTGCTGTTTCTATATTTGTCATAAACGACAACCATACGGTTGTTCTGTTTAAGCAATTCATCAACTTCGGATTAACAATCAGATTCTCAACTCGATAAAAGATACTCATCAATCTTTGCACAAAAAAACTGGTGTAAATTATAATTTTTGAATTTAAGTTATAGTTAATACTCTTTTGTTAAATAAATCCTTGTCGAATCATGCATACTTGCCAACATCCTAATTAATATTCCGTAGTGTTGTTAGTCCCGCCCTTTTTTTCACACCAGTAAATATTTAGAGTAATATTCTCCAAATGCAATTACGATTAAATAAGAAGAAAAATACTCTAAAAAGATACTGGTGTGAAAAAGAAGGCGGGGCTAACGATACTACGGAATATTAATTAGTATGTTGGCAAGTATGAATCATGTTCTTAGTCAGTCTAAGAATATGATTCGACAAGGATTTATTTAACAAAACGATATTAATTCTACTTTTTTTATATAGGAATTTTTGCTAGTGTTCGGATACTTTTGTTACCGACTGTATATATATATTCTAATGAACATGAGTGATATCAATGGCAGGTGATGGATATTTGTGTGTTTCGCACTATTGGTAAACAAAAGAACAGGTAATGAAAATTGGTACTTGAATAACAAATTTTATATTGTGTATTTTTTTGCAAATTTCCAACATAAATTTTGGGTTTTAAATGTCTCCAAAGAGAATTACGTCAGAGATGTCTAAGTGAGGCGGAAATAGAGACTAAAATATTTTTAAATGGATCGATCGCGCAAATATCTGGAAATAGCTCATGTTCCCCGTAGGTCTTACTGAAATATTCCATAATGACACTCTCGCATATCAAGTTTTGTTCGAAAATACACTACAGCATCTGATATATGGACATAAGGACTAAAGGTATATGGACTAAAGGTAGATCATCGCGCTATGACAGCGACGTTTGCTGAAACATTTTCACAAATTTTGTTAGGCACTGACTTATGTTACGATGCAATTACATAGAAATTTATGTGGAATTCTCTGCAGTATTTCCTGAAAAACAATTGTCAAGAAATTTTTGTCTTACTTCCAATCAGACAGAGTATTTTCTAAAAAAGGTAAAACCTGGTTAAGAAGAAAAAAAAAAACTTGTAAAACGTATGAATTTATAGAAAACCAGACGTCTAATTGTTTTTCAAATACAATACTTTTTTTTTTCTTATCTTCTTCTTCTTCTTTTTTTTTTTTTTTTTTAATAAAAGGAAGTAGTAAAGAAACAAATTAAAGCTCAAAGCAACATACTTGCCAACCATCTCATTAATAACCGTACAATTGTTAACGCCCCCTGAAAAAACGCCCCTTTTCTCACACCTATATTTTTAGAGTAATTCTCTCCAAATGTTGTTATGATTAAATAAGATTAAAATTACTATAAAAAATTATTGGTGTGGAAAAAAAGGCGGGTACTAAAAATTGTACGGTTCATAATGAGATAGTTGGCAAGTATGAAGCAAGACCAAAAGCGAAAGTACCATCGATTATATTCATAATTCCTAATTTATCGCATCTTTTATATATATATATATATATATAGCGCTATATTTGATCGGCTAATCATACAAATCACCATATAATTCATTACATTGGAGTTTTAAGAAAGAGAAAACGCATAACAAAGGTGAAAATACATTTAATCAGTAAATCGCTTTAATCTGTAAACCATTTCAATTATTTTATGCGGTCTTACAAACAGGCCCTGACTTACGGCAGGGCATACGGGGCAAATGCCCTGGGCCCCCCCTACAGGCGAATACAGAAATTCTGCAACCTAAAGACCTCTTATGCCACTGCAAGGGGCCGCCCAGAATAGGCTTGCCCCGGGGCTGCAGGTAGTCTAAGTCAGGCCCTGCTTACAAACAAACAATCCCAATCACACCTCCCGCTGAAGAAGCTTAGCCGTTACACATTTTAATATTTTCAAACTCATTACGTTTAATTGAAGGTAACATGGCCAAAAGAAATATAGTTGATAGGTCAGAAAATATCGGAAACTTTTACGTGTTACATGACCCACTGTGCCATAGCAAAAACTGTATTGTGAATTTTTGCTTTGCAAAGTTTCAGTTAAAAAATAACAATAAATAAATAAATAACCCTTTGTGAAAATGCCATAAATTGTAAAAGAACTAATCGCAATAAATTTTTTTTCTGGTTCGAACTAAAATAACGTTCCTCCGTCAGACGAAAAGTGATTTTTAACTCGAGTGATTTTTCTCGATGAAACGATAAAAATATTTTTAGGCTCAACGGGTAAGCCTGTAATGTTGATTGTCCGTAAAATGGTTGAAATTTCGTGAAGTTAGTGGTATAAAAAATACAGTACATCGCAGAAACAATAGCCAGGCTGAAAATCCATACAGTATCTTAAAAGAGTGCCACTTGACATAAATAATAAGAGTCATTTGCAATAAAACAGTTTTTTTTTTTATGTTAAAGACATGAATTATCAAGCAAGCACATACATGGTCCTCATAGAATTTTATAGGCCAGGAGAGAAAGAGAGCAAACTAGGACAGATGTTTCTTAGCACAGTACACAAGCAACGTTGATAGTTTGAAAGAGAAAGGTGTACTGAATTGAATTGCATTCGCCAATTTAAACACAAAATCAGCAAACTAATGCCAAATAAACCGCCAAAAGAATGTTCTAATTGGTCAATTTAAAAACTTAATCCGTTATACAAAAGACAAAGCAAAGCTTGGCAACATAAATTATGCCAAACATAATTACTTTTTATCGGCGCGAGGAATATATCATCAAGAATTTATTTTATTTTATTTATTATTATTATTATTATTATTGAAAGAAACGAACTGTCTGTTGACGCCAATAAGACTGAAATAACTTACTAAGAGAGCAAAAATCACAGGAATGAAATACATTTCGCAATTTCTGTTTACATTAGAAAGTAATTTAGACAAATTATTTTATGTATATGATTAAATGAGATTTTGAAACCTAACGTTGTGGAAAAAGGGAAAATGTACTTATTTATAAATGAATAAGTCCCATAGTAAAAATACAAGTTAAATTAAATAGAGACTGACTTTTAAAAAAAGATGAATTAAATTTAGAGATTATTATAGAATATTATAGAATAAAATCTTCTTTTTTTTTTATTAGAATAAATTAAATTAAATTAGATTTTATTTGATAAATGAATTAATTAATTTTATAATTATTCTTAATAAACTGATTCTTAATTAATTGATTTTTTTTTTTTTTAATTACAAATTGAATTATTTAGAAATGAATCAAATATTTAAAAAAACATATGTGTGAACTTGTTCTCACAAAGCCTAACTGACGTTTCGGAAATTATGATACATTTTTCAATGCTATTTATAATTTTAAAAAATCTGGAGTGATTCCTCTCGATTTTCTGAACATGAAGTAATGAATGGTTTCGTAAATAAATTAAAGTAAGACAAATAGTTAAGTAAGCAAAAGTGAAAAATATAACAGGGAGTTTGAGTATTTTTCTCCATTGCTTAATTTTACGCTATTGCACTTCATATAATTTTAACCCAAAAAAATCATAATGATATATAATATTTCGTTGTGGTCCTGTAAAAATCTATAAGGGCTATCAAAATCTATACAATTTGTGCGACAGTAATCTATAACATGTGCATAAATTTTCAGTTCGATCGAATAAGGCGTTTAGATGCTATCACACTTTAAAATGTTTCGGCCTATAGACCATAATGATAATTTTTCTTTGTGTCCTTGTAAAAAGAAAAATATATATATACACGCTAGATTCATTAAAACCTATACATTTTGTGCGAGGGTGATTTATAACATGTGTATAAGTTTTTAACTTAAACGAATAAGGCATTTAAACTCTATCACACTTTAATTTATTTGGGACCATAGGCAATAATAGTAAATAATTTTTCATTGTGTCCATGTAAAAAACTATAAATGCTAGATTGATCAAAATCTGTACACTAAGCGTGACGGTGATTTATAACATGCGTATAATATTTTAGCTCAGACGAAAAAGGCAAATAGACGCGATCGCACTTTGGAAAGTTTGGCCCCATAGACCATAATGATAAAGAATTTTTCTTTTTGTTCCTGTAAAAAATACTTTTAAGTGCTAGATTCACCAAAATCAATAGGGATCGTGCTATGGTGCCATACAACATATGTACCAAAATTCAGCTTATAAGAACAGAGCGTTTAGACTCGATCGTGTTCACTCACACTCACACATACACAGATAAACCATCGAAAACTAGCAAAAACGAGCTCAGGGCACCTCAAAACGTATAAAAACACCAAAATCTCAAAGTCGGATTTTGACGTGATTACGATACTTCTTTTACGTATGTGTGTTCGGAAAGTAAAAATTTGATCTGTCAGCTATGAAGCTCTGTCCAGTTTAAAGAAATAATTTATTCTATAATAATATTGTACGAGGGCTATTTTTTTTTCAAGGTCCGATTGATTGCTAAAGGAAAACTTCGGGAAAAATCCGCTAGGTCTGTGCGCAGTGTCTCTAGTTGGCCCGGGAAACGCGTCGATTCGCAGTTGTCATTTCTGAGTACGTAGGGAGCACATATCATCCTCATCATCATCAAAATTAATTTTTCAGAGTTCCTAGGAACGACGTTTCTTCACCTCTAATATTAATATGTACAGTCGGTAACAAAAGTGTCCGAACACGAGCAAAAATTCCTATGTAAAAAAAGTGCACTTCATACGGTTTTGTTAAATAAATCCTTATCGAATCATGTTCTTACACTGACTAGGAACAGGATTCGGCAAGGATTTATTTAACAAAACCGTATGATGTGTACTTTTTTTACATAGGAATTTTTGCGAGTGTTCGGACACTTTTGTTACCGACTGTAGATCTGAAAAATTCAAACCCATAGCCAAGAACCAGCAAAACAGAACACTGGTAACAATAAGAAGAACATGATGCCCTCAGAATAAAAATTTATGAAAGGATAATCTATTAATAAATAAAATAAGATATATGTAAATGAAGAGAAAGGAGTAAAAATTAAACTTAACAAAACAAAAAGAATTAATATTAATTGTAATAAATGAGGATAATATAAATAACTAGTATCGCCCAGTGGTCGAAACTCGACCATTTTTTTTGCAAAGCGAGGCAAAGTAAAGTTATTGCCTTGTCCTATACGGAATCCAATTGCAACACAGCTGCGGCAATTGTTTGCCAATATTCACTCTAACTGAATCAGCAGAGTTTTACTTAATATAACTATTTCTCTCTGTAGATGTTAGCCTTTCCTGAAATGAGAGAAAATCGCAACGTGAAAACGCCCCTTGTTGTGTGATACAGCCCAGAAGCTAATAGGTACCATGTCAGACCAAGGTCCAACCAAGTATCAAATTCTGTTAAATTAATTCGATTGGTTCATAAAGTACAGTGTTTGAACAAAAAAAAAAAAAAAAAAAAGATATTTTTCAAAAATGGTCGAATTGAGTTCAGGAAATTTCAAAACGTGTAACTTTATCGAAAACCGAAAATCTAAAATATTTCTGAATCTTATATTTTCTACTTATATATGCAGAGGAAAGAATAATAAATCCACTTTTAAAAAAATAAAAATAAGTAGTCAATTTCACTAATTTCACTTAATTAAAATGCAAGGAAATCTCAAAACGTGTAAATTCATCGAAAACCGGAAATCAAAAGTTTTTATGTATCTTCTACTTGCTTCTTCTACCCACAAAAGCTAGCAATAAAGACACTTTTTTTAAAAATAAGTAGCCAATTTCAGTTAATTGAAACGTAAAGAAAGCTCAAAACATGTAAATTCAGCAAAAAACGGAAATCGGAATTTTTTCCGTATCGTCTACTTATACATGCAGCAGTTAGTAACAAATCCATTTTCCTTTTATTTAGTATATTAGTTCAATATTTATTGTTTAAATATCACCCTTTGAAATGAAATGTTTATGTTTACATTCGAAACTGGAAGTTTGCCATTTTTTTTTCTGGAGTTTTGTGATTTTAAATTAAAATTTTATCAATTTTACAGAAAAAATAACTCAATCAAACACATGTAGACAGTAACTTATATATAACTATACCCAAATATCGGAATTAAAATCGGCAGATAATTTCCGTTATTTTTTAATAATTTTTTACAAAAAACTCAATGGACAATCAACATAGAAAATCTTTTACGTGGCTCCATGGACAGACAGTGACGTCATCACTTCGCTTGCGTATAGTGATGCTACATTATACAAATTACTGTACTGTGTCTATGGTTTTATTTGAGCTTTATGAAATTGCCAGATTTAACAACTTTCTACTTTTAGGTATTTTTTAATGTGAAGGAATACGTGTATAAAAGGGAAAAATGGGGGAAAATGCATAAAAAATAAATGTATTTTTAAATACCTTCTTGACATCGTAAGAAAATAATATTTGTATTCGCACCTTCCGGCTAACCATACCTTTCGAATGATACCATTTTCAACCCTCTACTCCCATAATTAATATGTTAAAAAGGGACAACAAATTTTATGCTTGCCTATTAATATATAGATAGAATAGAGTATATGGCCAGGAAAGTCCAATAGGCCCTACCAATGTAAACAATAATACAGGAGAATTTTAACCAGGGTTAAAACCCTCCGGCAGGTAGAAGGTGGCACGAGACCGTCTATAACTTGTTCTAGCGTCATAGTCGGAGATGTTGAAGATTTCTTCGTTGGGAACGGAGTATAAATTTTCAAAAAAATTTATAGCCTGATTTTTAATAGTAGTTCTGATTGTGTCAATGTGAAGGTCATGATGAATAACAGAATTGCGACAATACCAAGGGGTACGCCGAATAGAGCGGAGGGTTTTATTTTGGACGATCTGTAGTTTTAGAAGATTGGACTTAGCCGCCGAACCCCAGATCTGAGCACAATAAAGCAGAATTGGTCTAAGTACAGTTTTATATAGGAGAAGTTTATTACCCATGCTCAAGCCTCTACCATACAAGAAACAGGCAAGGTCATTTTTAGCTTTATAGAACTTCCGGACGGTATAGTCAATGTGCGTACGCCATGTAAGTCTGCTGTCCAAATGAAGTCCTAGATATTTGACCTCCGTTTCCGAAGTCGACAGAGGAGCCATAGAGGTTGAGAGGAGGAGGGAGATTTCTCTTATTTGAGAAAAAAAATGCCTTCAATTTATTAGAATTAATTTTTATTCTCCATTTACTAAAGAATATTTCTAGATGGTAGATGTGATTCTGTAAAGATGAATGCATAATGTTAACGTTAGCATCACGGGATATAATTGTTGTGTCATCTGCATATAAAGCCAAAACAGTATGTGAAGATTTTGGGATATCATTAATGTAAATTTTATAGAGCCAGGGGCCCAATTTTCAGCCTTTGGGAACCCCGGCATTTACGGGGCGGACAGTGGAGTGCTTACTGGCGTAGCGAACAGTGAAGGTCCTGTCGCTGAGATAGGATTGAATGAAACGGCCATAAGCAGTAGGAATTTTGAGTTTCAACAATTTGTATCAAAAGCCTTGGACACATCGAAAAACAGTGCCCCGTATGTTCAGAGTTATCATACCCATCGTGAATGAATTCAACCACACGAAGAAGCTGGTGGGAAGTGGAATGCTTGGGCCTAAAGCCAAACTATTCAGGAGGGTCATTATAGAATTGCTTAATGCGGATGATAAAAACATGTTCCGTGAGTTTTCCCAGGACAGGAAGCAAGTTAATAGGTCTATAACTTTTAGCAATCGCAGGATCTTCACCAGATTTTTTGATAGGGATAACAGTGGCCTGTTTCCAAGTCTGAGGGAAGTAAGAAAAAGTGAAGATGGCATTAATTAGGTTTGCTAAGTAGGAAGCATACTGAATCGGCAGGTTTTTTATGGCAGCGTTGTCGATCCCATCATAGCCAGGGGCTTTACGATTTGGGAGTTTTTTTTAATAACAGAAATAACTTCTTCAGGAGTGGTTGGTCCGATAGATCTAATACTCTATCTTGCAGAAAATTTATTAATAGCATAATCAACCTCAACTATGGATATGGTTGAAGGATTAAAGATGTCTGCATGAGCAGAAAATTGCGATTCGTACTGGTCAGCGAGAACCTCTAATTTGTCTTGGTCGTCGCACTTGAAGTCAACACCAGTATTGAGCGGAGGGATAGGCGTAAAAGGTTTTCTAACTCTCTTAAGATAATTCCATAAGAATTATCAGTAGGAGCTAAAGAGGAAAAGAATTCAGAACAATCTTTGTCTTTATTCCTTTTAATCTCACGTTTGATGATGGCCGTGAGCCTATTCACTTCACTTCTGATACTAGGGCATCTAGTGCTCTGCCAGAGTCTTCTAAGTCTATTTCTGGAATTTATTTTAAGTTTGATTTCATGTGAGAGAGTATAAGAATATTGGGGAGTTTGATGAAACTTAGAGGACTCAAGAGCGTTTTTGATGGAATTTTGAAGTTCACCAATAGCGTAATCAATATCGGAGGTAGAACTAAAATCAGCATAAGTAGGGGGAGACTCGTGCATTATTTTGGTGAACATTTTCCAGTCAATTACAGAGGGAGTAGCAATGAAAGGAAGAATAGGGTTGCAGTCAATTCGAAATAAAATAGGTAGATGATCAGAGGATAACTCAGAAAGGGGGTAATAGTAAAAGGGTAAGGGATCTTACTTAACAAGGCTAAATCAATAGTTGTGCCAAGACCTTGAGAGCCTGGTGGAAGAAGAAGGAGCAGCAATTTCAATATAATTATTGTAGCAGTATTGAAGGAGGGTTTCCCCAAGTTTATCAGTACGGGAGCAATTGCGCCAACTGGAATGATGGGAATTGAAGTCGCCAGCGAGGATAATCTTGTTATCGAGCTGGAATAAGTTATCAAGGTCAGAATTGAAATCACTGTGATGCATAACTCTGAGGTAAATGGAGGAAATAGTGAAAGAGTTACGGTTATCCAGTTTAATTTTAACATTAGTATTTTCAATTAAATTAAGGGAAAGGCTTGGAACAAGAGAGTGTGGGATCCTGCGATTGACAAAGATAGCCGTCCCACCATAAGGGGAAATTTTATTATTTTCAATTCGAGGAGTGCAGTATTGAAGTTTTGAATTTTAAGCTTTTGAGCAAATTTGCATTTCACCTCCTGAATGAGGATGAGGTCCACAGGATGGTCAATAATAAAATTTCTAAGTTCGTCGAGTCGAGATCTGAGTCCATGGGCATTCCAAAACAGAATTCTTAAAGGACCCATTATTTAGGTGGGTTGTTAGCCGAGGGGCGAGATATGGCATCAGCACAAAGTGTTTTTAGGTATTGGTTTCCTATTTGACTGTTATTAAGAATTTGGGCTAATTTGGAAGCACGGTCAATAAGCGTATCTATCTTAGAAATCAAGTCTTCAATATTAAGATTATTATTTAGTAATAAATTTATGATCGTAGCCGTATCGATTGAATTAGTTATGAAGTATTAGATTTGGATATGACATTATTTTCAGAGGAATTTGGTTCATTACGAACGGTATTAACAGACAGAGCACTTTTGTTGCTATCTTGAGAAGTGTTTGTTGAAGTAATCGATGATTTTTGTTTAATAGAGGGAGTTCCATTAACCATGTTGGAAAAGGAAAACTGATCTGGAACATTTGAGCTATTGAAGGATCGATTTGAGTTTCTAATTGTTGTGATCTGAGAAGAGTTTAAATTCGTTGGATTTTTCGGGCAGCCCCCGAGGTTAGACGTATGATTTCTATGACAATTTGCACATTTGATTTGGCTTCTACCAGGATTATAAAATTTCCTGGCACTGGCAGTATGTTCGCCCGAACAGGTTTGAATGCACAGTTCTCCCGAACTGTGACTGAAACGCTGACAGTTATAACACTGCCTGGTATCTTTAAATTTATACGGGGCCGCGAAAACCTAGGAATACTCTAATGTCATAAACATGCTTAAATTGATCATCGGGGAAGATGTCAGCCAAGTAGAGTGGGCATTGGCAGCTTAGTCTTGAAATTTTTCAATTGGGAAACCCGATGGACTTTAAAATTTAAATTGATGAGTTCGTTTTTAACCTCCTCAGTAGGGATATCAGGGGGAATTCCCTTAAGTAGGACCTTCCTTGGCCGTTCAGTTTTTAACTTCATTTCAAAGAATTCCAATTTTGGGGTCGAGAGGTAGTTTTGGACTATTCTGTAGTGTTCTATTGTTTTAGGTTTTAAGATTATGATGTCACATTTGAAGATTTTTTTCGATTACAGAATTTGTTATTTCGTTTGATTTTTTGGCGATTTCACGCCAGTTTGTAACAGCTTTAAGATATATATAGGCTCAGGCTTACGTGGCTTTTTAGGTGCATTTTCAGGATCAGGGATATTTATTTCTTCATTTTCGAGAGTTTCGTATTTATTGGAAGTATCAATAGTTTGACTCAAATCGATCTAAGGACACATACAAATGAAACACTTCCGGTTGTAAAGCTGTTTGCAAGCGTTCCAAATGTATGACTACGGTCGGCAGCAAAAGTATCCGAGCACTAACAAAGATTCTTACGTAAAAAAAGAACACTTAACATTGTTTTGTTAAATAAATCCTTATCGAATCATGTTCTTAGACTGACTAAGAACAGGATTCGACAAGGATTTATTTAACAAAACTGCATTCAGTGTACCTTTTTTATATAGGAATTTTTGCTAGCGCTCGGATACTTTTGCAGGCTACTGTATTTGTAAAAAACTTGCAAAATTTACGCCATCGAAGTTGCAAGCGTTCCGTTTGTATGTACCCTTAGTTATTTTTACAGCTTTGCTGGGCAAGCGGAAGCCATCAGCATCGCATGAACTAGGTCTGTTACGTTTCTTATTAGTAAGAGCGTTCCCAGACAGCGCAATTAAGTATATATTACATCTATATGACGTAAATTACATCCATAAACTATGCCTAGAATTCATCCAGTAAAGTAGCTTTTACATAGAATCAACGTAGATATACACATTGCGATGTAAAACTCACACAACTATATAGTAGTCTTAAACTGTGAGATGAAAAGTTGTCTAGTTTCGTATTCTCAGTGTTCGTATCCTATTCTCGGAGGAAGAATAGAGCAGGCGCATGTTTATAAACAAGCGACGCTATTCTACAACTTTTACGCATGTAGGCAAAATATCTGCCTCTCCATTGGTGCTTTATCCCCCTTTTGCCTACAATTCTAAAGAACGTGCGGAAACATCTGTCACAGTGACGTTACGTGCGCCTGCTCTATAGATATGGAGAGGGCGAGAGCTCGTTTAAGTGAAGCTCCAACTGTAACCGGTTCAGCCATATTGGTTCAACCAAAACATTTCCGAAAAACGTGTTGGGTAGTGCAAATTATGACATATTTTATTAGTGTTTTTCTTCGAATCAACGTTTCATTTTAAATTTTTAGCTTATTTATAATTATATGTATAATTAATAATGCCGTCTTGTTCGGCATTTGGCTGCACTAATAGACCATCAAAGAATAAAAACATGGTAATTATCCTGATGTTGTGTACCATTTAATCTTTAATGTTCATTGGTTTCGCATAGAAACTAAACACTTAGCATTTTCTTTTTATGCAACAGTATTAAAATTATGATTGTGACCAGTCGACTACATAAAGATTCTAAGCCTGGGTGGTGTGCCCTCCGGAGGGATCTTTCCAAGGGGTACTAGCCTGTATTTACGAAAGTTTAGGAGAAAACCACGAAAAACTCTGAATAACTACGATGACAAGCTTACCCGAACTTGAACCTAGAAATTCCCGTTTACCAGCTTTGAGTGCAAAACTGCTCTGTCACTGGTATTCAATGTGATATTAAGAGAAATTGAATTTAAATTATTTAGAGTCAGTAAACATTCATAATTAGAGACGCAAAAACCCGGGAATTTAAAACCAAGGGGAAAACCCCGGGTGTTTTGGGGAAAAAACTGGGAATTTTGGGAATTTTGCGGGGAAAAAACAAATTCGAAATCTCTAAAGCAAATAATAAGTTGTTTACTTAATATAAATGGCAATTTTAAGGACTTTGATATACTGATAAGTTTATAACATTATTTTAATTTATCATTTTATTTTCAATTTATCAGAACTGCAGCCAAATCATAATTTGAAACGAAACTTAAGCTTTCTTTATTAAATTAGCACTTAAGATAAATGTATCGGTACAATGTTGGATACAATTTCCATATTATACAAGCTGATGAATTAAGGAAACCAATGTACATAATCCTGTAATAGTTTGAGAAGAGAAATAATTAAGGTTTGAAAACTTCTTTAAAAATTTCTATTTTTAAAGAATTATTTAAAATAATGAAGTGGTTTTTAAAAAGAAGGGATGACATTTTATGCAATTACTACAGAGGTATTGTTTCTTTTACAAGTTATTTTCATAAATATTTCTAATTAGAGATTATAAAAAATTGATTTTAAATTTCCTACAATGAAAATTTTTTGATGAAAATTTATACACATATTGTTTTCCTGATTTTTATGCATAAAAAAAAAAAAGTTTCTGCATTTCTAACACAACAAGTGGGGAAAATTTTCGAATTACTTATATATTTCCCTAAAACAGATTAAATTTAAGAATTCTTCTTCTTCTTCTTCTTCTTATTATTATTATTTTGAAATAAAAAAAATAAAAAAAGAAGAAGAAGAAGAAGAAGAGAAACAATTTAAAAATTATCAGGTAATTAACAAATTTCTTAAATACTTCATTTGAGTTTAATGAAATATAAATTTAGTTGGGTTTGTTTCCTAAACTCTTAAGTCCAATTCTCTAATTGTTTCATAGTACATTCATAAACGAATTGTGAATAAAAAAAATTAAATGTTATTGATTCTCATTAAGAATGGAAAGGATATCTCAAGAACATAACAAAATAATATTAATAAATAATGACAGAAACTTACTATTAGTGTTAGCACCAGCACCGCATTAATTATTAATTATTTTCTTTGTTTTCGAAATAAACATCGAAGATGCTCGAATTAGCGGGAAAGGGAAACGAAAAGGAAATCTATGCAGGAATTAGAGTTGAAGTTAATTTAATGATCGGAGGCTAAATAATTAACAAAAGTTATAAAAATATTCATAATTTCAAAATTCCCAGTTTTGGGGAAATTAAAAAAATCCCAAATATGTCTTAAATTCACATGGGAAAAAACGGGTGTTTTGAAAGTCTTGCATCTCTATTCATAATATTAAATCCATATGATATCACATTATATACATATGTATGCAACAATTTGCCAATACTTTTTCTTTGTTTTAACTCTTTCGTTACCAGAGCGTACCCAAACGCCCGTACATTCAGACGACCGAAAGCGCCCGAGAGCGCCTGGATGTTTTCGTCCCCACTTGCTTCTTCAGTGTACCTGTCAAGACGGTTGTCAAAGGGTGTGTCTGAAAGACAATCCTCTCTTTGTTAGCCTCTTCTCAGAAGAGGGATTTTTATAGAACTTTAAAAGGGAAAAATGAAAAATTTGTTTCTATCGCGCTTTCTTTTCCTGTTTTCTGAGCTGCTGTCGTTTTTAATCTTTACTTATTTTACTACTTATCTAGTGCGATATAATCATTTCGAATAATTTTTATTTAAAATACATTTTTTTATGTAATTATCTTAATTATGTATAGTAGAAAAAGAGGATTGACTATAGAAGAAGCTCTTCAAATAGTTTTTGATGAGGAAACGGATGAATCCGAAAAAAATAATAATAAAAATAAAAATAAATATATAAATATATAAATATTTTTAGCTATAGAGAGCAATATATATATATATATCTATATATATATATAAAATCCAAATTTAATTATCCTCCAAATTTAATTACTTTTAAATTATAATTTAACTGCTTACAAAAATAGTATATTTTGAAATAATAATAATAATAATAATAAAATAATAAGCATAATAAAAAAATAATAATAATAACAATTAATGTGAAATTCAAGGAATCTGGTATAATATGAAATGGTAAAATATATTTCTGTAATCGATTGTTTAAATTGCATTAGTGCTGCATTTTGTTGTTTCTTAGATTTAATTTTCCACTCAGTGGACTAGGGGTAGCTTCTCTTATAGCTGGTAGACGTGATGTGCAGGGCTCAATTCTAGCTCATGCTCGTCGGCCTAGCTATTCGGAGTTTTCCGTGGTATTCCCCAAAACTTGCGTATACGCTGACTAGAATCCCTTAGAAAGGTACCTCCCCCATGGAGGGCTCTCCTCTTTCAGCCCTAGGACCCTTGCACAGTCAACTGGTCTTAACACTAATACAACCACACCACCTAGATCTCATTACATAGTAAATAATTTTCGAAAGCACAAGAAAATTCCTGTGAAAATAATATAATTTCACACAAATAAAGTGAAACGATATATATATATATATATATATATATTTATAATGATTGTATGAGTTTCTGATGATAATTTTTCTCCAATATAGCAATAGTATTCATAGAATATTTAAAAAATATATCTCATTTTTTCATTAACAAGTAAGAGATCAGCTATTTTTGAAGCAATTTATTACGTGAAAATTAAGAAAAATAAATAAATAAAATAAAAGAGAGAGAGAGAGATTTCAGAGATTTGAAAGTATTTGAAAGCAACACTTTATAGAAGAAAGATATATATATATATATCTTTCTTCTATAAAGTGTTGCTTTTAATACCCTCAGAATGATTTATTTTGAATCACCCGAAAAAATTCTTTTATTATTATTATTATTAAGTTTTGTATGCTTATTTTCCTATTCAAAAGTATGTTTAGAATTGTACCCTCAATACTCAAACTAAAATTTTTAATAATGTCAGTTTCAAACATTTTCATGTTTCACTGAAATATGCTTTTATCATTATAAATCCTATTCACTCTTTTGTATTTTCATATAGTATTTTCTATGTAGACGATTATTGCAAACAAAACTGAACATTCTCTTAGAATCTGCTTCACAATACGAACAAGAAGTTAACTATTTACAATTGCAATGGATTTTTAATCTCTTTCAAGATTTTTTCTTTTTTTTCCCTGCTAGGTGCAATTCTATGGAAAAATTTCCCTCTAGATCCACTCCAGGGAAAATACTAATACTATTTTGATTCCTTCCCTCCCATTCAAAGATTGATTACTTTCGCTTTGACATCTGAGTCGAGGAGAAAGGGGAAAAAATTTTTCGGGCGTTTTGGTATTTTAGAGTCATAGCTGAATTGGAGCTATGGTAAGGAAAGAGTTAATTAATTTTTAAACTTTTGTTTATTTTCTAGCAGTTATATAACAGTACTACTCTAATCCATATGTAAAAGTCAATTTAAATGTATTAGTAGGTGCAAGTGCACATTTTTACTTTGATGATGCACTGGTGTATATTTTTATTATTATTATTAGACTACTTCATGAAGTGCTAGACTCGAAAACCTTTGGACGTCTCGGCTAGAGATGCAAAACTTTCAAAACACCTGGTTTTTCCCGAAAAAAAAAAAAAAAAAAAAAAAAACGTTTTTTTTTCCCTGGGAATTTAAGACAAAATTGGGAATTTTGAAATTTCCCCAAAACTGGGAATTTTGAAATTATGAATATTTTTATACATTTGTTAATTATTTAGCCTCCGATCTTTAAATTAACTTCAACTTTAATTCCTGCATAGATTTCCTTTTCGTTTCCCTTTCCCGCTCATTCGAGCATCTTCGATGTTTATTACGAAAACGAAGAAAATAATGAATTATAATTAATGCGGTGCTAACACTAACAGTAAGTTTCTGTCCTTATTCATTAATATTATTTTGTTATGTTCTTGAGATATCCTTCCATTCTTAATGAGAATTAATAACATTTAATTTTTTTTATTCATAATTGGTTTATGAATGTACTATGAAACAATTAGAGAATTGGACTTAAGATTTTAGCGGGAAAAAAAACCCAACTAAATTCAAGTTTCATTAAACTTAAGTGAAGTATGTAAAGAATTTGTTTGTTACCTGATAATTTTTAAATTGTTCCTTTTTTTTTTTAAATTACAACAAAGAAAAAAAAAAGAACGAAAGAAAAAGAAGAATAATTCTTAAATTTAATATGTTTTAGGAAATCTATAAGAAATTCCAAAAATTTCTCCACTTGTTGAGTTGGAAATGCAGAAACTTTTTTTTTTCTTTTTATATATGTATAAAAATCAGGAAAACAATATGTACATAAATTTTTATCAAAAAATTTTCATTGTGGGAAATTTAATAAAATTTTTTTACAAACTCTAATAAGAAATATTTATGAAAATAACTTGTAAAAGAAACTATACCACTGCAGTAAATGCATAAAATGCCATCTCTTCTTTCTAAAAACCACATCATTATTTTAAATAATTCTTTAGTTTCATAAAATAGAAATTTTTAAAGAACTTTTGAAATCTTAATTATTTCTCTTCTCAAACTATTACAGGATTATGTACATTGCTTTCCTTAATTCTTCAGCTTGTATAATATGGAAATTGTATCCAACATTGTACCAATACATATATCTTAAGTACTAATTTAATAAAGAAAGCTTAAGTTTCTTTTCAAATTTTGATTTGGCTGCAGTTCTGAAAAACTGAAAATAAAATGATAAATTAATGTTATAAGCTTATCAGTATATCAAAGTCCTTAAAATTGCCATTTATATTAAACAACTTATTATATGCTTTAGAGATTTCTAATTTGTTTTTTCCTCGCAAAATTCCCAAATTTCCCATTTCCCCCCCAAAACTCCCGGGTTTTTTCCCTTGGTTTTAAATTCCCGTGTTTTTTGCATCTCTAGTCTCGGCCAAGCTTAACTGGTTTGGTGTGCTGAAATGCAGTGCTATACTCCTATTTTTATCTGAAATGATGTTTCAAATAATCTAAAATGACGATGACCAGATGTTTCAAAACAAAAGTTTTTCAAATTTTTTTTTTTTTTTTTTTAATTGTATATTTTGATCCAATTAAGTGTCTGACATCCATTTTTGAGGCTTCACCAGCGGCTGAAAACTTCTCAAAGTTGAAAGATGAGAGATGCTGGTTTTGAACTCAGGTCGTATTCGTCTACTCAGCTGTTCCCATTGTTTTCTCTGTAATTCAGTACAGTACATGATAGGACTCTTCAGAAAGACACCCCCCTACAAAGGAGGATATCTCCTTTGAGACCGAGGTCGTAGATATAATTGGACTTAACCCAAGCACCAATACCATTTTTGAAATTAGTTAATTTTCAGTATATATATATATTATATAATGCATTTGGTAATAATAGAAAAGAATGAGAACGAAGAATAGTCAGTCAAATAAATCACCACAGAAACATACGCAGGCCAAACAAAGTAACTAGTTTTCTTGATCTAAATTTATTTAATTTATCAAGAGACTCGGCAGAGTCTCAAGTGACGCAAGCGCAAAAACAAACGAACGCCACGACACTCAGCGGAAACGGAAAAACGAACGAAACTGCGACACTTATATATACAGGAATTTTAAGATCAAAGTAACCGCTGAAAGCCGACACTTAATATCTCAGGAAATATGGGAGGTTATGTTCTGATATTTTAAAAATAGTCTTTCACCTTCTGTCTGATCCTACCCTGAAATCGCTAAATTTCTGCGTGCAATATATTTGGAGATATGAATTGGCTCATTTAAGCTATAAATGGGCGGCCTAATGTGTAAGAATTTTTTCTCGAATATGGCTCGAGCGAATTTAGTTTAATTTATATATGATATTAATCGCTTTTATCTGATGTGCCTGACGTCTCCCTTTTCCCTAGGAAAACTCTTGTTTTTTTTATAACTCAGTTTAAAAATCGAACTATTTTTTACTTCGAAAATACCGTGATGCGGCAGTTTCGCGGACGAATACAGTCCAAAGAATATTCTGAAATACTCAATATCAAATAATCGTTTTGGCGCCATCTATCGCGAATTGGCGTCAAAAATAAACACAAAAATATAAAAAAAATACTTTTCTTTTTTTAATATATATATTAAATGAGTTATTTATTTAGGTACTTGTATTTTATATGACATTTGTTTATCAAAAATATTCATTGTATTTACATTGTTTTCATGCTGATACGTTGTTAACTTTCAAAATTGGTTTTATTTTAAAAAGTGATTGCAACAACAAAAATTTTTTTCTTTATTTTCATAAAAATGACAAATAATATGATAATCATACGTAAATATTTGTAATTTTTTCAAAATTAGGTGATAAATCACTTAAACTATGGATTGAAAAAATTCTTAAAACAGAATTTGAAAATAATTAATTTGCTCATTAAGTTTCTAGTATATATATATAAATTACAAAATGTTAAGCTATAATAAAATTTTGAATAGATTAAGATTTTTTTTTTTTTTATTAAATTCACAACAAACTATACTACTTAAATATTTACCAGTATAAAAATTTCACTTTTTAAAGATTTTTCTATTATTATTTATTTTTCTCTTTTAAATCAAATCTATACCTAAAAAATTATTCGCGTTTCTTTCTTTCTTTCTTAAATTTAACAGGAGGGAGGTGGCATGAATATAACAATAAAAACTACTCAAAAAAAAAAAAAATAATAATAATAATAATAATAATAATAAATAAATAAAAATATCCTCCTTAACTCGTATATACTTATTTCTTAGATATAATAGTGATATAAAATAAAATTGAAGTTACCATGAATCTGCAACTTTTAAATTAGAAATTAATAATAACATTGTAAATATTGTACACACTATTCTAAAAAATATGGCATAAAATTTCGAGGAATTTTTTTTTTTTTTTTTTTTTTTTTTTGTGAATGATATCATTCAAATGATTAAATGACATAGAGGTTCAAATAGGATTCAAGGATGTTTATTTCCATTACAAAGGAATTTTTTTTTTTTTTTTTTTTTTTTTTTTTACTATTACATATTTTTTAAAAACCTCTGTTATTCATTATTTAGTACAAAATATTGTTCTGAAATTTGCGTAAGTACTTGTTTATTTTTTAATATAGCTTTCCTATACAATATCCATAAAATCTTAAAAGTGTTACGAGGTAAAGTGAGGCAATTTTAAGCTTTTAATTAAACATAAAAAATTAAGTAAAATTATAATATGTAACTGTTTTTATTTTGTAAAACTAATCTATTAATCAGTTTAAAAACTTAAAATCGTGGACAAACCAACAATAATAACGATTAATACTTATACTAAATTAAATGATTTTTCCGTGGCTTAATAATTACTGTTAACACAAACATTGTTACAGTAACTTGAGTTTGCATTATTTTATAAAAATCGTAAAGGCAAATTCTTTACGAAAACAACTTTAAATTAAACTGATTTAAAATCATTTTGTATTAAATAAAAAACTAATCAAGTTGTTCTGTAGAATTTTTATATTAATTTAATTTCATCGATTTTAGAAAAGTGTGTTTCCAAAGTTCATACAAAATCTCGCCAAACAGTGCCGAATACGAATTATTCAATTTGTTTTTATCTAGTAATTTTCGGAATTTCTAAAAACTGTAAAACACGTCTACGAGAATTTTTACGGAATTTTGTTTAGTTAAGAATAAAAGAAATGTGTATAGTAGGGGAAGGGAGGGGGGCATAAGGACTCAGTGATGGGCAAATTTTAATTTTATAAATGTGGAATTTGGGTGGAGGGAGGGGGAATCTCTGTTAGTTTGATGGAAAGACCTTTTCAAAACAACATTTTAACACAAAATGTTTTTCTCTATAACTATTTGTTAGGAAAATAACAAAGAAAAATTTTCTTTTAAAGTCGTCCCCCGTGTCTCGAGAACACCTTGGAAAATTAAAAACTGTAAAAAAAAAAAAAAAAAAAAAAAAAAGGAGGCGGGGGGGAGGGGCTTAATCAGTTTGAAGGATCTTTGTTTTGTTTGGAAATTCGAACTGTAAAAACAGGGGAGCGAAAGGCACATCTTTGAAATTTTAAACAAATGAAGTTCTTTTTGTAGTTTGTCGGAAATGTCTTCTACAAACAAAATTTTTTTAAATATATTTTGATTGCCTCTTTTTTTTTTTTTTTTTTTTTTAATTATTATTAAATATACTGAAAATAGTCTCCATTATGTTCCTATTTCAGGATCACGTCGTTTGATCTCGTTTGGTTTATTTAAAAAAAAAAAAAAGAAAGAGAAAAGAAAGGAAAAGAAAAGAAAAAAAGAAATTTAAGCTGAATTGAGATAGAAGAAACCTTAGGAGGCAAACATTAAAATTTCGAATAGGAGGGGGATTAGAAGCTCATTTAAAGTTCTACTTAGACTCATATTTAATATGCACGCTTTTTACGTTTTCAAAACTTTCAAGGCGTTTCCTATAGATCTGGAAAGAGAAATGGGACTTTTAGAATGTATATATATATAAGCTTCTTTAAAAAATGCCCCACGAGCGGTTCTGCGCTGAAAAGCTGGTTGATGGGAAATGCCGGATTCGATCCCATCCCGCTCTCTTCAACCTAGCCGTTCATTCAGTGTTTTTTCTCCGAAACTTGCATAAATACGGGCTACAACCCTTAGAAAGAACTCACGGGGGGCAATGTACTTATAGGCCTAGGACCCTAGCGCAGTCAATTGGCCTTAAAACCTACAAACAAACAACCTTAAAAAAATATCACTGGAAATATTTTAGGTGATTATATTTAGAAGATTTCTCAAAGTGCTAAAAAATCCTTATCATTTAAAATTTTAAAGTTAGATCTCTCATATACACTTTATAGCCCCATAAACCAATTTTTGAAAATGAGGCAAAGTCCAAAATCCCTACACTACGTTTCAGAAAATTTTTAGGAATTCTAAAGTGATTCCGAAATACTAGGAAGAAAGTGGGGACTATGTACAGTATGTTTAATCAGATAGAATAAAACTAGATGCATAACATTTTAATGCATGTTTTTTAGAAACATTTTTCTAAAAAGCGATTTCCCTATTAAAATTTCTAAATGATCTAACTGGTAACCCCCCTCCTATTTTTCCCAGCTGAATTAATTTTAAACCAAACAAAATCTCTCTCAAATTGATTAAGCATCTTTTTTAGAATTATCAGAGTTTCCAAGGGAGGATCTGAACCTAACCCCAATGGTGCTAGGTATTTTGGAAAATTACTGTCATATCCTTAAACAGTTTTACTTTATGCATCTACAATTTAAAAATAACAAAATATTTATCTTTTGTTCACTCGATTGAACATTTAAAAATTTTTGTTAAATTTTTATCTAACTAAAATCTATGTGGTGAAAATTCTTTAGAAACTTATTCGTAACACATTATTACAAAAACTTTCGTATTTTATTAAACATTTATTTTGAATTTTCGGTTGAACTATCTAAGAAATAGTTGAACCAATGAGCTATATAAGAAATTGAATATTGAATAAAATAAAAAATCTTTATTTTTTTATTTGTAGAAATTTTTGTCATTTTTAAAATGTACTATATTATGCCTTTGTAATGTTGCATGTTTCCATCCCTCAAAAAATATTCTTTCTTAAAGTTTTTTTTTTATTTTTTTAATCACTTTTTATAAAATTTTGAAATTTCATTTAGTTTGTTATTTTGTTCGAGTATGACCTCTAAAACAACATTTTTTATACAGTGTTGTAACTCATTACCATGCTTCTTTAATTTTACGTTTTGATCATTAACCCCTAAAAAGTAATGATATCAATACAAAAAACCCTTAACGGGTTAAAAGTTTGTGACGCAGCACTGTACTTTATGGCTATAAGAATTAGAAATACGGGTCTTAAAAATAATGATATCAAATTTTCAGTGACGCTTTGATATTAATTAAATTATACATAGATTTTCTTATTTGAATTTGCTTTTTCCTTTTATTTATATTTACAGTGTAAACGTTATTTTCAAGATAAAATAATATATAGCATTTACTCATTGATACCTTTCCATTCACATCTCTTATACTATGAAAGCATGTGTTTTAAAAGAAATTATATGAAATTCCAGTAACGCAGTGGTGTTACATTAAATGATTTGTTTTTAAATTTCACTGCAATTATTTTGTTTTGCATATTAAAGTATATGTGCACATTGAAATATTGCTTTTAATTTTCAAATACGCTGTCAAATATATCACTTTCATTAAGCTTATATTATGTACTGAAATATATTTATTTCAATGAATTATTCTATCTTTTGCGTCACGCCATCCAAAACTGTAAGTAAAATATATGGAAATGTTTACTTTGTGTCATTTCATCCAAATAAATCGAAAATGCATGCAAATAGATATTGTGCTGCAAAGAAAAAAATTGTGAACATTTTTTCAGTTTTGATGGCGTGACGCAAAAGATAGAATAATTCATTGAAATAAATATATTTCAGTACATAATATAAGCTTAATGAAAGTGATATATTTGACAGCGTATTTGAAAATTAAAAGCAATATTTCAATGTGCACATATACTTTAATATGCAAAACAAAATAATTGCAGTGAAATTTAAAAACAAATCATTTAATGTAACACCACTGCGTTACTGGAATTTCATATAATTTCTTTTAAAACACATGCTTTCATAGTATAAGAGATGTGAATGGAAAGGTATCAATGAGTAAATGCTATATATTATTTTATCTTGAAAATAACGTTTACACTGTAAATATAAATAAAAGGAAAAAGCAAATTCAAATAAGAAAATCTATGTATAATTTAATTAATATCAAAGCGTCACTGAAAATTTGATATCATTATTTTTAAGACCCGTATTTCTAATTCTTATAGCCATAAAGTACAGTGCTGCGTCACAAACTTTTAACCCGTTAAGGGTTTTTTGTATTGATATATATATATGTGTAGATAGATAGAAAATTAACTAATTTAAAAAATGGTGTTGGTGCTTGGGTAAATTATTGGCCCAATTATCTACATTAGGGAGGGGGGGGGAGGTTGTTATTTTTTGCACTGAATATTAAAGCGCCTAGTTTCATTTGTAATTTTTTACAAAAAATTGCATTAAATTATTATTATTATTCAAACAAAATTGTTTGTTTTTATTGCATAAGAAAACAAATTGCCACAAATAACTCCTTCAAGTGCAAGGGTTTAAAATAATAAATATGAAATAAAACAATTCTTCTCTTAAATTATAACAAACAGGGATCAAGAAAACTATTTTAGAAGGGTTTTATAATTCATTAACTTCTACATACTTGCCAACCTTTTAATTTTAAAAAACAGTAGATTTTATAAATTGACATTTTAACAATAGAAACTGGATATATAAATATATAATTGACAAAAAGGAAAATATATGAATATTTACATAAGATTTTCTAAAAATAGTAATATTCTTTAAAGAAATAGTCCATCTTTCAAATAAAATATTAAGATTATGTATATTAAAGAATTAATTTCAAATCCCAAAAATAGGACAAAGAAAATATCGCCTTACATTTGTAGCAGATTTTGCTTTATTAAGGAAAGAACAATTAAATTGTTGTTCATAATAATTTTAAATTACATTTTCATTCCATTTAGGAATTAAAATTTTCTTGAGATTTTTATCAGATAATGAGGATCAGAATTTAGTTTTTAATTATGTTATCTGGCTGAAAATACACTCACAATGACTATATAAATATATTTAATTACAAAAGCATTATTTAAAAAAACCCAAACATTTAAAATTATTTTGAGATAATTAAAATCAATATTGCAATGTAATGTTTACACATACATTTAATAAGCCTCACATCATAGCAGCGTCACCTGTTGGGAAATTTACTACAAAGTGTTATCGGGATAACATCTCATTAAGATCCAATTAAATATAAAATTTTACGAAATTATACACAACAGAAGATGAAATACAGCTTTATCTTAAATGGGAGTAATATGCATAGTAGCGCCACCTGATGGGCGATTTACTCCGAAATATAATCAGTACCAATTCATATGAAGATTTAACTAAATATAAAGTTTTGTGGAATTCCGCCCATTACTTAATGAGGTATAGCACCCACAAAATTTTGATAACACATACACACACAGTCAGACTTGCATTTTTAAAAATGGTCAAATCATTTTCAAGACTTTACACATAGGCGTAGCCAGCTTTCCGAGCGGGGGGGTGCCCAAATTTTAAACTGAAAGTTACAATTACATTATTAACATAGTGCGCATATGTATGCATGTGTGTGTTTTAACACATGTTTAAAAGTTACACTTGTTAACACGTGTACGTTTTAACATATAAATAAAGTAACTTTCTCTTGGAATAAATAACTAGACTTGACGCAGAACAGAAATATCAATGTTTACTCAATGTTAAAAATGCCAATGTAAAAAAAAAAAAAAAAAAAAAAAAAAAAATGTTAAATGCGGTAGCATAAATCGTTGCATTTGGCTTCCTTTGAAACATCGTTTGATTAAAGTTCGGACTTTCAGAGTAGTGCCGCTATCTGCCTAACAGAAAAGGAAAAAAAGTTTGAAAATTGATTAAAGCAAGGAAAGAATGTTGCATAAAAAAATATTAAATTGTGTTGAATACTTGATTTCATTGCGAAACCCGTGAACGTTAAAGGATTAAATAAAAATCCTAAACTTTAATTTATAAATAAAAACCTAAAAACTGAACTACGGAACTTAAATTGCGCACACAAAGTGATAAAATAGAATTCTGATGATATGTTTACTTTATTTATAATTTCATTTCATTTCTTTTTATTCTACCAGTTTCAAACTATGAACATATATATATATATATATATATTCATTTTATATATAGATATATATATATATTAATTAAATATATATACATAATATATAGATATATATATTAACACAATCTTGTAGCTACTTTTTTTTAATTATTATTTTATTATTAAAGTAAAATGAAAATATCAAAAGGGACACATAACCAATAAAATTGCACTGAAAATTCCCACAAAGTAAATGTATCAAAATGGAGGATAGATAAAAAGCTAGTGGGGTGTCTCATTATTCAACCGTGCATTGGCCATCAGCCGAAAATATTGTCGAACGACCACCATAATTCAAAATTGCATACATAATCCAGAAACATTCACTAATAAAATAACACAAAAAATCATTATAATTTCAAAAAATTTCTATTTACACAAATTTAATAAACGCCTTTGCTATTTAAAAAATTAAAATACTAAATAGTAATGAAGCATATTTTACGCGTACCTTTCTTTGATGTTTGTATTTTTTGTGTTGTCTTGAGCTTCCTCTTCAAACTCCCTCTTTTTCTTTGGTTTGAATAATCATCAAGTATTTCACATTTTTGAAGATGATTCCGAAACAGTTTTTCTTTTCTTTAGTCATTCAATATAGCTTTAATAGCTTATACACCACCACATTACATTATTCAATATAGCTTATACACCACCTTCTCCAGATCCAGAATTTTCAAGAAAGAGGAAATTGTTTTATAAAATCGCATGAGAAAAAAGGAATCCGAATAAATATTTATACTGTAGCCTAATTTTTAATAATTTTCTTTCTTTATTATTTACAAATACAAAATTGTCTGTTCATAAATACATAATTTATTTTCAGCAATAAATCGTCTGTCAAAGTTCAAAAGTAATGCAAACGATTATGAAATGCTTTATTATTATTAAATTTGAGTGATAGCTTTTGAATAAAGTAAAAAAATAAATAAATAAAATATGGCAGTTTAGTCACAAAAATGAGATATTGTATACTTGACCGACCATTTCTGAGGTGCTTTGGAAAAGTCGAAAATGGTTTTAGAAACAATTTTATTTGGCATGTTTTCTGTGAGGGGGAAGCGTGTCTATTGCATACTTCAAAATCCTCTGTTTGATTACTCTACCTGCATTCTTAAAACATTTAAGGCGTAAATTAAAAATATTTTTAAAATGATTCAACGAACTTTCACCCATAGTAAATTTTTCAAGAAAAGTCTGCTTATGATACGTATTTACAATATTGAATTTGAGCTTTCTGGTGTTGTCTTTCTTAAAAATAGCAAATAAGACAGGTCAACGAAGACATTTTTTTTTCTTCAGATTGATATGTTTTTCTGATATATTTTTGGATGCTGTTTAAGGAAAACCTATTTAAAAATTTCTCTCAAGTACAATTTTGAAAAAAATGAAGAAAAAAAATGGAATTGTT
Source organism: Salticus scenicus (assembly GCA_963930645.1). Taxonomy (NCBI): domain Eukaryota; kingdom Metazoa; phylum Arthropoda; class Arachnida; order Araneae; family Salticidae; genus Salticus; species Salticus scenicus. Next base: position 120,234,474 of record OZ005660.1, on the reverse strand, counting down.
CGAGCTCCATTTTTTTCGACTCTCATCTAAATTATTTACCTGAAAATTTGGGCGATGTGAGTGAAGAACAAGGAGAACTGTTTCATCAAAACATCAAAGAAATGTAAGGCAGGTATCAGAGACTAATGCATTGTTAACATGTTAGCAGAATATTGCTGAATGTTGCATAGAGAATCTCTCCCCCCCCCCCCCCCACACACAAAACCTTAAAGGTAAAATGCTCTACTTTAAAGGGAGATCTGGTGTGAAGAAATACATTTAAAAGATAATGTGTAAATAATAGCCTATTTCAGTGTATTTTATATATAATTGTTTTGAATTTGTTATAACTTCTAGACGAACTCTTTCGATTTTCATCCTTACTTTGGGAAAATTTCTTACGTGATAGGGAAAAAAGATAATTATATCTGAATTCAGAGTATCAAAACACACCCAACGCGGTACGTAAGAAATTGAAACGTACGATTTCGCAGACCAATGTAATCAGAAAAAATTCACCTGCTAAGTTATTATGATACGAGACATGCATTCAGATCAACAATTACCAAAAAAATTATTATTGTATTCAAAGAACTTGAAAACCTGAAATTATTGCAACGATTTAGTTTCGAAAATTCAACCCGATAAATAATATTTTCTGTAACTTATGGTAAGGGAAAGTAATTATCATTTTTAAGCGTTTTTACTGGACGCAATATAATTTGGTATGAATGCTTTTAATCGAGACTAATTTTTCTTACAATCTTTTATACGAAATTTATTTTATATCTATAAAATTATGTTAGTTTCCTTATGTTTAGTTCTTTTTAAAAATGCTGTTAATATGTACCAACTAGAAATTTTTGCACTTAAACAATAATGTATTTCAACTCTTTGCATGTCATAATACACAGATGGATGAATGTGGATTGAATACGATTTTTAGACTTCCTGCCAATACCTGAAATTATTGCAATGATTTAGTTTCGAAAATTCGACCCGGTAAATAATACTTTCTGTAACTCATGGTAAGGGAAAGTAATTATCATTTTTAAGCGTTTTTACTGGATGCAATAAAATTTGGTATGAATGCTTTTAATCGAACCTAATTTTTCTTACAATCTTTTGTACGTAATTCGACCATGCAGACTAACCACAAGAACCTGGTTTTACGATTGAGCGAACCTCAAGACATACTAATATAGTAAAATCGATTTCATATTCAAAAATTGGACCGTAAAACATTACATTCTCCAACATGTAAGGGTAAAAGAGGGAAAAAAATGTTCATTGAAAAGAAATGACAAAAAAAATTTTGACTCTCTGTAAAGGCAGTGAATTTAAATAAAGTAAATCATTTTATCGCCTGTTTTTCTGCTTTTCTTTGAAGAACAAACAAACTACCAATTTTTTTTTTTTTTTACCAAGAAAAATTACTTTGTAAATTTTTGTAAGAAATGTGCAAGTAAATTTGGATTTATGAACAATTTAGATTGTTCGTTTAAATATAATTTACCACCATGTTTAAGAAAGTGTCTTTCTATAGCATAGAATCATTGATATTAGTAATAACAATTTTTTTTAACCTTCAAATCTTTTATATATTTTTTCAGTTTTCAATAATATGTTTTTGTTAAATATGCTAAATGTATGTGCGTGAGCGCGCGCGGAAGGGGGAGGTGCCCGGGCACCCAGGGCACCCCCCCTGGCTACGCGCATGTTACAAAACGTGTAAATGCATTCACGAATACTTTCTTCTGCTGAATAGAAGAGAATAATAAAAATCATTATTTTTATCATTATCACAATTTCAAATAGAAAGCAACCTATAGTCTCGTCAATTTAAGATAATCTTAAAGAATATATTTCTTATAAGTTTTTAGCCTTTTCAATGTGATATTTAATTTTAAATAAGAAAGTTATTCCAGGCCGCTGTGTTGTGTAATTTTACGACATGAAAAAGGTGAAGGAAAAGAATATTTAACGATAAAATACTCCTGCATTATTTCATTATTAAAAATATTTATTATTTCATTATTAAAAAAAAAAAAAAAAAAAAAAAAAAATTGATACACTAAACAAAAAATATTTCTCAGTATTTTTGAAGAATAAACCGTGATTTATACCATTTTTTCGTACGTTTAACACTAACGGCAATAGAATTTAAGCGAATATTTTGGGTGCCCAGTTAAAGGGACACCTGTTAAAAGGACTTCACTCTTTCTCCATTGTAAACCGGCTCTCGCCGTCTCCATTCTTATCCTTCCTCCGAGATCCTATCCTCCTGAAAATTGCATGATGGATTGTCATGTAATGGCATCAACTTTCCACGGCGCGTAATGTTTTGTGTTTATGTGCGCTTTGTGTATTATGTTGTTGTTCTTTAATTTCCTGAATATGTTGTTTATTTTAAAGTTTGGACTATAAGGAAATGGGTTATCTGAAGTACATTGAAGTAGAAAATTTTAAGTCATACAGAGGCAAACAAAAAATAGGATGCCTGAAACCATTTACAGCTATAATCGGGCCCAACGGCTCTGGTAAGCAAATGCACTATAATTTTCTAAAGCGTTTTATGTTATAATCACATTTAAATATGATTAAAATAAATAAAAGTGAAGGCTTCATAATTTTTGTTTATTAAAAGAATATTAATAGTTAAAATATATTCATTCAGTAGAATAAAGATGCACTTTATTTTATTATTAGAATAATTCTAGAACTTCAGAATAAAAACATTAAATTTGCTTTTAATTGAAATAAAGTCAGAAAAATCCCGTTTTAACCATTTTTAATAATAAAAGGTCGTGTTTTGATCAGCTTTAGCAACTATAAAGAATAAACCTGTTTAGAACAGCTTTAGTAAAGTATAGGACCCCATTTGGCGAAATTTGAAATTTAGCACCGAAGTAACTTGGATATTTCACACCAAAGTGTGAATTTGCGCAAATTCGATAGCCATTTTTATTCATCGTCAAATGCCTTCTTTTTACTATAGCAATTTTCATCTTCCCTTCAGAAGAAAAAATGCAGCCCAAGCCAATAAGAGAGAACCTTTTTCATTTACGTTTGGAAAATACATAATTTTTTTTAGTAAGTCATATTAATATGAATGTATGCCACCAAGATCATCCAAATTAGACTTTCATTATTGAAAATAATGAATGACAGATTTATTTGTTGTTTCACATGTTTTCTGCAACCTGAAATGTGCTATTGAAATATCTAACTAAAATCCTAGCTTATATTACTTTGATCACCAAATGGTTTTCTTCTAAGAACTTAATATACTTCAATTTTGCCATCTTACAGTAGAAATTTTCAGCTTACCCAGAGAGGAAAAAAAAAAGATAGTTCAAGCCAATAAGAAAGACACATTCTTATTAATGATTAGAAAATGCATTTTTCTTTTTCGTTCATGCTCATGCCAGGCTTATGTTGGATATCTTAGAAGGTACTGGATAGTGGGTTCTGAGGCCATCGTCGTATTAAGTTGTATGACACTGTGTACATGCATTTTTTCCTACTATATCTGAAGTAGTTGCATGTTAGAATTTTTCCTAATTTCAGGATTTTTTTAAAAATGTTTTTCAGTAACAGTTAAAAGAAAACTGTTCTTTAATGAAAATTTAAGACTGTCTTTTGTAATATACTAGTATTTTAGATTTATAAAACTTTACATGTATTTTATTCAGAGTTTGCCTTAGACTTAAACAATGACTAGGTGCTGTTAGTAAAAAAAAAAGTCAGTTTTGGATTCTTAAAGGCCTACTGACATTTACTTTAAAAAGTTAAGGTGCCTTGTTTATTAGAGTGACACGATAACGAAATTCAGTTTCTATAAAAAGCTTCTAAAAAAATTATTTATTTTTACTTAAATTTTTATTTTGTGCTTTTTAGTAACTAGATAAAAAGTTATTTAAAAAACTCTTCAAAAATTATTAGGATACTGTGTACACAACGAAATATTTCCTTTTATCAAATGACACCTTTTCTATTAATTATTTGCAAAAATTAACATGATGCTTTAACCAACTGAGTCATTAAGCGATACAGTGAATTGCTTACTATGAAGGATTGGTACAACTATAGTATTTCCCCTCAGCTGAATTTGGCGATTTTTCGTTGGCGCCGATTTGAACAATAACGATGTCGTTCTGGATTGTTTGCGATATAATATGGCAGTCTGCATGCTATTTATTTTGGATTTACGATTTTATGATTTATAATTTAGCTTACGATTTTATCATTTATGCTATATGATTTATGATTTTTAGATTTATGATTTAGCCATAATCGCCAAATCTAGCTGAGGGGAAATACTATAGTTGTTCCGAAGGATTTTTTGTTATACTACTTACAAAGGCCGCAATTGGACTCTAGGTAATGTAATGCTTGCCGTGATAAAGAATGAACTGTACCATCATAAAATAAAACATTTTTTTTTTGAAGAATTTTCAATCATCATGAAAAAAAAAAAAAAAACTCCTTCACACATTTTTTTTTTTTTTAAGTGAAAGCGTCTTGTTTTTTAGCGCGGCAGAAAGCACGATGACCAATTCAGTTTCATATAATAATATATATATAAAGCTTCTAAAAATATTTATTTATGTATTTTTTATTTGAAACTTTTTATTTTGAGTTTTTTTTAATATCTAAAATATTTTGTTTTATAATATCTAAAAAAAAAAAAAAAAAAAAACTTCTTAAAATACTCTTCAAAAATTCTTAAGATACTGTGTAGTCAATGAAAAATTTTCTTTTATCAATTGACACTTTTCTACTAATTATCTGCAAAAATTATCATGCCGGACCTTCAGATATCGAACTCTCGCCCACCATGTTATTAACGTGATGCCCTAACCAACTAAGCCATGGAGCGACTAACTGAACAGTTTATATTTATTTTAAAATGGAGACGTCTTGCTTAAGGTGGTATCAGACGAAAGAATATATATTTTGAAATATAAGCTATTGCCGCTCAAAAGCTACCAAACAACTTTATCAGAATATAGTATGGTTGTTTTTAAGCATAAACGAAATCCAAAAAAGTAAACAACGGACCCTATATTTGGCGATAATCCACCTCAAGGAGGTTTAAAAGGGAAAAGGATAGAGGGTACTCTGTAATCGCGATTCTCTGATTGGAGGACTTCATTCTAAAAATTACCGTATGTGATTTTAACAGTTGAAAATGCGTGATTGAAGAATATACGTGAGGCAAAACTATCAAACGCTAGTATTTCACACGTTTCCTTCATGAAAAACCTGTTTATGTGTTACTATAAGCTAATGCCTTTCATACGGAACTTTGTCTGATAGCGGCTTAAGTAGCGTGACATGAAGACACGATGACAAAGTCAATTTCATATAAAAAGCTTCTGATTAAATATAATTTTAAGGTTTTCGTAACTATTTATTTATTAAAAATGTGTTTTATTCATATGATCTAGAACTTTTGTTTAGAAAAATTTTATGTATTTATTCATTCCTTCTTTTTCTTCTCTGTTTCTTCTCTTTTTTTTTTTTTTTTTTTTTTTTTTTAATCAGAATATTGTAATTTAGGCTTATAAAAATAAATATGGATTATTTTAAATGATTATTTCTTAAAATGGTAGTGCAGTAAACAATTTTGCACAAATATCAGGTAAAAATTTATGTGTGAAATGCACTATCTATAGTGCATTGCATGTATATGTATGTTTATATACGTATATCGCACTTTGGCAAGAAAAGTGATGCAACTGAGAAATGCAGTATTTGAGAAAAAAACAACTTAGATAACTATAAAGAACTGACTAACTTATAGTAAAACTGATACAACTGCGTTTTCGGGTGGACAATGTTGGAGATAGAGATGTGATGCTTTTTATGTACGTCGAGGCACTTCATACATATTTTTTAATATCAATTTTTAAATTGCCATTTTTTGACTTGTGTCACATTTTTGTTGAGCTGCGATATATATATGTGTGTGTGTATAAAGTTGAGAATTTTAGATCATTACAAAATTTTGCATTTAAAAGATACATTATTAATACTAACACCATTCAAATAAAAATTATAATGCTTTTATCATTAATTTACATTTTATGTTATTTATTTATTTTATTTTATTTTTATTTTTTCTAGGAAAGTCCAATTTTATGGATGCTATAAGTTTTGTATTAGGAGAAAAAACATCGAGCCTCCGAGTTAAAAAACTAAGTGTAAGTTACTTTTTGTTTTATTTTTTTCATTGTGTAATCACAGAAGACAGAGTAAAACACTTTCTTTTTACTTTCTCTTACCCATATACCAGGGGTGCAGAATATGTCCGAACGCGCGAACGATGTTCGGGGGAAATTCTGGCTGTCTGGGGAAATTTTGAATATTTATTATGTTAGAATAAAATAAAAATGAAAATGGAAGTAAAAAAAAAAAATACTGAAAAAACAAACTTTTTAATATTAAACTACAAAGTGAGGAAAAAAAGGCAAGGTTTAAAACTCTTATACATATATATTTTTTTAATACATATCAACAAATGTCTTAATTAGCTGTTGATTCTGTCATTCAACATTTGAGCACTATTTTCTCAGACTATATGACTCATATTCTTAAGGTTAAAACTTTCCCATGTTTTGTACATTTTGTATCTCTATAGCAATTTGTCTCCTATTTATAGCATATAACTTTTTTTTTTCTGTTTGTATAGCTTTTGTTCTGTTTCGTACATATTAGTTAAGTCATATTACTTACTTTTCTTATACAGTATCCTACAATAACTCATCTTTAAGCAGAAATTTATAGAATAATCATGATTTCGTAATTCTGTAATGAAAAGGTATTTTACATTTTCATAGACAGCAAAGTGCAATAAAACAAAGCAACATTAATTTATGTATAATTATGTACTATTATATAAGAATTATAAATTATGTTAGTTAATAAATCGAATTACCTTAAACTTTTTAATTTTCCATCTGGTGGACATTAATAGCAAATAGCAACATTAAATTTCGATGTAGTTAAGAAAAAAAAAAAAGGAATATAGTAGCATAAAAAAATCTCCCTCAGTATTTGGACTCCCCCCCCCCCCCCGAAAAAAAAAAAGAGGTCAAACTTAAAAAAAAAAAAAAACTCTGATAATAGGTTGATGCGTTATTTTGGGGGAAATTTAGAATGTGTTCTGGGGAAATTTTAGAGGTCTAAACATTTTCTGCACCCCTGCCATATACAGTGAGTAAAAAAAAATTTCATATAAAACTTTTTGTAAATAAAAGTTTAATTTGTCACAGAAAATTCTTTGTGATGAAAATTTAAATTTGAATATTGGTTTTACACAAGTTCTTGTATAATCTAATATAAATAAAGAGAAGTGCCTTGCAGACAGTTTTTGTCTGACCTAATAAAAAAATTTGCCCACAACTTTCAGACACTCTTTGTCTGTAGTACTAAAAAAAAAAAAAATTGCTGACAGTTTTTGTCTGCAGTCATAAAAAAAATTATCTGCAATTTACGGACATTTTTCTCCCGTGACAATGCGCTACCAATGTATGACGTCTTAGACACTCTCTAGTAGGAACTCTTGAGCCCCCTATAGGTGCCTTGGTAGGAACACACAAAACAGTGCTTAACAAGGGCCCCAGGAGCAGAAAGTGCTTAAAACTGCGACGCACGTCGCAGAACAACTGAGGCTTTTGCAGAACATTTCATCTATCCCCTAACTGGATGATGTTGCTTGATAAAGCTAACATTCTAAAATTAATAAAACCTAGATATGCTCAACTGGCCTGTAAATCTGTTAGCATACTAGAAAATTGCTGGAAACGGTCATTGTTTCAATGTATAGACAAAATTTATAAACATTTTGTAAGTAGTATATCCACATTAATGTGACAATATTAATGCCAAAAGCCATTGAAAAAATTACAAATTCTGGGTGTATTCCTCAGTTTTAGATTATAAAAATTTTAAACCATGTTTTATTATAAATGTGTAATAAATATTTTACTAATAAGTATTATTTTTATGCTTATTTTGCATTGAAATGTGCTTTGACAAATTTGGACAAAATACCTGCAGAACATCTGCAAATTTTAATGTCTCATTGCAGAACATCGAATATAATTCTGTTTCTGGGACAAGGGCGACCTAGGAGTCTAGATCTCCCTTGATAGGCAGCGTTATGCATGTATTCTTTTCTCCTGTTACCTGTTACTGAGATTCTACGGGAGCGTAGAAAAGTGCTAATTTAATTTAAAACTGCTCCAAAACTTCTCCTCCACTTCAAAATTCACTTATAAAAATTTCTGTATCAAAACTAAAACTAATACTTTTATTATTTATAATGTGTTGTGTCAAACATTGCTATAAAATATTTAATTGAATGAGTTAAACTTATTTTATAATTGTTTATACTATATTATTCTGTAGTAAAATTGTATTGTGTATTGTTGCATGAGATTACCAATTTTGTTAAGCCGCTAACAGCTTTCAGGCTTTTTGAGTTTAAGCCATTTTCACTACATGCAAATTTCACAGACAGATTATGAAATTTTAAAAACCTGTCGCAGACAGCTACAAAATTTTCTGTCACTGGGCAGTCATGTTTTTGAGATTGAAATTTTTAAAAATCTCATTTACCTTATTTCCAGCTTTTTTGTGGTTTATCTGTGAATAATCCATAGAGAATACTGTACTAATAAAGATTAATCAGGGGTTGATCCGGGTAAAAATTGGGACCCATTTGATGCCCCTTCACAAAATTCAAATCTCTAAAATGGGCCCCTTCACAAAATTCAGATTCATAAAAACAGCCCTCTCACAAGATTTATTAAAAAAAAAAAAAAAATGATTTTGTAAAAATTTTCCACGTTAACAGTATTATTTTTAATGAGTGTCTATAAATTGGTTCAATAATATGCTGTTAACTTGATATTAAACAATAGATAAACTGCTAAAGTGAAATGTTTCGTGCAGTAATTCTTTTTATCGCAAAAAGAAATAAATTTTCACAAAATTATTTTGTTTTTCACAAAAATGGGCCCCAAAAATTAAAACCTGGATCAACCCTTGCTAATGGTGTCTCAATATTATGCCAACAATGAAAATAATAAATAATTTGATTAATGTTAAAAAAAAAAAAAAAAAAAAAAAAAAAAAGTAATAATTTCATTGAAATTTTTTTATTTAATTATGAATGAATTTTTAATATATAATCAATGGCATAGCTTTTGCATTTCTTGTGTTGCAGATATGTTGTTAGGTACATCTAGCAGCATTATTGAATTTTTTATATATGTATGTATGTATAGCATTGGAAAAAGAAAAAGAAAAAAAAAACAGCTTTCTATTAGGCAAACAATTTTAAATCCACCAGCTGATTGTATTTTTACTTTAGCACTGATAATAATTTACCTGCTTTTTTACAGATTTAAATATTTACTTTACAGGAACTTATTCATGGTGCTCCTATTGGTCAGCCTGTAGCACATAGAGCTCATGTAACTGCAGTATATGGTGATAATAATACTGATGAAGAAATTCATTTTACACGCGTAGTAGCTGGATCATCATCAGACTATAAAATAGATGGAAAAGTAAATATTCTTTAATTTTTCACTTGTAAAACATTAATTTTAATACTATGTTATTATTATTTTTTTTTTTTCCTTAAAGATTAACTTGATATATTCCATATTTTTCATGATATTATATATGTGAATAATTCTTAGTATCCAGATCAAATCTCATAATTCTATCAGGGTTCACTATATTGAATGAGATTTTCCCACTTTAACAGACATTTTAAATAGGATTTTTCAAACTCAAGTGAGAAATTATGTAATTTATATTTGGAAGATTTTTTTTTTTTCTTTAAAAATTACAAATACACAAAGCAAACAAATGTAAAAATATCAAGTAAATGTTAAACAATATTTACACTTTTTCTTTTTGTGTTTAAGGACCTATGCTTTTTTAACATTCAAAATCTAAAAATTTTATCAGAAATCCAGAATTACTGAATTATTATCACTTAATCTATTTAAAAATTTATTTTTTTGAGTAATCAAAGAGTGCTTAATAACAGCTTGTGCTTGCACAGTAACTGGAATAATTAAAATTTCATATTACAATTTTTTTAGTTAAAAAAAAGGGGGGGGGGAGGAAATCTCCTTCTGGTATATTTTTAAGTGGGAATTTTAAAAATATAGTGGGATTCTCGCAATTCTACCCTCTATCACTGAGCTGAAGAACAACTGGAGCAAATGCTTACAGTACTTTTACACAGTGTTCGTGCGTGCCAGTTTTTCTGCAATCGTTCGCTTGCCTTGCATGGCAAGCAACATTTTTCGGGTCGTCTATTACTATTATACTCTTTAAAGAGTTAAAATTTAAAATTGTAATGTCATGTTTAGCATATGGTTGTTCAAACAGACAACCTTTACACAATTTTACTTTGAAACATAAATATATCAAATGCTTTTTGCCATGCAACGCTCGAAAGACAAACCTTCAAAAAACGGCACGCGAAAATCGGTCTAGCATTTCTCCAGTTGTTCTTCAGCTCAGTGCCCTCTATTGATAAACTCAGTGTAATATGCTGTCGCTCAAATGTTTAGCAATAGTTATTAACAATCATTTGAATAAAAATATTCTTAAAGATATAAAGAATAGGATCTTCATCTTTTTTAGTGCATCTGGTTACAACAGTAATTTGGTGGGTGGAGGGGGAGCGGAATTACAAATTGAAGAAAAGTTGCAATTACATGTATCATTAAAAGAGTGAAATGACCCCTAACTTTAGGTAAATGTTAATAGTTAATATTGATTATATGAACTTTTCTGATACATTTGAGTAATGTAGCATGTATAAAATGGGGGGGGGGGGGAGAAAAAAAGAAAAAAAGCCCGTTTTTTCTAAAACTTAACAAAAAAAAAAAAAAATTGGTTTGTTAAAACAGTAGTAGAAAGTAGATTATTGATTATTCAGTGCTCAGTATTTCAAGTTTTTTATAAAATCTGGGCTAATAAAAAATAAATATATCTTGATCCGTTAGAAAACAATATAATAAATGGTTTTTTTGGTTCATTGAAGTAGTATAATAACTTGGACCAAAATATTTAAACTAATTATAGTTACCAGGCATTCTAAACTGAATTTAAAATTTAATAATTTTAAGTTTTATTGCATAATCTGAGAAGAAAGGATATCACCTCCATTAAAATTATGAATTATAATTTTCTCCTATGCTTCAGACATTTCTCCAAATATATCATGCCAGAAGCCAAGCGGTTCTGTGCTCAATGCTGGTGGATATGAGGTGCCGGGTTCGATCCCAGGTTCGACTAGCCGTTCGGAGTTTTCCATGTTTTTCTTCAAAACTTGTGTAAATATGGGCTAGGACTCCTTAGAAAGACCTCCACATAAAGCACTCCCCTTAGGCCTAGGACCCTGGAGCAGTCATTCAGCCTTATTCCCAACACACCAAATGTATCATGTTACAGATGAAATAAAATAATGAAATAAAGCTATGAAAATGTGATAGGTTTTTAAAATTATTTCATGAAAGAGAAAATGTGAATATTGAAAAATTAAATACTAACATTTTTGTTTACTGTTCAAGTTTTCTTATTTTTTTAGAACGTCTGTGAAAGAATTTTAAGATTTTTCTAGCGTCCAAGTTTTTACCAAACAAATATATCGGGCAGTAGTGGTGTACGACTTGTGGCCTTACAGAAAGTCAAAGAAATGTTAACTTCTCCCCCTCACACCATTTGCTTTTCATCTCATTTAGTTATTCAATTTCAGTTACTTTAAAATCATTTTAAATCTAATTTTATAAAAAATAGCTTCAGGCTGATTACAAGATAACTCCATTTTATTTCTTATGAAAATTCATGTTTGTTTATATTTATAAAAGTGCAAAATATTTATAAATTTTTAAAGATTATTTGATTTTATTTATCATTTAAACAACAATAGTAATATAATATAAATGTTTTTTTATGAAGATTTTTATTCTTTGAATATATCAGTATTTTTTACCCAAATTTTTCATGGTGCTTTTTTTTTTTTTTTTTTTTTTTTTTAACTGTCAAAAATATGGTTCCATATTGTATATTATTAATCCATTTTTCAGACTTTTAAATTTGTAACTTGATGTATTAGTAATATATTTTCGTTTAGTGTTCAGGTTTCGTGTACATTTGGATAAAAAGAAGTTGAGTTCACCAAAACTAAATGCAAAACTGGTGTACAATTAGATATATAGACAATAAGACTTCTTCACACACCATAAATTTTAATCCAGCACAACCGGTTTCGAAAGGACGTAGCCTTCCTTCATCAGGTGCAAAAAAACACGTGCTACTGCCTTGGAGGCAAAAGCAAGACGTAATATATTTGCGTCTATATACTTGGAGACTACTATATATGTGTCTATATTTGCCTCCAAGGCAGTAGTACATGTTTTTTTGCACCTGATGAAGGAAGGCTACGTCCTTTCGAAACCGGTTGTGCTGGATTAAAATTTATGGTGTGTGAAGAAGTCTTATTGTCTATATATCAAGTTGGGTTCAGTTTGTAAAAATTCTCCATTTCCGGTTTAGGTCAGTTTTTGGAATTTTTTTTGTCAAGTTTTACGTCAGACAATCATTCTTTCTTCAGGAAAAGATTGTTATATGTATATTTTATTTTTACTGTAATATATCACTATTTATTGTTTTATTCTCAATTTATACTTTTCTTTCTTTTTGCAGTCAGTGTCACACAATGATTATACCAGTAAGTTAGAAAGTTTGGGAATTAATGTGAAAGCTAAAAATTTCCTTGTATTTCAAGGAGCAGTAGAATCTATTGCTATGAAAAGTCCAAAAGAAAGAACTGCTCTATTTGAAGAAATATCTCAGTAAGTTCATATTATTGTAAGTGGATGTTACATATAATGTGTTGTCACATAAATATAATAATTCTAACATAAATTAATATTGTATTGTCATTATCAGAGGTTAATCTAGAACAAATTTAGTGCCGCATTGAGGCACTTTCACAAAGTCAACTTTTGGCAATGAGGTACCTTCACAAAATCAACTTTCAGCAAAGAGGCACCTTCACAAAATCAATTCTCAGCAATACAGTGGCACATTAAAATATTTTATAAGCCTCGCTTTTTTAAGATATGTACTTAGTCTCACACGATTTTCCAGTTTTCACCAGAAGTTGGCAATCATTTATACATTGATCCTGTCATGATTATAGAGTTTTGTCATTCCATCCTTTTTTTTTTTTTTAATCGGAAGATTTCCCATGTACATACACATTTATCAGTTTCCAAAGATTGCTTTTTTGTAATCAGCAGACCATAAAATATTCAAGTAAGTGAAAACTGAATGTAGAAATTTTTGACCTAGTGGCAATATTTCCATTACTTGTCAAGTAGTAAAAATATAAGGTAAGGAAATTTATTTCATTACCTTGAAATAGTTAGAAAGTTAGCTTTCTTCAAATAGTTAAGATTTTAATTATATATCTTGTATAATTTTTTTTTTAAAACCAAAAACTACTACTTAGGTCATAGAGACTATTATTTTCACTATTATTGCGTACATTAAAGGTGACTAAAGCAACTATTTTTGAGTGTCAGAGGAAAAAAATAGGCTGAAGTCATTTTAAATTTTTTAGTAGGCATGAGTGTACCTTTCTAATTTAGTGATGTTCTCATGTACAATCTTTTCACCTGATAAAAGGCTGTGTTAATATTTTGATCTGAAACAACTGTGAAGAGTTTTGACAAGTTATAATGTTTAGTTACAAAGTCATTTATTAATTAAATTAATTATTATTTGTATTTAATCAAATTAACATATAGATTTTTCAAACCAAAAATGTTTCAAAAATTAAAATTAAAATTTTCTTCAGAATTTCTTTAAAATTCAGATTTTCTTTAAAATTAAATTTTTCTTTCTGGGGGTGGGGAGAGATACAATTTATTTTGTTTGCACATTGTTTTACTCCTTGGAATTTTTGCAGGTTGGCAGGTATGTATGTAGTGAGTGTTATGGCCATATCATACGGGAGCATATATGCTTAACCCAACATACTTAATATGTTCACTCAACGTCCTTCGAAGTTGGGAAAGCTGAATGAACGCGGAAACTGATCAGCTGTTCGTAGGGTTACCCCGAACTGATGGGGTGAAGCATTCCCTTCTCTAAGGGTATTTCAGGAAAAAATAGTGTCCTTCCCTCCTATTGTTCAGTTTTGATGAACATGCTGAACACAGTCAACTCTTTCAAACGGCGGTCAAAAGAGATGATTATCTGAAAAGGTGCTGTCCTTGAACAAGTTCAGGCTGAGTGTGTTGACTATAATGGCTGTCTGTATCACATGAGAGATTTTCGCACAACTTTTTACTAAACACAACATTATAGCCAACATAGTGAGTCTGACCTTGTTCAAGTACAGCACATTTTTGGATGATCAACTTTTACGGTGGGCTTCCGAAAGAGTTGACTGTGTTCAGCGTGCTCATCAAAATTGACCAATAGGAGTGAAGGACACGATTTTTTCCTGGAATACTCTTAGAGAAGGAAATATCTCACGCTATCAGTTTGGAGTAAAACTACAGACAGCTGATCAGTTTTCTCGTTCGATCAGCTTCCCCAGCTTCAAACGACGCTGAGTGAACATGTTGAGTATAATGTTGTGGTGAGTATAAAATGCTCCCATGTGATATAGCCATAATGTTGTCTTTAGTAAAAAGTTGAACGAAAATCTCTCATATGATACAGTCATTAAAGTGTTAAGTCACTTAGTTTATCAATCAACAATAACATTTAGTCAAATCATTTCCACAATTGTAGATTTATAAATTAGGCAAAGAAATGAGGTAGCCCTAATTCTGCTTGGTTGTAATGCTTCTTAAAAAAGCTTCATATTACTTTTATTGAAATATTTTGCTCATCTAATTTCATGTGAAGTTTTCTCCAAATGTGTGCAGCTTCAGATATAAAAATTTTAATCAAAATAATCATTTTGACTATGAATTTTACAATTTTTAATGAAAACAAAATTACAAATTGTAATTTTGATTCAATTCTGCCTGCGCTGGTTTTTATTATATTTATTTATTCATGTTTTGTTTTCATTAATCAGTTTACAGTTTTTAAATGTAATTTTTTTTTAGCCTGTGATTTTCCTCAATTTTTCGTAATAAAAATCCAAGTTTAGAATTTCATGCAAAATTTATATTACTCTTGCAGTTATGTGTGAAATAACATTATTCAACTGTGGAAGTAATTTGCCTAGAGTGTGGTATCAGTAAAAACGCTGTTTCAAAGCACAAATGTTATTTTTAGACATATACTTTAATTCTGTATTTAATCAGTCTTTAAATTCTAATCAGGGGACCAGTGCAGGGAAAAATTAAGCCCTTTTACAAAATTCAAACTTATAAAATCAAACCTCTTCACAAAATTCAAATTCATAAAATGGACCAATTCACAAAATTCAGATGTATAAAATGGGCTCCTTCACAAAATTCAATTTTGTAAAAACCAGCCCTTTCAGAAAATTTTGTTTTATAAAAATGTTTCTTAAAAAAAAAAAAAAAAAAAAAAAAGTGCATGTTTTTGGTATTATTTCAATTGAGTGGATACATTTGGTTTAATTAAGCATTAACTTTTGATGTTAAGCATTATATAGAGTGACTTTAAAAATTTGAATGTTCTACTTGATAATTTTTGTTTTCACGAAAATGGGCCCCAAAAATTAAAATTTGGATTGATTTTTTATTAATGAATCTAGTGTCTTTGCATGTTAATTTATTTAGCTGTTTCTTCTTTGATTGCAGTTCAATAGAGCATAAGGAAGAATATGAGCGCTTAAAATCGGAGATGATGAAAGCTGAAGAAGATACTCAATATACATATCAAAAGAAAAAAGGAATTGCTGCTGAGAAAAAAGAGGCGAGGCTTGAAAAAGAAGAAGCAGAGAAATATCAAAGACTTAAAGAAGATTTGGTTTGTAGTACTTTGATTTATTTTATTTGATTACTTTTACGCTCAAGGGGATGCTTGACCCATCGTCACCAACACCAAAATTCCATAATATTTTATGGGAAAATTTAATATGTGAATTACTTATGTATATTTTTTTAAATTTTAGTTTCACATGTAGAAAATTCTCAACAATTAAATTTGATTAAAATATACAAACATATTACATCTTAGCTAAGTTCTTATATATTTTTATTTCAAAAATATATAAAAGCGAAAGATTTATTTTCTTATAAATACTATCAAACAGGTTAAAAGCATAATAAACAGATGTTTTGGACCAACTCTATTGGCCCCACATCAGTGTTAAAACATCTTGCATATAAAAACAGTTATGAACACAAGTATGTTGTTGCCACCACATGACTTTGTTCTATATTTTCCTATACAAATTCACTCAGTAAAAATAATTTATTAAAATTATTGTTAAAGAAAATTATTTTCCATGATAATGCAGACGATTTCCATATTAGAGAAGTAGTGTAACACTAAATATCGAAAAAAAAAAAGTCAATTTTATTCTCAATATTACATTAAAAAAAAAAAAAAAAAAGTTAAAAATGAAAAAAATTCATAACTTTATTTTAAATTATCGCAGATCGATGGTTCAACCATTCATTTTAAAGGTATCGGCGAGCTCTTTTGAAAGATACCCATCATGAAAATTTACTCCTCTTGAGGGGGATTTCCCCCCAGGGGGGAAGGCGAGGCTCCTATATACACAAATTTTTTTTTCCAGTTGACTGTCTCAGGCTTCGCAACACTCCTATATTTATTGTATTTCCTATATATTTACGAAACCTCCTATTTTTCCTATATTTTTTAATTGTTGCTCGATATTTCGTATATTTTAGTTTTGAGTACTTCTGAATGCATGATTGAATGTGCAGTATATGAATTTTAACTTTAAATCTGGCCAAGAGCAGGGCCGTGCAAGGGTACATGACGTCCCTAGGCAAAGAAAAATTTCAATGCCATTTATTAATATGTTTTATTAACACTCCCTATCTATGTTGTCAAAAAAAGAAAAAAAAAATCTGGTGGGAAACAACCACATGACTTCCATTACCCACTATTATATGTACTATATGCACTTTTTGGAGATAATGTGATCAGAAGACAAAGAATTGATCTAATGAAATAAACAACTAAAAATTTTCCGGCAAGAGAAAGTTAGTGCATGTGTAAAGATATATAAAACAGTGTACATAGCAAGTTAAAAAATAATAAGGGGAAAAAAAAAAAGGTAATTTTTTTTTTTTTTTTTACATCAATTTGAGAGATCTAAAACTTATCTGATTACGGTGACTATTAATTTTCCTGTAATACATGAGAAAGTATATAAAACATGAGAAAGGATATCTAAAATGGGTTTATGTAACAATTTTTAAGAAAATTGTTAGAGCCGTTTTTGAGATACCAAGTTTTACCAAAACTTGGCATATTCAGTTGTTTGCAGGAAAACAACAATTACATACAAAAGGAAATTTAAAAGAGGGTTAATATTGCAAGTTGGAAAAAAATCCATACAGCCGTTTTGAAAGGAACACACTTGCAGAACTTGAAATTCAGCTATTTATACAGGACGCCTATCAATTTTCCTGAACTAACCAACTATATTATTCAAAAGGGCATCTAATAGAGTGTTTATACAGTAATTTTGAAGAAAATCGTTAGAGCCATTTTTGAAATATGGACTTACTTCCGGTTTCAGATGTCCCTGTTCTGTTTTTCTAATTTTCACCAAAATTTAGAAAATTCATGTGTACACCAGACTTGCTTCAATTCTGAAGTTTTGTAGTTTTATCTTTATTAGTTTTGGAAATATAATAGTCAGAAGATTCTCCCCCCCCCCTTCCCCCCTCCCATCCACACACAGTGACCAATTGACAAAAACCACTCTTTTGGACTCAGAAGACCTTAAAACATGTAAATCAGGTGAAATCTCGATTGAATTTTTTGATTGAATACTTCCATTACCTACGGTAGTTTGGTACAGTGGTTGATTTAAGGGGGTGGGAACCTAGGGGGCTGAAGCCCCCTCACCCACCCACCCACCCACCCAAAAGTCAAGTTCTGGATCCACCACTGGTCTGGTAATGAAAGTAAAAAGAAACATTGTTAAAATATACTTTCATACAAATAAATATTGCCAAACAAGACATACATAAATATTTAAAAACAAATTTTGAAAAAAAAAAATAAATAAATAAATCATGCTTCGCAAATAGATTATGAAAAGTTTCCAATGTGAAAAAAAATGTTATGTATAATCTTTATACTTTGGGAAACTAGTTTAACCCCATATAAGTCTTGCCGCCTGCATCTTCCTTCCTTTCTTAAGTTTCTTAAATTACTTTTTCATAAATTTTGTTTCAGTTTAAGTTTTTCTGTTAATATTTTGTTGAGTTAGTTTGTTTCGTTTGTTTTGCAGGCTATTAATTAATAAATCTCGTTTCTTTAAATATGTGTATTTCATCCCCTGATAAATTTTATTCACCTTTCTGAGCTTCTCCTACATATTTTTTTTTTTTCATTCTTATTAGCCTTTGTGGTTTCAGTGATCTTGTATCTGTTGCTTGGATTTTACTATGCATAATAAATCATTATATATAAATATATATATATATATATATTATATATAATAAAGATGATCTATTAAGCATAGTAGAAGCCAAGCAACAGATACAAGATCACTGAAACACCAATGACCAATAAGATTAAAAAAAAAAAAAAAAAAAAAAAATCAGTGGATGAAATACACTAATGTATTTTATTTTATTTTATTTTTTAATTAAAGAATAAATTATTAACGTAAGTTGCCAACTATACAGTTAGTTAATAATGATCCAGGGCCAGTGACAAAATACTGTCGCAAAACTTCACAACACTACAAGAATCATAATATAATATAAATTTTAAATCAGTAAATAATATATTGAAAAAGTTAGAGAAATTACATAAATAATACAAATTGTAAGAGCGCAAATGCAGCTTTATACAAAGTGTATAATACAAAAAATAGTGTTAATGCCAATTTAAGACAAATCTAAATATATGAAATTCATATATTAGATAATTTAAATGACATAAAGCAATAAGTTTTTTTTAAACACAAAATACATTCAAAATTTATGCACAATTGCAGCAGGTTTAATTTTAAATGTAAATATAATAAAGATGATCTATTAAGCATAGTAGAAGCCAAGCAACAGATACAATCACTGAAACACCAATGACCAATAAGATTAAAAAAAAAAAAAAAATCATCAGTGGATGAAATACACTAATGTATTTTATTTTATTTTATTTTATTTTATTTTTTTAATTAAAGAATAAATTATTAACGTAAGTTGCCAACTATACAGTTAGTTAATAATGATCCAGGGCCAGTGACAAAATACTGTCGCAATACTTCACAACACTACAAGAATCATAATATAATATAAATTTTAAATCAGTAAATAATATATTGAAAAAGTTAGAGAAATTACATAAATAATACAAATTGTAAGAGCGCAAATGCAGCTTTATACAAAGTGTATAATACAAAAAATAGTGTTAATGCCAATTTAAGACAAATCTAAATATATGAAATTCATATATTAGATAATTTAAATGACATAAATATATTCATACATATATATTCATTCTTATTAGTCTTTATGCTTTCAGTGATCTTGTATCCGTTGCGTGGCTTTTACTACGCTTAATAAATCATCATTATATATAATCAATTGGCCTTAACCCTAACACGACTTTGCTTTTCAAAAAGTATTTGAATGTAATTGTAAAATACAGTTTTCTTTTAAAAATACACTTATCACTCTTAAAAAAAAAAAAAAAAAAAAAAAAAAATCCAACTCGGCTGAAAAACTGAATAAATACTGGCCTTATCACAAATTATGTATTAGAATAAAAGATCACAGATTAATGCTTTATGCTAATGACAATATCTTGAAATTATTTTTTCTCTAACATTTTTTTTTTTTTAATAATTAATATTCTTTATTTTGTTTTTAATAGGCTACTAAACAAATCTACTATTATCTTTTCAAATTATATCACAATGAGCAAGATTTAGAATCAATGACTGAAGACTTAGCTGACAAGAATCAAGAATTGGAAAAGGCTTGTCGAAAGAAAGAGAAAATAGAAGAAGAAATCAAAGATAAAAAGAAAGAACATGGCAAGATGCAGAGAGAATTCTCTAAAATTGAGCAACAGATTAGAGAAGCTGTAAGTACAGTTATAGAGGATAAAAAATTAATTAAATACTCTTATTGTATTATCAGGCATGAGAATTTTCCCGCGGAGCTGCGATTTTCTGCTTTTTTGCGATTTTTGTTTATTAAGCGGTTTTTTATTTTGTTAAAATCAAACTCCAACAACAATGAGTGTTCAAGCGCTCCACAGAAAACTTTAGACTCTCAATCTTTTCCATCCAAAATATAAATGTCAATATTCATTTTAAACATGCTTTATCAGGTGCTATAACATATAAAAGAACAGAATTGTTCAACATTTCTCACTCATGTAATTTTTTTGTCCTCCCCCCCTCTTTTTTTTTTTTTTTTTTTTAATCTCTAACCATTGCCTATCAAACATTCTGTGGGAAGCCTTTTATTTTTGAATATTTATCCATCCACAATATTAATTTTAAACTTACTTTATGATATTCTAGAACCCATAGAGAAGTAGAATTGTGTTTAATATTTCTCTCATGAACTACTTTTTACCCCCCTCCTTCTTTTCCATTTTCCACCACCAGCCAATGATTAAATGTTGATTGCTAGCTAACTTTTTTTTTTTTTTTTTTTTTTTTTTTAAACACATGTTTTATTGTGTTGATGTGCATTATTCTTTTAGTTTAACTTGTCACTTTCAAAATATTTTGTATAGTTTTTTCCTGTGAGCATTATTTTTCATTTGAAATAAATTTTATGAATGTACATTTGTATAGATTTCCCTGCACGCACTATTTTTCTTTTAAAATTAATTTTATGAACACGCATGTTTCCTCTTTTTTAATTTTCTGCACTCTCATGCCTGTATTATATATTTTTAAAGTAATGACTGAAAATGAAAGTAATAATAATTTGGAATGTTTATTAATATAATGGCTATTGGAGTCCTGCATCAGATTGAATAACTTGATTTTACCCAAACCCGACCGAACCAGCAGTTCGGGCTGACTGATTTATTTTTTGTACAGGTTGGGTTGATTGGATTTATTTACAGCATCGGGTTTAATTTTCAGTAAGTTGGGTCGATTTGAGATCATCTTAAATAAAAAAAAAGCTTTAATTAGCAGAAATTTGTTTGTTATATATACCCATAATGAATATATACTTAGCCAAATTATTAGCAAAAATAAACATCCATATCTAACTGAAACAATTAACAAAAAAAAAAAAAAAAAAAAAAAAAAATCTAATTATTATTGTTAGAATAGAAGCTGTGGAAAGCAAGCCCCCTCTCTGAGAATAACCAGATGTGTGATTCATCTTGATTACTCACATCACATCCTTTTGAAACAGAATGTGAGCTTAAACTGATAATTAATATTTTTTCTATTGTAGATGTTAAGAAGTTATTGAAATGTAGGTAGATTTAGATGAGAATCTATGTTTAGTCGGCATCTGCAGCACTGTATTAGTTTAATATATTTATATATATATATACACCGTATTTTCCGGCATATAAGTCAAAGTGGTTTTTTGGAGTTAAAGTTGATCCGATTTTCACGCACAAACTTGAATCATTAAATTCAAGGAGCACATCGAAATTCGTGAATCGTCTAATCAGCCAGTGCGATACACTTTCTCTTTTCTTCCTCGCGATTTTTAAAGGATTTTTTTTTTTTGCTTTTTACCCTCAACTTATACGCCGGAAAATACAGTATATTTTGTGTGTGTGTGATAAGCATTAAACTATGAACTTCAAATAATTCATTTTTGTACACTTGAAATACACATCATGCATAAATAGTTAAAGATTATTATTAATCTATTTTTCAGATTTATAATTTTTTAACTTAGTGTATTAGTAATTACATTTTCAATTCTTTTTAAAACAATTTACTAACTATGCAACATTGAAAATTAACTTTATTTTATAACTTAAAAATATTTTGCATAATTTTTAGATTAATTATTAGTTTTCCTTTAGATTCAGGTTTTGGGTTAGGTTCATGTATGAAGAAATTAGGTTCAGTTTATCAAATTCGTAGAAAAAAGTAATAACATACTGCATTCGTTTGTACAGTTCAGGTGAGGTTGACGGGATTTTTTTTCTTTATTGCGGATCATGTGTTTGGGTCAATTTTGGTTTTCAACGAGTTGGGTCATATTGAGAACATCTTAAAAAAATAATAAAAATAATAATAAGCAGAAATTTGTTTGCTATATATACCCATAATTGAATATACACTTATCCAAATTATTGTAATAAAATAAACATCCATACCCAACTAAAACAATTAACAAAGAATTATCAAATTACTGTTATTATTATCTACATTAATAAAATCAGGCTTCTGTCTGTAAATTTGTCAGAATAAAAAATTTTTGCAATATTTACATGTTTCACACACCATAAAAACCGAAAATGACTTCAGAAAATTTTATCTGTGTTTGTGAGTGTGTGTCATAGTGTCTGTATGTCTGTAACACTATTTTTGTCCGAGCATCACTTGAGAACGGCTGGGCGGAATTCAACAGTGCTTGGCAAAAACTTAGATCTTTACCCAACTTAAAATTATCAATATTTTCAATCTATCAATATTTTCGAAATTTCCTCCGGTCTCCCCCTCCCCCCCCCTGGGGGGAGGGGGGGTAAAAGTCAAAAGCATGTTTGTAAGCATAACTTGGCTCCAAATTACTTCACAGTAAAGAAATTGCACATGGAGAGACTGGACATGAGTACAAATAAAACGCTATCTGTGATTTGGGAATTTTCGATTTTTAAGGAGAGGGAGGGGGAAAATAATTTTTGGCGGCAAATTTCGGATTTTTGAGCAGAACTCTACCAAAAATGGAAGAAAGGTGTTGAAAAAAAGTTATTTGAGTTTTTTAGAATATTTTCAGAAACACAGTTTTGGTTTTTTGGGACTTTTTTTTTTTTTTTTTTTTTTTTTTTTTTTTTGAGGGAGGGGGGAGAATTACGAGGGGACAAAATTTGGACATCCCGTTTAGCGCTAAATTTGTCTTGAGAAATGTATGGGAGCTGCGGTCACGAATTTTGCTGCTTGGATTGTTTATATGTATCCGACATCCTAAAGTAATGGAATTTACCAAAATTATCCCTGTTTTGCCCTTGAGGGGGGGCAGAAGGTAAAAACATCTTTGTAAGCATAACTCGGCTTGAAATTACTTTACAGTGAAGAAATTGCACACGAGGAGACTACACATGGGTACAAATAAAGTATTATCTGTGATTTAGGAAATTTTGATTTTTAAAGGGAGGGAGGGGGAAAAAATCGATTTTTGGCAGGACATTTTTGCAAATTCCAGATTTTTTAGTAAAACTTTACCAAAAATGGAAGAAAGATGTTGAACAAAGAAACCATGAGTCTTTAAGATATTTCCAAAACACGTTTTTGATATTTTGCTATCTTTTTTTTTTTTTTTTTTTTTTGTGTGTGTGTGTGTGGTTGGGGGGGGGGATAGTATGCGTTACGAAGGGCAAATTCGAGACACCCCTTTTAGCACTAAATTTGTCCTGGGAAATTTATGAGTGCTGCAGTCACAAAGTTTGGTAGTTGGATTGTTTATATGTATCCAACATCTAAAGTAATGGGATTTATTGAAACTCCCCCCCCTCCCCCCTGGGGGGGGGCAAGAAGAAAAAAAACGTTTGTAAATATAACTCGGCCCCAATTACTTCATGGTAAAGAAATTGCACATGAGGAGACTAGACTTGAGTATAAATAAAACTCTACGATTTTAGAATCCTTGATTCTTACAGAAGGAAGGGGAAAAATTGTTTTTCAGGGGGAAATTTCAAAAATTCCAGATTTTTGAGTAGAGCTTTACTAAAAATGGTACAAAGGCATTGAAAACAGCCATGTGTCTTTTTTGGGATGTTCCCGAAAACACATTTTAGTTTTTTTTTTGGGGGGGTGGGGGTGGGGGTTGGTTATTATGAAGGAGCAATTTCGAGACCCTTTTTAGTACTGAATTTGTCTTGGGAAATCAATAGGATCTGCGAGATTTCTCAAAACTTCAAACTAACACGCTGGGGAAGGGGAAGTAAGAAACTAGTAAGTTGCTGTCGAAGGCAGTAGGTACTCAGACTCCTCAATTTCCGAGCAGGAAAAACCTCTACCGAACACAGCAGGAACTTCATTAATAATGATATGGGATTTTGACAACTCAGTTAAATAGTGCCCAGCGAAGCGGGCAAAGCCTGCTAGTTTAGAATATAAAAAGCTGTGGAAAACAGGCTCCCTCTTCGACAATACTCGGATGTGTAATTCATCTATTTTGATTACTCACATTCTTTTGAAATAGACAGTGAACTTAAACTGATAATATTTTTTCTGTTACAGATATTTTTAAGAAGTTATTGAAATGTACAATCACTAACCTATTTTTGTACACTTGAAGTACACAACACACATTAATAAGAAAATTATTGTGAATCTATTTTTCAGATTTTTAATGTTTTAACTTAATTAACAAATTTTTTAATTCTTTTTAAAATGATTTATTAACTGTGTAGCAAAAAACTCTGCCCTATAAAAAAATAAATAAAAATATTTTGCATGATTTGTAAATGAGCAGGGGCCTGTCCAAACATTTTACACAGGTTCCTGTTTTTGTGAAATTGTGAAAGTTTCTGCACGTAATTTTGTGAATCTAAATTTAGTGTGAAAATAAAATTCTTCCAAACTTTTCAGCTAGGGTCCTCTTTTTGTGAAATTGTGAAAAATGGAATTTTGCAAAATAAAATTACAATTATTTTTGACAGTGACAGTTCAGTTTTATAGAACTAAACTCACACATATGCATAGAAGTCCTTTATAAATTAAAAACTGAATATCAACTTTTAAGGAGAAATACAACAAAAGTGTCCGATTATCCAGGCAGTATGCATTTGTTCCACTGAAGATTAATTTTGAAATTGGGAGATTTATCAAAGGTCTAAGGAGAAAAAATTTGTGAAGACTTCTGTTTTAGGATAAAAAATTTTGTGAAGGGTCTTGTTTTGGGATAAATAATTTTGTGAAGAGTCCTCTTTTGGGATAAATAATTTTGTGAAGGATCCTGTTGTAGGATAAATAATTTTGTGAAGGGCCGTTTTTTAAGCTATAAAATTTTGGGAAAGGTCCTTTAACTTACCCAGGTTTACCTCTGAACACAGACCCCTGATGAGTTAATAATTTTTATTTCGATTTGAGTTTCGATGAAAAGAAGGTGAGTCTTGGGTGTAAAGAAATCAGGTTCTAGTCATTTTTCAGGTTAATTTAAAAAAAAAAAAAATTCTTGGATTTTGGGTTGATTTAAAAATTCTCTCTCTCTCTCTCTCCTTTTTTTTTTTTTTTTTTTTTTTTTTTCCCCAGTAAAAGTTATTTATAAAAATCTTTGATATTTGTGTTACAATTTCAGTTTTAGAAAATAATTTTTTCCGCTGCTAAGTTAAAAATTCTTAGAGTAAGAATTAAATTATTAATTTATTGGAAAAAAAAAAAAAAAAAAAACAATTATTTCCTAAAATTTGGCAAATTAAATTACCATTTAATAACCATACATAACAGAAATCCCATAATTAATAAATGTATTTACAAAATAAATAAGTAAGTAAATAAGAAATAATATTCATTTTATGAAAGAGAAAAGTTTAATGTGCACACACATATATATATAACATTTTAAAAATGTAGCTGAACACATTCGCTGCCGATCTTGTGCCAGTGTGTGATGTGGAGTGTTGTTTCAGATGTCAGTCATGTGAGATCGGTAGCGAATGTGGTAATATTTGATAATTTAGATTTTGAGCAACAGATGGCAATACCACCGCTCTGAATATCAACCAAAATGCTGGCTGAAAAAAATCCTCCAAATATACTTCTAACTATGGCATTTTGAGCATATGTTTTAACATAAAAAATTAATATTTTTAATTTCTTTAAGAAAATGTACATTTCAAGTGTATTAGATAAATTTTTTGTTGACGAAATCTGTATATAGCAGCCAAAAATATGCTTTGATTTTGATCAGTTGCAACTGAATTGAACCAAACAGATAACACCTTATGTCATTATTGTAGCGTTTCAACAAATTTGAATTGTAACTGGTCCATGTTAGAGAAATATTATATAGATGGTGACTAAAATCTGAAAGCCTTATTTTAAATTGAAGTGGAACTGACCAGTTTTTTTTTTTTTTTTTTTTTTTTCCCTGTTTAATCTGTCAGTTTCTCATCATTAATCTTTGTCAAATAGTATGAAAGAAAGCCATCTATACTCGAGTGAATTTTATTGAAATCAGGCCCTTGAGCCATTGAAAGACTGTCCAATAAGCTGTTGATTATATTGTATCTGAATTTGCAATATTTGGGCTTTGCAGTATGTATATGTTACTATTTTTGTGATATTTATTCTATGAGTAATAATTTTATTAGATTATTTTGAAAATATTTGTCATATATTGTGCTATCGTTGACTAGAACCTGCCTGTGTTTGTACTTTCCCCCCCCCCCCGGGAAAGTTTACGTTTTTCATAATAAATATGTATAGTTTAATAGGTATACAAGCAAATTATGTGGTGTCAGTATCAGATTTTTAAAATTTTGTTTTTAAGAAAAAAATATAATTGCATGAAGATTAATTTTATCTTTCTTAAAATTTTTATTTTAAATAGGAAGTTGAATTAAACAAAAAGAGACCAACATACATCAAAGCAAAAGAAAGGACTGCTCATATGCAGAAAAAGCTTGAAACAGCTCGGTAAGTTTCCTAATTTTCATTTACTATCAATCTTTCTTTTTTGTGTATTTTATATAAAAAAAAATCCATGACTTATATTTTCTTCTTACTGCATTATTAAAAACTTACTACTGATAAAATTATTTACTTACTTAATATTCATTTCTGTTGTCACCCCCCCCCCCCCCCCCTTTTTTTTTTTTTTTTTTTTAAAGAAAATCCTTGAAAGCTGCAAAAAAAGTTCATGAAGCACATGAAGGTGAAATAAAAGCTCTTGAAGATGAGTTAGCTGAGGTTGAAAAGAGTCAGTTAAAATTTGAAGAGGAGCTTGCTGAGGAATCAAAATCTAAGGGACGAGATCTTACTCTCCAAGATTCACAGGTAATTATTATTTTTTAGGTTGATTTCTTTTAAAGCAACCTGTTGCAGTCACTTAGTTTATCTATATAATGGGAAATTTATCATCATGATAACTTCCGAAATTCTAATGCTATTGTTGGACTATGGACATGTCCGACAAATGTCTTGGATGACTTTGTTAAATAAGTTTTTTAGCAATTTTGTTTCTAAGTGGTAGCCACTTAAAAATTTCAAACTGGCATTCTAAAAAATGTTTTTTAGAATGGGTTTGCTTAAAATTCAGCCCATGCATATCTTATATCAAGTTTATTAATCAACTTGATATTACCATCTTGTTTCAGAATGGCATTAATTTGAAATGATAGAATCATTTGAAATAATGCAGCCACTTGAAAATTTATCATCACAATAACTTACAAAATACTCAGTCAGTCAGAACTAAAGTCAGACATTGGTGTACCTACTTAGAAATATCTGAGAGGAGTTCGCTAATCCAAGTTGATCTGCTATTTTGTTCCAAGTGGCTGCCACTTGAAAATAAATTCACATAAATGAATTTAATGGCTTCACTTACAACTTTGTAATTAGATATCCATAGCAAGCAGGGTTTGCCCAAGTGGGCCCACTTGAAAAAACCCACTATTTTATAAAGTAGGTTTTTTCAAAAAATTCAAAATTCCCACCTGGATTTGGTCAGTGTTTTTTCTCTTTGCATACAGCACCGGCTTCGTCTGCATCAATCGAAGGATTTTTCTCAACTTTTGGATTAGTTTGGAGTAAGCTACACAGTCGTTTAGGGGTTGACAAAGCAGCAAAACTCCTAAAAGTATGTAATCATTTATGATCAAAATCAAACTGTGCACTTCCCTCAGAAGTCCAGACTGACTAAACTTTTCATTCAGTAATATAATATTTTTTTCTGTGTTCCTATACGCAAGCGAAGGAATGCCACCACTGACCTTCGGTGGAGCCAAGAAAACAATTTCCTGTATTAATCACCCACTGGATTTTTTGTAAGAAATTATTAAAAATCAAGGAAAATTAGTTCCCGATTTTAATCCCCACATAGCTACCAACTGCTCCGATTTAATCGGAGTTTACCCGATTTTTTTAGTGTACTCTGGTAATCCGAATATTATCGAAAAAACTCCGATTTTTCAAACTTGACAATTTTTCTTTTTAACTTTTTTTTTTTTTTTTTTTGTCACTCTTCTTATCTATTTGACGATTTAGCCTGCACGCCGATTAAAAATACGAAAACTCTGGGAAATATATTTTGCAAGCGCAGAATTATTATTCTTTTCAAACCATCTTCCCTTCCTACTGTGGTGGAGAGCGTTTGTTTTGTAACAGCGCGCTCCTCTTCTCTCTCCGTCCCATCGGATGTGTGCACGCGCATCGGCTGCGCGCATCTAAGAGCTCTCTGTCTCTCTTTCTTCGCCTGAGAGAACGGTGTTTATGTACCGGCGCTTGCCGTGGATTCTTTCGTTATGTTGTAAATAAAATTCTATTTTTCTAAATGAGTAGTATTGATTCATGAAGTTGGATGATTCTTCATTATTCAATTTAACCTCACGCAACCTATATGATTATACACCAAACTACGTAGGGCGGCCGAGCGGTTCTGCGCTCAAAGCTGGTAGATGGGAGGTGCCGGGTTCGATCCCAGGTCGCGCTCATCGACCTAGCCGTTCGGAGTTTTCCGTGGTTTCCTCCGAAACTCGCGTAAATACGGGCTAGGACCCCTTAGAAAGACCCCCACGGAGGGCATTCCCCCTATAGGCCTAGGACACATAAGGAGTCAATCGGCCTTAATCCTCCAACCAACCAACCAACCAAACTACGTAGCAGGATTGCAGGATTTCCCCAGATCATTGCCGTAAAGAGAGAGGGAAGGGGGAAGGAGAAGAACATATACGCGCGGGTACGCCATGGCGCAGGTAAGGAGTTTGACTTGGGAGAAAATTTTCGCCTTTGTGTACGCATGCGCTGGTAGTGGAGAGGGGGAATAGCAGAGGAGCATTATTTATGCATGCTCGTGATGGGAATCAGAGTATCGGAGAGAGTTGTTGTCAGTAAATTAAAACAGTGCGAGCCCTGTTTCATGTTCTTATTTCGTGGAATGTTTTCCGTTACAGTTGTGATTTAAATTTGTGCACGTTATTGATGATTTATTGAGTTTTTTTTTGTCAGATGGCTTCTAAAATTCGAAATCATGTTCAAACATATTCAGATCGTTATTTGCAAGAGTTCGATTTTATTCAAGCTTCGCATTCAGGAGACACTTTTGCTTTATGTTTTGTTTGTAATGCTGACATCACAATTAATCATGGTGGTAGATCAGACATAGTTGCTCATGCGAAAACAAAAAAACACAAGAAAAATTACGCTGCTTATAAGATTGCTTCAAAACAAAAACTGAACTTCTCTGTGGTTTCTGATGATTTTCAGACTATTAATTACGGCAGAACTGCTATTTACAAATTTTCTGCTAGATCACAATATACCTCTGGCTGCTGCTGATCATGCTTCAAATTTGTTCCGTGCAATGTTTCCAAATTCGACAGAAGTTAAAAAATTTGCTTGTGGTAGGACAAAAGCAGGCCATCTTGTTCAAGA
Source organism: Salticus scenicus (assembly GCA_963930645.1). Taxonomy (NCBI): domain Eukaryota; kingdom Metazoa; phylum Arthropoda; class Arachnida; order Araneae; family Salticidae; genus Salticus; species Salticus scenicus. The sequence continues at coordinate 120,204,542 of OZ005660.1, read as the reverse complement.
AATCGCCTCGGATTCCATACAAAATATAGCAAACAATTTGAAGAAAGAACCATTTACGCTCGCGACGGACGCTAGTAATGATTCGGATAACCATATGTACCCTGTTGTAGTGACGTTTTTTGATGAATTATTGGGTCAAGTTACATCAAAACTTCTGTCATTGCCCTGCCTTGAAGGAGATGGTTCTGGAAAAAATATCTCCAACTTAATTATTCAAGAATTGAAAAAGTTCAATATACCGCTTGAAAACTGCATTTCTTTTAGCTGTGACAATGCATTTGTGATGACAGGAAAAAATAAAGGTGTATATGCATTTTTGAAAGAACAACAATCAAATTTGTTTCTTATGGGATGTTTGTGCCACTTAATAAGCCTGGCCGCCGAGAAAGGCTCTGCAGTGTTGCCTATTTCGTTTGATGAATTGTTGATTGATGTGTATTACTATCTAAAAAAAAGTGTTAAACGAAAAAATGCATTGAAAAAGTTTCAAAAATTATATTCTGCAGAGGAGCAAAAAATTCTAAAGCATGGCGTGACTAGGTGGCTTTCATTAGGTAAATGTCTTAACCGTCTTCTTAACCAGTGGAATCCACTTCTGTTTTTCTGTAAAGAAGAATGTTCAACTGTAGCTTCAGTTACTGTTGCTAAAAAAAGAAAATTTTCTGAATTGAATGAAGCTAATACTGCAAAACGAAAAATGGAGAACACTAAACAAAAGAAATTAAAAAATAGTACTGAAGAATTCCACCAAGAAAAAAAGAAATTTCCAGCTGTACCAAGCAAAACAAAACAACCAAAATCAACATTGAAATCCAAACAGGAAGTAGAGACAGTTAAAGAAAGTTCACCTACAGCTACTTACAAATACTGTGACTAAAAAAAGAAAATTTTCTGAATTGAATGAAGCCATTACATCAAAATAAGAAATAGAGTGTACTCAAGTAAAGAAATCTAAAATTGATTCTGAAGAATTGAATCAAAAAAAAAAAAAAAATTCGGCTGTAGCAAGTAAAAAAGAGCAACCAAAAGCAATAACCAAGAATGTTCAGGAAAAAAAGACACATAAAGATAAGATAAAAAAAATAAACAATGTCATTAAGAGAAAAGAAAGAATATTTATGATTTTAAGCAATGATTTATATCACGCTTTTGCATGTTTTTTGAGTAATATAATTAAGGTTTTTGAAAAATACAATACCTTATTTCAAACGGAAATTCCAAGAATACATAGAGTAAAGTGTGATCTTGAATCATTTTTTACTGAATTGTTGAGTAGATTTGTAAAAACTCATGTTATTAAAGCCTCAGATTCAGTATTCAATGTAGAGTATAAAAATAGTTCAAACCATAAATCCAATGCTGAAATCACTATTGGTTCAGAAGCAGCAGAAATTTTGAAGAAATTATCAACAAAGGAAGCCGAAACTTTTTTCTGTAAAGTTAAAAGCTATTTAATTACTTCCTGTAATTATATCATATCCAATTTCCCCATTAATTCTGACCTTCTACGACATTCCATGGTAGGCTGATATTTCTAAAAAAGAAACTGTTTCTTTTTCATCTTTAAAATTTTTCATTAATAATTACCCATGTTTGCTCAAAAAGGAAGCATCTGAAACTGTGTTTCAAGCTATTGATAAACTTGAAGCAGAATTTTTACATTATCAAACTGCTCATGTACCAGAAAATGTGATTAATTTACAGAGAATTGATGAACAGTGGGCTGAATTGTTCAAAGAAACAGATTCTTGCAATCAGCTGCTGTACAACAGGTTAAGTAAGACTATGTTGGGAATACTAACATTCCCACATAGTAATGCAACGTGTGGGCGGATATTCAGTCTTGTCCGCAGAAATAAAACGGACTTCAGAAGTTCTGAGTATTTCTACTTTGCAATCTATTTTGATTGCAAAATCACAAATTTCTGTTTGTTATTCCCAAAAATATAAAAAGGAATTTTTAAAAAAAGCAAAATCTGCTACCTTTGTAGCCTTAAATAAGTAAATAAATGTTTTTTCTGAACTGTAATATTTTAATTTGTGTGTAGATTTTTTTAAATAAATATTTCAGTGTTAAAAAGAATAATTTTAGCATGGTTGAAATAAAAATAAATGTTTAATATCAATCAGGATTAAAGCACACTGGAATTATTATATCAGTCATTCATATCAGTTGCACATTGAAAAAATACTGCGCCATGAAAAAATTTGTACCATGAAAAAATGCAGAATTATATAATCATAAAAACACTTCAATATCTATAAATCTGTAATTCAAGTTTTCAATTTCAGTCATAGAATCTAGTCAGGTTGGGAGAGCTTATGTACTTTATTGCAGAAATTAAACACACAAATAAAATTACTATTTGCAGTATTTTTAAGAAGAATTCACAATTATAAATTAATTCAGTAATTATTCAGGTGATAATATTGTTTCTCCATAAAGGAGCCAAGATCAAGATATGTAAATCATAACTTTTCATGTTCAAGAGAAAAGAAAATGCTTCCTGTTTAAGACAGGCCGAGAAACTAAACTAAAAAAAAAGTAACATTCTCAAAGAGAGAAAAAAATCACCTCTCATTTGGCAAAGAGCCAACTACGAGTCGGGAGGTATCGCGAAGTGCACCCCAGAGAAATATTAAACATGAGGTTCACTGGTAAGAAGAAAATGGCGCAAGGACGCCATCTTGAAAATTCTTGAGGAAGTACCTCTTAAATATGAAATTATTTAATTACACCTAACAGTCAATGTTCCACAAGTAAAACTATAGTTAGATATAAAATTTCGAAGCATTATTTTCGATGTAGGACAAATTATATCCCTTTAATGTGACCGTCCATAGTCGTTGAGTAACCCAGATTTGATAACATCACTATCACTGGCATTGTTAAAGATGAGTAATTTTTTTTTATGGAGATATTGTAAATAATATCATGCAATTAGAGTAAAAAGGAATTCTCTCACCAAGAAATAGAAGAGACGCCATTAGAAGTAATCCATTTTTATTCAAGGAATTCGTCAGAAGAGGATGACTGCCAGCAGGTCTGGTTGCGTGAACCTTGAAGCACAATCTTTTTCCATCGGCACGAAGTGGGCACACATTTAAACAAAACTTATTAATTATGTACTGAATAAAGCAATTAAACATAGATATTAAGGTATTTTAGCATCGCGACAACGTGTTAATCAATTTGCAAGCCATCTCTCGGATAGCACACGTTGTATTATACGGTCAATACGCGACCGTCAAAAATTCCGCAGCAAGCACTGCACAGACACTCTAGCTACTGACTGGGAAACGCGATCGATCTCCGGTCTCAAGAGAGAGAACTACGTCACAGCCCTCCAAGCCAATCGGCGACGAGCAATCGCGGCGGCGTGCGCCGAGAGGGAGAGGGGGAAAGAAACCTCGATTGAAGTTCCACGGAGGGAAAACGATCAGCGCGCAGCCGGTAAGCAAACGTACAGGGGCGAACTGGGAAGATAGCTGAGCAGAGGAAAATTAAAATTAAATGCTGTTAAATTGGAAGATATTGTAATTAATGTAGAACAAGACTATGAATAAATAAAACGCTGTCGTGTTACACGACACTCTCCCGGAAAACACAGTGAAAAAAAAATCAAAAAGGCCGGGAAGAGAGACAAGGAAAAGGAATGGTGACAAGCAAGGGACACGCACAACCAGTCTGTCCAGTAGCATCAAATTACATTGAAATCAAGGTACATTATGCAAAAGCAGTTGCTTGTTGACACGAGAATCATACATAAGAAAACTTCTAGTACATGTATATAAGCATATTCAAAAGAACAATTGTACTAACAAAAAAAAATTGAGAAATTTGTTACATATTCAGGTATATATGACAAAAAATTTATCACAGATTTCTGGTTTAAATACGAACAAAGTAAATTATAATTACTTATTATGTGAAATACCAATTTCTTAATTATCACATTATGAAAATTACACACAAATACACCTGGATCCATAAAAGATTGGGATCCATAAAAATAAAAGTTAGGATCCATCAAAAAAAAATTTGTTTGGCCAAACAAAAAAAAATTAAAAATCTAAAAAAATGGATACATACTTGCAAGATAGAAAAATAATTGTATACACATAAAAAAATCACAGAATACATGACACTTATATCACATTATCATATGCTTGACTAATTTTGTTAATGATATGTATATTATGTATATATAAAAATAAACTGATTACACTACAATACCAAGGTGTTTGTTGTATACTACATTGTCATACCATCCATAAGAATCTACATATGCTGTAATACCATATCTACTTGAGGTACAATTCTGTAAAGGAATTACATTAAGGGGTTTGATAATAAAAGAAATTTTACCTTCAGGCTTTATCAAAAAAATTCTACACACATTACCCAAAAGAAGATCTTCAGCTTACATACGAGATTACTGAAAGAAAGAGACAAATATTAGGTAAGATATTAAATATTATGTGTTATACTGTTAAACATTCTAGATTCATTCTCCTTTTTAATTACAGATGAAATGTGCACTGGAGAAAAACAATTTTTTTTTTTTTTTTAAATGATCACGTTATATTAAAGTTCTATATTAGATAAACAGTTCATAGTCTATTGTCAGTTCTTTAGAAAAAAAAACAAATGGTAAGATCTGTATCAGATTTAAAACACAATGTCCTATGAAACTGAAGTATAGTTCGCAAGAGTCACTAGAAGATTCTGCCAGCAGATTAGACCAGCAACAGCACAAACACTACATGAATGATGGACGTCTCCACCATCCGTGCAGTTACCACAGTTCATCGAGGACGCAGATTATAATTGTGACGACTATTAGAAGAAGATGTATTGTTGATAGAAACGTTATGTGCATTAGGTTGAGAACTAATCTGTATATGATCGTTAATTGAAGAATTTGAATCTGGACTAGGTTCAGGTGAGTTATTTCTTGAAGAAGTAGGTGTAGGATTATTTCTTAAGTTATTCGTGATTGTAGATTGATTAGATGATTTAATATTTGTATTTCTCTCAGGTGCAAGAAGAAGACGGTTGATATGAATATTCTTTATAGGAGCCTGCGGTTCATCTACTCTCTGAATTTTGTAGATTACATCCGAAATTTTTCCTACGACTTTAAAAGGAGAAGAAGAGAAGAATTTTTTGAAACCATTATTATGTTGGATGAAAACCGTGTCATTAACTTTTAATTTTCTTAGTCTTGCATGTGAGTGTTGTTTCTTATTTTGTAGACATTGGTATTCCAGCAGATTTCCATGGACTCTATGATATAGCTTCTGTAGATTTTCAGCTAAGACAAAATAATCATGATGTACATCTAAACGACTTTGATATTGCTGTATTTGAAATGGGTCAATGACACTGGCCATGGCACGGCCAAAATGGACATAATTTGGAGATGATTTTATTGTATTATGGTATGTATTATTATATAAATTTTCATGGAATTTTACAGCATATTCAAATTTGTAACCGCCTTGTACAAGTGCTTTTATTGTGGATTTTATAGATGTATTAATACGTTCAGAAACAGAATTTGCAGCAGGATTGGCTACGGTGGTGTGTGATAATTTAATTCCTAGCATTCTAGAAAATTCATCAAAAATTTCTGCAGTAAATTGTTTACCGTTATCTGTTAAGATTAGCTCAGGTCTTCCAAATGTAATAATATAGTCGAAAATAGCATGAACAGTGTTCATGGCAGTAATTTTTCTTAAAGGATACAATTTTAAGTGTTTACTAAAATGGTCGATAGCTGTGAGGATGAACTGGTTATTTGGAAAAGGACCAACAAAATCTAAACTGATGAATTGGCCAGGTCTTGTAGGTATATAAGTATTCTGAAAAGGAGCTGCTTTAATTCGTTGTGGTTTAGAAGTAAGACACACTGTACAAGATTTTATATAATTTGAGATATCTGCAAACATACCCCTCCAGTAATATTTTTGTGAGATGTTTTTATATGTTTTGCCAATGCCAAAGTGCGTGACATGATGGATTCGTATACACTTTTCTTGCAGATCTTTTGGTAGCACAATGCGGAAACAATTCTCCTCGGGATTGGATTTAAAGGATGGATCATGAAGTAAAAGTTGAGTTTCTTTACACATTATATAATTTTTATGTTGAGAGATCTTCTGGTTCTTTAATTCTTTAATTATTTTACTAAGTTCTTTGTCCTTATTCTGATGAAAAACAATGGTCGGAATAGTTATGTCTAGTAAAGGATCAGGCAGAGGAGGGTGGACGTCTTGATTATCAGTAGAATGTTGTAAATTAATATTATGTATCTGAGCATTGGTCTTGAGATTTGTATTGGGATCATCCTCAAAAATAGTTTCCGGAAGAATCTGATTAGATTTTAAGATATCAGGGTTTGTGTTTACGTCCTCTTGGTTGGTTGGAGTACGGGAAAGGAAGTCAGCAAGAATGTTATTTTTACCAGGAATGTGTTGGAATGTAAATGAATATTCATCAATTTCTAACAGCCAGCGGGTTATTATGTCAGCAGGGGACTTAGCTTTTTTATATTTTTGTAGTGACTTGCAATCGGACAAAATGACGAACTTCCTGCCGTAGAGAAGGTAACGAAAAGCTGACAATGCTTTGGCGATGGCCATGAGCTCAAGCTGTAAAGGAGGATACTTGGTTTGTGCTCCCCTGAGAGCTTTAGAAAAATAAGCCACAGGCAAGAGATCCTTGCCATGTTTTTGCAAGATGACAGCTCCAATGGCAAACTTGGATGCATCCGTGTTGAGATAGAACAGTTCATTAAAATTAGGTTGCTGTAAAAATGGATTTTTAAAGAAAACTTGTTGTAATTTCTGAAACGCTTCTTCTTCACACTGTGTCCATTTAAAAGGAACCTTAGGTGAGGTCAGAGCGATGAGTGGCTCCGAAACCAGAGCAAAAGAAGGAATGAGGTGGCGATAAAAACCGCATAAACCAAGAAACTTCTTCACTTGTCTTTTTGTCTGTGGGGCAGGAAACGAGTAGATTCTTTTTATATTAGAAGAAACTGGGTAAACTCTGTTATTATTGATATGAAATCCCAAGAAGTCAACAGAAGTATGGTGAAATTTACATTTATCTAAATTAAGAGTAAGATTATATTTTTGGAATGACTGTAAGAAGGCTTTTAATTTACATGTAGTTTCATCAAAGGAGTTACTGCAGATTATAATGTCATCTTGGTACGAAAAAATGCCAGGTAAGTTGATCTCTTCGATAATCTCATCTATCATGGCTTGAAAGATGCTGGCGGCTGTTTTTAACCCAAATGGAAGACGTTTGAAACGATAAGTACCCCATTGAGTTGTAAAAGAAATTTTATCCTGATATTGTCTAGGTAAATGAATCTGGTGATATGCACTAGGCATATCAAGTGTGGTGAAGAATTTGAAATCAGCAATATTATTAATGAGAGTTTGAATTTTAGGAAGGGGGTAACTCGAGAACTCTATGATAGAGTTAAGTAGACGAAGATCAAGAGCAGCCCGATACTTTTGGGGACCTAAATCTTGAGATTTTTTTTTAACTAAAATCATGGGACATGCCCATGCTGACACATTTTTTTCAATTATCCCTGCTTCGATCATCTGGTCAAGTTGCTTCCTTGCCTCATGTTGGAGAGCTTGAGGAACAGGAAAAGGAAGTGTACGTATAGGAAAATCATTAGTGAAATTAATTACAGGCTTTGCCTTATCAGAGTGACCAATGGAAGAAAGAGAGGCTGAAAATGCCTGAAAATGTTCCTTTAGAATGTTACGTAATTGAGTTTCTTGAACTTGATTTAGATGTTTTAAGTTAATTTTATTTTGATTAAATTCCTGTCTGCGTTTTTCGATTATTTCATCTGACGGAACAATTAAGTTTATTACTTCTTCCATAGATGGAGGAGAGGATCTGAAATCATTAGATTTCTCATCAGGATACTTAATTTCATCGATTTGTTCTACCGTGCCTATAGCCATATTCTTATTTAAATGGATGGGGGTTGAAGACAAATTTTTGATACACACAAAAAACTTAAAAGGGTGACCTGGTTTGGTCTGAGTGTCATTATTTACATGTGAAGCAGCTTGCTCCAAAGAAGATGTGAGTAACTGAGAATCTGTGCAAGGCTTGCGGCTAAGAAAATAGACTGCCTGCATTGCCTGATGTGTGTCGTTTTGTTTAGGAATGAAGAGGATATCACAGTCTTTGAATTCACTAGGTAAAACGGCGTGAACTTCAACGTATGACGTGTCTTGTGCGTCAATAACTGTCTTCTTAGTGACATGAACCTTAGGTACGTGATTAATTTTTGAGTTTTGAAGAAGTTTTATGTTGTCTGTTTCCTGAGGAATAAATGGCGGAACATCTACAAGATTTTTAAAGTTCACAACAGTTCTATCATTATGTTGATTAATGTAAGTTAGGTTTTCTTGGAAACATTTTGTAATTGAGGCTAATTGAGTTGAACTAGAGGACTTAAAGTGAATAAACTGTTGGTTAATTTTACATAGCTCTTTTTCTGGAAACAATAAGACGTTAAATTTTCTTATGAAATCAAAACCCAGTATACCCAAGAAAGAAGAAGAGGGGTTTACATCAATTAAATATAAAGGATGTCTGAAATGTGCATTATTAATTTTAAAAGAGATGTCGACACAACCTTTGAAGTGTACTTGTGAGTTGATAGTAGTCATCTTTACTGAACGAGCCAAAAATTTATATTTTAGAGAACTTTTGTTCATATCAAAAAAATTCTTATCAATTAATGAAATAGAACTCCCTGTGTCAAATAAAAATGGGATATCTTGATTAGCAAAATGAATATCTACAATTGGAATATTCGGCGCTTGGCCTTGGACATTGGCAATAATTTCATGATAAGAAGTTAAATTGGAAAAAGGAGAACGAGATTTTTCACTTTGAATGTTATTATTATGAAGTAAGGATTTATGCTGGTTAATGTGTACATCATTATTATTATCTTCGAATGTTGAAGAAGTAGACTCTAAACTGTTATTGTTTTGAATATTACGCAAATCTGGAGCAGAAGAAAAACACGAGGACCTGCCTCCAGTTACAAGAACCTCGTCATTTAGTTTAAATAATTATTGCTATCTTGATTTTGGTTAGAAGAATTAAGAAGAGGTGCAATGACACACTGACGCGCAGAGTGTCCATTACACAAGCATACTTGACATTGAACATTATCATTATTTTGTTGCTTAGGTACATTATGGAAATTATTATTATTATTATTATACCTTTGTTTATTAGGAAAACGTCGATGTTGAAACTTTGATTTGTTTTTTATCTTTATCATGTCGCTTAAAATTAAATTTTTGTCGATTGGAATATTGAGTACCACCCTGCTGTGTTGGTTTGTAGAACCTCTTGTTTTTAAAAGGGAAACTTTTATTCCTGTGCTCATCTTTATTATTTTTATTTTCATTAATTTTATCCAGAGCAATCTGTAATGCATTAACTTGGTGAGTCAATTGACTGATTTCTTGATTATCTGACGTTGACGCAGAGTTATTTGAGGCAACTGACAACAATTCGTTATTGACTTCACAATCCTGAGCAAGAGTCGCTCTTTTAATAGCTACCTCATAGTCCGTGATATTGTCCTGCATGATCAAAAGCCTAATGTTGGGCGGTAAAACCTTTAAGAACTTGCTAAGTTTAATTTCGTTTATTGCAATCGGATCAGTTATTTTAGAATACACTCTACTGACCAGTAAGTTAAGTCTGTGGGAGAGGTTGGTAATGGATTCACCTGGAAGTATGCTGAATTTCTCAAATTCTAATAAATTAGTAGCAGACGACTGCTTATGGAAAAAACTTTTAAGTTGGTTAAATAGATCATCAGTACTGTTAAATTTTCTAATTTCTTGTGTCTGTGACACGAATTTGAGGGCAGCGCCCTGAAGCTTGGATTTAGCATACGCAAGTGTGTATTGATCAGTCCATTTATGGACAATAGCCAGTTCTTGGATCTGTGAAATGAAGAAATGTAACTCTTCTGAAGACCCGTCGAAGGGTTGTACATGTACAATTGGAAAGAAACTACGTTGAGAATGTTCTTCACCCGACCCGGTAGGGGTAACCATGGGTGTTAAGTTGGGCATGTTAACTGAGTCCACAGATGCCTTCTTCTTACCCTTAGGCATTTTCAAAAAAAATAGACTTTGTATATAAGATAGAAGAAAATTATAAACGTATACAAATTTGTACTATCATACTGTTCCTGTGTAGGATGACTAAGTTATTTCATTAATTCTGACACTTTATATAATAGATATACATTTTCATAAAAACTCTCAACATAAGAACATCTGTGTACGTAATGTAGCAAACCTTAAAAAATTTTTTTTTTTATTTTTATTTTTTTATGTATATATTTATTTCTTATTATTATTACTATTAAGCATTATACGTATATATGCCCAGCAGTATTATTAATAAATAAAGCACTTGTAGAATTATACATGAAATATAGCAGCTCAATTAATTTTCATATCACTCTGGGACTTATTATATTATTATATGTACACTTGTATGTCAAAAAAACTTTACTATGAATATATTAAAGCACAAGACATAACTCAAAATTAAATACCATATATTTTAAGACTGCACATGTTATTATGGCATAAAAATTAATTAAAGTATACACACACCACCCAAATCCGTGCTGCAGTTATTTATATAAACATATATGACAATTTACTCAAATTTCATACCATCATTAAATATATATTCATTATATGATTCATATTTCTGTATTAAAAGGATTATATCTAAATACATACATTTATTTTAAATTCATTGAATATAATGTAAATTCATTGCATATAATTCTCTTATATAATTTAAATTCATTGCATATACTCTTTTTCATGCTAAAATTCTGATTATATATTTATTTTCTTTACATCGATATACATATACATATATATACTGTCCCTTTTTTTTTTTTTTCTTAAGCAAAATGGCGTTATACACTCAAATTATAAGAACAATTACTTTTTTTTTTTTTTATTTATTATATTTTTTTTTTTTTTTTTATATCTCCATTGTAACTGAATGATGTATATTAAATCTCATATTTTATACTTTAAGAAAAGCCAGTATGTGAAAACCTTACGGCACCACTTATGGTAAAGTGGACCTTAGAGAAATATTGGCCATGTGGTAAGAGGAAAATGGCGCAAGGACGCCATCTTGAAAATTCTTGAGGAAGTACCTCTTAAATATGAAATTATTTAATTACACCTAACAGTCAATGTTCCACAAGTAAAACTATAGTTAGATATAAAATTTCGAAGCATTATTTTCGATGTAGGACAAATTATATCCCTTTAATGTGACCGTCCATAGTCGTTGAGTAACCCAGATTTGATAACATCACTATCACTGGCATTGTTAAAGATGAGTAATTTTTTTTTATGGAGATATTGTAAATAATATCATGCAATTAGAGTAAAAAGGAATTCTCTCACCAAGAAATAGAAGAGACGCCATTAGAAGTAATCCATTTTTATTCAAGGAATTCGTCAGAAGAGGATGACTGCCAGCAGGTCTGGTTGCGTGAACCTTGAAGCACAATCTTTTTCCATCGGCACGAAGTGGGCACACATTTAAACAAAACTTATTAATTATGTACTGAATAAAGCAATTAAACATAGATATTAAGGTATTTTAGCATCGCGACAACGTGTTAATCAATTTGCAAGCCATCTCTCGGATAGCACACGTTGTATTATACGGTCAATACGCGACCGTCAAAAATTCCGCAGCAAGCACTGCACAGACACTCTAGCTACTGACTGGGAAACGCGATCGATCTCCGGTCTCAAGAGAGAGAACTACGTCACAGCCCTCCAAGCCAATCGGCGACGAGCAATCGCGGCGGCGTGCGCCGAGAGGGAGAGGGGGAAAGAAACCTCGATTGAAGTTCCACGGAGGGAAAACGATCAGCGCGCAGCCGGTAAGCAAACGTACAGGGGCGAACCGGGAAGATAGCTGAGCAGAGGAAAATTAAAATTAAATGCTGTTAAATTGGAAGATATTGTAATTAATGTAGAACAAGACTATGAATAAATAAAACGCTGTCGTGTTACACGACAGGAGGGAAAGCATGAAACGACACCAAAAGCTACGTTCAAACACACATTGTAGAGAAAGTTTTAGATCAATGGGAAAAAAAAAGTCTCACTAACTTAAGGTAAATATTTCTCTTTTGATTTTTTTACTCTAATATACTTAGAATTATTTTAAAATTTACTAACATTAAAACTTACTAACTATTACAGTTTTAATCTAAATTAACATTAAAACTGTGTGATTATGATTTATATGCGGGAGTCGCATTCAAAGATTTGGTATTATAAAATTTGCTCCTATTTTTTCGTGTTTGCTCCTATTTATTAAGTCTTGTGCTCCTAATTTTTAAATCACTAGGTTGGCAGCTATGTCCCCATATTTGGGTATAAATGTGTATTAGTTATCGTGTACATGCATTAGATTAAGTTATTTTTGCTGTAAAATTGATAAAATTTGAATTTAAAATTTCAAAACTTGAGGGAAAAAAATGGCTAACTTTCATATTCGATTGAAAACATAACTATTCCATTTCAAAGGGTGATATTTACACAATAAATGTCCAATTAATATAATAATTAAAAGGAAAATGATAAATATTCTATCATAATTTGAAGTCAAATTTGTTTTCAAATGTCTAAATAAAGTATTTGATATAAGATACTAATATGTTGCAGCGGAATACATTTGATATCGGTCATCCTTGGCGGAAAAAAAAGATCGCCTAATTATCTGGCAAACATATTTAATTCCTTTCAAAAATCATGGTTATTTTAACAACTTATATTAAGAGAGCAATGAATAGTATGAAACAATATTTCGTACAATACATATTACGAAAATGTACATCTGGCATGTATATTTTCGTATTACGTTTTTGATCGCCAATTACAAGAAACGTCAATGATGACAGAGTTTTGAAATTTAAAATTAAAATTTTGTCAATTTGACAGCAAAATAACTTAATCTAACACATTATGCACGATAACTAATTTATAATTATATCCAAATATGGGGATTACAATCTAGAAATATGTTTTCTCAATTTTTAATAATTTTTTACAAAAAATCCAATGGACGATTAACATAGGAAATCTTTTTCTTGGCTCCACAGACGGTCAGTGATGACATACTTCGCTTGCGTATTCTGTTAGTGCTAAAGTAAGAAAATCAGTTTTCATTCAGCAATATCTGATACTTTTTATGTTTTACTTAATAAAATAATGTAATTATGTTTATAAAAAGTTTTTATTTTTCAAACAAAAATGTATATTTTATAAAAATTAAACCATGAAGTATAACTATACACATATTTAAAACATACAACCTTTAATTCTTCATGTTGCTTGACTGCTGAACTAGTTTCGCATGGGGCGCCCCAGCTTTTTCACAGGCAGGTACGGTGCAAGTTTGACGAGACTGATTTCTCAAAACTAGTTTGGCAGTCAAGCAATATGAAGAATTAAGGGTTGTATGTTTTAAATATGTTTATAAAAATGTATATATTGACAAATTATATTTAATAATGTGTGCATATGTAATAATTAAGTGTAACAGCTTTTTTAATAATTTGAAAGAAATCTTAATTGCAGTTGCATAGTATTAGTGTATGAAATAATACTAGTAATAAATAGCTATGAATCACTGGACTTTTAAAATTAGGTTTAAGTTTTTCCCGTGATCGCATTTAAAACTGACCAATTTAGGTAGAACATTTAAAATGAAATCGAGATTTAAAAGTTTTCTGAAAACCCCAATAAAACCCAGGTTTTAGAGGGTGGGCCCAGGTGGGCTGGGCTTAAAAAAAAAAAAGTGTTTTATCATTATCTAACCCTAATAGCAAGATCTCAAAAAATTTTATTTACCGTATATTTCCGTGTATAAGCTGAGAATTTATGGAAATTTTTCGGAAGCTGAATTATAAGGGTCGGTTTATATACGGATCCACATTTCTAGCAAAAAACATGCATTAGAAACAATGATTTAATACATATATTTTAAACTTAAAAACTATATATAAAGTAAAATAGTGATATTAAACCTTATTTTTAAATAATTATCACATATAAAACTCTTAAATTAGCAATTTTACATTTATTTCATGAAACGCTCGATGTAGTCACGTGTGTTTACATTTCTTTTTGACCTGACGGTAACTGAAGTCATCGGCAGAGTACACGAACGGAGTAAATTCTCTGTCTGATTCAGAAATAGTATAAGAGAAACTTGAAAAAATAGGACTCCCGATCATATTTTTAATTTATACAATTAAATTTAAATCATCTCTGTTTAAAATGTTTCTAGGCTTACGCTAGCAAAAGCGGCAAAGCTTCGTTTTTTTTTTTATAGAAGTATTTTTATTTTGTTGAAGATTGCCTTGAAGCACTGATAAAAATACTGAAAAGTAGAAATATACAAAATAATTTAGATACGTCATTAAAAAAAGTCGATGCAATCGGACTTTACACGGCTTATTTATGTAAACATCCAGCGGCGGCATTGCTTCATCGACGTTAGGGTTAGGTCTCCTGGCCCAGTATTACGGTAACCATTGTTTTCAGCTGCCGGGACTTGCGTTCGCGTCTGTGTTTGCCAGAGTTAAAACTATCGCCGTTGCCGAACACACTGCGAACGTTTTACGTTATAGCTAAGCAAGGTAAGGAATTCTATAAAGCACGCATTTCGTGCAATTTCATTGGACAGATTATCCTGAAGGTTGTATAGATTGGCGATATTTTCTTCATTTTGGCGATATACTCATATTTTAAAAAGAGTATTTTTTCAATTCGGCTTATACACGGGTTTGCAATTTTGGGCAAATTTCTGCAGGGAAAAATGTACTCTCGGCTTATATACGGATTGGCTTATATTCGGAAATATACGCTACTTGATCCCAACATCTTGTTTTGAAATGGCGACCACATAAAATTACAGGACCACTTGAGATCATGCAGCCACATGAATATATAGCTTTTATGTGGATTTTTGCTACAAAAAAGCAGCCATCTGAAATCTTGCAGCCACTTAAATATTTACCATTGTGATAACTTTTGAATCTTTAAAATAATTCAAACCAATGTTGGACACTGAACTTTAGAAATATCTTGGATTATTTCATTGTTCAACTTGATCTGCCAGTTTTATTACTGAGTGATGGCCACATGAAAATTTAAAATTTGCATAAAAATATATTTATGAATTGGGTTTTTTAAAACTCCATATATGTATATATCAAAATTTCAATTAAGTTTGTTCAACCAAAATTGGGCAATGATATAAAATTTTTCATTTTCTGATTCTCTTAAAATAAAGTATTCTGCCACGAAACTAAGTTTAAAGATGTAATTACAAATTCTATTATAATTTTTTAATAGGGTTTTTCTGAAATTATATTTTACATCTTTTAATATATACTAGTATCGCCCAGTGGTCGAAACTCGACCATTTTTTTTGCAAAGCGAGGCAAAGCAAAGTTATTGCCTTGTCCTAAATGGAATGCAATTGCAACACAACTGCGGCAATTGTTTGCCGATATTCACTCTAACTGAATCGGCAGAGTTTTACTTAATATAACTATTTCTCTCTGTAGGTGTTAGCCTTTCCTGAAATGAGAGAAAATCGCAACGTGAAAACGCCCCTTGTTGTGTGATACAGCCCAGAAGCTAATAGGTACCATGTCAAACCAAGGTCCAACCAAGTATCAAATTCTGTTAAATTAATTCGATTGGTTCATAAAGTACAGTGTTTGAGCAAACAAACAAACAAACAAAAAAAAGATATTTTTGAAAAATGGTCGAATTGAGTTCAGGAAATTTCAAAACGTGTAACTTTATCGAAAACCGAAAATCTAAAACTTTTCTGAATCTTATATTTTCTACTTATATATGCAGAGGAAAGAATAATAAATCCACTTTTTAAAAAATAAAAATAAGTAGTCAATTTCACTTAATTAAAATGCAAGGAAATCTCAAAACGTGTAAATTCATCGAAAACCGGAAATCAAAAGTTTTTATGTATCTTCTACTTGCTTCTTCTACCCACAAAAGCTAGCAATAAAGACACTTTTTAAAAAAATAAGTAGCCAATTTCAGTTAATTGAAACGTAAAGAAAGCTCAAAACATGTAAATTCAGCAAAAAACGGAAATCTGAATTTTTTCCGTATCGTCTACTTATACATGCAGCAGTAAGTAACAAATCCATTTTCCTTTTATTTAGTATATTAGTTGAATGTTTATTGTTTAAATATCACCCTTTGAAATGAAATGTTTATGTTTACATTCGAAACTGGAAGTTTGCCATTTTTTTTTTTCTGGAGTTTTGTGATTTTAAATTAAAATTTTATCAATTTTACAGAAAAAATAACTCAATCAAACACATGTAGACAGTAACTTATATATAACTATACCCAAATATCAGAATTAAAATCAGCAGATAATTTCCGTTATTTTTAAATAATTTTTTACAAAAAATCCAATGGACGATTAACATAGAAAATCTTTTTCATGGCTCCATGGACAGACAGTGACGTCATCACTTCGCTTGTGTATAGTGATGCTACATTATACAAATTACTGTGTCTATGGTTTTATTTGAGCTTTATGAAATTGCCAGATTTAACAACTTTCTACTTTTAGGTATTTTTTAATGTAAAGGAATACGTGTATAAAAGGGAAAAATGGGGGAAAATGCATAAAAAATAAATGTATTTTTAAATACCTTCTTGACATCGTAAGAAAATATTTGTATTCGCACCTTCCGGCTAACCATACCTTTCGAATGATACCATTTTCAACCCTCTACTCCCATAATTAATATGTTAAAAAGGGACTACAAATTTTATGCTTGCCTATTAATATATAGATAATCTGCATTGAATATTTTTATGTGTATCCATATATTTTCCAGATTTTCTTTTTGATTCAATCTCTTAGGTTGAAGACTATAATAAGCTTAAAGAAGAGGCAGGAAAACTTTCATCGCGGTATTTACAAGAATTAGATTCTGTTAATCGAGAACAAAAATCGGATCAAGACAGGTGTGACAATGAAATAAGAAAAAAAGCTGAAGTAGAATCAAAAATTAAGCAAAAGAGAGCAGAGCTTGAAGAAAATGTTAGAAGGCTTGAAAAATTAACTGAATATATCAAGTAAGTTATTTTTCGTAATGGTGTTCAAAATATTTATTTATTATTATTTTTTTTTTTTGTGTGTGTGTGTATGTGTGTGCACACACTTATATCTTTCATCATTTTCTGTTAAAAACTATGAATGCTTTATGTCAGTGATGTTATGTTGTTAAATGTGGAGTCCAAAAAACTATTTTATTACCATTGTAATTATTCCACTACTTTTATTTAATGATCACCTTAGTTATAAATTTCATAAAAATTAGTGATTTTTTGTAGTATAAATGATAAATTTAGTAATATATATTTAGATATAGGTATATATATATATATATATACACATATATATAGATATCTTGATAGCAGCATCCCTTAATATCCCCATCAACTGGCCCTTGCTTCCAAAAAAAAAAAAAAAAAAAAAAAAGAAAGAAACATTGTGCATCTCTACTGTATATGCACTTTCAGGTGATATACGTTTAAAATTTACCTCAAAAACTAAAAATGTTTGTTCATTTCTCCCTTTTTATTTCTTATCTGTAATTATACTAACTTTATATTTTTCTGTTTGATTAAAAAATGAGTTATTGATATTTCAATAACTAATTGCATTGATATCTGAATAGCCTTTTGGACATTAGAACTAGAATTTATTGATGAATTCATCAACCGTGAATGTTCATTTTAAGTAAATTGGAGTGTAAAGGTTGATATTTTTATTTACCAACTATGTGAAAAATATTGTCACTTGATACAGCTGCGTTTGCAGACTCGGTGACTTGGCCAACGAATATTATGTATTAATATTGTCACTTCATACAGCTGCGTTTGCAGACTTGGTGACTTGGCCAACAAATATCATGTGAGAAGTACCTAGCTGGTTGTCAGGCAGGGTAGCTCAGTGGTAGAGCATCCGTGCGTTAAGCGGAGGTGCCCGGGTTCGATTCCCGGCTCTGGTATTTTTCACATAGTTGGTAAATAAAAATATCAACCTTTACACTCCAATTTACTTAAAAAAGAATTTATTGTTTTCTGACAGAATAATTATTAAAGAACCTTACTCACACATCTTAATGCAATTGACATTATGAAATTCCACTGTTTTGAAAATTATACAATGACTAACGCATAAACTGAGTAGCTAGCATGTCCATAAACAGTAGTGAAATCTAGACGTGAGAATTTTCCACGGATCCACGATTTTCTGCTTTTATGCAATTTCTGTTAATTCCATGTTTTTTTTTTTTTTTTAATCAAATTCCAATAACAATCAATGTTTAAATGCTCCACGAAAGGCTTTAGATTCTCAATCTTTTTCCATTCAAAATATAAATGTCAATATTCATTTTAAACATGTTTTATCAGATTCTATAACATATAAAAGAACAGAATTATTCAGTATTTCTTACTCATGTAATTTTTTTTGTCCTGCTCCCTCCCCCTCTTTTTTTTTTCATCTCTAACCATTGCCAATCAAACATTCTGCAGGAAACCTTTTATTTTTGAATATTTATCCATCCACAATAAAAATATCAATATTAATTTTAAACTTTCTTTATGATATTCTAGAACCCATAAAAGAATAGAATTGTGTTTAATATTTCTCACTCATGAATTACTTTTGAGCCGAAAAAACCCACCTGGGTTTTTTCGGCTCGGGCAAAATCAAGTCAACCCTGATCACTGGGAATATATGTATATTTAGTTGCTTCTAGTATTGTTGAAACTGTGAATTGCATTTTAAATCAATACATCGTTAGTATTTGGAAGAGGGATATGGAAAAACATGTGCTGGAACCCCCACGAGCCTGTCCTTACCTTCTGGAAATTATACAAGATTTTTTTTTTTTGGCTGCAACTTGTGTTCTTAATTTGGTGAGACTGTCCATTTATTTGTTATTTTTTTTCTTGAAAGCTATTTATTGACATTATTAATTACCATCACAGTGACATTTTAAGTAAAATGAACTGCCTACGGGTTACCGCGAGTGTATGATCAACGTCCTTTCATCTAAGTTCATAAAAATATGAAAGTCAGTTCTATTCAAAAGTAAAGTTTAACCATAGAAATAACTTTTTCATTGTTTTTAAATAAATTTTACCTCGTCATTCATTACATCTCCTTACACCATTTTCTCTTTGTGACCCCCCCCCCCCCCAACACACACACACATACAAATAAATTGAAATATTTCTTTTACAGATTAGAAATAAGAGTCCTTTACTCAGTGAAATAAAGAATTTGAATTTATTTTATTATTATTTTTTTAAATTGCACACTAAGAAAAAATGCGACATGTTCAAATGTGCCGTTAAAAAACAGATTATTTTTTTTTACTTATTTTTTTTTATGATAAATCCTTATAAGACAAAGCAATATAAATCCCATAAGATAAACATAGGAAGGAAGAAAGGGGAATCTGACTGATGTACAGTTTTTAAAAGTGTATATATATTATATATATATAATAATAATTATTTATTAAGTGTAGTAAAAGCCAAGCAACAGATACAAGATCACTGAAACCACAAAGACCAATAAGAATGAATTATTATTATTATTTATATATATATATATATATATATATATATAGTAATGATTTATCAAGCGTAGTAAAAGCCAAGCAACAGATAGAAGATCACAGAAACCACAAAGACCAATAAGAATGAAAAAAAAAAAGAAAAAGTTATGTAGGAGAAGCTCAGAAAGGTGAAAAAAAATTATCAGGGGATGAAATACACATATTTAAAGAAACCAAATTTATTAATTAACATCCTGCAAAACAATATATATATATATATATATATATATATATATATATATATATATATATATATATATATATATATATATATAATAATGATCTGTTAAGCATAGTAGAAGCCAAGCAACAGATACAAGATCACTGAAACACCAATGACCAACAAGATTTAAAAAAAAATTATCAGTGGATGAAATACACTAATGTAAAGAAACCAGATTTATTAATTAACAGCCTTTAAAACAAACAAATCAATAAAGTAACACAACAAATCTTAACTTAAAACCATAAACTTTATCAAAATTTATGAAAAAATAATTTAAGAAACTTAAGATAGGAAGGAAGGAGGCAGGCGGCAAGACTTGTGACTTGCCTGTGGGGTTGTTAAACTAGTTTCACGCCAGCCACGACCAAAATAGGAGTCATATGGATTTAAAAAAGCAAAATTTCAAAGCAGATGAATAACAGTGAAACCATGATATAAATAAAATCATTTTCAAAGCTTTTGTGATAGTATAATTATTTTATTTGCTAAAAAATGAAAACTGAAGGAGGCAAAATAAGTCTTTGATATTATAATACAAGTGCAATATTTTATGGTTTATACTTCTGAAGAACAAAATTGAGTTGTCTATAAATTATTGTTACTTTTTAATCAATACTATGAATAAACATAATTTCAAAATGAAACATTTTTACATTAATTTGTATTTCAGGACTAGTGAAACTGGCTTAGAAGACCTAAAAGTTCAAGAAAAAGAAATAAAGGAAGAAGTTGAAGAAGCTAAGAAGAGAGTTGCAGATATTAATGAAGAATTAGAATCTATTATGAATGAACTGGGTGATGCTAAAGTAAGATTTAACTACCCGATATCCACAAACTTGAGTTTTATCGTAATTCAAGTGTTAATTATCTATTCAAAATGAGTTATTTATCTCTAGTCTGATTTTTAAAAATTTAAATACTTAAAATATATTTTTTATTATTGATTTTAACATCTAGACTTCTATTTAGTCAGTGTATTTTAGCTTGGTGCCTAGAGTTAAATTATATATTGGCATGAATACAGTATACAGAGGCAACATTTTTCAAGGGCTACCCTTGAATTCAGGGTTTTTTTAAAAAGATTTTATTGTCTTTAAATTTCATGTTAAATAATTTTGTTTTTATAGAATTTTCTCATTTTGAATGTTTAATTTGCAATAAATAAATTAAAATTATAATGAAGCACTTTACACATAATTAATTAAATATAAAAACCTTAATAAATACTTCATATTTCATCATTAATATTTTCGGCTGGGCTCCCAGCTCTTTTCAAGTGATCTTCATCTGTGTTGGATCTCTTAGAGTTGTGGTCTTTTATAGACTTCATAAATTGATTCCACATCCGGTCAAGAGCCATTGCGTTGCTGTCATTGCACACATCCGGTGTTGTTGCTATTTCTATGACTTCTCTAAACATCGCATAATTATTGTAATTCGCTATCTTTTTAGTTTTTTCAAAATTTATTTTAATTTCTTCATTATCGAAAGTTTTAGCTAAAGCTGTATTTATTTTTCCTGTTTTGATATCGTTTTTATGTTCTTTGTGTCTGGTTTTAATCTTTCTTTTCATTACACTGATGTGTGAACCTGGTTTATTGTCTTGATTATTTGTGAACGGTATTTGGTAAATTCCGGCGGTTTCCAAAGGGGGTATGGGGTCTTTGTCATTATGTATTAAATGAAAAATATTCGGGTTAGGTTTTATAGGAATATTTACGCTGATTTTATTTGCAACGTTTTTAATTTTATTCGAAGTTCATTTTTAATTTTATAAAGTCTATAAAAGACCACAACTCTAAGAGGTCCAACACAGATGAAGATCGTTTAAAAAGAGCTGGGTGCCCAGCCGAAAATATTAACGATGAAATATGAAGTATTTATTAAGGTTTTTATATTTAATTAATTATGTTTAATTTGCTTTTCAATGTATTAAGAACTCTTAGAATATTACTTATTGTAGGTAGTCATATGATGTATCATTAATAAATCTCCGTTGTCTGCATGCAAGTAGCAGTTTTCAAGGTGTTTGCACATTGGGTAGTTTCACCCCTGAGGATATTTGGATATATCTGTCGATGTATCTTAATATATTTAGCTTTTGCATTTGTGCAATACTTTTATATTTATTTAAAAAAAAAAAAGTTAGTCAAGAAACTTTTACTTTGTCCAAGTAATAGAGTCGAGTACCGTTAAACTGTGTTCCTATAGAATAATCTGGAATCACCGAAAATCCACACTTTTCCTTTTCTTTCAAGTGCTGTTAATCTGTGTATCTATAATCCACAACCGAGTGGCAGAAAGTTTTGTAGCTGTCTGCGACAGGCTTTTAAAATTTCATAATCTGTCTGCAAAATTTTCGTGTAATCAGGGGTGAAAATAGCTTACACTCAAAAAGCCTGAAAGCTGATGGAGGGAGGGGGGGGGGGGGGCTTAACATCATTGGTGATCTCATGCAACAATACACAAATACAATTTTACTACAGAACAATATAGTACAAAAAATTGTATTCATTCAATTTATCTAATTCAATTAAATATTATATAGCAATGTTTGAAATAACACAATCAATATAAATAATTATAAATAATAAAAGTATTAGTTTTAGTTTTGATACAGAAATTTTTATAAGTGAATTGTTATCCAAAAGTTGCAAAAAATTTTTTTATCAGTGCAGACAAAAACTGTCCACAAGACATTTTTCTGTGTCCACGACTAAGTCGCCGTGTCGCGATGTTTCTGCCACTGGGATCCACAATTACCTAAAGTTCACATTGTTCTTTTTTAGTTAAGTACCATTAAACTGTGTTGCTCTTTTCAGTGGCTCACAAAATAAATTAAAAATTAATTAAAATATAATAAATATTCTTGTGTAACTAATAATTATTGTTAATTTTCTGTTATGTTAACTAGTAATGTCTTTCATTGTGTAATTTATACATTTTTTTTAAGGTGGACAAGCATGAAGATTCTAGAAGGCGTAAAAAAGCTGAAATTGTGGATCATTTCAAAAGGCTTTTTCCTGGTGTTGTAAGTGTTGTTATTTTTTGTTACAAATAATTTTTTTCCTTGTAAGGTTATTTTTTTAAGGCTGTTCTGAAAATTCTAATGTTTAAAATTTCATTTTTATTACTATTTATCTTATTTTTGCAGTATGACACCAAAAAATCAGGGAATTCGTTGATTTATGGTGAAGTAATCCTGTATTTTGGGAATCAGTTAAAAAAAAAAAAAAAATTTTTTTTTGCCAAATGCAAAATAATGACATTTTGTGAATAAAATTTGAAAAATTACAGAATTTTGTCTATTGGTGTTGTGATATATATTTCCGAAATTGGTGGTGAAGAATATTACTTATTTTAGAAATGTGTCCTAGTTCTAATTTGATACATGCAAGTTGTACGAATTGAAATTTGCATTTAATTCAATTTCTTCTCTCTGTTTTTTTTTTCTCTAATTAAAATTTCCTCTATCATAATTGTAAGTATTCTTTGTGAACTACTTTATATTATTACAGACATGCTGTCTCCTGCTTTTGGCAGGAGTCTCCTGCTTTTTGCTTGTTTTTCTATGCTCCTGCTTTTCTGTAGTAATTTTTTTCTATCCCTCTTAGCATAATTTATGCTTAAAATTTGTGGGATTGGGTAAAAAAATCTGAAAGAAAATTGAAATTTATCAAGTTCAGTTTGAATGTGAATTATTATACAATGCTTTGAAACTAATTTTTGCCAAGAATAAATTTTTAATTTTCATTTTTGCATAATGAAAAATGTCTTATCAAAAGATTTTTTTTTTTTTTTTTTTTTAAATGCCATAACTATTGAAAACTTAAAGAATTCAAATTTCATTAGAATATAGCTGATGTTTTCATTTCTTTATTACCTTTTCTTTTACAAAGATAATTAAGATTCTTATCGTTTTATATTAGGAGCAGAATGATCAAATCTGTCTATTTTGACTTACATTTTAAACAACTGTATGTCTGAGGGTTTTATTTATTTATTTTTTTTTTGTTTGCTAGTTTGTTTTACCTCAAGAAACATATATTATTCATTTAATTTTAAAACTGATGTTTTGTAAATACCTCCTAAGCTTATAAAGCTTTACTTAAAATTAAATTTGAATTATTTTACTCATTTTTCTTACTAACTTTCTTGTTGGAAAAAGTCTTGTGATTTCTGTTAAAAAAATCTCTTGCTTATTTGTCATTAGAAGTTGGCATCTCTGTTATTAACATATTATTTTTATAGGAATAACAATAACAAGCATAAAGATAAAGCTAGCTTTTTACATATATTACGATGATAATGACAAGAATGAAAAGGAAAAATAAACAGATAAATAATTCACCACAAAAACTCCCCAAGACCAATTTGGTAACTAGTTAACTGGAATAGTTTTAATTATTTTAATTTATTTGAAAAAAAAAAAGAATAATATTACTTACTTAATTTACTTATTAAATAGAAGCAAAGAATTCATTTTAAAACTTAAAACAGCCTACTTTTGCTTCCTTGGTCCATTTGACCGGCAGCCCGGTCATCTACAGGGAACTGTCATGTCATCGCTTTCTCCTTCTCTCATTTTATTTTAGTATTGCTCGCCATCTGTCATCCAGGCTCTCATTGGATTGTTTGTCATTGCATCTCTTTTCGTTGGCCGTTTTTTCTATGGTTTCGCGCATTATTGCGTAGTTATAATTATTATAATCATCAGCAAGCTTTTTAATATTTTGAAAGTCAATTTTTATATTTTGTTCTTGATTGGTTTTAGTCAGTGTGGTAGTTATTTTTTCATATTTAATGCCGTTTTTGTGTTCGTTTATTCTATTTTTGATCTTTCTTTTGGTCATGGCCAACCTAAATATAAATATACCAATCAAACTGAATAAAAATATTTTTCAAAGAATCCGCAATGATAAAGACCGAATCAATCCACTAGAAATGGCAAGTATCTAGCAAATAGATTTTAAAACTGAAAATAACACTTCTGGCTAATATATAGGCATGACCAAAAGAAAGATCAAAAATAGAATAAATGAACACAAAAACAACATTAAATACGAAAAAATAACTACCACACTGGCTAAAACTAATCAAGAACAAAATTATAAAAATTGACTTTCAAAATATTAAAGAGCTTGCTGATTATAACTACGCAATGATTGATGCACGAAACCATAGAAATAACGGCCAACGAAAAAAGCTGCAATGACAAACATTCCAATGAGAACCTGGATGACAGATGGCATGGAATACTAAAAGAAAATGAGAGAAGGAGAAAGCGATGACACGACAGTTCCCTGAAGATGACCGGGCTGCTGGTCGAATGGACCAAGAAAGCAAAAGTAGGTTGTTTTTAAGTTTTAAAGTTACTTACTTAAATTTAATTCCTTCCTTTAAGAATACAAGACACTTTGAAAACATAAAAAAGAAGGATCTTTTAATTGATTGTATTAAAAAGGTTATATATAAATATCTTGAAAATATTTTTTGTTCTATAAAATCAGCATTTTTCAGTTAGAAGAACTTTAGCTTACAATGCATAAAATGTCAATGCAGGCTCGGCCTTGAATTAAATTAAATATATATATATATATTAAATCTTTAATTTTCAGACAAATTTATTTATTTACTGTGAAACTCATAATTACTATTTTTAAACCAATTTTAATTTTTGACAAAATTTGTAAAAAAAATGTCAGATAAAAAAAAAAAAAAAAAAAAAAAAAAAAAAAAACTTTTTGTTTCCATTACCCAACTACCGTATGTAATGGAAGTATTGTATTCATTCAAAAAAGTGTTTTTTGGTAATTGGTCAGTTCATTTGTATATCTCAGAACTAATAAAGGTAGAACTACGAAATTTTAGAATTAAGACAAGTCGAGCATACAGAGGATTTTGCCAATTTTTAGTGAAAACTGGAATAACAAAAGGGAGACCGTAAGTCTCTATCTCAGAAATGGTTCTAACAAAACAATTTTCTTCAAAGTCGCTGTATAAACACCCTTTTAGATGGCCCTTTCGTGTCTGTTAGCTGGTTAGTTCAGGAAAATTGATAATATTTCTATATAAATAGAAAAATTTTGTCTCACAAAACATTAGTACATTCCTTTAGAAATGGCTCTGTGGATTTTCTTCAAAAAAAAAAAAAAAATATATATATATATATATATACACAGTAAAATTTGTCAATTTACTTTGAAGTAATGACAGGCAGACATAGACAGACAAAAGCTTCAAACATATGATTATCTCTCTTTTTTGGACAAGAGTTAAAAATGCACTTTGGTGCTTTAATCAGTTCCAAAGATGCAGTTGTAGCATATATGAGATTTCAGTATACAGGAGTGTTTGTGTTCAGGGGCTACCCCTAATTTCAGGGTTTTGAATCAGTTCACCTGTATTTTCGTACTTCCTGCAAAGTTATTTTTTGTTTTCATTAGTTGTTCATTTGTCATTTAGGTGATATGTGAATGAATTGTATATTTCTATTGATTGGCTAATACAAGATACAAAAAGATTTAAATATCATTTGGAATTCTAGTCTTTTATTTATTATTTTTTTTTAAATTTGAGATTAATTTTCAGGATTTTAACTATAAGCCACAATCATTTCTGAATATAGCATCAGTCTATTTTTTCTCATGAAATGACAAAACTCTTTTTGAAATTTTTATTCAAGCTGTTACTAATGCAGCAATCATATAGACTTGTAAGATTTTTCTTAATAATGATAATCTGTTTGTGTAACTGTATTCTGATAATTTTCTTTTACCTCCCGCCCCCTTTTTTAAAAATAAACTATTTGCTATTATTATTATTTAAACTTTATTTTCCATTTTTAGTATGATAGGCTTGTAAATATGTGTCAGCCTATCCACAAGCGTTATAATGTTGCAATTACTAAAGTTTTGGGTAAAAATATGGAAGCTATTGTAGTTGATACTGAAAGAACTGGAAGATCTTGTATTCAGTACTTAAAAGAACAGATGTTGGAGGCTGAAACTTTCTTGCCGTTAGACTACATTGATGCTAAGCCTTTAAAAGAAAGATTGAGGTAAGATTTCAAAATGTATTTTGCATAAAATTTTTATTTTTTTTCTAATTATTATTATTTTGTAATTAACAACATCTTGTTTATATTTGGCATCTCAAAATTATATAATTAACCCTTTCACGCCCAAGAGAAATATTTTTCCCTTCTACAAAAATCGTTATCGATTGTTCAATTATTATTGAATCGATATTTTTTTTTACTGAATGTCAAAATAAAACGTATGTCCAAGGCAGCAAATGTGTTTCTGAACGAATAAAAAAAAAAAAGTATAGAAAATAGGACACATAATAAATGTGTTATGTGCAATGTCCACTTGTGCTTCACAAGTAAACGAAATTGTTTCATAGAATACCATAACTAGCTATTTATTTTACTTTTCTGATAATTTTTATATTACAAAGCAATAAATAAAATACCTATATAATAAACCTAACTCTTCGTTTATTTACTTTTATGGTTCATAGGGAAATATTTCCCATGAAATTATAGGAAACCTATACACCCTGCTACGTTTTTCTGGTGATATTCTCTTACTTTACACCCACAATAGCTAAAATATTGTGTTGTATTGGCATATTTAGTCTTGGAAATCTTATGGTCCTGAAAGGGTTAACTGTATCTTTTTACTTTCTGAACATACACTATGTAAGCAAATTATTTTAATCTTTTCATTTTGACTTCTTCTGAGTTCATATTTGCTATCTTTATGCTGATGTATGTATGTGTGTGTGTGAGTGAACACAATAGTATCTAAAGGCTTTGTTTTATTGAGCTAAGAGTTAGTAGGTATGTTACAGGTGATTATCGCAGGAATCACTTTCAGATTCTTGTACAAGGACACAAAGAATACTTTATTGTTATAGCTTATAGACTCAAAATATTTTTAACTCTACATTCAGTTAATATATGAATTGATAGGCATGTTATTGGTTATTTTCGCAAGAACTATACAAATTTACATAAATGTAGGACTTAGTGCTTTTTTATTGAAATGTGAAGTATTGTTCTTATACATTGCAGTCAATGGACTCCAAACTGTTTAAAATTTATTTTAGTAGTGTTAAATTGTTTAACACACACACACACTCACGCACACACACAAACAAAATCTGACAAATGTTTGCTGTTGTGTGTTTATTATTTCTAGTTCCTTTACAAAGATGCATAAGAGAATTCAGATATCTAACAATCCATTGTACGATATACAACTTAAATTTGGAGAGAAATACTGAAACACCCTATTAGGATTTTCCTTTTTGTTTTTTACTGAATTCTCTGATTTAAATTTACTTAAACAACCATTAATTACTAAATGTTTGGAAATTCAAGAGCAGTCACTCCAAATCTTTTATTTGTATTATATCTTTTATGTATCCAGTTCTCTTTATATGTATATGGCTTTCTAATAAAATGTATTTTAAAAATTTATTTTTAGGAATATTCATCAACCAAAAAATGTGAAGCTGCTGTATGATGTTTTGCAGTATGATCCTCCTGCCATTAAAAGAGCGGTTTTATATGCAACTAATAATGCTTTGGTTTGTGAATCTGCTGAAGATGCAAATAAGGTTGCTTACGAACTAGGAGACAATAAACGTTATGATGTAAGTAATTTATATTGATATTGTAAATTGTTATGTTAATATGAATTGCAGGCATGAGAATTTTCCGCGGATCCGCGATTTTCCGCTTTTTGTTAATTCCGCAGTTTTTTATTTTGTTAAAATCAAACTCCAATAACGATCAGTGTTCAAACGCACCACGAAGAACTTTAGATTCTCAATCTTTTTCCATCCAAAATATAAATGTCAATATTCATTTTAAACATGCTTTATCAGATTCTATAACATATAAAAGAACAGAATTATTCAATATTTCTCACTCATGTAATTTTTTTTTGTCCTCCCCCCCCTCCCCCCCCTTTTCATCTCTAACCATTGCCGATCAAACATTCTGCGGGAAGCCTTTTATTTTTGAATATTTATCCATCCACAATATTAATTGAAAACTTACTTTATGATATTCTAGAACCCATAAAGAAGTAGAATTGTGTTTAATATTTCTCTCATGAACTACTTTTTACCCCCCCCAACCCCCTTCTTTCCCATTTTCCACCACCAGCCAATGATTAAATGTTGATTGCTAGCTAATGTTTTTTTTTTTTTAATAAACACATGTTTTATTGTGTTTATGTGCATTATTCTTTTAGTTTAATTTGTCACTTTTAAAATATTTTGTATAGTTTTTTCCTGTGAGCATTATTTTTCATTTGAAATAAATTTTATGAACGTACATTTGTATGGGAAATATCCTAATTCCCATATCATGTAAAGTGCCACTGATAGCCACTTACCAGCATAAATAATTATTTTAGATGTTATATATAAAACAGATGGGTTGGTGACAAACCTTTTCTTCCTTCCGTTATTTTATGTGCATGGGAAAATGGACGCTTTTAAAACATAAAGCAATAAAACTATTATTCTATTATCCTGTTTACTTGAATAAAAGAGAGAAACTTGGACCACCCCATGGAGAGAACGGAGCTCTGAGAAGGAAGGAAAATGATGCTCCAGGGGATGTTATGAGGTAAAACCATCGTTCGAAAGTGCGGACAGCAAAATTCAAGGAAGAGCGAGAGAGAGGGTTATTTCTAATGAGATGCTTAGCTATTGGTGAAGCAAGCTACCAATAGAAAAAAAAAAGAAAATAAAAAAAGAAAGGTTCAGCCCCTCTCAATGAGTCTAAAAAAAAATATTGACCAGACGAAAAAAAAGAAGGTATGGATATAAGATCTCACGAAGATTTTTGATGGGTGAAAAATATTATTAGAAAAATTCCCCGGATGCTCTATCGCTAAGCAGTCTTGAAGAATGTTAAAAAAGAAGAAAAAGATGAATCTCTATTTAGTCGAAATTGATAATTTTTTTCCTTTGATGAATATGCTCCTGGAAATATAATTTTAACAGTCTTCATATATCCGAAGAGGCTATTGTTTTGGAGGATCCCTTATACCTCGAAATGGAGCGAAGAAGTAGTTTATTTTATGAAATATGCA
Source organism: Salticus scenicus (assembly GCA_963930645.1). NCBI lineage: Eukaryota > Metazoa > Arthropoda > Arachnida > Araneae > Salticidae > Salticus > Salticus scenicus. The sequence goes on along the minus strand of OZ005660.1, from coordinate 120,174,363 downwards.
ATATGATCTGTGATGCGAAAAGAAGTGTTCTTTATTTAAAGAAGAAAAAGATGAATCTCCATTCAGTCGAAATTGATAATTTTGCTTTTGATGAATATGCTCCTGGAAATATAATAGTAACAGTCCTCTTATATTCGTAGAGTCTATTGTTTTGGAGGATCCCTCATACCTTATGCAATATGAACGGTGATTGAAAAAAGGAAATGTTCTTTATCGATGAAAATTGTGCATATGTGGGGACTCAACGATTTTTCGTTTGCGTGTGATATAATTAGATTCTTCAAATATAATAAATATTGTAAGTGCACTCAAAGAACTTCCTGTGTCGAAAAAAAAATATAAGTTTATAATAATCTTCATATGTGTAGATTGCCTTGAATAACGTATGCGGTCGCAAAAATTTTCGTGTGTAATAATTATATTTCCTGACAGTTTTTCATGAGTGTGGACTTCCTAATTTCCATAAGTGAACTCTTATGTGTGTGGACAGTGTTAATATATACTATGGATTATACGGTTATCTAAGAACAATATTTTCCGAAAGTGCCGCATCTGTTGAAGGGTAAGTGGCTATTATTCAATTTTTATTTTGTGGCAAACATCCCCTTTAAAGTGATAGATGGTAAATTGAGTAATAATATATATATCCCAGCATTTTTAAAATTGATAAATAAATGATATATTTGATAATTAATACTATATTTTGTGTCTATGATTTTTTTTTAATTTAGATAAATGTGTATAGATTGAATTAATGTTTTTCTAGGTTGAAGGATAAGATTTGAAAGGTTTAAAAGATATATAATAATAAAATAGATATATGAATGAATAAAGATAAAGTATAATAATGATAAATTGATAGTTAAGTAAGATTGATATAATTGGAATTTATTTGAAAATAAATTTGGGTTATTGCAGATATTTTAGTATTTGAACAACGCAATGTGTTTTGATGGGATTATGTGGTCGGATTATAAATAAAAAATTCATAAGAGTTTTAATTAATCACCACAATTTGTATAGATTTCCCCGCGCACGTTATTATTATTATTTTTTTTAAATTAATTTTATGAACACGCACGTTTCCTCTTTTTTGAATTTTCTGCACTCTCATGCCTGGAATTGTTAAAGTGTAATATTCATAATAATTTTTACTTTTGAAGCTTTAAGGTATTCTGTAATGTACTGAAAATCACAAGGTATTTATTGCTTTCACTGTTGAATTTTTGGTACTATGATGAAGAACATGCTCATTACTTGAAGTTTAATTTAGAAAACAACTCTGTTAATTACACACAAAAAACATTAACATTCACTGTGTGGCAACTTGGCAACACAAATTCACATAGTAGACGAACTCACAGTAAAATTTGCACATTTGCATAATTTTCAGGTAACGATAGAATATGTGCTGGGGGGCCTTCTTTCAGAAAAGTGCTCACAAAGCAGATTTAGATACTGTAACTGGAATAGTCCTTACCTTTTGGATTAAAATAACCCTAATATATGCGACCCAGACAATCCATTTGAAAATTAGAACTTAATATGGCTGAGGGTTACAACCTAGTCTGTGTGGCTAAAGCTTTCATCATAGAAACAGAAAAATCTAGAGAGTTTTATGAAAAATTCTAAATCAATTTAGTAAAGCCCAGGGTGACTTTTTCATGCAGTATGTCAAGATGACTTTATTAAATTTGCTATAAAATAGGGTTGACTCTAGAATAAAAGGGCCGCTGGGGGGAATTCACTAAAAAGGGCAACCTATTTTCAAAAAGGGCATTATTTGCATAATTTGTGGTCTTCTATGTCAGAAATTTTGTACATGACAAAAGTAAAATACTAATTTTACATGTATATATAGGCTATATGCATTTGTTCTTCCAGGAATGCTGTAGAACTATTTCTAGAAAGTTGAAAAATCAGAAAAAAAAAAGTATATAAAGGCCTCTGAACATTTAAAATGTTAGAAAAAGCTACTTGGTGCCAAAATGTTTTTAAAGGGGCAGCAAAGTACTAAAATGGATTGAAAAAGGGCAGCAGGGTGCTAAAATGGGTTTGAAAAGGCAGCAGGGTAGAGTACCCTGCCAAATTAGCCTAGAGTCAGCACTATAAAACTAAAACCTGCAATTACATTTTTCTGACTTTAGATATAGAGCCCATTTCCATTCATTAGTGCAGGAACCTCGTTCACTTCTCACTGTTACCAAATAACTCAATAAAATCTTTTTGGTCATCATCATCACTGGGCTTTGTGGAGTACCCACGATGGTTTTGACTATTGCTTACATCCACCTAAAAGATAGCCTGAAGAGGAGTTGCATGGTCCAGATGATTGGAACAGTAAGCTGAGAGAGTTTAGAGGAACTTGGTGTGGTGATTTCATGATCTTTATACAGGGTTCCCACGGGTCAGAGAGATCAGGGAAAACCTGGAAAAGTCAGAGAATTTGAAATTACCAAAAAAAGTCAGGGAAATATCAGGGAAAATTTTAAATATTGCTCAAAAACCTGGGAAAATGATTATATGAACCTGGAAAATGCTTTTTGAGCATTCAATTTATATCGCAAGTCACGTTACTATGTTGTCTTTTATGTCGTGAGCTATGTTCTGTCTTATACCATGAGCTATTTTTTATGTTGCAAGCTAAATTTTATGACTGGAATTTTCTAAAAATAAACCTGGAAAACCTGGGGAATTTTATTTTTGAAATTGAGTGGGAACCCTGTTTATATATTTCTGTGAGCAGAGGAGGGAGACAGGGAAGAGTCAAACTATCAGTTGTGACTTTCATGAGGATTAAAAGGAAAACAAATTCTAACACTACAAAGTATTTTTTTTTTTCTTAATGGGCGCAAACAAGAAATAAAGGTCTAACAAGACCATTAAGCAATCAGAGATTAATAGATTTATACAAAATTAATTATTTTTTCCCTAAACAACAAGATTAATTAGAAGCAAAAAATAATTTATCCTAACGAGACTGTTAAGCTGTCATAGTTAATAAAATTTAAATTTAAAATTTACAATATAAAAATTTAAGACTTTTTGATGTAATTCTTGAAAAGAGATCAAAACCCATGATGTCACAATTCCAACATTTATGTAATTTATTTGAATAAATAAATAAATAAATATATAAATAAAAACTGTTTCTGAATGTATGAATTTGAAATTGAAAATTAAAACCCAGTAGGGAAAAAAAAATTAATGTTTAAAAGTATTCATTTAAAATATGTTGGAGTGTAAAGGTTGATTAAATTTTTCATAAACCAGCTGTGTGAAAAATGCCAGAGCCGGGAATCGAACCCAGGCCCTTCCATTTAACGTGCAGATGCTCTAAACCACTGAGCTACCCTGACTGATAACCTCTGGCATTTTTCACATAGTTGGTTTTTGAAAAATTTAATCAACCTTTACACGTTTTTCTTTTTCTTTTATATAATCGTTTTTTAAACTATACAACTGAATATATGTCTTTAAAATTTGTCATATATCAAAATTTATAAAGAAATTTTTGTCATATTAATTTAATTTTTTTTTTTTTTGTGAAAACTATAATTTTTATTTACTCTCAGAAGAACTAAAGTTACAGTTATGGAAGTTTCCAAGTTTTTAAATATCAAATAGTTATGTATACTGTTTTATTTGGTAGTTTATTAAAATTATCTTACAACAATTTTTATCTGATTTGTAATGGTAGAAAAATAAAGTTTGAATTTTAATGGATGCAGGGTTCCCACAGGTCAGGGAGAACAGGGAAAACCTGGAAAAGTCAGGGAATTTGAAATTACTGAAAAAAGTCAGGGAAATATCAGGGAAAATTGTAACTATTGCTCAAAAACCTGGAAAATTATAATACAAACCTGGGAAATGCTTTTTGAGCATTCAGTTTATATCGCAAGTTACGTTACTATGTTGTCTTTTATGTCGTGAGCTATGTTCTGTTTTATACCGTGACAGGGTTGGCAGGTTTTTGACACATGACAGTTTTTGACGGTTTAAACCACAGTTTAAACTGTCATGTCAAAAACCCTGTGTCAAAAACTGTCAAAAACCTCACATTTTACACTTCTTGGTATATTTTAACAATGAAGCGGTCATATTTAGAGAAATAAAAAATTGTAATTTTACAAAAGAGTGTTTAATTTATATGTCTGTCATGGTTAAAAATAATTCTTAGAAGTGTATTATCTGTTTCCTATGAATGCTAATGATTTCTATTTAAGTAAAAAAAAATTTATAATTTATATGTTTACAAAAAACAAAAATTCGAACATAGGAATTTGTATATTCTAAGGTAAACTACTTATTGCGTTTTAAGTTATAAAAATTTTACAGTCTTGTTTTTTAAAAAATAAGCTCTACTAATTATATGCTGATTGATAATTAAAAGGTGACAAGTATTTTACTCCAATGAATGAAATTATTGTGCTATTATATATTGCATCATGTTCTTTCATTTTGAGTTATAATGTTGCATGATTAAAAATTTGAGGTATTGTATTGCATGACTAGTTGAACTAAATTTTAATATGAATTACATAATGCAATTTTAAATTATTTATTTTTAATGAAAGGGATGATGAACAGATCTCTTTCGTAAATTACTGCCTTAAAGGTATGAAAATCTGCATTTATATGCATTGAAATATAATATTAAATACAATAAAATTTCAAGTGAAGTCACTCCAGATTTTTTAGTGCTAACTCAAGGCTAATTTGGCTGGGTACTGCACCTGGCGGCTCTTTCAAACACATTTTAGCACCCTTTTAAAAACATATTAGTACCAAGTGATTATGTGCAAAAATCACAACATAGAAAACTGCAAATTATGCAAATAATACCCCTTTTGAAAACAGTTTGCCCTTTTTATTGAATTCCCACTGGGGGCTCTTTTATTCTAGAGTCAGCATTATTTTTTGTTTTTTAAATATGTTTGAATGCTAAAAATTTTCATTGAAATTTCAGCACTTAACATAATTTTAAAAATTAACCTACCATTGAATTCACAAAGAAATAACCTAATAATACATTTAATATATTTTTTTAAACCATAATAATGCTAAAGCGAAGAGGAAAAATTAATAATAATAATTAGCAGGAAAATTTGAAAAAAATTAAACAATTTTTAATTTAGAAAGTCTTTAATTTTAATTTTTTTTTTCTTTTATTATTCAATTAGTTTTAAAGAATTTTTAATTTACTTAATTGTATTATTATAATTTATCACCTATATATGCAAATTTGTATAGCTTTAAGACAATTTACGAAAAAGATTTATATTGTTCACTCTTTCCTTAAGATGATGCATTGATATGTTTCCTAACATTTTATTTTTTTTTTTTCTAGAGAAAAATATTATATATATATATATATATATATACAAATAATGAATGTTATTTTATGTACGTAGTACATTGCAACTTAAAAATATGCATAAAATCATTTAACATTATAGTTTAGATTTTTCGCATATGGTTTTCGACAGTTTTTGACGGTTTAAACCAGTTTTTGACAGTTTAAACCAGTTTTTGACACATGTCACGTCAAAAACCCAACCCTGTACCGTGAGCTATTTTTTATGTCGCGGACCAAATTTTGTGACTGGAATTTTTTAAAAATAGACCTGGTAAACCTGGAAAAGTCAGGGAATTTTATTTTTCAAATTGAGTGGGAACCCTGTGGATGCATGGATGGATTGTAATTTTTTGGGTTTAAAATGTTGGATTGTAAATAATAAATTATGGCCGGAAATCTAAGTGGTATGAAAAAAATTGCATTGTGCCGTGCTCATGAAGAGAAAAACTTGAATTTCTGATATTTTAAATTAAATAAAATGAATCAGAATAAATTTGGACTTACCAACAATCTTCAAAGGCAGATACTGTAACACAAAATATTAATCCAATAAACACAAATAAATGAAATGAAGCACAAATACATTGAACACAATTATTTATTGAAGAACTCTTATATTTAAATTTTTTGTGCCGGCACGTTTGATTATCATTATTTCCAGATTACATCATAATATTGTGTAGATAAAGTTGATTCTAAATTAATTGACATGAGAGATTCTTACAAAGATACATAGTGGAAGCAAACGTTTTATTATTATTGCAACTGAGAATCAGCAATATTCTAAGTGATCATTTTTTATCCTGTAATGATTATCAATATTTTAGTAATTAGTTGTATATGATTTCCAAACCAATTTGCAAATGATCGATGAATTTTAACTTGAAGTAAAAATATTCTCTTATAGAAATCACACACTGAACATGTAGTTGAATAACCGCTTGCTGTGTTGTAAAATTCCTCTTTGATGTATCGGCGGATATAAAACGAGTAAGGATCGATGCGTTTATAATTCAGAATCACTTGAAAACTCCGTTCATCCTCCCATCATTAAAACCATGATTGCAGGTGGAAAATATCGTTCAAGCAAGTCATAGTGGCAGGAAATATCATTTCATTGATGAATATTTAAGATGGAAGCAGTGCTCCTAACTGTAATTATTTCATCATTTCATCAGAAGCATATTATCAAAAAATTTAAAGATGAATATTGTTATTAATTCAGAATTAATTTTCTTAACTTTTACATGATTGATGTATTATAGAAATTTATATTATATAAGGTAATTTATCTTCGGTTAAGTTATTTTTTATTGTTATATATTTACCAATGCTCTTTTTCACCTTTTATTTATTTATTTTTTTTTCTAGGCTGTTGCTCTTGATGGTACATACTACCAGAAAAACGGCTTTATATCTGGTGGCAGCACGTAAGATTATTTATATTTTTTATATTATTACTTAAAAGAAACCATTTTCATTGTTTTATCTCTGATAGTTAAACTAGTCTTAATTTTTCTTGCTGAATAAAATTATAATTCAATAAAACCTCTCAAAGTGGACCACCCACTATATCATTCAAAACTGGACCTTTAGAGAAGTGGCCTTTATTATAGATTACTCAGACAATCCTAATTCATTCAACAAAATCTGTAAATAAAAAATTTTATTTATTCATATTTGCATTATTTGTTTTTTATAGCTTTTTAACTACCATTAATATTAGCAGACTTTGAAAAATGAAAAACACTTGGTAATCAGCAAAATTTATCAGTAGCCAGAAAAAATATTCTTTTGACCAATAAAAAATAAATTTTAGACCTTTTTTAGTTCCCCATCATAATATAGGTATGGGGAACTTAGGTAATCGTGAAAATTTTCGACCTCAGTTTTTTGATTTTTTTTTACACGTTTTCAGGTGTGAGGAATCCGAAAATGACAAAATTTGTATGGTGTCTGTCTGAAGGGTGTCTGTTAGTGTGTTAGTCCGTTAGTTTGTTAGTCTGTGTACACGATATCTCAAGAACAAATTGTCGCAGAGAGGTCAGATCAGTTTTAAAATATTACTTTCGACACTGGCAAGAACCCTACTCATTTGCAACATTTGAATTTAAAAACTTCGTAAGTTACTAGAAATTTACAATTTTCTTAACATGGGAAAATTGGACAAAAATTCACTTAAACGTGCATTAAATGGAAACTTTTACTGTAAAAATGTCAGACCAGTTTTAAAATATCAGTTTTAATGCCGGAATGAACATCAGTAACTATAAATATGCTACTTTGAAAATTTCGCAAGTTATTGGAAATTTATGAATTTCTTAACATGGCAGTATAGGGCAAAATTTCACATAAACGTCAATTTTGAGAGATATTTTCATCGTAAAAATGTCAGATTATTTCTGAAATATTATTTAGGACACTGGCATGAATATTAATGACTATGAATTTTCCAATATAAAAATTTCGTAAGTTATTGGAAATTTATGAATTTCTTAACATGGCAGAATAGAGCAAAATTTCACATAAACTTCAATCTTGAGGGATATTTTCATCGTAAAGATGTCAAACCACTTTCGAAATATTTTTTAGGATACTGGCATGAATATCATAGACTATGATTTTTCCAATTTAAAAAATCCGTAAGTTATTTGTAATGTATGATTTACTTAACATGTCAGAATAAGGCAAAATTGAGCATAAACTTCCATTTTGAGGATCATAAATACATTAGACAACTTCAAAATTACATTTATGATATTTGTTTGAACATAATTGAATACAAATATTCTAATAGGAAAATTTCGTAAATTATTCGTAATTTGCAATTTTATCAACATATCGAAATTGTAAATTTTTCATATAAATATGTATTTTGAGGATTATTGCATTGGAAATAGTAGCGTGAAAACTAAACAACAGAATTGACCCTGCCCTGATAAAATAAATTAATAGATTAGAATAAGATAAATATATGGAAGTGAACGGTGGATAGCCTATTAGTCGGGGATTTCATTCTGTCACTGTATCAAGCTTTGGTCAAATTCATTTCTTTTAACATGATTATAAAATGTCTCGCACTAGAAATTTATGAGAACATAAATATGATGGGGAACTGAGCAGAGTCCACCTATGCCAACTAGTTTTCTGAAATGCATGAAATTTTTAATGCAATTATAATGTGTAATGTTTAGCATAATTTTAATTATTTAAAACAAAGATGTTTGTCTTCTGGATTTTTTTTTTTTTTTTTTTTTTTTTTTTTTTTAGGGGGGACCAGAATTTTTTTAACAGTTATATTTTTTATAAGAAATGCTGAAAATTACTAAGAAAATACTTATATTTTCTTTATAATTTTCAGCAATTAATTATTCTCAATTACTGATTGAAAAATATTTGTAATACTATGACCCTTGTTAAAGTTATCTTTAAATATTTTCTTAGTAATTTTACACAATTATTCTTAATTACTGCTTGAAAAATATTTATAGCACTGTGATCCCTGTTAAAGTTATCTTTAAGTATATGTATATTGTTAATAAAATTACTACATTTTATTTATTTTTTAATTTAATTTCTATTTTTAATATAGAAATACAATATTAGCTAGTGGTGCGTAACATGCAGCTTGCAGGCTAATGCGGGCCAACAAAGGTCTTTCAAAAAATCTTAAAATCTAACTTTTTCTGATTTTCTTTTACAATTATAGTTATTATTATGTAATAATTATCTATAATTTTTTAATCTTAAAGTATAAGTAAATAAGTTTCTGAAAGCTATCTTGGCTGTTTTTGAGATTGATTCAAATCCTAAGAGAAACAATAACCAAAAATTATAAAGCGGGAGGAAGGGGTGTAGTGAATTATACAAACTCTTCCCATATTCCTTATTACAAACGATGTAATAAAATACAGTTATTAATTCTTACGGCTTTGCTGTTTTCTCAAAGTTGATTCCCAAAGTATGTGATTATTTTACTGAAAAATCAACAGAATTTCTGCATTAAAAAAATATTTTCTCCAACAAATTGCCAAATTGCAGCAGCATTTCACTGATGTTTAAAGATAAATAAATATATAAACAAGTTAATTGCTGATCTTGTTTTTCTTCCTACAATTCTTGATAAGTGATTATTTTACAGTAAATTGTTAATTGTATATTTTTGTGTCTAATTTCGAAACACTATATTTTTTACATTATATTGCAATAATTTTGTGTTGCGTATAAGTTCAGACTTTTAGGCAGATTTGCACTTTTATGCCTGTTTAATAATAGCTGTGTAGAGATATCATTTAGTGAGACATTGACCTCATTTGCAGCTTTTCATGCACCAATAGAGCTGAGGGCCATCTTACAACTAAGACTTGTAACAGGGTTCATACTCATCAGGGGAAACATGAAATATTCAGGGAATTTGGAATTTGTTAAAAAAAAGTCAGGGAAAACTCAGGGAAAATAAAAATTTTCATTAAAAGTCAGGGAAAATCGGTTATAAAACCTGGAAAAACAAATATTTTCTTTCTCTCAAGTTATATTTTTCTTGTTTAACTTCATATCAAAATTCAATTGATTAAGTAGTGTGAAATACGCATGTAAACAATGATTTCTATCTGAATTTCTATCATGGTCGACAGTAATATGACACCATACAGTGGAAGTAGCTGTGTATTTTGTCCTGTCTAGTGGAGCATTTCTTGTAATATGTCACTAATATTATCTTGAAAATTGTCTGGAAACTCAGGGAATTTTTTTCCCATATATGAGTATGAACCTTATGTGAGACTGCCCTCAATTCTAAAAGGTTATGTGCACCTTTATTGTAAACCATGTGTTTCAGTGAAGATGATTATGTCTTGAAATATTTGTACACACAGTCACCAAAGTAAATATGAGTAGCACTTATCATGGTTAATAAATAATAATAATTAAAAAAAAATTAAAGAATGCCAGCATTTATTTTTAAAAACTGAGTGATCCCCTTTTAAGAAATTTAGTAATTGCTAATAAAGAGCTGGCAACTTAAAAGGATATATACTTATACCCGAGCCTTTAGTTAATAGAAGTAAGGAAGGTTACCCTTTAACTGAGGTGGATTTTTATAGATATTTCATTCAATAACAATTTACTATCCCAAATTTTATTGAACTTTTGAAATAATTTAGTCAAAGTTTAGTTTTGTTCCCAAGCTTACCCGTTACTTTTTCTTTTGATAGTGATTTAGCAAAAAGAGCCAGGCGATGGGATGAAAAAGCTCTGCATAATCTGAAGTATAGAAAAGAAAAACTAACAGAGGAATTGAAAGAAATGATGAAGAAAACTAGGAAAGAATCTGATCTGACTACTATCATGTCACAAATTAGAGGATTAGAAACACGCTTGAAGTATTCAATCACTGATAAAGATAATACTGTAAGTTATTTTTGACATTTATTATTTATGTATAACTAGTAGCAATATTATGTGTGAGAAAACTTTGACCAAATTGGTTTCTTTCCCAACTGTCACCTCAGTTTTAAAGTTTAATGTCTTATAAAATCAATTAAACTATTTTTTCTTGTAAAATTGTATCAATGCCATTTCCTATTATTTAATTCCATTTAAAAATATCTCTCATGTGGCACATGTGAGTTTAATGATGTTTAAAGTTGGACAGGTTAGTTCAGGTTTGACCACAGCTCACAAGCATACCTGCCAAATCTCTAAATTTTAAATCAGATTTATCAACCAGTATTTTTTAAGAGGAATCTGTCGCACATGTTTTCGACAAATAAATATAATTAAATAAACTAAAAACAATTAAAAAAAAAAAAAAAACATTTCTTGTATGAAGTCTCTGTTGAAAATAACAAAGACTTGACACCTATGTACATATATTGTGCTAACGAATGACTGTTGCCGTTGCTCTTTTTTTTTTTAAAGTAAGATTAGTTTGTCTAGTCCAAAGCACCTTGTCACATCGCTAAATTTAAAGTCGATTCAATTCTAAGGAAAGGCAACATTATGGGATACACATCTTCTTCAAGTGCTAAGTAATGTAATGTGTCACTTACCCTTCTTTTATTTAAAAACAGATTCTTACAGTTTACAGTTGATATAAGAGGTCCTACATTTAAATATTTGTTTTGAAAATATCTTATGAATGACCATATTAGGTTAGATTGATAGCAAAATATAGAATCAGCATTATAACTATTAAAAACCTCTATAAAATTTTACTTCATCCTAAACATTTGCAGCTGCTACACGCAGCTCTCATCAGAGGCTTGGCATGAATGGCAGCACTATTTTCTTTAATCTTTTTTTATCTTGTTTCTTATTCTCGTCTGTTTTTGAAAGTTTAATATTGTTACTGTTGCATGCACTGCATTCTGCCAAAATCTCAACAGTTTCATGTTTTATGGCATAAAAATAATTATTGTAATTTGCTAATTTTGAAAATCTTTGAAAATCTATTTTATCTTTTTGATGGACTTAAATGAAGGCAGTAATTATTTTGTTAATTTTAATGTCATTAAAGTGTTCATAAATTCTGGTTTTTATTGTTGTCGTGTCAGTATTATGTATGGCCACGAAACTGCTGGCATTTATTAAACCAACTTTATAACGGAAGAGGTTGATTTGAGTTCATATATTGGGCTGACAAAAATGTAAATAAAAACCAGAATTAAAGAGCATTTGAATAACATCGTAAATTTTGACTGTGACTATTTTTCAAAAGAACTTGTTAATACCATTAAAATGAATGTTTGAACTATAGATCTGTGATAGTTTGAAATGAAGTTATTGATTTTTTTAAAAAAATTAAAAAAAAAAAATCTGAAAAAATGTGTTTCTTTAGACTTTATTTGTAAGGCACTCACAAAATTGATTTTCTTTCAACATTTAGTGCTATCTTCTTCTGAGATGGAAATCATCTTGGAAAATAATTTTAATAAATAATTTGTACTGTATAAATTTGTATAGAAAATTACAGAAGAAAGTTTTGTGATTGCCACAACATATTAATTTTAACTAGATTTTTGTTTCTTTTTATTTTCATTATTTAATTAAATATTATTAACTTTCTCCCTTGAAGTCGTATATTGTGGAATATTTGTTTTAAATTTATTTTAATAACAGCACTGTTATTTCTTGTAGAAAAAAAGAGTCATTGCTGGCCTTGAAAAGGAAATTGATGCGCTTGAAAGAGAATTGGAAACATTTGAGGTAAATGGTTTTTTTTTTCCCTCGTTTTTTTTAGTGTTTTAATGTATGAAAGGGATAAAAATAAATAGTTTTAAATTATTAAAAAACCCAATTTAAAAGTGTAAAAATCGCTAATCAAGATTATAATTGCGAATAATTCATAATTGCCCCTTTAAAGATTGTTTCCTAGCAGACGACTTTATAACTCAGAAATCAGAAAAGGAACGAAATTATAAGTCGAAATTCGCTAATGCTAGTGCAATTTGCAACTGCTGCTGCATTGAGCTGCATATTAATTAATCCCAGAAATTCTTTTTAAGAGCCCAAACGATTTACAGAACCAATCAGCAGCTCAGAAAATTAGGTATAAAAGCCTAAACATTAAACAAACGGAGACTACTTGCCATGATTTTGATTTGTTAAACAATTCCACGCTGCAATCTTCCTCTGAAATTACGTAAGTCCTACAGGCCTCCCCAACAGATTCGGCAGCCCGGGGCGCCAATTGAACTGCCTGTGGATCGGCAGAGTGTCGGATTCAGACTCCATTTGCCTTACCCTGTCCCGACTTTGAAATGCAGAAGCAATAAAGATGTTTCCTGAAAGGAATCCTAGTCATCATTGTGTGCTGCGCCTGTCTTCTCTCTCTCTTATATCCAGTAATTAATACATTACATGTATATAATTAAAAAAAGATGCATTAACATGTTTGAATTTATGATAATTAAAAGAAAAATTTCTTTCACAAACAAAAAAATTTCAAAGAGGTTAATAATACTGAATTGCATATTTTTTAATACATTGAAAAGATAATAATATCAAGGTGTAGGAAAAAAAAAAAAAAAAATAAACAAAGTAAGGTCTCCATATTAAGTCTTTTAATTAGTTAACCCTCTAAGCATTTGAACCAGATTTTTGTAACTCAAATAGACACCCTTTAAACAAAACATTTTGAGACTGATTTTTGTAAAGCAAGAAATATCTCTCCAAATCGTGCAAGACGTAAAATTGTAACTTAAAAAAATGAAGCTAGAGTAGTCAATGAAATTATTTTTTTAGATTAAGATTATTTTTACTTCCATTACCCTACTATCGTAGGTAAAATTAGTATTGCCAAAAAAGTAGTTTTGGGCAATTGGTCAGTGTGTGTGTGTATTTATGTGTGTATGTATGTGTGGAATCTTTTGGCTATCATATCTCCGAAACTAATAAAGATAGAACTACGAAACTTCACAATTGTGAATGTTTGGTGTACAGGTGAAATTTCCAAATTTTGGGGGAAATTGGAAAACCAGAAGTAGGTCATCGGAAACCGTAAGTGGGACCGCAAGTCCGTATTTCCAAAACGGCTCTAACGATTTTCTTCAAAGTTGCTATATTAGCAACTTTGAAGAAAGCACTCTATTAGATGTGCTTTCAAATGATACAATTGATTAGTTCAGGAAAATTGACAGTTGTCCTGTATAAATAGCTCAATCTCAGGTCTCACAAGTGCGTTCCTTTAAAAATGGCTGTATGGAATTTTTTTCTAACTCACCATATTAATCAGCTTTTAGATATAATTTTGTATGTAATTATTGTTTTCCAGTCAATAATTGAGTGTGCCAAGTTTTGGGAAAGGTTGGTGTCTCAAAAACAGCTCTAACGATTTTCTTGAAAATTGTTACATAAATCCATTTTAGATACCCTTTCTCATGTATTACGTATGGGGTTATTACAGGAAAATTAATGTTCATCCTGATTAGTTATTTCACAGATTAGATCTCCGAAATTTGTGTTAAAAAATTCTCTCTGTTTTTTCTTATTTTTTAATTCTCGATGTAAATTCTGTTTTATATGTCTTTACACATGTATCAAGTTTCTCTTACTGGAAAATTCCAAAAAATGCATATAATACATGTAGTAGTGGGTAATGGAAGTTGTGTGGTTGTTTCACACCAGATTTTTTAAGTAGAAATGTCATTTGAGACTACATGCTGAGAGGGTTAATAGGCTTCAATATTTAAATTTTTTAAAGTTAATATCAGTACATTTTATTTCTCCATCACACTAGAGGTATGTTGAATTTAAGTATTTGTGAAAATTTTTGCTGCCCGTTTTTTGACATTTTTACATGTTTTGTGGTGTATGAAATTCAAAAATAACAAAATCAATACGATATCTATCTGTTGTAGTCAGTGTATTAGTCTTTGTAGGCATTATCTTAATAAAGATTGATTTAAAGAGGTTATTTTACTTTTTTAATAGCATTTATATTACTGGCAAGAATTACATTAATTTTGAACTTTCTAATTTATAAACTTCATAAGTTATTCCAATTTTTTTAGCATACGAGAATCACGCAAAAATTTGGTTAAACCAGCATTATGAGGATTATTTTCATCCTAAACATGTTTGATCAATTTTAAAATATCATTAATTTTGTCATAAACATTAATGAATATCAACTTTTTACTTTATAAATTTGAAGTTATTCAAAATTATACATTTTCATCAGGGTTGTAGTGATTTAAATCACTTTTTTTAAATATCAAAGTTATTGGCTTTAATGGAATGAAATTGTTTATCTAGCTTTAAAAAATGAGATTTTTAAATATTTCTTATGTAAATTTAAAAATACAATTTGTAAAATAATAACAAAATATTTCATTAAACAAGCTAATATTTCTCATATCTTGACTTAAGCTTCATCTCTACTAAGCAACATTAATAAACACAAAAGTTATACCTTAATTATTTATATATTTTATTATATGTTTTAATTATTTATACAAGCACAGCTTTATGACTGGGGTATGAATTGTAAATATTTAGTTAGTGCAGAATTAATTGATTAATATATATGCTAGTTCGCCTTTGCCCGCCTGCGGTTGATATTTAGAAAAGAAAATATTTTCTTGCTTATTTAGCTCTCATACCAGTTTATATCATTTAATATTGGCTCACATGATATTTAAAAAAAAATTTCATATTTTACATTGCCTTGAAGCCTTCAAAAAGTTTTTAAAATGTCATAACCTTTTAATTTAGTATGTATATAATTAGTTATATACAGTTCGAGGCATCTGTGAAGATACTAAGTTGAATAACAATATTGGTAATAAATGCCTACATGGATTTTTTCTGTGGGAATAAAATATTATTTATATTTTTATACTTTAAGTAAAATGATTGATTGTGTGGCTATCGTGCATATATGTACACACACATAATAAAACACAAATGTTGTACAATAATGTATGAATAGTTTGAAAAAATCATTAAAATCAAATTAATCTTGATTAGTGCTGGGCGATGTTGACATTTCTTAAATCGATATATCGTTCGTCTAAAATACCGATATAAGGATATATCGATTTAATGCAGCATTACCAATTGTAGGGTATAATCCCTACACATAAGGACTTTTAGCAGTTTTCTTTAGAATGTAGAGACGGTTTATAGTTAGTTTTGGGTTTAATGTCTCAGTAGTACAGCGTTACAATATAAAAAGTTTGGTGTTAGTTTGAACCAAAACTGGTACTGAAGTAGCTGCAACCACCTCATGGTTTAACTTTTTACCATCATTTGTTAATTTTAGATAAACCAAATATTAATATTATGAAAAAAAAAGAAAGAAAAATCAAAATTTGCCAAGACGGGGATTGAACTGAAGGTCTTTTTGTCTCAAGTCAATCACTCTGACACTGTGCCACGCTTTTTTGCCCACTTATTATATTTCGTTGATTTTCATAAAAGGGATTAAATTTTCTAGGGTCTTATCTTAACCCATAAGTGAATTGTCGCTCAAAATTTGCCATTTAGCCTATGTTTTCGACCTATCTTTTAATTTAACTTGGTTTGGTTTCAATAGGAATTTTACTGATTTATACTTCCCTTTAAGTGGATGTATGGTAGCTCCAATTTTCGTGCAACTGAAATTCAATCGAGGAAGTAGAAAACTTAAAAATGAGGTTGAGCTATATAATGGTATTGCTTATAACATTACTCCATATATAGTCGGATATAAAATTATTCGAGCGCTAGCAATATTTTCTATATAAAAAATGTACACTTAATACTGCTCTGTAAAATAAATTCTTGTCAAATCATGTTCTTAGTCCGTCTAAGAAACAACCTTCTGATAAAAATATAATGCTTTAATACTAATTATTATAAAATTATTCATTATTTTCCACAGTTCAAAATTTATACATCAGTATAATTAATATAGCGCAGTTTTGTTTTATCGCAAATTATATTATATGGACTCGTGACGTGACATTTCATGAGTAACATTCAGAACATTTAAAACCCAAATTTATTATTTATTATTTTAACTAATTGATAAATTCAGAATTTTACTATTTCGTACTACTTTGTAATGCACTAAAATATTTATATGCCCCACTTACATGCGAATAAATAGCAAAATTGCAAATATCAACAGAAAATTGCTAATTAAGAGAAGCGCTTCACACATGTTATTAAATTTCTAGTGCCTTGAATCTCCTAATAAATATAATTCTTAATTAAAATTTTCTAAAATATAATTCTTTTTAAAAAGTTTACGAGATTTACTTTTTTTTTTCATTGAAATTTTAAAATTTTTACTTATTTTAGATTAAATTACATGAAATATTACAAAAGACAAAAAGACTTAAATAGCTAACTCAGTATAGGGAAATAAATTTGATAGAAAGAACAATTTGGTGCATTTGAAGAGGGGAGAAAAAAAAAATCAATTTTCACAGCATTTAAAATTATTTTTAAATACTCATACTGTTCGAAATACCCATACCTTCGAGTATGCATACCCTTTAAATACGCATACCTTCCAAATAAATAAAAATTAGATATTAAAATAATCATATCTAAAATAACGCCGTTGTTTGAATTAATTTATTTTTGACAATATGACAATGTTGTATTCTGTACTAATATTAATGAATTTAATGAAGAAATATTATTAATTACATAAAATATTAATAAAGAATAGTTAATTCACTTATCTAATAGACATAAACTGGGATTTCTTATTTATAAATTATAGGAACTGGCAAAAAATATAACAAAAAATAGCAGAAGAAAATACTAATATTGACAAAATAAATCTCTTGTAATCAAAAGAATTTTGAATGAATGAATAATCCCATTTCATCTACCCAAACTTAACCGGAATGCCTGTATCAGAAATCACAATCGGTTTTCATTTTGCTTCTGCAATCTGCACATGCGTTAAAACCGCAATCATGGCTCATCGAAAGAATGCATCTTTTAAACCGATATTCTCTTTTTCCCAGTGCGCCTGCGTAACACTAAATCGAAACGGCCTTTCGAATGAATATTATTTGCTTGATTTTTTGCGGTTTCATCCAGTCAAGATTTTTATGATTTAATTGTCTATGAGTGCGCATGCTTGACTAAATCGTTATCCCGTTGAATGAATATGAATAGCTATCTGGCATTATTCCAGCATAGAATCGGTTTAGTCTGGAATCAGATTTTCCCGTCCGTGCTTTGATGTTTCTGCATCGATATTTTACGGAAGATGAAATTTTTAAATCGGATAAATGATATTAGCATTAAATCTATATTTTATTTTACATCGATATAAAGCCCAGTCCTAATCTTGATTTAAATTTTTAAAAAATTCGATTTAAATAAAAAAAAAATCAACAACCCTGATTTTCATAGCATGGTAGAATCAGGCAGTATTTAGCTTTAATTTGTACTTTGTGGGTTATTACTTGAAAAACAGCTTTGAATTGGGGGGAAAAATAAGTAAATAAAAATAAAATGTGCAACTGACACCTATAAAATCACTTAGCAAATCACTATAAGGAAAATGTGTCAAAGCAGGAGTAGGGTAAAGTACATGTTAATCTATAAAAATACAGCTGTACAGTGAATTTAAACATCATTTTTACTCCAGTAGCAAAAACGGAGCAACACAGCAGCGAACACTGCAGATTGTTTAAAGCATTGCAGATTGATTAAATATCTTGAAAAAGAATCTTAGGATTAAAAATACAAATATAATGTACATTATGTGTCTGTAAATTCCTGTACTTGTATATTTTTATTTTATATTCTTTGTAGATGCAAACTTCTTATTTTTTATGAATTGCTAATACTTTTTGTGATAAGCCTGTCATTCTTTGATCATAGACAATTTTTGTTTTGCTGCAGGTAGATGCAGAAAATTCTGTTACTGGGATTTTTACCAGTATATTTATCAACATATGTATAAATAATCTCTCTATATAAATGGCTAAGAGAGTTTTTTCCTGTAAGTCCATGACTGGACACAAGTTGATTGGCTAAGAGAGATTTTCTTCTGTTTGTCTGTATGTTGTTGCCACCTGCTTTTCACACTTTAGTTAATTTTAAAAAATCTAGTTGTCTGATCGATAAGTTAATTAAACCGACGGATTCAGAAAAAATGTCCCTTTCATTTGGTACCTTATTTGTAACAAAATTTTGATTAGATTTTTTAAAATTAAAATGTGAAAATAATAACCTGGTAAAAGCTTTAAATGTGGACATTTAAAATTTTTAATTGTTGCTAAAAAGAAGAAGAAGAAAAAAAAAAAAATTACATTTTTTTTTTTTTTTTTTTTTTTTTTCCAAACAGAAAATGAAATATGCTTTCACACGAAAAATAAAAAATTATAAAATATTTTACTCGTGCACATGAAAAAATTAAAAATGAAAATGGAGTAAAAAAACAATTTAGATAAAGTTGCATGAGAGTTCCAAAAATTAATGTAAATGAATTTTAATTAAATAAAATAGTTGTCTGCTCAATCATGTGATATTGAAAAACAAAGAATCGAATTCAGTAAATATGGAAAGGAAAGGAAAACGAAAAGATAAGAAAGAAACAAAAATAAATAAATAAAAATAAAAATAATAACATAAATTAATGAGAAACCAAAGTGGGCTTTAAAGCAATTTCATGGTTTCTTTAAATTTTATTTTTGTTTGTAAAGCGATATAGAAAAGAGTGTCCTTTAAATATAGTGATCAGCGAAGTAAGAAAAGCCTTCACTACCTTCATTGATTTCATGAATTAAAAAATGGTTTCGTTAACAAATTTTTATCTATTGGCACGCAGGCAGCATCAGGCCGAGGTTTGTACATTTCGAGTTTGATTTTGAAATTTTTTTCCACATTCGGAATTTGGTTCGTTCCCGAACCGTGGCTTTGCTAGTAGGTAAATAATGCATTGATTAAAGAGCAAAAATTAATATAATTTCTTTTCTTTCATTCTATTTAATTAAACTTGATACGTTGTAGCATTAATATATTAACTGCTATTTTATTTAGCGACTCATTATGAATATTTAACTATATAAATATGTTGTACTCTATGCAGCCCAAAATCGAAAGTTTAGAGGAAAGAATGAAGGAAAGGGAATGTCGAATCCAAAATGTTAAGGACTCTATGAACACTGTTGAAGACAGAGTTTTCGCAGAATTCTGTGCATCTATCGGAGTCGAAAATATAAGGTTAGTGTCTAGTCACTTGTATTTTATTTGTTTTTGGTGGCGTTAAAAGATGGAGTGATTTAAAACTTCGGTTGTTTTTTGAAATATAAATATACATTACTGTAACAAAAAATTTCTTGTTAATGTGAATATGTTTCCTTTTTTGTATTTGTAATAAATATATTTTATGTTCTTTTCGGCCTTGATTATCATATGGACACTCAGAGCCCATATGCTACACATGAAATTTCTAGGGGCACAAAACTATACTATAATTGAAATATATGCTTTAATTCTATTTATTCCCCCCTCTAACTTAGCTGTGTTTCACTTATTTGAATAATAAAATTTTAAAACAAAATCAGTCGTTGGGTGGTGTAATTTTATTTATGTTTAAGACACCAAAGTAAAAAGAGATTAATCTTTTGATTAAATATTTTTTATCAGTTGATCTGTTGTAAACTCTTTTTTTTAAATAATTGTTTTGTAAACAAATGAAAATTTTGCTTAAACATTGCCTGGGGAGAAACTATTTTGCTTTTTGAGTCTTGCTAAATATGCCCCTAATACTTTTTACTATTTAACCAATTTTCAGGGGCACAAAAAAAAAAGAGTGCTCTGGATGCAAAAATTCTTTAACCAGGCCTTTGTTCTTTCAATTAACAATTCAATATGTTAATTACTGTTAAATTTTTATAAGTGACATGACACTCAATGTGTTAAAAATTGCCACATTTGATTCAAAATATAAACATATTATGCATTCAAATTTTGAAGTCTAATAATGTATGATTGATAAGTAAAGAACAATAGTTATCCAAAACTTTCACAATATCAACAATGGAAGACAAGGTGGCGACAATCAGGGAAAACAGGGAAATCATGGAAAAATCAGGGTACTTTATCAATCTGGAAATATCAGGGAAAAATCAGGGAATTTTGTAAAAACACCCAGAAATCATGGAAATTTTCATTTTTGCCTAGCAAACACGACTCAAAGATTGTCAAACTGGTGTTATCTTAAACATGATTGCACAGGACTGGCTGCTTTCTTGATGAATCTCAGCAAGTTAACGTTAAAAAAAAAAAAAAATGCAACAACTTGAGGAATAATTTTATGTCTTTATGTTAATATGTTGTGCAGTTAAAATGAGTCATATTTTCATAATTTTGTTAATTTCTCCAAATTTTTAATTTAATTTTCCTTTTTTTGTAAGTGAACAAAGAAAAAAGGAATAATAAAAAGATTGAGATATTTTTGCCCATCAGTATAGTTTTTTAAATTGCAGTGGTTTAGCGAGCATGTTACACAAAAGTGTGATATATACAAAATTATGGAATGCATACAGTAGGTAACGTACAGTAGGAAATCATGGTTATTTATCAAAATTAGTCATGGGGGACTTGAACTTTTTATCTAAATTTCTGTAGCCACCCTGGAAGAGCAATAACAGATTCATGTAAATATGATTTCTTACCTGTGTATGATTTTTAATAAATTAATCCTTATTATGATTTTTTAATCATTTAGTTATATATTGCACAATATTTACATTTATTTATATTTGGTTGAAGAACAAATATTTACCTTTCCAGCTGAATACAGTTTTGTTCTCAAGAGAAATGTAGATATGATTAACAAATAATTGTCATACTTTTTATTTCAATATAAATATTTATAAGATCTTGATTCTCTGGTCATTAGTCAAGACACACTAAGGAAATTTAAAAAATCAAAAAATAAATTAGTTCTGAATAAAACAACTGTTATTCATGATGGAAGTCATCAAACAAGAACTAATTAAAGAAACAGAAAACATTATTCTATCCCCATTCTCAGGTTATGCTACAAATTGACATAAAGCAAAATACATTAAAGAAAAAAAAAATTTACCAAAAGATTTCAGATATGTTTGTGATAATAAGACACCCTAGAAAGAATAATGTTTGAAAGTCATGTTTACTTTTTCCATTTTATGCTACAGTTTAGTTAGCTTATAATGTTTGAATGTTTTTTCCTTTTTGCTTTCTAGGCAGTATGAAGAAAGAGAATTACGTGCCACACAGGAGAGAGATAAAAAGAGGCTCGAATTTGAAAATCAAAAGAACAGAATAATTAATAGATTAGAATACGAAAGGTCCAAGGATACAAATGGTAATTTTATTTTGTGTTACCTTAAGGATTAAATAACACTATTCTAGCAAGAAGTTATAAAAGGCTCAACAGAGGTTATTCTCTCTGTCCACTATTCCAACTCCTACTCCTTCTTCCCTGCTTACACAGAATATAAAATTAACATATACAACATTCTAGTTTAACTTGACATTTTGATGTTCACTGTAAGTCTTTTCCTAGGCCATTGTTTCTTTCAAATTTTCTTTCTAAGAAGCTTTCACCTTTTCATAAATTTTGTTCAAATTGCCCCTACCCTCTACTACCACCTGTATCAAACCCACCCATGGATGAAAATTTTATCTTTTTCGAAATTTTTCACTTCTTTTAAAATTTTCATGACTCAATTCTCCTTTTCAATTTTCTATTTTACTCATTATTCCTTCCCCACCTGCACAAACTACAAAATTAATGGGGGTGGCCTACCTTTTCCTCGTAGTGGACCAAATCTGAAAAACAAAGGGGTTTGTTGGACCACAGATACGCACATACATACAAGAAATGTGATATGACTGTGCATAACTATTTGATTTAGAATATCATGAATATTCAACTTAATATGATTCTCTTCCAGGTAACAATTAACCAGTACAGTAATACATATAGTGCATTACTATGGAATGGCAAGTGGATTGGTATTTCACTGATTTTGTTAATTAGCATTATCAGTGCATTCATGGTAAGAAAAAAAAAAAAATGCAATAGCACCAAGCTCCAAATAGAATAACTATGAATTATATTTTTTGATTTTATGATGTTTCGATATTTTTCTGTTAGAAATTAATAATAAACATATTCTTTCTGTTTTGAAAAATGGAAAGCAGGCTACACGTAAAGGCTTGGTAGGCTCTTGGCAATGGGTTGGTCACCATTGCTAATAAGTATTCTAATTTGATTCGATTTATCACTTTTTAAATCCAAGTCTTTTCTTGGTTTGTTGTTTCATCCCCCCCCCCCCATAAAAGCAATTATCTGCTGTTCGCTCTATTTCTGGTTTCCCCCAGCCCACACAGAATATAAAATTAACCTTTTTAACCTTAACTATGATGCCTTAAAAAACTTAGACTAATACTAGTTGCATTCATAGTGCTGAGTACTCAAGAAAGTTTAAATAAGCCAGAGACGGACTTGTTTACATGATATATTTCTAATATCCACATATATATATATATATATTTGCTTTGTATTACTATGCAAACTTTCTTTTTCCAATAAAATTTCAGATTTTTCCTTTTTGAGTTGTCAACTATATTTAATGTTCTAATTATACTGTTAAACACAATGTGATCAATCGTTGAATTTCATTGTTGCTTCGTGGTTTCATTGTTGTTCATCTGCTTTGAAATTTTGTTTTTTTTAAATCCATATGGTTCCTGTTCTGGTTGTGGCAGGCTGGGGGAGTGTTGCCGGCGTAAAACCAGTGTTTTTATTAACCCCACAGGCAAGTCACAAGTCTTGCCGCCTGCCTCCTTCTTCCTATCTTGTGTTTCTTGGGATGTTTTTTCATTAATTTTGATAAGTTTATGGTTTTCTTTTAAGTTAATATTTGTTGTTTTACTTATTTGATTCGTTTGTTTTGCAGGCTGTTAATTAATAGATCTGCTTTCTTTACATTAGTGTGTTTTATCCACTGATGATTTTTTTTAAAAATCTTATTGGTCATTGGTGTTTCAGTGATCTTGTATCTGTTGCTTGGCTTCTACTATGCTTAATAGATCATCTTTATTCTTTATTATATATATTAAAAAAAAAAAAAAAAAAAAAAAAAAACAGTAGAAGGCTTGTTGCATTTGCTTTGTATTACTATGCAAACTTTCATTTTCCAATAAAATTTCAGATTTTTCCTTTTTGAGTTGTCAACTATATTTAATGTTCTAATTATACTGTTAAACACAATGTGATCAATCGGTGAATTTCATTGTGGCTTCGTGGTTTCATTGTTGTTCATCTGCTTTGAAATTTTGCATTTTTAAATCCATATGGTTCCTGTTCTGGTTGTGGCAGGCTGGGGGAGTGTTGCCGGCATAAAACTAGTGTAACCCCACAGGCAAGTCACAAGTCTTGCCGCCTGCCTCCTTCTTCCTATCTTGTGTTTCTTGGGTTGTTTTTTCATTAATTTTAATAAGTTTATGGTTTTAAGTTAAGATTTGTTGTTTTACTTTATTGATTCGTTTGTTTTGCGGGATGTTGATTAATAGATCTGGTTTCTTTACATTGGTGTATTTCATCCACTAATGATTTTTTTTTTTTTTTTTTTTTTTAATCTTATTGGTCATTGGTGTTTCAGTGATCTTGTATCTGTTGCTTGGCTTCTACTATGCTTAATAGATCATCTTTATTATATATATATATATATATATATATATATATAATTAAAAGTCCCCTTAAAATTATAGCTTATTTCTCAAACTTAAATGTCTTTACCTCCCACTAATCCACTGATAGCGCCCTAATTAATTCTTTATTAATTCATTTTCTGAAATATTTCATTAATTACGAATTCTGTAGCTTGTTCACAATTCTTAAAATTATTTTTATTTTATTTTCCGATGAAACAAAACTGTTATTTATTATTTTGCGCGATGCAAATGTAATCCAGAATGTTCTGACCCCTCCTTGATATCGTATGACTCCCTTAAGCCAATTAGAGCACTCTCAGCATCACGTGATCGCTCCCGCGAAAAGGAATGTTCAGTTGGTCTCAGGCCAGTGGCTACTTGCTAGTTGTTAGGTTGTTTGTGTGACGTTTTGTTAGGTTTTTAAAGATGTATGTCTATAAGGATAGCTCACCTTCACATGAATGCTGTAACATCTCGAGTTAATAAAACCACCACTTGCTTCACTGACTACATTTAGTTAATTATTTTAACGTGTGGCTGTCCATTTTATTATGAAATGTATATTATTATTACTTATTTATTTATTTATTTATTTTTTCAGAAAATGTCAAGAAATGGACAAAAACAGTTGAAGAAGATGAAAAAGAGCTAGAAAAGCTGAAGAAAGCAGAAACTAATCAAATGAATGTATGATCATAGTTTATAAATTTCTTAGTTTTATACAGTATATATTGATGTATCACATTTTGTCTTTTTAAAAATGTAAAAGAATAATATAGTATACTTTCGATTATCTGCAGAATTGAGTAGCATGGTTTTTGCAGATAATGCAAATCGCAGATCAACTTCTAAAAAGTTGGAAATGATGAGGGGCAAATGAGAAAAAAAAAAAAAAAATCAAGCTCATAAACATGATTGTATTGTTGGTAAAACATAAAACTCTGAAAATATTCAATGTATAATAAAAATATTTATATTTTATATACTAAAGTGTGTAAAAATATTATAAATAGTGTACTTATGATGAAGCCAAGGTACAATCTGTAAACTAATCCATGCACTAATTTAAACACACCATACTATAATGTACAGCAAAGAAAACAAAAGCAATGCAGGTTCCTTATATTTTCTTTTATTTTTTATTTATTTATTTTTTTTTTTTAAAGCAATAATTTATTTTTGTTTCTCATTAAGAAAATAATTTCTCTTGATCCCATCTTTTTCCTGTGTTCATAGATAATTCACAACATCCATAATCTGCTCACAGATAATCAGGAGTTTACTATATTAATAAATTTATTTATCTCAGTATTCATTTTATTCCCCCTTCTTTTCATAAATAGTTTCTTCATTAAAAATTTAAAACTATTTGTACAAAATTATATTAGTGTGTCAATGTCATCAAGTTTTGTTCAATAGTTTAGAACAAAATATTAAATTTACCTCTGAATTAGAAAACAATCGGATCAATTACCTCAACGTCAACATCAAGGCACCAATAACAACAACAACAAAAAAAAAAAAAAATCCAAGTTACTGTGTGTAGGAAACCTAATAGCTATCTAGAAATTATCAATAACCAAAGTAAAACTCCTAATAGATACAAATTTAATGCCACCCAAGCCTATGTTAACAGATCTATAATTGTGTGTTTCAATCTCCAAACTAATTAATTAGAATTTATTGAAATGATCATCGATGAAGCTGGGTACTTCAAAAACAATGTTAGGAAATTTTATAATAAAAGGATTTGTTAAAATTGAAAATTTTAACACTTTTGAAATTTATTATTTTTTACCAAATCCTCCGGAAAATATTTCAGTTTCTTTTATTTAATTATTTTTCTCTATTTAAAATGTTTAAAAGTCCGTTTTTTCAAAATTAATTTCATTCCGTTTTGGCATTTTCAAATATTTTTCTAAATTTCCGATTTTTCAATTTTAAATACTTTTCTAAATTTTATTTCCTTGCAACTTTATTTTAATTAGATAGCTTATTTTATTTCCTTTAATTTGAGCCATCGCTCATAGAAATAGCTTAAAATTAAATCATTTTATCTTCAAAAAATCATAAGTCCAAAAATACTTTTTTTTATTTAACTGTATTCTCAAATCCAGCGATCAGCCATGTTTGCTTAAAGTCTCGATTTTCCCGCGCTTTCAGAAGGGGAGGAATGTTCTAGAACCTAGGAGAGCATCGCGGGCGTCTTCTGACGTGAGTCAGCGTCCCTTTCGTGTAAGCTGATTGGCTACTCGGGGCGAGCGGGAAATTGGATAATGTTTTCTCTTCCCCGGACCCCTCTCTTGAATGCTAGCGATCTAAGAGAGCTGACGTGTTTTCGCCCGGCCGGGCACCGTTCATAGCCAAAGTGAGCGGACGGTGTTGCGGCCAGGCATGTATGCTTATGTTAATCACTTAATATTGTGATCTAAATGTGTTGGAACATCATATTTCTAAATAAATAAATTCTTTTTCTTCAAAGTTTGAATTAAAATTGTGAGATTACGTCCTGGAGCTATGCCTAGCGGATACATCCGGCGTGACCCAACGTTCAAAAAGATTTCATGAAGTGTGCAGCATCATTATCCGTATTACATTCCGTTTTTCGATAGACTGTCTGATATGCACTCATATTTCTTGCCCTAGACCACCAAAATGAAATACTTCAGCGATGTCAATGGATATCAACCGTTTACCATCCAAATGTCATGGAGGCAATCACGTTCAATTTGTGGAAATCTGCTTTTGTGAGAAAGGAGAAATGATTGTGGTTCGATATTTTCCTGTATTTATTCATTAACTCCTCTACGAGAATACTAATTGTGATTCGCGGCATATACGGTGTGGACTCTCCATATATGAAAGCAAGTGTGTGTATGAGAATTACTAACCTGATCTGCAACGTATAACTCATATTTAATATTAACGATCACTATATCATCGTTTCAATCTTTTAACATCGCTGACATGCAGTGAAAACAATCGTAAGATCGTTCACGACCTTGTATGGTCGGTGTGAGAATAATTATAGGTGTTTGTTTTACAACCAATGGTGTCTACATTTAATTATAATGCAATCGGAAATTATTTTGATCAGAAGTGCCGGCACAAAGTTTTTCAATTTAAAAATGTGCAAAATAAAGATAGATTTCAGTTTATCATGAAATTGTGTTTCATTGTTTTGAATTGTGCCTTTTGGATTTCATGTGTTTATTTTACAGCTTTCTTCTATATGGGGTAAGTTATTTTTAAATGTACTTCATTTTTTTTCTATTAAATTTTATTTTGAATTTATTCAATTTTAAAGTTTCGGTAATTTAAAAAAGATTTTGATGAGCCGCGGCACCAGTTAACGCAATTTTAATTTTAATCTAACCACTATACGTTCGGCCAACCATTAATTATTATTATTAACGATCATTTTATCTATATACTTTATTTATTTTTATTTTAACTATTCAAAATTCAAAAAATTAACTCTATTTTTTTTCTTCCCTAACATTTATGGTGCCGTCAAAAACAAACAAACTCTATTTAGGTTGAAAACCTAGGGTTATGTGCTCATTAATTTCTTTTTTCAAAATTAATTAATTTGAACGATCGCGATTTAAAAAAAAAAGAAAAAGAAATCGCAAATTTTTTTTATTTTTATGTTTTTAGTTCCTATGCATGCTGCTTTGCTATTCTGTTATTTAATAATCTGGTACAATAATTAGTATTCTTTATTTTAATTACTTGTGTTGTGTATTCTTATCTTTATTTTATGTGGGCAAATTTCAGTTTTTGTGTATTCTCAAAAATTTAATCAATGAAATACACACAAAATAAGTTTTTTAAAATTTTGTGGCTCAAATATAGAACTATAACTATTTAAAAAAAAAAAAAAAAAAAATTGAAATTTGCCACGGATAGAATTTATTATTTTCATATAATATTTGCAATCTTCTCTATTATATATGAGTTATAGTGGAATTTTCACTAGTGGACATTAGTATCAAATTTGATATTCTATTTGTTATGTTGTTATGGGGATTTGCTTTTAAAAACCATTAAAAAAAAAAAAAAAATAATAATAAAAAATCAAATTTGCCACTGATAAAAACATTTATTTTCTTTTGTATTGCAATCTTGTATTTTTCATATGATTCACGGTTTTGCTTAAAATTGAAAGAGATATTTCAAAATTCTTTACTAATAAGATGAATATTTATATTTTGTTATTGCAAATGAATGCCAGTTTAAAATTAAGAGATTTGTTTCAAAAAAAAAAAAAACTTTTAATGTTTTTTTTTTTTTAAGAAAAGGGATATTTGAATTGAAACCAAAAAATTGGCTTAGATAAAAAGTAGTAAGGGATCATTTTAGTTATTTTATTGTTTATGACATGCCTTAATTATGAAATACGATTTATTTTTACAACTACTCCTAGATAGAGTAGGGAATTTACTTCAATGGAAAAAATAAGAAGATAAAATTTATAGAAAAAATTTAGAATATACTTTCTTTTAAAGGGATGATTTCAGTATTCCTTAAACATTCAGTTGAATATATATTAATAAAAAAAAAAAAAAATCTTTATAATGTAATGTTTCTGGGCAGGAGTGTTTGAATATCCTTCTGGGGGATGGTATTACTTTGCATCAATGAAAGGCCAAGCCAAAGGCCACGGCAGGGTTTTTCAGATCGTCATTGGACCTCCCTAATTGTATATGACAATTCTTTTTCCTAGAATCAAAAAAAAAAAAAAAAAAATCTTTATAATGTAATATTTATGGGGAAAGGTGTTTGAGTATCCTGTTGGGGGATGGCAGCTACTTGGGCCTCCCTAATTTTATATGACAATCACTTTCACTCAGAATAAATCAAAAAAAAAAAAAAAAAAAAAAGCATACATACCTTTTCATATATTTTCTCAGGCATGATATTTTTACAGGAAACATTGGTAGGCAATTAATATAAAACATCATTATTCAATTTGAAAATAAAAAGTTTGTGAAATGTTATGAAACTGTGCACAGTAAAAGGTATTTTCTAAAAAAAAAAAAAAAAAAAAAATTATTGATGATAGAGCATTGCATTAGTAGTTATTTTAAATGTACATGTGGTTGTAAACTTTGGCAACCCTTACTGGCTTTTGCTCGCATGCATGCTCTATTCAAAATTTTTTATATATGAAAAAATATTTATCAAATCATTTATAGTATATGCAGAGACCAATATAAGCTGAGCCTAATTTTAGTGTTATCAGCAGTCTCATGATGCATTGCTTATATTTATGTGGAATAAAATATTTCCATTTTCTTCAATTTAAAATGAATAGAGAATAATGATAGCAAAAAATCATGATTAGCATAATTGCCTGTTTTCCTGCCAACTAATTTTAATTAGTATAAAATTTACTCTAAAATGTTCATTTATTGATTGATGATCCACTTTTCATCCCTATTACAATTCACGCCATCATAGGCAAAATTTAAAATTCAATCATGGCTAGGACTTCTCAGCAAAAAAAAAAAAAAAAAAAAAAATTATTTTCCTTGTCAACAATTGTTGAAACTGCTGCAATAAGTAAATACGTAAATAACCAAATTCACTTACCTTAAAATTATTCTTTGATTTCAATGTTGGTACATGTGGATGGTAAGCTGGGTTATAGGCCGCCTAGTTCTGCCAATAGTATCTGTCAGGCTGGTCCGAGATATTCCACTTTTGCATTGACACTGTAAATCTTGAATCTTTGCAGATCTTCAAATTTATACAATATTTGTTAACCTAAATAACACATTTACTTACCTGTTTAAAAAAAAAAAAAAAAACATGCACCTTTTTCAAATTTTTGAAGTTTATTTATGAAAAGATGAAAAATGATAAATCAATTGCACCTGCCTGCTTTAAATCCTTGTGGTTGTGCAGGAGTGTGTATTCAAAGACAACACAAATTAAATTTACAAAAAGTTTTTATTTACCAATTCCCTTTGCATGTGACATATTTTTAAAAATGTAGGTGATTTTCTCGAGTATTTTTGGGGACCTATTATAGCCAAGCCTCCTTGAGTGTCTATGGGCTGTCTTCCATACTCACATTATTTTACACTGATTTAATATAAAATTGTCACAACTCCTAATCTTCTCAATTGTAGATATTGCAACTCACTCATGGTAAAGACGTTTATTTTGTGGGGATCACTAGCAGCTTTTAATGGGAATATATTTACCCGCTGTCATCTGCAATTTAAATCGTGTTGTAACTGCTTCATGGTAGTTGCCTTAGGATATCTTTAATTGAGTCCAATAATTTTTTTTTACCTTTTAATTATTTGTTGTGAGGTGCATAAATTTAACTTTAGAAATCCTGTTGAGAACATAATGGCTGAGATGTTTTGGTATTTATAAAATAATATAAAAAAAAAAAAAAAAAAAAAAAATCTCTTTCGAATTCGTCAAATGAGCAAATCTCCATTGTACTATTTTGTGTGTTTTAAAAGGTAGCATGCATATGAATTTTTTTTTAACTTACCCTCATGCATTTATGTGCTTAGTGTTGTTTATGTCTATATATATATATAATCAGGTTTTATAGTATCTATTGTGTTTTACATGTTATGTTATGGTCAGCATCCAATTTCCCGTCGCCAAATTCTTTTTTTTTTGCTCTTTTTTTTTGTTGTTAGCGGGAGGAATGTTAAAATTGAAAATTTTAACACTTTTGAAATTTATTATTTTTTACCAAATCCTCCGGAAAATATTTCAGTTTCTTTTATTTAATTATTTTTCTCTATTTAAAATGTTTAAAAGTCCGTTTTTTCAAAATTAATTTCATTCCGTTTTGGCATTTTCAAATATTTTTCTAAATTTCCGATTTTTCAATTTTAAATACTTTTCTAAATTTTATTTCCTTGCAACTTTATTTTAATTAGATAGCTTATTTTATTTCCTTTAATTTGAGCCATCGCTCATAGAAATAGCTTAAAATTAAATCATTTTATCTTCAAAAAATCATAAGTCCAAAAATACTTTTTTTTATTTAACTGTATTCTCAAATCCATCGATCAGCCATGTTTGCTTAAAGTCTCGATTTTCCCGCGCTTTCAGAAGGGGAGGAATGTTCTAGAACCTAGGAGAGCATCGCGGGCGTCTTCTGACGTGAGTCAGCGTCCCTTTCGTGTAAGCTGATTGGCTACTCGGGGCGAGCGGGAAATTGGATAATGTTTTCTCTTCCCCGGACCCCTCTCTTGAATGCTAGCGATCTGATATCTATCAATTGTCCTCGCACACAAAAATAGTTAATTTTATGAATATAAATGCTTATCTTTTATTATATAACTGTTAACTTACCTTTTTATTTGAATTTAAAAGTTTTCTTTACTTAAACTCTATCAGCCATCTTCTACTTACATCGCGCCATTACTAACGATGTTTTGTTTACATTGTTGCCGTTGCCAAACTTGCTCTGCATAATTTTCTTAATTTTTGCTGTTGCCACTTCTATTAAAATAGTTATGATAAATTGTATTTTTGACTTTGACTGTTGAGTGGCAATGGTAATGCATTGTTTATATGTAGATTTTTGACTTGGCAGTCAGTATAAAAAGATCGCGATGCGTGTGTTAAAGGGCAGTTATCGGCAGTTATCGGCAGTGTTTAGCAATGGCCAGCTAGTCTTCAATTAGATATGAAGCGGTAGTTTATGAGTTGTGTAAGTAGCTTGATGGTCAAGTAACGATGTATGTGCTTATAGTATCGTTCCTGCTAAGCTATTAATGCTCTTTGGCTATTGCACCTTTTTTAAGAAATGATGGCTGCCGTTGTTAAGTTGTTAATATTTTACACATGTTAAGTTTCTGTTTGTTAAATTGTTCCTTGTTAAAGGTTAAATTTTCCGTCGTTCATGGATGATGGAAGTTTTGAATAAAATGATAATTGACGTCCTTTTGAGACGAGTCTGTTAAATTTGATAGTTTAATTGATGTTAACTTTTGTTTAGACGCTTTTTAAGCGTCATTTGTTCAAGTTTGAAATCTTTTTAAAAGTTAATTAAAAGTTAAATGAAAGTTTCTAAATTGAAGTGTATAGTGGATGAACGTAATTGTCTTCATTTCAACTTTGTGTTATTTCGTCTTGTTTCACTTTCGCTGATCAACCTGGCGATCGCGGAAGTATATTTCTTCATCGTATTTTCCCGTTGATCAACCAGGCGATCACGGAGGCTCTGCGACGTTCCTTGAAGTATATTGTCATCTGCTTTTTCATTGTGTTTATCTATATGCCTAGCTCAACACCTGTAAAAGGTAATCTTGTTCTTGTTATAAATTTGAAATCTTAATATATCATTATATCTTGTTGAATAAAGTTGTTTTATTTGTTAAAAACTTTGGTCTTTAATGTGTTATAATAGTTGAACACTGGTCGGGTTATTTCTATTGAAGCCCTTAAAATTTAAATCTTAATGTTTCCACTGTATTTAATCTGCTTAATAGAATTTATTTGATACATAGACTTTTAGTTTATAATATTTGGTTATGGGCTAGTTTTTTTTGAGGGTGTCATTTTTAAACTTGACCAGGTGTTCTTTTCTTGTTTTTTTATAATTGATAATTAAGTAACTATTTAAAAATGGCTTATAATATTGTACCTCAAATTACCAAGTTAAATGCAACTAACTATTCTGGTTGGAAGTGTGATATTAAATTTTTACTTATGGAGAAAAATGCTTATGATATCGTCACTGGTGACGAAACTAAGCCTAAAGTTAGTGAAACCGTGTCTGAGGAGGCAGTACAAGACTTTAAAAGAAGGCAGAATGCTGCCATGTCAATTTTATATTTGAATATTGATAGTGAGTTTAAAAGTTTAATAAGTGAATGTACTGACCCCTCAGAGGCGTGGAAAATTTTAAAAGTTAACTTCCAGCCAGATAGTAGAAGTCATCATATGAAATTGTTTTCTGAAGTTATGACATGTTTTTTAGAACCTGGCGAATCTATTGGTGTTTTTGCAGCTAGAATATCTAAAATTGCTGATCAGTTAAAATCCATTAATAAACCTATTGCTGACGAATACTTATGTTTTCAGGTTTTGAGATACCTACCTGATAAATTTGATCAGGTTGTTCAACAAATTCTTCGTTGGCCTGATAAGGACTTTAACTTTAAAAATATTATTGTTGAGTTATGTGCCGAGGAAACGCGCCTTCAACTTAGAAATTTTGATAAAAGTAGAACGGAATGTTCTATTGAGGCCCAAAATGTAAAATTTAAACGCAGGCCTGTTTTTACTTGTTGGAGGTGCGGGAAAAAAGGCCATGTTATTAAAGATTGTAAAGTTAAGTTAAATAATGATCTAGCTGCAAAAGAAAAGGAAAAACCACTCAGAAGTAATTTTTCTAAGAGGGGTGGCTCCAATCAACAGTCAAAACGTGATAAAACTCCTAAAGCTCAAAATTTTATTGCAGAAGCAAATTTAAGTAGTTTTGATAGAGAGGGAAGCTGGGCTTATGATACAGCGGCCTCTCATCACTTCTGCAAAGATAAATCTTTCTTTTGTAATTTTTCTGAAATTTCTGGTGATGAGTTACACGTGGCTGTTGATGGCGTCACTTTTCCCATTACTGGTAAAGGTGAAGTAGAACTGAATTTTAATGGGACTGTTATTAAACTTTGGAACGTTTTGTATTCGCCGAACTTGCGGAAAAATCTTTTGAGTGGTTCTAGATTCGACCAGGGTGGTGCTAAATTTATTGGTAAGGCCGGCAAAATAAACGTGGTCGACAAGTATGGTGATTTTCTTTTCTCTGCTAAACTCCATGACGGGATTTATTATACATTTCCAAAAGTAATTAAAAATAAGCACAGTGTTAAATTGAATGGGGGGCAAAATTCTAATGAAAATTTAAATGATAATACTGAAATTTCAGCTTTTCCTGTAATAAAACCTGTTAATATAAAAGACTTTGATACCTGGCACCTTCGTTTTGATCATCTAAGTCCTGACTTAATTTTTAATACTATCCGTAATTCTGCTGTAAAAGGTCTGCCCAATTTAAAATCAGTTGATAATTTTTTTTGTGATCCCTGTCATGTGAGTAAGCAAAATCGTATTTCTTTCAAACCCTTAAGTCATTCTTCTTCCAAAAAACCTTTAGATCGACTTTTTATGGATACTTGGGGTCCAATTAAAATTCCTGGCAAAAAAGGTGAACGTTTTTTCCTGTCAATAATAGATGATTTTTCTGGTAGATCATCCGTTTACCCTATCCAGGAAAAATCCATGTGTTTTGATGTTTTTAAGAGACATGTTTTGAGGGCCGAAAGGTTTTTGGGAACCAAGTTGAAGTCGATTAGAACTGACAATGGCAAGGAGTTTGATAATGATTCTTTTAAGGGTTTTTGTAGAGAAAATGGAATAAATCATGAGCTGACCAATTTTTACACGCCAGAAGAAAATGGAGTTTGTGAACGGTTCAACCAAACAATTATGAACTGTGTTCGGGCAATGTTAAAGTCCAGTGGTTTATCTGATGATTTTTGGCCTGAAGCATGTTTACACTTTAATTATACGTGGAATCGTATCTGTCATGGCGGGAACTCTAAAACTCCATTTGAACTCTATTCAGGAAATAAACCTTCTGTTCGACATTTAAGACCATTCGGTACGTTGACATATGTGGGTGTTCCAAAGGTTAGACGTAAGCACAAGTTAGACTCCAAATCAAAACGTGGTGTCCTTGTGGGCTATGCCTTGCGTACCCGTGGTTACAGGGTCTGGTTAGAAGACGAGAGGAAGGTTGTGGAAACCATTAATGTTTCTTTTGTTGAAAGCGGTGATGTTCTACGCAGTGGAGCGGTGATGGGCGACTCTTCTTTTGAGTTGGTGCTTGTCCCAGAGGAACAACCACGGCCCGTTGACCGGTACCTTCTTCCTGGTCCGGAGCCTGGTACCTCTGGGGTCTTGCCCAGCGAGACTGAAGTTGTCGTCCCAGCCGTCTCTCCTGCTACTCCTGCTCCTCAAGTTCCCCCCCATACTACTTCTCATAACTGGATGTCCAATCCCATATGGTACCGGAAGGTTGTACCTCGTCCTAAGGGGAAAAAGGTCGATATTTATTATTATCCTGATGGAGAGGGTAAAAAGTGTTGTCTCAGGTCACCTAGTGATGTCGAAAATTTTTGCAATTCAAATAGTATTGATTTTAACCCTGCTGATTTTGATTTTTCTAAGTTTAATAATTTTTCTGGTGTTGTTAATCCTAATGTTATACCTTCCGTGTCCAGCACGACTAGTTGACTAGATGTGGTGGTCCCGAGAACGTATAAACAGGCTTTAAAATCTGCACAGTCTGAAGAGTGGCATGAGGCTATGTTGGAAGAGTTAGAATGTATGGCCACGAGAGGTGTCTGGCATCTTGTAAGACTCCCTGAGAACAAGACTGCGTTGGG
This sequence comes from Salticus scenicus, assembly GCA_963930645.1. Classification (NCBI taxonomy): domain Eukaryota; kingdom Metazoa; phylum Arthropoda; class Arachnida; order Araneae; family Salticidae; genus Salticus; species Salticus scenicus. The sequence continues at coordinate 120,138,399 of OZ005660.1, read as the reverse complement.
AAACCGCTGGGTTTACACAGTAAAGCGTGACGAGTCTGGCAACATTGTCAGATACAAGGCCAGGTTGGTCGCGCAAGGTTTCAACCAGGTCCAGGGCGAATCGTACGATGAGACCTTCTCGCCTGTGATAAACTTTTCTGTTGTTAGATTTTTTTTCTCTCTTTTAGTCTCATGTTACGGTTGGTTTAATGTACAGTGTGATGTTAAGTGTGCCTATCTGTACGCTCCCTTAAAGGATGAAATTTACATGAGGCAACCAGTTGGCTTTACTGAAAAAGGTAAAGAAGACTGGGTCTGTAAGCTGGATAGAGCACTGTACGGATTACACCAGTCAGGCAGATTATGGTTTTATGAATTAAATAAAGTATTGTTGGAACTTGGTTTTAATAAATTTGAAAATTGTAACTGTGCTTATTCATATTATGATTTTTCTGTTTTATTGGTTTATGTTGACGACATCGTTGTTTTTGCCAGGACTGAATCTCAAGCTAATGACATTTTAAGTTTGTTGAAATCAAAGTTTGATTTGAAAATTTTGGGTATCACACGCAAGTTATTAGGTGTAGAGTTTGAGTATACAGATACAGGAGTTTTGATCCACCAAAATCAATATATTGACGAAGTCAGTAAGAGGTTTCAAAATCACCGTGTACCTATCTCCTCCTTACCTATTGTTAAAGGTATCAAATTTTCAAAAAGTGATTGTCCTGTTATTCAAGAAGACATCGATGAAGCTTCTCATTTACCTTACAGAAATCTCTTAGGTTGTATTTCTTTCATTTCAAATCGTACTAGACCTGATATCGCATATGCTACCAACATTTTCTCACAGTTCCAACAAAATCCAGGTATTAAACATTGGCAGGGTTTACTTAAACTTCTTGGATATATAAAATTCACCAGTCAATATAAGCTCCATCTTAAATGCACACAGGTTAAATTAATTTCTTATTCTGACGCTGACTTCGCCGCTAATAGGGACGACTATGTTTCTATGGGTGGCCAGTTAATTCTTCTGGATAGTGCTGCTGTTTCTTGGCGTACTAATAAACAGAAAGGGATTACCATATCAACGATGGAGTCAGAATTTGTTTCTATGTGTGATTGTGTTCGTGAGCAGGACTGGTTTTATAATATTTTATGTGAATGTTCTAATTTAAATCTGATAGAAAATAATTTTGAAATACCTACCTTATATGCTGATAATCAGGCTGCAATACGTTTTACAAAGTCCAGGATTGAGAGTTTCCATACGCGTCATGTTAATATTAAACTATTTTTTATAAGGGATTGGTTTGATGAGGGCAAATTTCATATTCAATATATTTCCTCTAAATTAAATCTTGCCGACCAGTTTACGAAGCCGTTGACAAAAAGTGATTTGTTAAAATTTATAAAAGTGATCTTTATATAAATCTTTTGTGTTTGAATAAATTTCTTCGCTCTGTAGATACTTTTCATAATTTTTTATATTATGTTATCATGGTGTGAATGTGTGTGTGAAATCGTGAGGCGCCTTGCGTATTTGTTCATTATGTATATATATTCATTTTTTTTTTTCATAATTTTTCATATATTGTATATATTCATTTCTTGTATATAAAATTGAATTGCATAATATAACTGTATATAATATTGTATATGATGTATTTTTCATATCACCTTTTCCTTTAGTATATCTGCAGGGTGAGGAGTTGTATTTCATCACTTGAAAATCTAGGTTTTTGTCAATGGTAATCTTCATGGTAATTAGTTTATTATATCACTTGTGACACTTCCTATGGACTATGAGGAATCTCATGATGGGATTTTGTTAATTAAATTTTTATGTATGCTGCGGTGGGGGGCATTGATATCTATCAATTGTCCTCGCACACAAAAATAGTTAATTTTATGAATATAAATGCTTATCTTTTATTATATAACTGTTAACTTACCTTTTTATTTGAATTTAAAAGTTTTCTTTACTTAAACTCTATCAGCCATCTTCTACTTACATCGCGCCATTACTAACGATGTTTTGTTTACATTGTTGCCGTTGCCAAACTTGCTCTGCATAATTTTCTTAATTTTTGCTGTTGCCACTTCTATTAAAATAGTTATGATAAATTGTATTTTTGACTTTGACTGTTGAGTGGCAATGGTAATGCATTGTTTATATGTAGATTTTTGACTTGGCAGTCAGTATAAAAAGATCGCGATGCGTGTGTTAAAGGGCAGTTATCGGCAGTGTTTAGCAATGGCCAGCTAGTCTTCAATTAGATATGAAGCGGTAGTTTATGAGTTGTGTAAGTAGCTTGATGGTCAAGTAACGATGTATGTGCTTATAGTATCGTTCCTGCTAAGCTATTAATGCTCTTTGGCTATTGCACCTTTTTTAAGAAATGATGGCTGCCGTTGTTAAGTTGTTAATATTTTACACATGTTAAGTTTCTGTTTGTTAAATTGTTCCTTGTTAAAGGTTAAATTTTCCGTCGTTCATGGATGATGGAAGTTTTGAATAAAATGATAATTGACGTCCTTTTGAGACGAGTCTGTTAAATTTGATAGTTTAATTGATGTTAACTTTTGTTTAGACGCTTTTTAAGCGTCATTTGTTCAAGTTTGAAATCTTTTTAAAAGTTAATTAAAAGTTAAATGAAAGTTTCTAAATTGAAGTGTATAGTGGATGAACGTAATTGTCTTCATTTCAACTTTGTGTTATTTCGTCTTGTTTCACTTTCGCTGATCAACCTGGCGATCGCGGAAGTATATTTCTTCATCGTATTTTCCCGTTGATCAACCAGGCGATCACGGAGGCTCTGCGACGTTCCTTGAAGTATATTGTCATCTGCTTTTTCATTGTGTTTATCTATATGCCTAGCTCAACACCTGTAAAAGGTAATCTTGTTCTTGTTATAAATTTGAAATCTTAATATATCATTATATCTTGTTGAATAAAGTTGTTTTATTTGTTAAAAACTTTGGTCTTTAATGTGTTATAATAGTTGAACACTGGTCGGGTTATTTCTATTGAAGCCCTTAAAATTTAAATCTTAATGTTTCCACTGTATTTAATCTGCTTAATAGAATTTATTTGATACATAGACTTTTAGTTTATAATACGATCTAAGAGAGCTGACGTGTTTTCGCCCGGCCGGGCACCGTTCATAGCCAAAGTGAGCGGACGGTGTTGCGGCCAGGCATGTATGCTTATGTTAATCACTTAATATTGTGATCTAAATGTGTTGGAACATCATATTTCTAAATAAATAAATTCTTTTTCTTCAAAGTTTGAATTAAAATTGTGAGATTACGTCCTGGAGCTATGCCTAGCGGATACATCCGGCGTGACCCAACGTTCAAGAAGATTTCATGAAGTGTGCAGCATCATTATCCGTATTACATTCCGTTTTTCGATAGACTGTCTGATATGCACTCATATTTCTTGCCCTAGACCACCAAAATGAAATACTTCAGCGATGTCAATGGATATCAACCGTTTACCATCCAAATGTCATGGAGGCAATCACGTTCAATTTGTGGAAATCTGCTTTTGTGAGAAAGGATAAATGATTGTGGTTCGATATTTTCCTGTATTTATTCATTAACTCCTCTACGAGAATACTAATTGTGATTTGCGGCATATACGGTGTGGACTCTCCATATATGAAAGCAAGTGTGTGTATGAGAATTACTAACCTGATCTGCAACGTATAACTCATATTTAATATTAACGATCACTATATCATCGTTTCAATCTTTTAACATCGCTGACATGCAGTGAAAACAATCGTAAGATCGTTCACGACCTTGTATGGTCGGTGTGAGAATAATTATAGGTGTTTGTTTTACAACCAATGGTGTCTACATTTAATTATAATGCAATCGGAAATTATTTTGATCAGAAGTGCCGGCACAAAGTTTTTCAATTTAAAAATGTGCAAAATAAAGATAGATTTCAGTTTATCATGAAATTGTGTTTCATTGTTTTGAATTGTGCCTTTTGGATTTCATGTGTTTATTTTACAGCTTTCTTCTATATGGGGTAAGTTATTTTTAAATGTACTTCATTTTTTTTCTATTAAATTTTATTTTGAATTTATTCAATTTTAAAGTTTCGGTAATTTAAAAAAGATTTTGATGAGCCGCGGCACCAGTTAACGCAATTTTAATTTTAATCTAACCACTATACGTTCGGCCAACCATTAATTATTATTATTAACGATCATTTTATCTATATACTTTATTTATTTTTATTTTAACTATTCAAAATTCAAAAAATTAACTCTATTTTTTTTCTTCCCTAACAGGATTAAAGCTCTTAATTTTATACTGTGTCACCAAAAAGTCCCCCCTAAATTTACTTGTGTGATCCACTATGACTGTGGAATCGCTAATAAAATAAAAGATGAAGCTGAAAATTAGACATTAATATTCTTGATTAAACAAAATAAAAATGCATGCTAATTAAACCGAAATGATAAAGCTGCAATAGACCAAATAAAACATCTTTCAACCAACTTCATTATAATATATTGTTGCATGTTCATGAATTGTCCGTGAATGATATGACAGGTCTGGCAGAGGCATAAAAGTTTATTTACAGAATTTTCCAGAAGAGTACAAGTCCATCAACCAAGTATCAGCTTCAATTTCACCAGAAAACACAGTTTAAATAATAGCTGGCAACATAAGAATCACAGTATAAACTGTATCATAAGCATAACATACCCAAAAGCAGATGCCAGGCAGAGCTCTTTATATCACAATGATTTGGCTTTAAACTTACTCAGTGGTCAGAATGGGATTCCTTTATATAGTCTTGTATACTCCCAGAATGTTCTTGTATTTCGAGAAAAATCTGATATCAATATGTCGATAATAAGGATTACCAAAAAAGTCACCAAGGGGCAATAAACTTGCCAAAACAAGCTAGAAATGCAGAAAATTAACATTTTATAATCTGATTAAGCCTCTTTAAATGAAATTATATAAAAATAATGACTATTATTTACAAATTCATAACAATATTTTACTTGGATTTAAACTCATTATATAAAAATATTTTACTTTGCTTATTTTATACAAAAATTTTATTAACGTTAAGAAGACAGAATTTTTTTTTATTTCTTCATTTGTCTTGGAAGGGAATTCATGCAGAAGGGAAGCAACTCAAAAAGTATAGGGGTTGATCAAAAGCAGAAGGGAAGAAGAGTGTTTCTATCAGTTGCAAAAGCTTTTAAAATATATTTCTAGCTTTTAGAATATATTAAATATATAAATTCATCTTATCATATTTCTACTCCATTTTAAGATATCTGTTGGTTTTCAACTCTCTCATTTCTCATAATTTTAGATTTCTTCTAGTCACTATAATTCAACAGGTTGGTGATCATAGCTGACTAGTAATTTATAAAAATGTTTTTGTAGAAAGTTTTTCTATAAAAAGTCATTGTAGTAATTGTATCCATTATTTGAAGTTGTCCTAAATGCAAATAAATAAATAAATATTAGTAATTTAGTTAGATAATTAAAAAATTAAAAACAGTACTTCCATTATTTTATTTGATTAACACAGTCACAGCCACATGTTTTTGCCTTTTTGAAAAAGATCTCATTAGTGAACACTATTCTTACAAATTATTTTAGAACAAAGTTATATGTATAATCAGGGTTGCCACGCTACCTGGAAAGCCTGGATTAGTCAGGGAATTTGAAAATTGACTATAAAAGTCAAGGAATTTAAATATTTTAGCCAAAATCTGGAAAAGTCAAGGAATTTCATACAGTGGTTGACAAAAGAAAAGAAAAAAAAATCTGCCAATGCATGATCATTTTTCCATTTTTTTCCCCCTTAGTTTCCATCATTTTTTTTTAAAACACCCCCACCCTTCTTTTGTGCTCGTGTAAGAAATTTATCACGCTTATAAGCGACAAATGCTATCGCTATATGCTATATGCAACTTTTGTCATATGTAAATTTTGTGATTTCAAGTGGTTCCATAATTATTTTGCCCTCAACACAGTCAATGCTCAATATACTGTTAGACTGGAATTTTTTTAGAATATACCTGGAAAACTTGGAAAAGTCAGGGAATTTTATTCCCCTGTTTGAGTGGCAACCCTGTATAATAATAATAATAATTATTATTATTATTTTACGAATGGATATAGATTATAATTAGTTTTTCTAATAAAGTACTTGTATTCATAATACTTATACAAATACTAATGTTGTGTATATTCTTAAGAAATCATGTGACATGTACGTTAAAAAAAAAAAAAAAAAAAAAATGTAGGGGGACGCACAGATTTCCAAATCGTGTAGGTTTCTATAGTATATCATTTTGAAGTAAAATTACATATAGCTACTTATTTAGTAAAGTATACTTGTGAAATATTTAATGTTGTTGTTATGAACATTTTTTTTCTTTCTCTCTGAAGTTGATAGATGAAGAAATGCAGCATTTAGAAAAATTAAAGACTTCTAAAATGAATAAGAAGAGTGATATGGATAAATTAGAAGAATCTACTGCTGAAATCCGAAAGAGGTTAGCTGCTGCTCAGAAAGATATAACAGCTGCTCAGAAGCAAGTAACTGCACTTGAAACAAGGATTGAACAGAAAAAAGCCGATAGGCACAGTTTGTTCCAAACGTGTAAAGTTAGTATAATAATTTTTCCTTTTTCATTCATTAAGCAGTTATACCACATTTGTTCAGATGTCTTATCTTTTTATTATTATTATTATTGGCTATCATTTGTAATTTTTTTTATTATTATTAAATTATTTGAATTTACTACTTGAGATATTTTCTTGATAATAAGCAAAAAACAGAGTAACTGCTAAAATGTAAAGTTTTATATATATATGTGACGTATTCCTAGGTGACAGTTGTGGAACACATAAATAATCTAGTCAGGCTAACTGGTAAAGTCTTTATTTAAAATCCATTTCAGGGCTGGGGATCCGAGTCTTTTAAGGCAATGAAACTGGTGGGGTCTTGAAATTGGTCCCGCGACGTTGACCGGACTTTGTCGGTGCCCGACCTCGCACATAACTTTCAAATTTGGTGGCGCAGAGTTGCTAGCTTTTACTGGCAAGAGCTAATCAAGAAAGATCCCGAATTTTGGCGAGTTCCATCTTTTAAACCCTTAATTTTTGGTGTTATTTGGCATTTTTCTAAACGCATCCCATTTTCTTTTAATTGGCTACCCCTCTAATAGCAACACCTCCTCATTGTTTTTCATTCGTTGTACTTTCGTTTCTTCCAGACCGTCTGGAACGCTAATGACTCTTTACTCGCCAGTTCGCCAAGTCATTAATACAATTATTTATTGCTTTCTTTTTGACATAAGTAATCAACCCTTAATTTAGAATCATAAATCTTTTATTCTTTTAATTGAATCTTTTGGGCACTCAGATATTTTTCTATTGCTCATTAAATTTATTTATAGGATATATTTCCAGATATCAAAATGCTTGAATGTTTAATTTGCTTATTTCTTTTCAAGTGATGATGATCGCGATTGTACTTTCCTTTTCCTTTCGCTATTTTTTATACTTTTAGAGTAATTCATAATCTAATATGAAATTTCTTTTAATTCTTTTTGCCATCTAAAAAGAATACCCTAGAATGTAAAAACAATTTAAAATATAAAAATATTAATTTATTTCTTACTTCTTTTTTATCCATTATATTTTATATCTTTCTTATATAAAGGGCAAAGGCACTAATAAAATTATAATCTAGATTGACCCGTCTTTTATAATAAAAGAAGATGTCGATCTGTTGATCTATATGTTCAGCCCCTATGGAATGTAGAAAAATAGAAAATTGACATACAGATCCACAAAAGTGAAAAGAAAAATTAAAATTTTTTAATTAGTTACAGAGATATTAATTAAAATGTCAACATATGTCACATTAAAAAATGCAACAATTCTGAGTTTAAAAAGTATTTAAGGAGTGTTAATTGGGCAGAGAAATCAACAATATTGGTCTGATTTTTTTTTTTTTTTTTTTTTCTAAATCAGTATTAGCAGATAGGACCTTTTTTCTTCTGAATCCATGGCTGTAGCTCCCTTATTGATATGACAGTTAGAATTTTTTTTTTAATTATTATTAACTAAAATAATAAGTTTTTAATTACAACACTATATTTCTGTTTTTGTCATTCTAGACATTATCGCAGACATTCTCACTTCTGGGAAGAAGTGTTTGGTTTCCATACCAGTAATAAACATATGTATGGAAAAGCGAAATATGTTTTTTTTTTTTTCTTTTTTAGTTGCATGATCTATGCAGTATAAAATTAATCTTTTATTCCCACTTGAGTGTACTTTAGAAATGAAAAATTATTAGGTGGCAGTGCAGATGGGGGAGGGGGGCATAAAACTGACTTTTGAAGTCTTTTAGGCTTTGAAGGATTAGGAATAGATTTCAGATACTTAAAAGAAATGTAAAATTATTAGAGTGGGAGAGAGGGGGAGGCAGATGGAAGGGCAGGAAGATTTTGAAATAGAGTTAGCCTTGAAGACTGTAACGTATCGAAGGCTGGAAATCATGAAGAAGCCTAGCTTTTTTTTTCTTTCGAGAAATTTATTTAATTCTCGTTTTACAAACACGATACGATACAAACACATTTAACATAAATAAACACATAAATATTTCACATAATTTAAAATTGAACTGTAAATTTCCAGTCCACCAAATAAAACATAACCGGCACTCAAACCTGGCGTCTACGCTTCTCGGAGTTACATCATCCACTGTCTAAAAAAAACTAAAGTCTTCAATCGAAAGTTCTTTTTCAGCACTGGACAACTACTGCCCTCTAGTGAGTTTTTAAGTCATTAGTATTAGTCTGAAGTCATTACAAGACTTGTATTATTGGGGGTGAGGAATCCATTGCTGATAATTTCAAATGTGTAAAATTATTAGGGGGCAAAAGGGGGGGAGGGAGGCAGAGAAGCAAAAATGTAGAAATAGTCTTGAATATTGATATTAATAATATCAATTTTCAAGACTATTGCTACATTTTCAATTATGTTCTTGCAGATGAGGAATCGAGTTCAGATATTTTCAAAAGTAAAATTATTAGGAGGACAGATTGAGGAGAAGGACAAAAAATTTAGAGATAGAGATACAGCCTTGAAAATTGCTATTATTAGGTTTTTTCTTTTTTTTTTTTTTTTTGGGGGGGGGGGGGGGGTGAGAAATTGAATGCAATACTTCTGAAAGTGTAAAATATAGGGGATGGGGGATATTTAAATTGGAGATACAGCCTTGAAAATTGGTATTATATTTTTGAGGAGGAGGTAATTAGTTTATCTACAGAGTTTTAATTTATATATATTTTTTACCACAGTACCAATTATTATTTTATTTTCTCAGCTTGAAGACATCAAAATACCTATGATAGAAGGTTCTATGGATGACATCGACCACACTTCATCTGGAAATCAAGATGACATGGACACATCAGATGTGCCATCTGGTAGTCAGGGAACCCAGAAAATATATGAGAAAGAAGCCAAAATCAAAGTGGATTACTCTGATCTATCTGAGGATCTGAAAGAAGTTAGTAAAATATATATATGTATGTGTATAAACTTCTCCTTTCTTTTCTTATATTAGAAGTACTCAATGAGTGCTCAAAAGAAGCTGAGTTAAAAGAATAACCGAAAATTTTCCATATATTATTATTGCAATGTATTTGGACATACATGTAGAACCTCAAATATCCGATGTAACTGGGACCGAACTTACATCGGATAGTCAAAATTTTTAGACAATAGAGAATTTTTCAATAATTATTAGTTTAATATGTAACATCATCATTGAATTGCTATTATGACTATTTCAGGGGTCCTTGTCTCCATCTTTTTTTTCAGGACACATTCAGAAATGACAAATGCATATCTTTTTTGATACCACTATTTTTATGCAATAATTTCTATCCTTTAAATAATATTTATCCATGAAGTAGCTTTAACTTCCATCAGACTAGTTTCGCCTGGGGCGGCCCAGCTTGGTCTCTGACATCTCGGTGTTCGAAGTTGTACGAAACCGAAGTTTCACGCCTCCTTCCACTTTTAAAGATTCTGCGCCATTGACGATTGAGCAGAGCCCCATCGTTGCCATTGCAATTGTTTAAACTTGTTAAAATTTCAACTGACTCCCTGATTGCAGCTTAACCGTGGTTGTGATAGTTGGCCAACTTTTTTACTTGTTCAAATTTTACATTAATCTCTTCATTTTTGTTTACTTGAGTTAAAGCAGTTGTTATTTTACCTGTGGTTATATCGTGACTATGTTCTTTAATACACGTCTTTATTTTTCTTTTTGTTTTTCCTATATAACACATTTCTCTACCTTGCTTATTAGTATATGGTATTTTATATGTTCCTGAGGTTTCCAAAGGGTTTATTTTATCTTTATCACTTCTGATTAACTGAAAAATATTGGGGTTTGGCTTGATAGGTACATTTATATTGTGTTTAGCTGCAACTTTTTTAATTTTGTTTGAAACTCCGCGGTCATAAGGAATTTAAGTTGTGGCTTTTGAAAATTATTAATCTTATTTAAACATTTTAATCGTTTTTTAAATAAATTATCTATTAACTTGTTTGAATAGCCTGCTTTTTGTGTAAATTGCTTGATATTTTTTATTTCGTTTTTTAAAATTTTTTGATCTTTACAAATTTTTATTGCACGGTTGATATGGGCCTGGATAGCATTAATTTTGTATTTAAAAGGGGTTTTACTATTTTTATGGATTATTTCATTGCTGCTATTAGGTTTTCTGTAAACTTGGGTGGTTATTTTGTTAGTATGGCGGTTGATGGTGACGTCCAGGAAATTTAGTTGTTTATTATTCTCTTCTTCAAGGGTGAATTTAATGTCAGGGTCTATTTGATTTAAGGTGTTTAAAATTTCTGTGGGGTCTGTTTTTTGATCGATTATTGCAAAAACGTCGTCAACATAACGAAACCAATGGAAAATTTTACTTTTAAGTTTTTTATCAAAATTATTTTCAATTTTACGTAATTTATATTCTGCTAGAAAACCCAAAATGGGAGACCCCATTGAGACTCCCCTGACTTGTTTATAATATTTTTTATTAAAAGTGAAGTAATTTTCATTTAATAAGAAATTAGTAGCAATGTTCAAAGTTTGGGCTATTGATAGGTTCATGTACTGTTCATTTATTTTTTCATTTATTAATTTAGCAATATTTTTGATGTCTATTGATGGGTAAAAATTTACTACGTCGAAACTAACAAATTGAAAATTTTCCTGTATTTTAATATCATAAATTTTACGGATGAAATCCTCAGTGGAATTTAGGCTATGGGATGAGGGGGGAAGTAAATTTTTATAAATCTCTGCCATATATTTTTCTAATGAGTACGTAGTTCCTTCACTTTTACTTACAACGGGTCTGATTTTAGGGGGATTTTTATGATCTATATATCTGCCGAAAATCCTTGGTGTGTTAGAAGCAAAGTTATTGAAAATAGGTGGTTTGTTATCTGGCCAGGTTCCTTCTTTTATTATTTTTTGTGTTTTTTCAATTATTTTGTTTATAGGGTCTTTTTTTATTCTTTCAGTGCCTATTTCATTGATGGTTTCTTCCATTTTTTTGTATATTCTTGACGGTTTAATATTGCAATTTTTCTAGTTTTATCTGTTAAAGTACAAACTACATTTTCATTTTTCTTTAGGTCTTTGAGAGCTTTAATGTCTTCTTGATTAATTTTATTATTTTTATTTTTAATCGTCTTACTGATTTCCTGAACCGCTGTGTTTCTAATATCTATTTGAGCATCTTCTGGGACATTCCTTATAGCTGACTCAATTTTTGCAATACTGTCCTTAATTTTAATTGGCTGATCTAAGATAAATTTTTGTCCCAGTTTTAATAAACTATCTTAGTGGCTATTTAGTTTGATGTCGGATAAATTGATATATGGATAAAAATTTTGAGTGGGGGGTTTAATATTATTTTTACTAATCCAATTATGTAATTTTTTATTTTGTCTTTTTATAATCGAATTTCTTTCCATTTCATTATATATTTTAATTTTCCCCGAAAGTATGGTCCATTCTTCGTCATTACAACAGTCCTTTAGATTTTTATACAGTTCATCATAAATCTTTTTGCATTTATACATGTAGGATTTCCTTTCACGTATAATTTTATTAATTAATCTTCTTTCAAGTTTTTTAACTTCATTCATATAACTATTTAAAAGTGTTTTGTTTCGTATTTTCATAAAATTCGGCATTATTCTAAAAAAATTGCAATCTTTTAAAAACTGAACATTTCTTTCGGAATTTATTAACTTTTTGCTTGCCTTTTTTACTTTACCAAAAATATTATATGAGTTCATCTTGGGAAGAAAAAAAAAAAAAAAAAAACTTTATTAATTAAACATTCCTACTAAACAGGAATGACTAAGTGCAATTGTACTAAAAAGTTTTTTAAACTAACACCACCCTATTGTAATTTCCAGAATACGACTAAATTTTGAATTATTGTTTAATTACGTTATAATTTAAACATTTCTACAAGAATGGAATGGGCTAAAAATTTCATCCGGACCAACAGTTACTTAAAAAATTAATAGTTTTTTTTTTTTTTTTTTTTTTTTTTTAAACATTCCTACTAAACAGGAATGAAGAAGTACAAATGTACTAAAAAGTTTTTTTAAACTAACAGCATCCCTTAATAAATCCAAAAAAAAAAAAATTTTGGGGATTTATTAAGGGATGCTTTCAGGAGACGAAAAATAAAGTTATACTAATTAAAATCTAATCAGAAGAATCGATTAGGAAAAAGGGATTTCGTTGACTTATACCCTTATACTTTATACCCTATTCAGTGATTGTCAACTTCATTTAATAATGGGAAAAAATTGAATTAAATATTTTATACCATAAATTAATGCTAAATTTCTGACTTGGATCTTTTTTTACTAATGGATTTTCTCAGAGACTAAATGAAATAGACTCAAATCCTTTATACCAATCGATAGAGAATTTTTTTCTGAGTCTGACAATGTGCTTAACTCAAAATCAACATTTTTGGACTTAAATCCTTTATACTTACCAGTACAGATATAAACTGCGGAAATATAATATTTTTGCAGAACAAAGCACACCCCAGGTTATAAATTTTTCTTTCGACCCCCTTCCCCCATTTTTTTTTTTTTTTTTTTTTTTTTAAGTTAAAATAAAGTATTGAAAAAAAAAAAAAAAAATGTATATAATAATTAATAACAAAAAATGCTTAAATAGCACTTCTGAACTTCTGTTATTTATGTTAGAAGCATGCCATAAGTAATCCTTTTACCAAGTTATTTTCCATAACTGAAAAAGATAAAATCATAAGAAATATAGTTTTTATAAATTGAATTCTTAATTAAAGGATACATACCATTTTCTTATTTAATATTCTTTGTTAGTGCACTTGTAATGGATATTGATTTTAAATTGCCTGATGGTTATGAACCTATAAAATATTCTTTAAAATATATGGAATTGCAAGAATGAAATAACGTTCATGTGTAATAATATTAATAATAAAAAAAAAAACTTTGCTGTGCCTACTTTGTTAGCCTGATGAAGAATTTTTTTTTTCCCTTAATGCTGGTTTTATGGTGCTGTTTTTACAAAATTCATGGGACTTATTTTCTTTGATAAAATATAAAGTTAAAGGAGAAGACGTCAGAAAATAAATAATCCCAGTGGCAGAAACACCGCGACACGGTGACATAGTCGCGGACACAGAAGAACGGCTTGCAGACAGTTTTTGTCTGCACTGATAAAAAAATTTGTCTGCAACTTTCGGATAACAGTTCAGTTATAAAAATTTCTGTATCAAAACTAAAACTAATACTTTTATTATTTATAATTATTTATATTGTGTTGTGTCAAACATTGCTATAAAATATTTAATTGAATGAATACAATTGTTTATTGTTCTGTAGTAAAATTGTATTTGTTTATTGTTGCACGAGATCACCACTGATGTTAACCCCCCCCCCCCCCCCCCCCCCCCATCTGCTTTCAGGCTTTTTGAGTGTAAACCATTTTCACCCCTGATTACACACAAATTTTGCAGTCCTTCCACTGGGTAAATAATAATACAGAAAATTCAAAAAGTATGATCCATTTTTAGCAATTCAAGTTTTTAAGTCATAATCAAAAAATTTTTAGTCTAGACTGCTTGGATTGCAGTAAATGTAAAAATACTGCAGCACAAAATAAAAGTAGCATAAAGATATTTTTTATTTGCTTTTTCTGTTTAAAAAAAAGTTGTTAATAAAAATCTGGTGTTGTATGCAATCCTCTACCAAATTTAAAAAGTAAAGTACCTTAGAAACTTACTCGGTTAAAATATTCTTTTCACTAAATTTAAAGAATTTATTTGCGTTTTTCTGAAAATTTCCTTAAAATTACCTGAATTTTTTGACATTTAGAGATGTTTAAGGATGCACACATTTTGTGAACAGTGAATTGTGAACAAACTCTTCCCGTCCCATTGTGTAATAACCATTCTCTGCATTGTGTCTTTTTGAATTGATAAATCTTCACTTGCATCTGCTTAGAGATGTAAGGTGAGAATATTCTCCGATGCTCCAAATTCAGAGAATAATTGAGAATGTTCTTATTTTTCTTAAATATATAAAAAATGTTCATGTTTATGACTTAAATTATAAAACTTATTCATAATTATTCAGTTTTAAAGGCACAAGTAAAACAAACTTATTTCATTTCACGATATTCTCTTTACAATTCATAATTTTCAATCAGAGAATGTTCTCCAGTAAGCTCCACAAAGCAATTTTTCTAAACATTCATTACTTATTCCATGACAAAAAGCATTCAGCGGCAAATAATGAATAATTATTCATATTAAAATACAAATTAAATTTTTTTTAATGTTTAAAGATTTGCATTTGTAACAAAACCATCACTAAAATTTGAAATTTAAAGAAAAAGTTCTCCTTAGAAAAATTTTTGGAAAAAAAAAAAAAAAGATTTATTTAAGAAATCTAATTCACAAAATTCATATTTCTGTAATTCTTATTCTATATATAAACCATAGGTTTATTGTGTATTATATTGATGATTTTTAATTAAGCAGTAATTTGATGGTATGCGCGTGAAAATTAATTTGCTTGAAAAATATTTCATTTCTGAATCATAAAAGCCTCTAATTTAAAAATGAAATTGCACTAAAAAGTTCGCAAATGTAAATTAAACAACATTTTAGAGTAAGTAATAGATAAAATATGTTCAATTTAAATTTAAAAACCGAAATAACAAATAATTTAAAAATGAAATTAATTTTATTTTGTACTAATTTGTTACTTAAAATTCAGAATCAAAGTTAATATCCAGCTTCATCTTTCGATAAAAGATCATTCATATTACCTTCATTAATGACGAATAACTTATCTAGTTCTTTATCAATGACATTACTTTGTTTAAACTCAACTGTTTCTGCTCTTTCTTTGGCCAGTGTCTGATTATTGCACAGGTACAATGGGCCAGTGCCCTGGGCATGAAATTTCCAAGGGGCACAAAATTTTACTGACAGCTAAAAATATATGGTTTAAGTATCCCAGTTTTTCCTTCAATCTGTGATTTGTTTCATTTATGAATAAAGTTTCAAAAATAAGAGCTGTCATTAGGCTCACTGGGAAATTTTTATTCATCTTTGGGAACAAAAGGAGAGAGAGATTATTTCAGCATAGTTTATATTTCAGTCGACCTGTTTGCCTATTGAAAATTGTGTCTGAGTAGAAATAGATTAAGAAAAAAAAATTGGAGGGAGGGGGGGAGGAGAGGTTAGTGGATGGACTAAAATATTGTTTTCAACATTAGATAGCTGAAGCATTTGGTCTTCTTGCACCCCCAGCTAATTACAATCCTAAGTTTTTTTTCCACAATTTCACCCATTCTAAGGGGGCATGGAAAACTGAAAGTGCCCTAGGCACAAAAATTTGTTAGTCGGGCCCTGTCTTTGGCTTGTAATAATTTATGTTGTGAGCTACATATGTCAATTTCTCCCTCCTTTCAACAGACAAAAAATTTCTTTTTGAACTGTGAACAGTCTCAGTAGGTGTTAAACAAATTCATTTTTATTTCAAACAAATAAGTGTAAAACATTCCAAAGCAAAAACATAAATAATTAGAAATATTTTTTACTAAATTCACCCTTTAAAAATAAGTGCCTTTAATGGAATAAAAAAAATCTCATTTAATAGTTTGTCACTTTATTACTTGGGTTATCACTAGATTCTATGTTCAATAATTTATATGATTTTATCTTTTAGCCTTGAAGAGATTTTTTTTTTTTTTTTTTTTTTTTTAAATATCTACAACTAAATAATTTTAATTAATCTGATTATTTTATTGAAAGCAAAATTTTATAAATTTCTTAACTTGCACATAAATTTTATAATAATCATACAAAGCACACATTTCAAAATTACCCACCATTATAGCTTCTGTAAGAAAATTCTCGATTATTCTCTTCGAGGAGAATATTCTCAGAAAGGTTATTCTTTAGAATTTTACAACTCTACATCTGCTATAGAGAAATTATAAAAAGTGCGCTGTGTTGATATATTGTGATGTTCATTCTATCTCTGTAATATTTCACTGGGCATATTTAAAAAAGGAGGGATAATCGAACTTAGAATTCTTATTCCAAAAATCTTAAAGATCATCCTAAAAATTAAAATCTATGAATATGATTTATATTATGTTAATTAATTTTTTACTTTATTATTATTATTTTTGTTTTTCTTTGACTGTATGCTTGCTCATGTATGCTGGTGGAGAAGTTATCACTATCTTGTCTTAAAATTTTTTGATTTTATGTTAATAACCTTTTTTTTTTTTTTTAATCAAACTAATACTAAAAGTTTTTTAATTTACTTATTTGAAGGAAAATATAAAATGAGAAAATCAGGCTGTTGAAAGCAATAAATATTTAATAATTAATAATAACAATAATAAAATATAAATTCTGAGTTTTTTATGTTATCTGTGGCCATACTTATTAAAGTATAGCTGAATATAGATTAATATATGTTTTTTTTTTTTTCCCTTATCTGACTTAAAAATAAATGTTATTTTTGATATAATAATGTGAATTTCTTATTTCTTTCCTACTGGAAAAGTATATAACTGAGAATTTTTTAATTTTTCTGTAGCTTGAAACAAATGAAGAAATCAAAAAAGAAGATAATCGCTTATCAAAAGAAATTAATGATATGATGTCTCATCTTAAACGAATTCAAGCACCTAATATGAAAGCTATGGAAAAGTAAGTGTCTTTTCTTAAATCCATGTAATTTTGTTTTCTATCAATTGAAATGATATGTCTTGTGTGACATTGTCATGGGCCAATTCAGGCAAATACATTGGGATTTTTACACTGCTGCTTCACAAAATTCCACTTCATAAAACTGGCTCTTTCACAAAATTCATGTTCATAAAATAGGTTTCTTCACAAAATTCAAAGCAATAAAATAGGTTCCTTAAAAAAATTCAAATTCGTAAATTCGAAATTTCATTCAAAAGAAAAAAGGTCGTTTTAGAAAATTTTTCCATGTTTTCAGTATTAAGTACTATCTAAAATTTGAAAATTACTACCTAATAATATACTAAATTTGATATTAAACATTCTGTAGAGGGGCTGATAAAAATGAAAGTTTTGTGCACTATATATAGATTTTCACAAAACTGAGTCATAAAAATGAAAACTTAGATTTAACCCATATTGTACTTAATTTCAGAAGTGTAAATTTATTGGATTTTGTTTTTATCTGTTTTGTTGTTTTATGTGACTTGTGATTTTCTTTGGATGCTAAACCATAATGATATTCCCTGTTGTAATAACTTCTAGATTTTTTCCCCAGTAATGCAAACAGGAGAAAGAAACTAAATGCAAACTCTTATATCAAATTCAAACTTATAAAATTCTCATCAGGGATACATTCAAGAAAATTTCATTCACAGAGTTTTCAGAAAGTCTGTGAAAAAATCACGTGTGTATTTATGATAATCAAAATATTAACAGGGGTAAAACTTTTCAGGGGCTACCCCTGAATTCAGGGTTTTTTTAATTTTTGCTGTCTCTGAATTTCATGTTAAATTATTTTATTTTTATAGAAATTTGTAATTTTGATTGTTTAATTTGCCTTAAAATGTATTAAGAACTCTTTAAATATTACTTATTACAGGTAGCTATATGATATACATTATTAAGTCTCCCTCTATCTGCATGCAAATAGCAGATTTCAGGGTTTTTGCATCTTAGGTAGTTTCACCCCTGTATTAAGTGCCCCAGAAGTAGTCCCACCTGTGGGCAAGAGGTCCTGCTCTCCGTGTTGACAGATGGGAAGTGCCAGTTTTAATCCCAGCTCATGCTCATCAATCTAGTCTTTCGAAATTTCTGTGGTTTTCTCTAAAAATTTCTTAAATACAGGCTAGGATCCTTAACCCCTTAATGTGCGCTGTCCTCGTTGCGAGGATGCAAAATTTAAGATCCAGCTGCAAAAATTCATCCCAAAAAATTTTTAGCAAATTTTTACTTTTATAACATAGCAGAAAAGGCTGTTTTTTCTAACCTTAAAATTTCTTTTAGTTTAATTTAGTTCATGAATTCCGGTGGCAGTATAATTTAAATGATCTGAATTGTCTTGCGCCGCAAAGGGTTAAAAGACCCCATAGAAGCATTCCAGTTATAGGACTCGTGTGCAGTCATTTGGCTTTAACTTCCTACACCACTGCAGAAATGGTTAATTATATTCATTTCTATTGTATGTTAATTATTTTATTCATGTATAAATTTGTGTAAAAGCATATTTTAATTCTGTGATGGGCATTGTAAGAACCCATAGAGATTATATTAAAATCAATGTAATCTTTATAATTCTGTTACATTTCCTCTAGAAATAAGCATTACAATCTCATGTAGATGATAAGTACAACGAATCATTATAATTTCTGTAATGTTTGGTGTGAACAAAATCTTATTTGATCTGATTGATCTTCAGAAGTTAGTTTTAATAAACATTTTCTCTAATTTTAATTTCAATTGTTTTTAAGGTTGGATGGTGTGAAAGAAAGATTGAAGGAAACCGACACAGAATTTGAGAATGCCAGAAAAAGAGCTAAGAAATCAAAACAGACCTTTGAAAAAGTGAAAAGGGAACGATATGACAAATTTATGAGATGTTTTGATCATGTTTCCAATAAAATAGATGAAATATATAAGGTAAGAATTAAATTCATAACAATAAAAAGCATTTATTTTTATTATTATTATTTATGAAATTAATTTTTGTATCATAGTGAAGGAAATCTATAAAGCTAAATCATTAAACCTGTGATAAAATGTTTAGTAATCTTAAAATTTAATTGTAATATTATATATTAAGGGCCCTCTTCACTCACTGCCGCCGGAAGCCGAAGCTAATGTTATTCTATGGAAAATTTTTCTTCACAAATAACTTATTAACTAATACATATTTTTAAATTCTGTTTTCCCATTCTGAAAATTTCCAGCTGTTAAATTGACGGACCTTTTTTAAAAAATTATTTTTTATATTTTATTTTGAAGCTGCAAAATATAAATTTTCAATATGTGAAATTTTTTCATTTTGCAATTTCAAAATAAAATATTAAAAATAAAAAAAATACATTTTTAAAAAAGGTCCATCAATTTAACAGCTGGGAATTTTCTGTATGTGAAAACAGAATTTAAAAATATGTGTTAGTTAATAAGTTATTTGTAAAGAAAATTTCCCCATAGAATAACATTGGATCAGGCTTTCGGCGATGGTAAGTGAAGAGGGCCGTTAAGTGGTGATTTGCAGAAATATGTTTTATAAAAATTCTTTGGGGCAAAGGGTTATCCTAGATATTGAACTCTTCTGTTTATGTAAATGTTTTTACTTAATCTAGAATTTTTTGGTATAGTTTTTATTTCTGTAGTTAATTATTTTATGCGTATTGCGCAGGTTGAGGAAAATTTATAGAATTTGCAAAGAGTTTTCAAATTTTCTGATGATTCAAAAATTTGAAACTACTGACTTTTCCTTTGAAACAAAATATCCCAGATGATACTCTCAGAAATAATTTTTTTCCAGTTTCCATAATCATTTGCTATTTTTCCTATGCTGATACTTTAAGACACATGACCAAACTATGTTCAGCATGTTCTTGATATTAGCTTGCACTTGCTTTATTAGCAGTTGATAGGTTCAGAATTTTTCATGGTTTGCTCTGAAACTTGCAGAAATATAGGCTGGGATCCTTTAGAAAGATCCACCATAGAGGACATTTCACACAGTCTTAGGTCTATGTCTAGACAGTTGGCCTCAAACCCTATATCAACACCTGGCTTGTGCCTATTTTTTGGTTTCTTTTTGCTCAGCTATCTGCTTTTCATTGAGAATTCACATGCTACTTGGCTTGCTATTATCAGTTTCTTCTCATATTCGAGCAGCTTCCCTTGGTGGTAAATACCCTCTTGGTGGAAGAAAGTTTTGCGGTGGCCTCAACGTACTAATTCTCCTTGTAATCGTTTTTCTACTGCATCTTTTTTTTGCAGTGGAAGTCTCTCCATCAGAGAGAGACTTTTTGGAAGCATTGCAAATTTTATCTAAGCATAGGCACTAAAAGTGGATTTTAAATATTTATAAGACTCTTAAGTTTAAGAATCAAAACTATTTAAAAAAATGTTTAAAAAAAAAAAAAAAAAAAAAAAAATCTGGAATAGCTAAAATAATAAATTATTTAATTCTTTCATTAAAATCATTTTGTTCTAGTATAACATTGGCTCTCTTTAAATTGTCAAGAGTAGAGGTATAAAATTGAGTATATAAATTTTATTTTTTGCTTTAACATTTTCTACACATTTATTTCTGTGTGTGTTTTTATATAATAGAAGTAATGAAAATGAATTATTTTCTTAGAAATAATTATCATTATTACACTTAAGGTAATTGGTAAGTTTATTTTAGTGCTATCAGTATGATTGTTATGTATATGTTTTTGTGTATCTATATCATTTATGTCAAACATTTTCAGGCTTTGACCAATAATCAGAGTGCTCAAGCTTTTCTGGGACCTGAAAATCCAGAAGAACCATACCTAGAAGGCTTGAATTATAATTGTGTAGCTCCTGGAAAAAGATTCCAGCCAATGAGTAATCTTTCTGGTGGTGAAAAAACAGTTGCAGCACTTGCTCTTCTATTTGCTGTTCACAGGTAGGATAAAATATTGAATAAGTTTATTACTTTCCGAACACTATAGTGAGGAAAGTTATTGTAATCATGTCAAAAACCGAATTTGAGATTTTGATGTTTCTATATGTTTCAAGGTCCACTGAGTCCGTTTTCACTATTTTTACGATGATGTGTGTGTGTGTATGTCTGTGAGTGGAACACGCTAGCATCTAAATGCTTTGTTTGAATAAGCTGAGAGTTGGTACGTATATTGTAAAACATAGTTCAAACCCTATTGATTTTGGTGAATCTAGCACTTATAGTTTTTTTACAGGGACACCAGAAAAAATTCTTTATCATTATGGCCTATGGGGCCAAATTTTTAAAAGTGCAATAGCATCTAAACGCCTTATTCAATTGAGCTGAAAATTTATATGAATATTATAAATCATTGTTGCACTAACTATAAACATTTTGGGGAATCTAGCATTTATAAGTTTTTACAGGGACACAACGAAAAATTCTTTGTTATGATCTATGGGCTCAAAGTTCAGTAGCATTAAATAAAACATCGCGTAATATATGAAGAAAAATACTCAAACACTCTATTATGGTTTTCTCTCTTTTGTTTGTTTAAAAACTCCTCTTTCTTTACTTTATCTGCAAAACTGTTAATTACTCAGTGTTCGGAAAGTCGAGTGGAGTCACTCCAGATTTTTTTTAAAAGGTATTATAACTCAGAAAATAATACTGTAATACAAAGAAAATATAAATATATATATATATACACATATAGAATATTTCACTTATGTTGTTCTTCCGACTAGAATTTAAACGGTTTGCATTATTGGAGAAAAAAAAAAAAAACTAACAATCAAAATAATCATAAAAGCAGCCTGTCACAATAATAATGAAGTTAGTGATATAAAAGTGTAATGAAATACAGAAGTTTGCAATATTTTGTTAAAATGTAAGGCTTTTAAAGTATTGTATTGAACTATTCCTGACTCTACTTTCTGCATGAAGTTACTATGACACTCCAATTTCTTATTCATTTTAAGTGATTAGAAACTGCTGAATAACTTGTTAATTGTGAGCTACATCCACTTGCTAGTTATTTTATTTTTTATAGTTTTCTAAAAGGGGAATGGCAGATAAATCATGGAGATGAGTTTAATATGGAAGATTTTTCCCCCAGCAAGATGTGCTCCGTGTAACAATGTTCAACAATAGAATTTAAACTGCCATTAATTTTTTTAGCATTTTGCTAAAAGGGATATTGTGTTTTGCTAAAATATGTCAGTAAGAATTTCGCTAAAAAGCTAAAATTGGATTATTTCATGAAATATCTCTCTAACTTCTTCTAATTTTCATTAAAATATTTGTTAACTAAAATTATGAAAACACTGAAAATATTGGGAATTGTTATTTACTTATATATTTGGATTTATTTTTGACTTTTAATGGTTGAATTTAACTGCAAAAATATTTAAAAGTATTTCAGAGTTTGCATCATAGATGCGTTCTCAGTACTAGTATTGCATTTGTTAAAATTGAAACAAAGTTTTCCTGTAAATATATAATTAAAAATGAAGTATTAAACTTTAATTATAAACATAGAAAAAATCTTAAATTTACTTTGTGCGCCGTTGTTTAAATTTTTCAGCCGGGTACCCGGCCCTCATCAGAACGATATCCTCTGTGGAAGACTTGAGCTTGACTGATGTTGATCTTCTTTCACCATGAGGTGGCGCCATACACGGTCTGGGGCTACTGCACCGCTGTCGTTGCATGCCTCACTGTTGGTTGTAATTTCAATTCATTCTCTGAAAATTGCGTAGTAATAATCATCGTAATTTGCAATTTTATTGGCTTTATCAAATTCCATTTTAATGTCTTGTTTATTAAATGTTTTGGCTAAGGCTGTATTACACTTTCCCATTTTTATATCATTTTTGTGTTCATTAATTCTTGTTTTAATTTTTCTTTTTGTAACTCCTATATAAGATCCTGGTTTATTGTCTTGATTTTATAAAGTTTTCCTGATTCATATTTCTTAAATCGCAAGTGTGGATGATTAGTTAAAAACTTAAAATCATCAGTGAACAGCAGAAATAGAAGACAAAATTGGGGATAACCAAGTTAAGAAGAAACAAACAAACAATAATATCCAAAGAATTAAATTAATTTTGAAAAAGCTAAAATACTGCTTTGTTCATTTTAGCTAAAATGCTAAAGAAACTTTTTTGCCAGTTTAAACCCTGTTCAGCAGTATTTGAAAAATATCCTAATCAGTGGATAAGTCTCAGATTTATTAAATAGCCCCATAGATCGCCACACTTAACACAGAGCAGTTAACTTAAACAGCAAATTAAAATCCGAAGCATTTGAAATTTTAGTAGAATACAGTGTATGTAATATAAAGTCCTAGAAAGTTGTGAAAGGTAGTGCTGCATGTTTAAGGGAAGAGAGGAAAAGAAGATGAGGCCAAAGTTAGCTGCAATTTAATGATGGCTGTGTGAACAACCACAAAATTTAAGACTAAAGTAGCAGGGTTGCTACAGTACCTGAAAAACTCAGGTTTTGAAGGGAAAACTCAGGGAATTTGAAAATCTATTAAAAAACAGGGAAAACTCAGGGAATTTCAAAATTTATTGCAAAAACAGGAAAGATTCAGGGAATTTTGAATTTTTTTGGAAAAACGTTGGAAATTTTTTCGTAATCAAACATTTTTTTAAAATTTTTGTGCTTTATAGTGAATTAATTATGTTTTTTTTTTTTCTCCAACCAGGGGTGCAGAATATGTCCGAATAAGGTTCGGGGGAAATTTAAACTGACTGGGGAAATTTTGAATATTTTTTTTTTGAGAAAATAAAAATGTAAATCAAAAATAACAATTTGCTACTTTGAAGTGCTTATACAGTAACAGCGATATTTTTATGTTACACTTTATACTTATTCTCTTAAAGATTTATTACATAGAACAAATGACTTTGTATAGCAAAATAGATTTTTGCATTATTGGAGGGAAATTTATACTGTGTTTGGGGGAAATTTCCGAGGTTTGAAAATTTTCTGCACCCCTGTCTCCAACTATAGTAAGTTAATAAAATTAATAAACCCTAAATATATTCAATTGACTTGTAAACATGTTTGATTCTAATGCTGCATGATTGCATGTCATCTATTTTATTTCTAAAAGAGACAGGGAAAACTCAGGGAATTTTTTTTTTCCTGATTTGTGTAGCAACCCTGAGTAGCGTTTTTTAGTGTTTTTGAATGTGATTTTATACTCTTTCTAAAAATGCACATTTCTTTTAAGTTTAACTATTTTAATTGTTATATAATGTATGTAATTGTCAACAAAAAACTTAAAAAAATAAATAAATAAATAAATAAAAAGAGCATTTAGTCGATATTTAAAGGTTAATTCAGAACAAATTTATTGGTGTGTTGAAGCCCTTTCACA
The DNA here is from genome assembly GCA_963930645.1 of Salticus scenicus. Taxonomy (NCBI): domain Eukaryota; kingdom Metazoa; phylum Arthropoda; class Arachnida; order Araneae; family Salticidae; genus Salticus; species Salticus scenicus. The sequence continues at coordinate 120,113,687 of OZ005660.1, read as the reverse complement.
GAGTCAATTCTTAACAATTTAGCAACACATTAAAAATTTCTATAAGCTTTGTTACATCAAACACAATAAATATCCTCAATTTGGATATTTATTGTAGACAATAGTAAATAAGTAGTAAACACCTTCTTACCTTACACATAAGAAATTACTCGCCCCCCATATATATTTATTTTGCAACTGTTCCATTTTTTTTTTTTTTTAAATGTATTTTTAAATTAAATAAATTGCTTTGTGCATTTCAGTTGATTGTTCGGAAGCATTATTAATTTTCACAAACTTACTTTATGTTTTACCAATTATTTTATAAATTCATAAATGGGGTACCATTTAAAAAACAACAACAACAACAACAACAACAAAAAAAGAAAAAAAAAACTGGATTACCCTAAAAAAAAAAAATATATATGTGTGTGTGTGTATTTCCCCCCCCCCCCAACTGAATTACTGGATTTATTCATATGGGGAGGGGGAATAACTGAGAAATACATTAAGTACAAGTTCTTTTTGGTTACTCATTTTATTGTACAGTGAAACTTAAATAATTCGAAATTCTAGAATATTCGAATTCTATTTTGGATAATTTGAATTTTTCATACAATTACCTTAAAAATATTACAGTAAAATTTGTTCCCAAGATTTTTCTCAGCTAAAGTGCATTATTTTTTTTTAACCATCTTTCAAAAGAAGGATAAGGAAATACAAGAGTATTTCCTACCTACACTGTAAAAAATATGCCCTATTTGCTGCCAGAAATTCTCTGTAATTTGAGAAAATACACATATTTACGAAAAAAATTACGTTGTCAGAACGTAATTTCTAAAATTACAGGGAATTTCTGGCAGCAAATAGGACATATTTTTTACAGTGAGTGCATCAGAAGAAGATATGTTCCATATACATAGCTTAGATATAAAGTTTATGCGTTAAATCTTTGATTTTAGAAGTTTATTTTTTTTAATTTATCTCTTCTTTTTGACAAAATAGTATATGTAATTCGAATTTTTGGATATTTCGAATTTTTCTCTGGTCTCTTCAACTTCGAATTATCCAAATTCTACTGTATTTATTTTTTGAAAGAAGTGTAATTGCTTTTTCTCTTTCCTTTCTTGCCTTTTATGCATCACTTTTTTTTTTTCCTTTTAGTTATCAACCTGCACCATTTTTTGTTTTGGATGAAATAGATGCTGCTTTGGACAACACAAATATTGGAAAGGTACTAATTTAAATTTTTATTAATATGTTTGAATTGCTTGATATATTTTTTAGGGGTTTAGGTAATACTTACGATGAAGGATGTTTTTAATGATGTTCATTATGAAAACTATTTATGATTCAAAAGTTGATTATTAATTTTTCTGTGATTGTTCAAATAATGTATCATGTTTTTCTAAATTTTATCTTAACGGCCCTCTTCACTTACCGTCGCCGGAAACCCGAGCCAATGTTATTCTATGGGGAAATTTTCTTTACAAATAACTTATTAACTAATGCATATTTTAAAGTTCTGTTTTCACATTCAGAAAATTCCCAACTGTTAAATTGACACACCTTTTTTTAAAATATATTTTTTTTATTTTTAATATTTTATTTTGAAATTGCAAAATGAAAAAAATTTCACATATGCAAAATTCATATTTTGCATCTTCAAAATAAAATACAAAAAATTAAAAAAATAATTTTTTAAAAAAGGTCCGTGAATTTAACAGCTGGGAATTTTCAGAATGTGAAAACAGATTTTAAAAATATGTATTAGTTAATAAGTTATTTGTAATGAAAAATTTCCCATAGAATAACATTAGCTTCGGCTTCCGGCGGCGGTGAGTGAAGAGGGCCATTAAGCTTTTAGAATCAAATCATATTTGACAAGCATACATATTCTTTATATTTCATATTTGCTTCCTGCCAAAAAATAAAATCGCTTACAAAGAAAAATAAAATGTCTCATTTATGAAGCAAAAAGTTTATCTTTGAATTTAATATTTGTGTGCCATTGAATAAACAAATTTTCGATGAAAATGGTGGCACAACAGAAATTGTAACAAGTTAAAACTGCATGAAAGTTATATGAAAATCACAAGTATAAAAATTTTCATCTGCGTTAGATTGCTAAATTAAAGCGATTTGTTTTTCAGTATGATATTTTTCTGTTTAAAGTTATCCTTAAAAGAATTATTTAATATAAAATGAAATATCATTTTACTTCAAATAAAGTAAAACTGTTCAATGGCAGTTTTTTACTTCCTTATACAAAGTATAAGGAAGTATAGTAATCCCGATTTGCGAAATGGATTTTGTATTTCACATTGCTCGAAAACGAATGATCGCCGAATGTTGACAATTTATACGTGTGACTGTCATGATATCTAGTTGCACACCTGCAAGTGTCGTCTTAACACGAGCTCTCGTTATAGAGATATAAGGGATTTTACACGATTTTTCGTGACGTCTGTATGTGTGTGTGTGTGTCTGTGTGTGTGTGTGTGTGTATGTCGCATAACTCAAAAGCGGTTGGACGTAGAAAGTTGCGAATTGGTACATAGGTTTGTTATAACATCTAGTTGTGCACCTCCCTTTTTGGACTTTCTATGATTTTCCGTTATGGAGATATTTAGGAAAATTAGGTTCATAATGACAAAAATACATAGGTTTTGGCCATAATGTATCAAAAAACGGTAATAACTCAAAAACGGTTGAACGTAGAAAGTTGCGAATTGGTACATAGGTTTGTTATAACATATAGTTCTGCACCTTCCTTTTTGGACTTTGTATGATTTTCCATTTTGGAGATATTTTGGAAAATTAGGTTCATAATGACCAAAAATACATTGGTTTTGGCCATAATGTATCAAAAAACGGTAATAACTCAAAAACGGTTTGGACAAATCTTGCAATTTAACTGACTTCCCGACTAGCTAGACATTTGAAGCTTTCAGAAAAGCTCAGAACATGTTGACAATGCGTTTTTTTAATATTTTTGGCCAACTGTTTCCGATACCTGCTGCCTTCGGCAGCGTTACCAGTACAAATCTTGCAATCGATTTTTAACTAACTTCCCGACTAGCTAGACATTTAAAACTTCCAGAAAAGCTCAGAACACGGTGACAATGCATTTTTTAAATATTTTTAGCCAATTGCTTCGTGTCACTGCTGCCTTTAGCAGCGTTTATATGATTCAACAGAAAATCTATTTAACTAACTTCCCGACTAGTTAGAGATTTGAAACTTCCGGAATAGTTCAGAAACACGGTGAAAATGCATTTTTTAACACTTTTATCCAATTGTTTCGGATCCGAAGTCCCCCCCCCCCAAGGCACAACTTTGACATGAGTCCCCCCCCAAGGCACATGAGTCCCCCCCAAGGTACAACTTTGACATGAGTCCCCCCCAAGGCATAACTTTGACATGAGTCCCCCCAAGGTGCAACTTTGAAATAAGGCCCCCCAAGGCCCAACTTTGACATGAGTCCCCCCAAGGCACAACTTTGACATGAGTCCCCTCAAGGCACAATTTTATTTATTTATTTATTTTTTTTTTTTTACGTATGCATGCATTTTTTTTTAAATATTTTTAGCCAACTGTTTCGGGTCCAGTGACAATATTTTTTAACATTATGTATATTTCTCAAAGTGTTTAAGGAAGTCATGTGGTGCCCACATCAGATTTTTTTTAGTTAGCTAACAAGAATTTTAAAGCATAAATGGGTGAATTATCTGCTGTGATCACAGATTTCATCTTCTTTTTCATACCTAATATTTTTAGAATTTTAGTACAATAATTTGGAATAGTTCCTTTTATAATTCAAATAAATGTTTGCATTTTTAGTTTAATAAATTTTAAATTCTTTTATTTTAAATACTATAAGGATGATTTTTATGTTTTTGGTATGCAGTGAAATCTTCTAGTTATCTAAAAAACAATGGTCCATATCATTTTCAGTTAGCTGAGATTCCATAGAAATTTTCAGATAATTATTGTGAAGCAATTATTTTTCACTGATAAGAAACATGCTAAGGATAAATTCTATTATTAAATAATTCCATCAGCACATCTGTCAAAACAACAGCTTCAAAATGATGGGATAAAGCAATTTTCATACCTCCAAATGCAATTTCCATGATCCGTTCAATGAAATGGGGCTTTATTGAAAACATTAACACTTTCGCAACCGCTGACATAGATTCACATCATTTAGAAATTTGTAACTCCTCCAGTGGGCGTTTCTTTTGCAATTTGTATGTTGCTATATTTCTTAATATTCATATTTGTACAGTCAAAATACTAACTATGAATAAAAATACTTTCACTAGAAGAAGTAAAATTATTATGTATATTCATAAGTAATATAAATATGAATACAGGAAACCTTGTTCTGAAATTATTTGGATTGAAAGAGTAATACCCACACTCCACAGGTGGGACATACCATTAAAAAGACAAAAAACATGCGGTTGCGGAAGTGTTAAGAGACTCTATAGAAAACTGCTTGCACAATATTTGATTGAAGATCTAAATGATAGAAAGTAAGTCAAGTTAGCATCTAAAACGTGTAACCATGAAAAAAGTTGGCAGCTGAGCCTGGGAACAGAAACAGTGCAGATTGTTTAAAGCTGTGCAAATTAACTTTAACAGCTCAAAAAAAAAAAAAAAAAAAGTCTTAAAAATCAGGGCTGGCAGGTTTTTGACATGTGACAGTGTTTGACGGTTTTAACCATGGTTTAAATTCATGTCAAAAATGTCAAAAACCTATATTTATAATTTGTTACGTAAAAATTTAGTTTAATAAAATATAGTTCATAAAAATATTTTGAAAAGTAAATTGATTGATGTTCTTTAAAAAACGCATTGTTATAACATTTTAAATATAAAAAACAAAACTTTAGTCTTTTAAATTTCATTCTGAATTATTGTTATGTTCACTCAAAACATGCTATAATACTTTCATGTATTACTACAAAGTGTATTATGACTAGGAAGACTATTAGTTTCAACCCGGGTAAAAACATCAAAAGTTTTTGTAGACCAGTTTTGTGTAACACCAGAATAAATTAAAAATATCAGTCCTATCGTTACCAATTCGGTACCAAATAAAAGGGACAGTTTTTCTGAATCCAGGGGTGCTAACAGATTTTTGCTAGAGCAATTAATTTTTTTAAATTAACTAAAGTATGAAATTTAGGTGGAAACACTTCATTTTAATTCATTTCAGTTATTTTAAAAAGTACATGACCCAGTTTTATGGTCAAAAAATGAGATAAAAAATAAATTAAAAGTAAAAATTTAAATTAAAATTTTACAGATTGAAATCTGTCTCTGACAGAATTTTTACTTTTTTTTTTTCTCCTAATATATATATATATATCTATGCTTAATATAGTATATGTTAAATTTAGCTATGTGGTACTTTAAAAATTTAGTTGTTTTTAATAAGATATTATTTATAAGTACGTTTTAAAAAAGTAAACAAATTAAAGTTTTTCGAGAAAGACTATTATAACATTTTGATTAATATAAAAACAAAACTTTAGGCTTTTAAAAATTCATTATGAAGTATTTATTTTGATGTGCATATAAAGTGATATTTTTATATTATTCAGAAATTAATTTATAATTAATGTGTAATTAAGCTTCTTAAAGTCTCATAATTAACGTAAGGCAAGAAAAATTAAATACTTTTTGTGAATTTATAAATTAATTAATATTTACTCATACAGATTTCTTTTAAATTTATTAGTTCAAGCTGTAAACAGGCACACATATATACAATCAGTAATAATAATAAATAGCTACAAAATGATTGATAAATGATAAGTGTAATAAATATAGATTAATATAATTAATTTTCAAACGCATTAGTTTACTGTGTATGTTATGCTTTTCTTTATTCCTGTGTTTTTAACACTTAGCTTATAAGTTTATATATGATGTTAAAAATTCATAATTAACTTTGGAATTTTAGAATTTCATAAATATTAATATAAGCGTACAAAATATGCCTATGCATGCTTTGTTTATATATTTCTTAGATTTGAAACCAGTTTATTTAACAAAATTTTTATTAATTATCATCTAAAAATTATTTTAAAATCTGTTAATTTTCAAACAGCATAATATTTAGATGCTATATATAAAGCAAATATTACTAATTTCTATTTCTAACCAGATTCTAATCCATCAACAGAGTTTGAGTTTTGACGATATAGGTTTTTGACTGTTTAAATCAGTATTATACCCTTGTCATGTCAGAAACCACTTTTTGACGTCAAAAACCCAACCCTGTAAAAATGTGCTAATAGAATTTGCATTATGTCATAAAATTACCAGACTTCTATATTCTTAATTTATTTCCTTTGTAGCTGCAAAATTTTACATATTTTATGAATTGCTAATACTTCTTTTGAAACTAGACCTAATCTGGTGTTCCTGGATCACAGATAAATTTCTTTTTACTATAAATAGATATAAAAAATTATGCTATAGGGCTACTGAGCTGTTTATTCATGGGTTGAAATAAAAACTAGTATGCTGTGGTTACCACAAGACTTTCTTCTATATTTTCGTGTACAAATTCACTCAGTACAAATAATTCATTAAAACTATTATTTATAAAAATTATCTACCATGGTAAATGCAGATGATTTTCATCGCAGAGAAAACTAACATTAAATATCTAAAGAAAGACAATTTTATTCTTTATAAATAACATCTTAAAGATGTGTTTTCAGGATAGTTATCTCGCATATCAAGTTTTGTGCAGTTATAAGCCATAGAAGTTGAAATATACCCTTCCCATTCTCGGGGAAAATTGCAGTGTAACAGTGCCATCTATTAGCTTATATGCACCTGAATTAAATTAATATAATGTCTGATAATGGTCTTCTCATCTATCCAATTTTGTTCGATTATCCATAATAGAACCTGAGATGTAGCCTTTCGTTAAATTGCTGAAATTTGCTATATAGCAGTGCCACCTCTTGAGTGATTGGCACCAAAAGTTGATAGGCGCTAATTTATGTCAAGGTGTATCTACATATAAATTTATATGCAATTTTTTTGCAGTAGTTCTTGAGATACAGCCTCCCCTTGAATTGTGGAAACCACTGTATAGCAGCACCACCTGTTGAGCAATTGACACCAAAAGTAGATAGGCACTAATTTAGGTCAAGTTGCATCTTCATATAAATTTATGCACAATTTTGTGCAGTAGTTCCTGTAATACAGTTGCCACAAAATTTTTATCACACACAGAGAGAGACAGATACTTTATAGAAATGGCCAATTTGTGTTCTGTAACTCTCAAAACATGTAAATCTATCGAAAACCAGAAATCAAAAATTTTTATGAATCCTATAATTTCTTGTGTTGAATGTAGAAGAAAGTTAAAAACATAATTATCAATCAAGCATGAGATTCTTCCGGGGATCCACAATTTTCCACTTCTTTGTAATTTTCCGCTATTTCTGCCTTTGATTTAAAGAAATAAAAAAAAAAAAAAAAAAAACAATAACGAACAGTGTTAACCACTCCACGAAAGACTTTAGATTCTCAATCTTTGTCCATCCAAAATTTTAATGTCCATATTCATTTTAAACGTGCTTTATCAGATTCTATAACATATAAAAGAGTAAAATTATTCAATATTTCTCATTCATGTAACTTTTTTTATCCTGCTCCCTCAACCCTTTTTTTCATCTCTAACCATCTCCGATCAAACACTCTGCAGAAGCCTTTTGCTTTTGAATATTTCTCCATCCACAACAAAAATGTCAATATTAATTTTAAACTTTGATATTTTAGAATCCATAAAGAAGTAGAATTGAGTTTAATATTTCTCACTCATGAACTACTTTTTACTCCCCCCCCCTTTCCCCTTTTTCCACATGTATGTTCTTAAATCTTATGATCAGTTTACTTCACAAAATAATGGAGGATGTGACAAAAGTTTATATTTGGTTGGATGTTGGTGCTAATTAGATTTTGGCATATAATTGCCCAGTGGGAGACTGTTGTACTATTATCTCCTTTATTTATAGAATGGCTATATCTCAGCTTTTATGGTACACATGTGCACCAAATTTATTAGATGTAAAATGGCCATCATATCAGTTGACAGGTGGTACTGCTTTTATTTACTTTCTGTGGTTTTCCAAATGCTGTATAAAAAAGTGTACCTGTAAAACTGTATATGTAAAATCTTCATTGTGAAAAGCTTGTTGAGTAAATTTTTATGCATGTTAATCAGTAAGTAGCACTGTTTTATAAAATGATATAGAAGAATGTTTTGTGGTGGCCACATAATACTAGTTAAGTCATGCTTTCTTTTTGTTTCTATTATTAAAAAAAAAAAAAAATCTATTTTTTTTCTCATTTGTTACCATTTTGCTGTTGATTATACAGAATCACATGGAACAATTCTATTTCTATATCATATGATATTTTTAATAATACATAAATTGAAATAATTGTGCATTTCAGGTTGCCCGATTCATCCGAGAACAAACTGAGACATCATTTCAATGTATTGTGATTTCTCTGAAAGAAGAATTTTATGGTCATGCAGATGCATTAGTGGGTATAGTGCCTGATGTAAGTTATTTTTTTTTTTTTTTTTTTTTTTTTCAGTGTTTATTAAAGTAGTTTATCTAAGATATTTATCAGATGAACTTGAACATTTCATTCTTTTACAAATGAAAAATATCTATTCTTATCCCATGACTGGATACATATTTTAATAATTTGTAACATACATTGTTTAATTCTGTTATTTTGCATCTAGATCTAATTTATAAGAAATATTATGCAATTAACATATACGTATCTTGCTTTAACCCTTTCAGTCGCATTGTTCCCGCTGATGGAACACCTAATTTTAATTCTCAAGTGCAAAAACTCATCCTGGAAATTTTTTAGCAAAAATTTACGTTTATAACATAGCAGAAAAGGCCCTTTTTTAACGTGAAAATTAAAATTCCTTGTATTTTAATTATGTTCGTAAATTCCGGTGGCAGTGTAATTTAAATGATCTGAATTACCTTGCGCCGCAAAGGGTTAAAATACTCCAGAATAAATTGAAATGTTGGGATCTATGCAACTTTTACGAGTTTTTGTTGACGACAATGTTTACTTATAAAGTGATTTATTTATTAAATTAAATATTATTTGAATTTAATAAGGTTTACTTTCAGATGTTTCAAACCGAAAATTTCTCGAAAAGGAACAATGCAAATTTTTTATTTTTTAAATATTTATGATCAGCTATGTCTAAAAGCCATTTTTAAAATTAGTTTAGTAATTAAAAAAAAAAAAAAAATTAAGTAGTGAACGTTAAAGGGTTAATACATTGAGAGGAAATCTTAAAGTACGAAATGTGTAAACTGTGTAATTTCTCACTTAAGTTTGAAAAACCCCACTTTACATTTGGTTAGAGTGGGAAAATCTCACTCAGTATTTTATTCTAGTGGGAACCCTGAGACTTGCAAAGAACATTCTTAGACTTACACTTTCAAGTATACAAATATTGTAAATAATAAATGAAATCTTGTGTTAAATTTAGATGTTATTTGTAGTAATTTGTCATTAGTTTCCTAATTGTGCACATAACTAAATTCTTACTGGAAAGTGTGTCTAATCAGGAAATCATCCCATACTGTAATCATAACAAAAATCCAGTCATGCATTAATCGAAAGAGCATATATAAACGTGATTTTTCACGCATAAAGCAATAATCCTCGTCAGCTCGTTTTCGAGATATAAATTGTGAAAGTTTGTAATAATCGTTGTAACCATGCCTGAATCAATAACACCATGCCTTACTGAAATAATGAATGAAATCCAAAACAAGCAGAAATCGAAAGAGCATAGACAGTGTTCTTTCATGCAATAATCAGTTGCTCATTTCAGCTTTCAGATATATTCAATCGAGAAATAATCTCTAAAAATTTGCTAAAATAGAATCTAAAAATTGATAAAAGTCATGGTTCTGGCAGATTTTAATCGGACTCCTACCACTCCTTCTCGTAACTACATTTTTACGCAAACTTAAATATAGATTTCTCGAGAACAGGCTTATGAGGACTAACAGTTTATGTTTAAAAAATCACATTAGATTATGCCCTCTCGAATGAACGTAATTTAATTGATTTCTATTTTTACACTATTGGGATGGTTTCCTGGTAAGAATATTCTTTTATGCTTGGCTCCATGATCTATATCAAGGGTAGGCAACCTAGTGATGTTGGGCTACATAAGGCCTGAAGTGTAGGCCCACAACAAAATTCAAGAAATTTCTAGATTAAGAACTTTGGTTAATATCACAAAAGTCAATAAATTCATTTATTCATCATTTTAAAAAGCATGTTATGATAGCTAGATAAACAAATATTGTACTAATTATTGCTAATAAAATATTAATAAATTGATTTTCTTTTATTATAATTATTAATGTATAGTCATAAATTTGACATTTTATTATTATTTCATGAATAATACTAAATTTAATATTAATGTATTCTGTTCCAAATATTCATCCATGCCAAAGAAAAAATATATATATATACCGTATTTACGCGTATATAACGCACACTTAAAAAAAAAAAAAAAAAAAAAAATTAAGACAAAAACTTCAGGTGTGTGTTATACACGAAATATTTTTTTTACAGATGCATTAATTTCTCAACTTAGTATGTATGAATCAAAACATACATTAAAGAGGAAATTTTTCTTATTTTATCATAGTTATATATTGGAGAAAAATATTCCAAAAATAATGTGGTGCGAAATGAAGGCGGGGCTAAAATGTTTTGGTATAAATTAAAATGTTGACAGCTGTGAGATAATCAATTATGTTAATTGTCTTTAGTTCTTAGGATTAAGTATTACAGAATAGAACTGAAAGACATCGTTTGAAGATGACACTAAAACATCAAGTTTTGGGATTTGATTCATTTGATCCCCATTGCAGTTGGTTCACAATCTGGAAAATCCATTGCGTGTCAAATTTATAATGCATGTTATATATGAGATAAAAAATATCTTCATTTTTTTTCTTCTGAAGTACAAGGTGTGCATTAAACATGCATGCACGCTATACATGCGTAAATACGGTATATATATTATATATACATGATTCACATACACACGCATATATATATCTATATACATACATACATTGCAGCCTGCCTGAATAAAATAAATTTCTAATGTGATGGCCTGCCAAGTGCTTTGTGTTGGAAAGGTCTGATCTATATAAAACACATGTAAAATTTTATTGGAATCTGATCAATAAAACTGGAGTTTTTGGACTTTGAGTGCAGTCAGTTTACTTTTATGCACCTTGTGTTTAAAGTTTTCAATTTTAGTTCCCATGTTGTTATATTCTTTCCCTTATTACAGCTTTCAGTGTACTTTCAGGCAGGGCTAGAAATAAGCGGTCGTTAGTCGTATTTTGCGACCAGTTTTTTCATTTTGACGCCTAGAATTCCAATCATAGGTGCCATATTTGACGCCTGGATTTTTTCTTCATCATATCTAATAATTTTCTCAATCCCATCAGGCAGCAAACAAGTCTATTTCACCTAACCTTATAAAAACTAACCTAATTTAAACCTAGTAAAAACTGATTTCACTATGAAAGTAGTTAACGATTTGTTAATGATTAAATTAAACAGCCCTAAATTTGAAGATTTCTGCTCAGAAAATGCTATTAAATTGTGGTGGAATGATGTATCTTCTGGGCGAAGAATGAATTTGTGATTTTAAAAATGTATGTTTAATATTGTCATGCATTTATTACATAAATATTTTTTATATAATCTTGCATATATTATTTACAAGTTGATGCTTTATTATTATTATTATTATTATTTTTTAAATATACATATTTAATTATAGATGGCACATAAATTTTTAATTTGGACGCCCAAAAAATTTAATCCAGGCATTATTTTGACACCTAGTTTCAAAATTCTTATTTCTAACACTGCTCTCAGGTCTTCGTAATTCTGTGTTATAATTTTTTTTTTTTCTTGTTACAGCCCGGTGAGTGTACTATAAGCCGTGTTTTGACTTGGGATCTCACACAGTATCCAGAGTGATAATTTTTGTACATAGACTCTTGTGAAAATATAGCAAATACAAGTAAAGAAAGTGTAATAATGAATATATCTGAGATATATTTTACCTATTCTTTAAGATTCTTGGTTTGGAGGAGACAGTATTTATCATAAATGCAAAGGAAGAAGCTTTTGTTTCTGTAAGCTAAGAATTATGTTCGTAAAAGGATTAATGTTATACAGACTTTTGTGTCATCATTACTCTGATTTTCCAATATTGTTTCATTAATTTATTGTTCATATAGAAATATATTATCGTGTATAATATTTTTTATTTCATTCATTTGTCAGTATGAGTTACCATTTTCCAGCAATCAATATCACTCGTTGTTTAACGCAGCATGTATTTTTGTTGCTGACACAAATACTCATTTTCTGGGGGTATTTGTAGTTCGGTTATGCTGCTTTAAATTTATAAAGAGCTTAAAAAGCTGCTTCTGAAATTTCCGAGTAACTAAAAATTGCCAGTTAAGTGCTCTGATAAATGAATGTATCATGTTTTCATCCATAACTCATCAATGTGTGAAGTTTTTCATTTGTTACCAGTTATAGGTTGTCTGGGCTTACCAAAAACGTAATTACTAAGTAAGATGTTTACAACAACTATTAAATTTTATCTGTTCAGTTTTTTTTCTTGAGGGAAAATAAATTTAAATGTACTTTAAAAAATTGTCAAAATTGTATGCAGTTTTCTGGGTTACTTAACTGTTTCTAAATAATTGGAGATAATGTCTTCTGAGTATCTTCTGTACAATGTCAGTATTGTTGGAATATTGGCATTTGATTGGAATTGATTTCCAATTTAATATCAATATTAATGTTAGGATGAAAGTCGCTAGTATACACAATATATTGCTTCTATTAATTTTCTATTAATTTTTATTTATCTTCATAAACCAATGTTATTAATATATATCCTTAAAATTATCTTCTATATTTCTCTAAGTCATATTGATGATTTTCTGTCTCCCCTCCATATTCTATATAAAGACTACTATGGAATGTCCAAAAAAAACGAACCTCAAAATGTTAATGCTCAAGACGGTCTCATTTTTAATGTAAATTTCTGTTGTGAAAATACTGTAGATATCCCTAAATTGAATATTTTGATATAGGATACAAAATGGGGTTTACAGGCCTTTTTTCTCTTACAAAAAGCAATTAATTTATGAAAATTTCTCTAGTGAATTTTTAAATTTTTTGAAAATTCTGTTGTCTGGATGATTCTCTGCTGAAGATTCCCTCGAAGAGTATTTTCTTAATATTTTAGAAATTTAATTGATTTTTCAAAGTTTTTCTTTTCTTTATATATTTATTATAATTTTCTTTTATTTATTTACTTTAAGAATTTTTTTTTTTTTTTAATTCTTCTTTTTACTCTAAAAAAATTAATAAAATAGGCAGTTTTCCCCTCCCCAGCTGTAAATCTTTTCAGTGTAAACATAAATATCATTATTATTATTTACTTTATGCTTTTTTTTTTTTTTTTTAAGAAAAAGAAGTATTACACTTGTACTGTCTTTTGTATTTTGGATTTTTTATGTAGAATTTTTTTAATTAAATTAAAACAGTAAATGTTATTAGAAAATAATTTATTTTGTAGCATTTATGAATACTTTTTGAAAAGAATTTTGAGTAACTTGTTTTCTACTACATGTTATTTTACCAAGAAATTTTTATAAATTATATAGAAAGTTTACTTGCAATTGTTTTGTTTAAAAGATTTATTTATATTAATTACTTTTGTATTATCTGCATTGCTAATATTTATGCTACTTTCTTTATATGTAATTTATATGTGTTTTTTTAGACTTCCTACTTATTAGCCTCTATTATTTTGTTTATATATGATATATATATATGAAGGTTGATTTAAAAAAAAAAAAAAAAATGTATGGAGAAGGGGTTTATGAGGATAATAAAAATTGCGTATTAATAACAAACATAAAATACAAAATGGAATAAAGAGGTATATTTGCTAATCACTATTCCACGTGATCACGAAATTTATTTTAGCATATACCTGAACACAGGGCACATTTGTTAAACCTGGCTTGCTAGGAATCCTGCCCTTGTCCATTTTTAGCAGCTGTTTTAATATTACTGCCTGAATAGAATTTTTTATCAGGCATGTTTTTTTAATTTTGTAAAAAGATAATAGTCATTGGGTACAAATCTGTCCAATATGAGGGATGGCACTCCTTTTCCCGCTCGAGTGTGACAAGCGAGCAGTATGTATTGGATTTAGCATTGTCATGCAAGAAGATGACACCATCACTCAACATGTGGACACATTCTTTGCCTATAAGAAACAAATTATGAATTAGACCTCTGGAGATTTTTTTCAACATCTTCCTATTTCAGTTCCAATGAAGCATCTGCAAATCTATACTACCTACTCGCACAACTGCTGCAGTTAGTGTCATCTATCTCCACTTTGGAGGAAAATATTTTCCCCACAATATTACTTTTTTAATACAGCAGTTTTTTGGGTTTTTTTTTTTTGAAGGAGGGAGGAGTGTATTAACTCTTGTATATTTTTTATTTGTTTATTGGAATTAATTGCATAAGTAATTTTTTCCCTTTCTTTTTAAGTAAGTTTTTTTCTTTTTTTATCAACCTTTATATGTTTATTTATTCATTTTTCCTTTTAATCAATTATATATATTTTTATTTTTGTATTAAATTTGGGTAGGTAAGATTTTTTTTAAAGGGTTGCCACGCTACCTTGAAAACCTGGAATAGTCAGGGAATTTGAAAATTGATCATAAAAGTCAGGGAGTTTCAATATTTTAACTAGAATCTGGAAAAGTCAGGGAAATTCATATGATTATTGCCAAAAAGTAACAATTTTTCTGCCAATATAAGGTCATTTTGTTTTTCCTTTCCCCCCCAACCCCGTTAGCTTTTGCCAATTTTTTAAACAGGACCTCTTAGAAATGCCACGATGGAGGGCAATCTCTCCTTAGGTCAAATATGTAACTTATATGTTTTTAAGTGGTACCACAATTATTTTGTCCTTAACACAGCCAATTGTCAATATACGGTTACACTGGAATTTTCTTGGAACGTACCTGGAAAAGTCAGGGGATTTCATTCTCTTATTTCAGTTGCAAACCTGTTAAAAGTTTTTTTTCCTTTATACTTTTTATTTGTTTATTGGAATTAATTGAATAGGTAATTTTTTATTTATTTTATTTTATTTTTTTTTTTTGAGGGGGGGGGGGTGTTACTGATTGATGAATATATATGTTGTAATTTTTATAATTTTATGCATACATGATGCCTCTATTTATTATGTGTCTTATAAAACAGTTTAAAAATGTATTATTGCAGTATAATTACTCATAAATAGCAGTTTCTTCCTATATAATGGAGGAAAAAAATGTCGTCGTAATTTTATTACATTATTGTAACTACATATGGTATTTATTTCTGATTTAAAGTAAATTTATTATGTCATTCTTATGTATCTAATCATCTTTCCCCTTTCCTTGTGAGCAAACATTTTATATATTTTTTCTTTTATATTAAGCATTGCATATTGCCGATAATATTTTGAAGAAACTTATGTTCATTTTTTTAAACTTGGTATCTTGATTTTATGGTATATAGATGTTACATATTTCTTTCTTCTGTTTCACATCTCTAGGAACAAATTAACATATTTTTAAAATATATTTTAAGGCTTTAAATTTGTCAGATTTACCACTTCTTCTTCACCGTGTAAATCTGCTTTATTGCCATTACTTCATATTTTTATGGACTTAACACTGAAAAATGGTGCTTTCCTAATTCTGTTTTTTAATTCCAAACGTTGAAATTGTCGACCTAGTAATTACAAATATTTTTTTCCTTTTTTTTTTTTTTTTTTTTTTTAATTAAATGAAACGAGTGAGATAGTGAGAATCTTTACATTTTCTCATCTTAAAATTTTAATATTTGGAGAAATTCACACACATTTTAGGGTTTAATTTAGGAAGAATCTTTATGAGAAAATTACATACTAAGTTGTTTCGCAGGGAAACAAATAAATAAAAGCAGGAAAGTTAAACACATAATTGTTGATTTTGGAAATCAACTTAGGTAAAAAAAAGCACAAAATTTGTCAATTAGTGGAGCAATATTTAACTGTTTATTAAAGTGATTGGAAATAAATAAATAAAAATACATATTTCAGTATTTAAATGCGAGTAAATTTACATTTCACCTATGAGCTGTGAAAATAGATGTAATTAGCAGTTTAGAAAAAATTAGAAAATAAATGTTTCGGAAGTATATTTTTGTTATAACTTTCTAATCAGACATCTTACTTTGTTTCAAAGCGAGGATGAGAAATTTTTTACCTCTGATGAGAACCCTGGGAGAATAATCTTTAAAATATGAAGCAATGGCAATCTGTTAAAATTACATGGGGAGAGAGAAACTTAAAATCTGACCTCTTTGAAAAAAAAAAAAAAAAAAAAAAAAATCCTAACTCAGTAAGAAACTATACTATTATAATTCATGTATTTGTTTTGGAGATCTGAATAATAATATTCTGTGTTAAATATTCATTTCATCTGTACACCATCCAGTTTTTAAACTCATTTAATTGATATTTTGAAAGTGAGCATTTTTAAAATTCTAAAATAAAAAATGTCATTTTTACTTTTGTAAAGTTATTTTCCATAATATGTATTTTATCTTTTCAATAAACATATAGTAACAAATAAGCTGTTGTGGCTATGTGTTAATCCGGTGTTCAATTTTTATGAGTTTTGCCTGTCTTTAATAATACACATAACCAAATGTAAGTGACATAGAGTTCCATTACTTAGTGAGTAGAAAGTAGAAAGGCAATCATTTGATATAGTGATGGAAACAGGTAAATCTGTTAGGCAATAGGGGAATCAGACTTTTGGGAAACATCTACATAATCAGAGGTCGATCTAGGCAAAAATTGGGTCCTCTTTGCTGCCCCTTCACAAAATTCCACACCATAAAAGAGGACCCTTCACAAAATTCTAGTCCATAAAAGGAGACCCTTCACAAAATTAAAGTCCATAAAAGGGGTCCCTTCACAAAATTCAAATCTATAAAAGAGGACCCTTCACAAAATTCAAATCTATAAAAGAGGACCCTTCACAAAATTCAGATTTATGAAATGAATCCTTCACAAGATTTGTTTTAGAAAAGCGATTTTTTTCAAAAATGTTTCCATGTTTTCTGTATTATTTTTAATTAATTGGTTCAATGAAACTATTTTAATTTGATGTTAAACATTATTTAGAATGGCTGTTAAAATGAAAGGTTTTATACACATTTTTTTTTTTTTTTTTTTTTCACAAAAATAAATAAAAATTTCACAAAAAAATTTTTGTTTTTCACAAAAAGGGGACCCAAAGTTTAAAACCTGGATTGACCCCTGATAATAGGAATATGAATATTGCTTTGAACTGGAATACTTCCTACGATGGAAAGCTTTGTTTGAGCAAATATAAAAAGTTAGTTCCAAATTTCCCTCATAGATGGCACTGTGCCTTAAAAACAGCAAGAAAATAAACATAAAAAAGTCAAAACAAGCAGTTAAAAGACATTTATTTTGTAAAATTCACTACAATATTTCAATATGTGTGCTTGAAACAGAATCACAACTAAACGTTAATTAACCCCTTACCTGCCAAGGAAAACTTATGAGATTCGCTTCTCATTGTCACTGTTTTTCACATAGGCACGCATAGTTTTCCATTCACAGTTCCAGAAACATTTCGTTTCTGATTCCACCACTCCCCCTCTTCTCTGAAATAAGTAAATCCTTCGAAAGCATTATAAAACTAATTTTATTACATTCCAAAGCTATGGGACTAGTTTCATTGGTATCAGTGCAACACAAAGGATTGTATTTCTGAAAAGTGTATATATGTACGCCCAGGCAGGGCCGACGCAAAGAGGAGATTGCACATTGTTCTCCAAGCCTAGACACTTATCATCGTCTGCCATTAACCACGTTACCGTAAGTGATGTGTGTGAAACAGAAACTAAAACCAAATGAGAGTTAAAACAGGAATAAACTACTACGTCAGAAATGCCAAAGAAAAATTATTGAGGTCATCTATTTTACTTCTAAAAAGGACATGGAAAACTCAGAGAATTTTTTTTCCTGATTTGTGTAGCAACCCTGTTATTTTCTAATATTTCTAATTTAAATATAATTTAAAATATACAACCTTTAATTTTCTTCATGTTGTTGACTGCCAACTAGTTTCGCACGCGAAATTAGTTCGGCAGTCAACAACATGAAGAAAATTAAAGGTTGTATATTTTAAATTATGCTTATTGCTGTGCTTCATGGTTTAGTTTTTATAAAGTATTTCTAATTTATTTTCCTCATTTTAAGTAATTCATGTTATTTCATGTACTTTTTTTTTTATTTTTTATTCTGTCAAAAAAAATTGGCAACAATTAAATTATAGATAAAATTTAAATGGCTTATTTATCAGAAATTAGAAGATTATTATTTTCACATTTTAATTAAATAAGAAAAAACTAATCAAAAATTCCAAAATCAGGCTTCGAGGTGCACCAGGAGAGGTCATTACGAACCTCCATGCAAATGTGTGTAGCTCTGCGATCAGTCGTTTTCCTAAAAAGCTTTGGATATACATACACAATGACACACACACACACACCTTATTTTATTATATGTATAGATAATGCACATCCTGCTGTTTTTATTTTGTTTTCTCTATATATTAAAAAAAAAAGTAACTGTCGCTGGCATCAATTTTTTTTGTCTGCGACAGCATCTCGTGGAGGGCAAAGTGCTCTGCATCATAAGAGGTATCAATGTGTTCCGTATGCTTCAAGGATTGCATTTCATAATGATGTCATTCTGGATTCTTCGCAATATAATATGGCAGCCTGCATGCTGTTTATTTTAGATTTGTGATTTATCTTTTATGATTTAGCCATAATCGTGAAAATATATCGACAAATCCAGTTGTGGGGAGATACTACAGGTTGATTCAAAATTAGTGTGACCAATTTCAGAGCATCAGAAATTTTTATTGAATTAAGTTATTTACATGAAATTTTCAATATAGTTTCTTTTAGCATAGTACATTTTACGTAAATCTTTAGGCCAAGCCAAAAGAGCTTTTTCGACCATTTTTCGAGGTATTTTCCCAACTTCCTCTTTGATTGCTTTTTGTAGCCCTTGAAGTGTTCTTACTTTACGTCTACTTAATTGATTTTTTAAGTGTCCCCATAAAAAATAATCACAAGGAGCACAGTCAGGGGATGATGGTAGCCATTTCTCAGGAGGAAGAATTTTTTTTTTTTATCTTTTAGCCATTTTATAGTTGATTTTGCAGTATGACTTGGTGCAGAATCTTGGTGAAAAACAAAGTTTCCTTGTGGGTAAAGACATTTACTTTCTTTGATCATGTGCTTCAAAACTTTATTCTGATAGTATTTAGCATCAATTTTAGCCTTTGGGTTTACAAAAAATGGCTTTGTTAAGCCTTGAGAGGACATTCTCATCCGTACCATAACACCTGACGGCCAATTTGCCTTTTACAAAACCATTGCGTCTGCGACACTTTTCGGGTGAAATATATTGTATCTTCGTTTTGCCATTTGTGGATGACAGATAAAACAGGGCTTCATCCGATGCTATCCATGTTTTGTATATACCTTTGCGTAACATTAAATACAGAGGCCAAGAATGTTTTCTTAGTTTTTCTACGGTATTTGCAGACATTTGATGACAGACTGGTTTATTCACTTTTTTATAGCCAATTTTCTTTATCTGACGACAAATTGTAGATTGTGATACCTGTAGTTTCTTTGCTAAAGTTCTTTGAGGCAGAGGATTTTCTACAGTGATAAGTCTTTTCAGCTTCTTTTTTTTCTTTTTCACCAAGACTTCCTTTCGTCCACATTGTTTCTCTGGAGCTTTTGATTTCCAGCCAAATTTTATTTCTTTTCGAAATTTAGATAGTAATCCATTAGAGAAATGTCTTTTCTGATTTTTAAATGCTTTATTTATAACAGAATTTGAGCAATCATCCTTCAAAAGCTTTAAAATTTCGTTTCGGGTTTGAGGATCTAATTTTGGAACCTTAATTTACTCCCACTAATAAAAATAGTTAGATTGGTATTTTAAACGTCTCACTTTTAAAATAAAACTTTTGGTAAAGCGATTAAAATATACCAGAAATAGTTATATTCTTTTAAAATTGGTCACACAAATTTTTAATCAATCTGTATAGTTGTTTCCAAAGTGTTTTGAAAAAAGTGTTCTTTCTTAGGTGCTTAATGATTGGTGTCGGTTATATCATTCTTGGCAAATTTATCGCCTCACCAGCAAAATGGAAAAGTACTGATTATATACTGTCATAAATTAACTAAAAAAACTCAACAGTAAAAAGTACGGGCATTATAAAAAAATAGATTCTAATTTTTTGAAAAGGTTAGTCTAATTTAATTAAAATGTTCTTAAAAAAAAAAAATAAATAAATAAAAAAAATAAGTGCAGAGGACTATGATGCAGGTTTTATCCATCTCAATCTACGGATAAAACGTTGTCGCCAGTTTTACGAAGGTTGGACATACATCGAAATCGAAAGTTTACCGAAAATATAATTGAATAATTTGAAAGTGATGTTATAATTTGAAAAAAAAATAAAAATAAATAACTAATAGTCTTCCATATTAAACTAAATTATCCTTTTGCCAAAATTTCATCAAAATCTTTTTTTTTTTTTTTTTTTTTTATTTGAATGAAAAAGAAAATTATTTTTATTTATTTACTTATTTTTTAACAAGCAATTCTGCCAAAACATCCATCGCCAAATAGTGACAAAAACTTAATTGTCGCCAAGGTGTTCATATACTATATCTGTAACCCAAAATGGTCTAGATATTACGAATTTCTTTCTTTTCTGAAAAAATATTGCTGATTTTTAGCATATAATTTCATAAAAAACTAGTATGTTGTGGCCACCACAAGACTTTCTTCTATATTTTCCTATACAAATTCACGCAGTAACAATATTTAAAAAAAAAAAAAAAAAAAAAAAATTTTTTTCAAAGTTTTTTTTTTCGTTAAAAGTAAAAAAAATCGATAACTTTGTTTTAAATTACCACATATTTATAGTTCAACCATTCGTTTTAAAGGTATTGACGAGACCTTTCAAAAGATACCGATCTTGAAAATTTACCCCCCCTAGGGGGAGGGGCGAAGCGATGCCCCAAATTTTTTTCCTAATTAACTACTACTATTATCAATAATTCATATTAATTTCACAATCACAGGTTAAGAATAACTCTCCTTATGTACATTTATATGAAATTTTGTCGTATACTGCCATGTTAAAAATGCAGAAAAAATACGATCACAGCGCCAACTGTTGAGCGATTGATCCCCAAATCTAATCAGCCCCAGTTTATGTCAGGGGCCAACTAAATACCAAGTCTGGTTAAATTTCGTAAAAAAAAAAAAAAAAAATTTTTTTTTTTTTTTTCGTTAAAAGTAAAAAAAATTTATAACTTTGTTTTAAATTATCACAGATTTATAGTTCAACCATTCGTTTTAAAGGTATTGACGCGATCTTTCGATACCCATCTTCAAAATTTACCCCCCCCCCCCATGCACAAATTTTTTTTCCTAGTTAACTACTACTATTATCAATAATTCATATTAATTTTACAATCACAAGTTTAAAATAACTCTCATTATGCCCATTTATATGGAATTTTGTCCTATGCTGCCATGTTAAAAATTTGCATAAAATGCGATTACAGCACCACCTGTTGAGCTATTGATCTCCAAATCTGATAGGCACCAGTTCATGTCAGGGTGCAACTAAATACCATGTTTGGTTAAATTTCATTCATTGGTTCGTGAGATACAGCGTCCACAAAAAAATGATACAGACAGACAGACACACAGACATTTTTTAAAAACTATCAATTCGTGTTCAGGACATCCCACAACGTGTAGATCCGTCAAAAAACGGAGGTTGAAAATTTTTGCGAATCCAATACTTTCTCTATATTACATATACAAGAAAGTAAAAATGAAATATTATATATTTCAATTTGACATTAAATATGGGTATTTCCATTTTTTTTTTTTTTTTAATGCAGTATTAATTTTCCTATCCAGTGAAAGGTAAAGAAGGAAATAGACTGGCAAAGTGCCATAGGGGTTAATAAGTGAAGCGAGTCGTGGGGACACGAAGCCTTCCTCGGGGGTTGGTGAGCGGGGTGAGAAGGGGGCAGAGCCTCCTACTTAATTATAAAAATAACATGCCTAAAAATGACACAATATTTGCTTTTGCACGTTGTGTAAAAAATATTGCTTGTTACATATATTTCTAGACTTTAATAAATGTCAAGCAACGTGCTAAGTTAAGAGGTATTTTAAAAATTTATAAACTTGAATATTGTTAAGAAATTAGTATTTTGTACCTATTTCAATTTCATTTAAAACATATATACATCTATATCTATATGTGTACAGTGGCGTATGCAAGCCTCCCCCCCCCTCCCGTTGACAAAATGTATAAGAAAAATTAGGCTGTTCCTTACATTTTTTTTATTTTTTATTTTTCACATTTTAGGCACAAAAAATTTATGACAAGCGTAGAATATTTTTTTCTATGAAGTGGTTTAAAATTATTACCTTTTTTTTTTCATTACTCTGCGATAAACACTCCTGATAATAACTAAACTGTTGAATTAAAGTTTAAATATACTAAACTAGCAGAGTAACTTTAATAAAAATTTAAGAGGAAAAATTACATGGCAGTTATGCATTTGATGTGGAAGACTCAATGAAGAAAACTTTATATATTAACAAACATAATTTATTATGAGTATGAATATTTACAGATGAAAAAGAAAAATTAAATAAACCAGCATACCCTGCTGGTAACTCAAAGTCGAAACTACATATTACAACGTTGAAAAATAAGAGAAAGAAATACAGATGCGAACACCTTTTATACAAATCACAAACAAATATTTGCATCTTGCCATTGCCACTTGGCAATTGGTAAACTAATCTTCAATATCACTGGCTTATTATCTTACAACCATGGACATTGTTTTTGATGAGAGTGAACAGAGACAAGAGCAATAACTGTGATTCACCCTTATTACTCACATGTTTACTATTTCAGCTATTCACATCTGTGGAATGAACTTGAACAAGAAGATAAACAAAAATGCGGTCATGAGAGCTATAAAAAAAACTTAAGTCATATCAAACTAAATTTAATTTAAATAATTTACTTTATAGTATATATATAAATACCTTAACAAATTAACTTTAATTTCACTTTATAAAAATATAGATATGATTAAATATTTATATGACTTATAACAATCTCCCCCCTTTTTTAACGCTCTCCGGACAGCGTTTTATGAAAACACGTTTTAAACATTAAAAATACTTCAAAAATTCACTTCAATCAATGCCTGATCACAAAGTTTGTGATCACCCATTGATCAAAAATGACAACATGTAATATAAAGAAAAATTGCCTACAAAAATTGACATTAACTAAACAATGTCAATATTTGAAAAAATTTTCCTACAAAATTTAATTAATTGTTCTTTAACTTGTGGCTTAGTGAAAGTATCTGCCAAATTTAATTTACTAGTTACATGCATTAATTTAAATACTTTATCAAAAACCAAATTCCTTAAAAAATAATATTTTATATGAATATGTTTAGTTCTATGATTTTCAAAAGGAGAATTTGAAAAAGAAATTGCTGCCTCGTTATCACAATATATAATACAATTTTCTAACTTTAAATTTAAACTATCATTTAATAAAACATTTTTAATCCAGGTCAACTCTTTAGCTGCTTCTGTTAAACTTATATATTCTGCCTCCATAGTTGAGAGACTAACACATTTCTGTTTAAATGTTCTCCATGATACAGGAGCTTCACCTAAAAATAGTATATATCCTCCCATTGATACCCTGTCATCTCTATTGGCAGCAAAATCTGAATAACATTTCAATTCTAAGTTGTTAACCCTGGACAATTCTAATTTATAACTAATTATATTTTTAAGATAACCCAATAATTTCAAAACACTACCAATGTTTCATACCTGGATTAGATTGGAACTGCGACAACAAGTTTACAGCAAATACAATATCTGGTCTAGTACGACTTGCTATGAAAGCTAAACAACCAATTAAATTTCTATATGGGTAAGATTCCATTTCTTTAATTTCAGCTTCAGTTTTAGGGGAATCTAATTTAGAAAAAATTTCTCCCTTAGGAATTGGCAAAGAAGTAATGGGATATTTATAATTTTCATACTGCTTACAAATCTTATTGATATATTAGGCTTTTGATGAATAAACAATTTTCCTCCCTCTTTTTCAAACTCAATACCTAAAAGCTTTTTAGTCTTACCCAGAATCTTTAAATCAAAGTTTTGCTGTAACAAGTTTATCGCAAATTCCAAGTCTTCCTGATTTTTACCAAAGATAACAATGTCATCTACATACAATAATAAAATTATATTACAATTATATGTATAAACACAATTACACGATTACACCAGTCCAGTTTATGAAATTGTAATTTTTTTTAAAACATCATCTACTTCAAAAAACCAAGCTCTACTACTTTGATGGAGTCCATACAATGCTTTTTCCAGTCTACAAACTTTACCTGTATTTTTAATAAAACCCTCAGGCTGTAACATAAAAACTGTTTCATCTAATTTTGCATATAAATAAGCATTATTAACATCTATTTGTACATGAAACCAATTAAATAAACATACATATGGTCTTATAATAGAAAAATTCACTACTGGACTAAACACTTCCTCATAATTTTCTCCTTTGACCTGATTGAACCCTTTAGCTACTAAACGAGCTTTATACCTTATAATTTCACCCTTTTCATTTCTTTTAAGAGAATATACCCACCTATTTCCCAAAATTTTAGCTTTTTTAGGTGGTTCTACCAATTCCCAAACTTTGCGATCATACATGACCTGCATCTCTTGTTTCATGGCATTATCCCACTCAGATGCTTCAGGCGAGTTAACAGCTTCAAAAATATTATTAGGAATTTTAATTTCAATCAGGTTAGCTTCATCATTAGAATCTGAAGAATTTACAAGTTTACCAGCAGTTAAATTTTTACCCGAAAAATCAAAAAGTTTATCATTACATTCTATTTTCTTTTCTAAACAATATTTTTTAATATCTTGTAACGATCGTAGCCTTATATTTTCACCCTCTATTCCATAATAGATATCAGTTCTAGTTCCAGTTTTTCGAGGTACAGCTCTACGTATCCATGGAATAGAACCACATGGCGTTAAACTAGTTCCCTCTACTTCCTGAGACTGAACTACTCTCCCCCCTCACGAGATTCTAAGCGTTCTGCTAGCTCATGAATAATAGGGCCTAAATCAATATCATTATCATAATCTGGAACAGAAAAGTAAAAATTTTGACCTTTAATTACTTTATTACATTTAGTTTCATCTACCCCTTTTTTGGTTTCATTAAACTTTACATTGATTGTTTCAATTAATTTCTGATCCTCAACTATCCAAATTCTGTAACATTTGGTTTTTTGTGCATACCCCAACATAATTCCCAGTTTGGCTCTCATATCAAGCTTTTTCCTGAGTTGTTTAGGTACATTTACAAAAGCCAGGCAACCAAATGATTTTAGATGAGAAATAGAAGGCGTTCTGCCAATAAACAACTCAAAAGGAGTTTTATCCTTCTTGTGGCAAACTCTATTCCAAACATAAGTAAAACACATCAAAGCCTCCCCCCAAAATTTTTGAGGAAAACCACTAGATTCAAGCAAAGTCTTAACACCATCTAAAGCAGTTAGATTGAATCTTTCCGCCACACCGTTCATTTCTGGTGAATAAACATTTGTTTTTTCATGTTTAATACCCTGCTTTTCCAAAAAAATTTCAAAATCCTTATTACAAAATTCTAAACCCCCATCAGTTCTAATAGCAATTATTTTCTTGTTTAAAAGTCTTTCTGCCCTTCTAGAAAATCTCAAAAAAGTTTCAAAAACATCAGATTTGTTTCTAATAGGATAAACTGCAACTCTACGTGAATAATCATCAATTACAGTTAAAAAATATCTATTACCTCCCTGAGTTAACACTGGTAATGGTCCACAAACTTCCATATGTAACAATTCAAGAACATTTTTAGATCTTACTTGACCAATAGCTTTAAAAGATACTCTTTTACTTTTAGCAAGTTTACATGGTATGCAATCTTCAGCCATCTTACTCAAAACAGGCAATCCTTTAACAGCTTGACATTTACCGGTATTAATTAAATAGTCATCATTAATATGACAAAATCTATTGTGCCAAACATCAATAGGTTTAGATTTTTCCTGAACAGTAAGACTAGCCAAAGTTGCACCACTATTTGTTACATATTTTGTTGGTTTAAAGAAATACAAATCACCTTTCCTCAATGCATAGAATAACTCATTCCATCTTTATCAAAAATTCTAATTTTTCCATTACTACCAGTAAAATTTAAACCCAATTTTTCTAACTTTACACCTGATATTAAATTTCTTCTTAATTTTGGATTGTATAAAACATTCTTTAAAGTTATCTGATTATAGTTATTATTACATTTAACATTAAACTGAACAGTACCTTTTCCTAAAACATTACTCTCTTTTTCACCTACAGCAAGAGACATTTGAACATCAGTTACAGGCTCAAAATCTAGATATAAATCTCTATTGTTGCAAAAATGAGCCGTCGCTGCGGTATCAAATACCCAGGTTATTTTATCAGAATTTGCAACTGATGAATTTGCCTCAAAAAACTGAGGGAAAATTCCTGTTAAACTACATTCAGAAAAAGCAAAACTAAATTTCTCATTTCTATATTACTAGTTTCATTAAAATTTTGGGAATGAGCACTTCTATTAACACACTGAGACTTTAAATGACCATACTGTTTACATTTAAAACAGGGTCCAATTTTACTTTTGTTAAAATTTTCATTAGCAGAAAAACCATTACATTTTTTACATTTATTAGAATTAAAATTTTTACTTTTATAATTACTTTCTTTAACATTTTTAGAATTCACATTTTTAACTTTCTAGTATCCAAATTTTTACCTGTTTTACAAACGGCCGAATAAGCTAATTCAGAGTTCTTCATTAAATCTTTTTCAGCAAAATTCAGTCTATTCTCCTCCAAAAGAAGTTCCGCCTCAATTTTGTGTGGAACGAAGTCTGCATCATTCCATCTGTAAATAGCTTGTACCGTTGCTTGAAACTCTTCTGGTAAGGTACGGATCATCTGGTATCCAGTATACAATGGTTGTAGCTGGTGTTCGACGTCCTTTAACTTTTCAGCAGCTTTCTTTACTCGGCACAGAAAAAGAATAATGGGTTCACCACTAGAGAACTTTGTTTCAAAAAATTCATCTAACAGCTGTACTACCGGAGCTCTTGTTTTCCTTTCAAAAATTTCATGCAGAACCTTCCAGGCCTTGTAACCATCTGTTAAATTGCTGATTAATGGCCTTAATTCAGGACTTAAAGACTGGTAAATAATTGTAAAAGCTCTATCTTTCCTTAAATTCAGCTCATACTTTTCTCTCCAAGTCAAGCCTTCCTTGTCACTAGCCTGTTGTTCCAAGTATTTCTCATTCTCCACAAAGACCCATGCACCATAGTGCATCAAAGCCACTTTAACTTCGATCTTCCAACTATCCCAATTAGTAGACGTCAGTAAAGTCCCCTTGAACTCATTTTCTTCCATTTCAATTTATCAATTTAAACTTTGACAAAAGAAGAAAAAAACGTTCATCTGGGCCTTCTTCACAGTGTTGCCAGATTTGGGGACTTTTTTATTCAACATTCACCATTAAATTTTTATTGCAACAGTTGCCTAATCACATCGAAGATTATTCGTCTATTATGCATGTCAAATTTTACTTCTCAAAATTATTGGTGGTAGTTGAATAAAAAAGTCCCCAAGTCTGGCAACACTGCTTCTTCATGAATAACTTAACAGTCAAGCATATTCAACACTTAAATGAGTTCATTATTTGACAACTGGAACGGCTCATAAAAACTCGGCAAACTGAAGTCCTGATGTAAACATTACTCTTCACTTCCTCGTCATTAAACCATAAATTCCTCAAACTATATATCTTATGGTTAGAGGGGCATTAACTGGGCCCATAAACATGTTGAACTAAAGTTTAAATATTCTAAACTAGCAGAGTAACTTTAATAAAAATTTAAGAGGAAAAATTACATGGCAGTTATGCATTTGATGTGGAAGACTCAATGAAGAAAACTTTATATATTAACAAACATAATTTATTATGAGCATGAATATTTACAGATGAAAAAGAAAAATTAAATAAACCAGCATACCCTGCTGGTAACTCAAAGTCGAAACTACATATTACAACGTTGAAAAATAAGAGAAGGAAATACAGATGCAAACACCTTTTATACAAATCACAAACAAATATTTGCATACTCACATGTTTACTATTTCAGCTATTCACATCTGTGGAATAAACTTGAACAAGAAGATAAACAAAAACGCGGTCACGAGAGCAATAAAAAAAAAAAAAAACGTAAGTCATATCAAACTAAATTTAATTTAAATAATTTACTTTATAGTATATATATAAATACCTTAACAAATTAACTTTAATTTCACTTTATAAAAATATAGATATGATTAAATATTTATGATATGACTTATAACATAAACCACTTCATTTGCGCGGCGCGAAACATGGTTCCCCTGAAAACAATTCTCTGAAAGGATTTCACTTTTACGAGTTCAAACTCAAGGACAAGAGGGGTCGACCATATGGGGAAGGGGTGACCATTGAAGTAGTGACCTTGAAGGAGTGACCGAAACAATACCCCAACAGTAGAATACATTTTAAATGAAGTAGCGAAAACTTCTCGTCAATTAGACTTCGCTCTGTAAATAAGAAAATTCAATGAAATATTTTGCGTAACTATGTATTGAATTTTATGTTTTGTGTAGCAGTTTATACAAGCTGTACGTTATTCGTCGCTAATTAAAGATTTTTTAGTTTGATCTTCTAATTGGTGAGTTTGTTTTACTATTTTTCATTTTCTTACTCTTATTTTCGGCAAGTAATTATGATATTTTAAAAGATTGTTAAACTTAATTAAAAATTCAGAAGGACGAACCCCCTCCTTGGAAAAATCCTGGATACACCACTGTATGTGTGTGTATATATATAAAAAAAATTTTTTTTCAGTCCTCCTTTTACATTATTACAAAAAAAAAAATAAAAAAAAAAAAAAAAAAAATAATAATAATATATATATATATATATATATATATATATTATTTTAATTTTATCTTATTATTTGATACTTCATATGCATTACAGTGGTCTCTGTAGATTTTCATATTTGGAGCACTGTTTTGTGGAATATAGAATATTTTTATGAAACTTCTTACTTATTTTTGTGAAAGCAAAAAAGTATCGTGTAGACTGTAGAACCTTCCATTTAAAAATCACTCTATATCAGATTTAATGTCAAGTTACGAGTTTAATTGAACATAATGTAGGCAGTCAGCTGAAATAATACTGAAAACATGGATTTTTTTTTTTTTTTTTATAAATGTATTATCTTTATAGAACAAAATCTTGTGAAATAGCTATTTTTATGAATTTGAGAAAAGGGCCCAATTTATTGATTTGAATTTCGTAAAAGAGCAGCCAAAGGCCCAGAATTTTTGCTTTGATTGACCCTTGTCCTTTTAATCAGCATTTAAAAATAATTTTCTTCAAAATGGTCAGCTTTTATAGAAAATTCTAAAATAAATATTTAATAAATTAATGATGTTTAATTATTAGAATTTTAGTACTTATTTCTACTAATCATGTCATTAATATTTATAAGGTAACAACAGCATTGTTTGTCATCCCTAAAATCTGCACCAGTAGTCGTTACCCTCTTAAAAGAAGTGTTAAAATAAGCGTTTAATAACCTGTATGAATTTGAATCCACCCACACTAGATTCTCCAAAGCCTTCTGCTTCTTATCACACAAAAAGTTCAAGTGTTGGGGGGGGGGGGGAGCAAAATAAGGGAAGTATGCATTAAATGACAATTGGATTGAGTCAAACGTAAAACAAGCGACTAAGGAAAGAGATATGTATTTCTTGATATATTTTGTTGTTTGCTGTATTTGACATTGCTCATAAAGCATTGTATGTAATTTTTATGAAATGTAGAATACGATTTATGTGAGCTTTTTAAAATTTAACATAATATAAATATTTTTAAGGTATGATGGCTACTGGTGCATATTTTACACATTTTACCAGTGTCCGTCATCCCTGACGAACACTGGTGTTTTAAAATTTTAGATAACTGTGTAACTTTTTTTATATTAAAAATACTATATTTTCGTTTACAATTGTGATGGTATAATATTTACTTTAATTGGACTACCGGCACCAGTAGTCGCCAAGGGTATTCGTAAATGTAAACAAACGTATTTTGTCCCCAAGAACATGACCTGTATTGCACTTGTAACTCTTGTCTAGCTTGTTTAAATAAAGTCAGTCATGGTAACTTTAATTCACTAATACTGACTTTAAACCACCTACAATTTTTCATTGTATTTTGCTGTTAAAATTAAATAATGACACATAAACATATTTAGTTATAAAGAGCCTTTTCTAGTTTTCTGCTATACCTATATTTTAGAAGCACGGACATGATTACTCTATACATCTGTCCAATGTATTTTAAATTTTTATGATGCTTTTGCGAAGATGTATTTAAGTGATGTTTTAAAATTACTTCATACTAATTAGTTACTAAATATCATTTAAGCACTTTATTATGCGTTTTATATGTTTATAAGTTTTTTATTGATTGTGATTAATTAATTTTAATTCATATATATTTCAAAAGTGATAAAATAAAAAAGCTTAATTTCATAATCAGCATAACTGTGAGTCGGTTCAAAATTATTTTAAGGCTTTTTGTTATGTTTGATACAGGTGAATAAGAATTTATGTGGAAAATATTAAACGTAAAAAACATTTCTTAAGCAAGCTTTCTATTTTTCTATTCTATTACTTATGTAAGATAAACAAACTAAATATATAAATGAATCTTTTAATTAAAGAAACTCTGTGGTGCTTTTTTTTTTTTTTGAGAGGGGGATGTGAGAAGTGATATATTCAGAAGTAGTAACTTAATTGTTCCCTATAATGTTAAGAAAGATTATCGTTTGAAAAAAAAGCTTTTTATAAAAACAAAAACAGAGTAGCATCTGAGACACAGAAAGCGGGGTAAGAGGGCAAGTAAAAGCTAGGGGTTGAAAAAGAAATTATTTTTAACTCGCTCGTATATATATATATATATATATATATATAAGATCAAAAGACTGTTCTTTGCCTGTCTAGCACATACATTAGTTGAAAAACTAAAAAAAAATATGATAATGGGAACTGCATTTTAAAAATTTCGGAATATGTATAAGTCTTTTTAACCCGTTAATGCCCAAATTAATTTTGCAAAATGTATTTTGATGAATGATTCAATTCTAAACTAATACGGATAACTGAGAGTGAAATATATATATATATATAAAAAAAAAACTCTTCTATTAGTTGTAAATTTAAAGCCTATCCTCATTTGAGGACGTTCAGTGTTTTAGCAAAAAAACTTCCAGATAGAAAATCTTTGAGATAGCAGATTAATTTCCTATTCTATGCTGACAGAGATGTCAAAAGTAAAATATTATAATATATATTATTATTCAACTTGATTTAAGTTGCTATATCTGGACAAAAAGCAAATCTATGTACCAAAAAATGAAAAATCGTAAAATAACTATCCAAATTATGAAATAATAATTAATAGTAGGCACATAAAACTTTCAAGGATCATTTAGAGTGATACTGTCTGGAAACTGTCACTAGAAAGCAGAAATCATTCCAAGAAGCCACAAAAACATACGTGCCATTTTATTAGCTGTCCTCAAATGAGAACGCTGGGCATTATTGGGTTTAAAAAAACTTAAACATTCTTATAGTTCTTATTTTATGTAAAAATATTATCTTATTTATATTTTTTATGGTGGCTCAAAATCGCCCATAATGGCAGAGTAAAACTGAAACAGATAAAAATATACTTTTTTGTGTTAATGCCAGAAATATTTGCTAAGTATAATAAGATTAAGTTATAATTAAGTCTATATTTTTTCATTCTATGTCACTAATTATGAAGATATTTTGAGTATATATTTAGGAGAATGGAAAATAGTTATAATGTTGATCAAAATTACCATGATTGACTGTTGTTCTTAAATAATTAAAATTGTAAGATGCAGATCCATAATATTTGATAACATTAGCTTGATATATAGAATAAAATCTATAATAATAAAAGAAGATGTGTGTCTGTCTGTCTCTTTGTCTGTGCATCTATACGTTCAGCCCCTATTGAATGCAGAAGTATAAAATTTGACATACGGGTGCTCAGAAGCCTTCCCGAGGGGATAGTGAAAACAGAATTTAAAAATTTTAATTAGTTCTGAAGATATTAATTAAAAGTTCAACCTATGTCTAATCAAAAAGCGAGCGGATCATATTTTTCACCCTCCAAGAAGAATCCAGCACGTTCCTCAAAAGAAGAAGCACAGAGGGAAATTTTTGCACGTATTTGTAAAGCGATCCTTCCTCAACGATTCGAGGTATTGAAAATACGCCTGTACCACGAGAAAGAGCATTTATTACCGATTCTTATGATACAGTTTTTTTTTTTTTGAAAAATACGGATTTTTTATATTTAAAAAAAAGTTTAAAAAAAAAGGGTCCAAAATTTCTCTTTTTCTCGATCGTCTTTTTTAAATCGCCCTCTACGAAAGAGTAAATGTCCCATTTCTTAACAACCAGTATATTTTGAAAAGTCATTTAATCCTCTTTCGAACCATATAAAAATTTTAACAAAATATGGATTAGCGATCCATATTTTTAGATTTTACAAAACATCGATTTTTTCGCAAAACATTTTATAACTCAAAATCTTTTAGAGATAAATCATTTTTTTTTTTTTTTGTATATAGATCTCAGTTAAACGAAACAGATCTGAAAAGATTATTTCAAAAACTAATAAATGTAGTATAATCAGTTATAAAATTTTTAATTTTCTGCATTCCTGTACTTTTTTATAAAATTCTGAATCCCGCTTACCGCGTTTGCCGATCGATTCGTATTACAATACTTGATATTTTGGTTACCATGGTAACTCCCATAGGACTGTCTGGACAGTGGAGCAGAAAGAAAAACATCTGTTACTGATTGAGGTCACATGTTTTTTGACTGGGATTAAAAATTGCAAATTTCAAAATTCTTCAATTTTTCTCTTCCGCAAACAAAACTTACTATATAGCATGAACATCACAAGACATACTTGCAGTTCAAATTTCATCGCCATCAATAAACAAAAAAATTACATTTTAATTGCAAGTTTAATTTTATTAAATTTTCAATATTTCAAATTCTAATTATGATTAAATTATTTTTAATACATCATTCAAAAGATATTTTAAAATACTTTTATATTATCGAATTTTCATTATATATATATATATAGATAGATAAACGAAGTGATTGCAATAGGTCGATTTCTAAAGAAATCAACCTAAAACTGTCAGTGTCAATTACTGGAACATTGTGTGGGTATAAAATGAAAATAAAAAAAATAAAAAAAAAATCAAATGCATATATTTTAACATGTATGTGGTTCTGAAGCTCTTTCATACCATATATACTAACTTAAGATTTCCAAAAATAGTATCCGATGACTAAAACCTTAACATCAGCAATTGCTCTAAAAGTGTCAGTCACTGGAGTACTTATGACGTATATAAATGTATCACTGAAAAATATATGAAGTACCCCAATGTGCACAAAAAAATTTTACATTTCCATCTCAAAATTTATCCACTCAAGAGGCAATTGTGTCAGTTTTATTCTAGTCAATGATTTAATTGATTTTACTCAAATACTGCATTTTCAAATTGTGTCACTTTTCTTGCCTTTATGCGATATGAGGAAGAAACTGTCTGTTAAATCCACTTACATTTAATTAAAAAGACCTCAGAAATATAAAGAATGGGTGCGCTGCATTCGTAAGTAAACTTCCTGTGTTAGGCACATTAGTATAAAAGTATTCAATATCAGTAAATATATGAATTATAAACGTTCAAAAGAGATCAGATTAAAAAGAATCCATGACTCTCGGTTATTTATAATTAAGCTAGCAAATGAAACTCTAGAGACAGTGGTGCTAGGTGGTCGAAAATTATTTCCCCAAACAGGTCTTCAAATTTCCCTAAATCAGGGTTTTTTTTTCGAAAACATCCCCAACTTGATTTCTACTAAAAAGGGAAAATAAAAATTTTTTCCAAAAAAAGCTCAGATTTTTCCCCAAATGAAGGCAATTTTTGAAAAACAAATCCCAAATAACAATAAAGCTATTGAAAGTCTCTAGTCGTAGGGACAAATCATTGCGTTGCCAACATTGACAGAAAGTTGAAGAACTTTCCAGATTTGTCCCCAAAAATGTTCCCACAAATATTTGGTCCCCAAAATTGTCCCCAGAAGCCTCAAAAATCCCCAAAATGGGGACAAAATCCCCAATCTGGCATCTAGAGCATCCAGATTACAGCATCCATCTTTAATAAATTAAAACACACATTGGAATGATATAAAGATAACGTCAACTGCAATGCACATCTGGATTCCGATTGGATTTTTGAGTGTACGTATCACCCGCTACGATGGAATGTGTGCAGCGTAAAGTTGAAATAAAGATCAAAATATGCATTACAAGGTCTTTTTGATTTCTAAGATCGCTTCAGCACGTTACAGTGTAAGAAACTGCGGACAAACAGACGCATGTTTAAACATTCTGTTTTTAACATTCATGTCTACGAGGTGTTTTTCCATACTAAATCGATGATGGTCTGTAACTTTAATTTATTATTTTCTCTCTAACCCGTACTGTTTTCGAGATAAAAACGCTAACTCTGCTATTTTCCACCAGATGGCTCTGTAAGCAATCACATCTCGTAACTGAAGGCCAGTTTACTATACTTACATACTAATTTTACGAGTGTAGTTGCAGCTGTTTAGCAGTTAAAAGAGTGAGAACAAACTTTTGTGAGCACCCTGTAATTTGTTTAGATCTTAGTGAAATCATTATTTCAGCTTATTTCAGCCCAAGATCTTTACTACAACAACAAAAACAAAACATATATAGTTTTAATTGATAACTTCTTCCGTTATGTATTTTGTAAAAAACAACCGCGTGCTAATCGATGTGACCGCTTACAGTGACCGTATTTTGAGCTTTACATAGCATACGTGTCACTCGCTACGCTACAAAGTGTGCAACGTAGTTCAAGTGTGCACAATGTAGGAAATTGAGAATAAACAAATGTACATTTAAAGCGTTCTATTTTTAGCATTAATGTCTGCAAACTGTATTTTCTTACTAAATCGATGATGCCCTACAACTTTGTAATTCACTTCTTTGTGCTATCTTCAATCCTTTTGAGATAAAAACGCTAACTTTGCTTTTTATTACCAGGTGGCGCTGTAAGTGGTTTAATCTCATAGCACATAGCCACTTCACTATACCTACATAACACTTTTATGACTATAGCTGCAGCCGTTCAGCAATTAAAAGAGTTGGAACGAACTTTTCTGGGCACCCTGTATTTTTTAAGGATCGTAAAAATATTACAATGAGACCTATTTCAGACCAAGACCTTTACAACAAAAATAATCTGATGTGTAACTCGCACTACTTTCTCTTACCCTAATATTTAATTACTATAAATACAGGTTGGAGATTAAGAGGTAAGATAACGAGTACTGTTATATAAACCTATGTTAAACAATTCAAATTAGGCTATGGAAGAGTTTTATATGATAATTAGTTCTGTGTGAGGGGGGGCTACTGCCCCCCTCAACCCCCGTTCATTAATGCACCCACATTTATATAGAATTTAATTTGGTTATTAAAAAATATTTTATTAAAATTTATATTTAAACAAATTATCTTTTATGATAATGCAGACGATTTCCGTATTAGAGAAGTAGTATAACACTAAATATCTAAAAAAACGTTGAATTTATTCTCAATATTACATTTAAAAAAATGTTAAAAATGAAAAAAAATCGATAACTTTATTTTAAATTATCACAGATCGATGGTTTTCAACCATTCGTTTTAAAGGTATTGGCGAGCTCTTTTGAAAGATACCCATCATGAAAATTTACTCCACTCGAGGGGGGGACTTCCCCCCCTTGGGGGGGAGGCGAGGCTCCTACATACCCAAAAATTTTTTCCCAGTTGACTATCTCTATTAAAAAATTTTTATATTCGTTTCATTTGGTTTAGTGCAATCTATAGATGATAAACTCTACTTACCTGCAATTTCCCCCATAGACATAATGCATTTGAATACTTTTGAGTGTCCCTGTACACGAACCATTTGATTCATCTCAACGAAAAGCTTACTGTAGCATCCCTATATGATACACATTTAGAATACCGAGTTTGGAATTTCTGCTACTATTTGTTCTTGAGATATGCTGATAACAGACACACAGACATCCATCCATCCACACAGACAGACAGACACACACACAGACCATTTGCTAAAAACATGATTTTCGTATTCAGGGGACCTCAGAACATGTAGATATAACAAAAACTCACGTTCGAAAATTTGACTCTAAAACAATACTTTCTCGACCCTATGGGTAAGAGAAAGTAAATAATCTGGTGTGTTACTCACACGACTTTCTCTTATCCTGAAATTTAATACTAGAAATGCAAGTTGGAGATTAAGAGGTAAGATAACGATGTTATGTAAACCTATGTTAAACAATTCAAATTAGGCTTCGGGAGAGATTTATATGATAATTAGTTCTGTGTGAGGGGGGCTACTGCCCCCCTCAATCCGCCATTTCATTAATGCACCTACATTTATATAGAATTTAATTCGGTTATTAAAAAATAATTCTGTTTTTAAAAAATAATTTAAAAAAATTATTATTTAAAAAAATTATCTTTTATGATAATACAGACGATTTCCATATTAGAAAAGTAGTATAAAAAAATCTTTTTTTTTTTTTTTTTTTTTTTTTTGTTAAAAGTAAGAAGAAATCGATAACTTTGTTTTAAATTATCGCAGATCAATGGTTCAACCATTCGTTTTAAAGGTATTGGCGAGCTCTTTTGAAAGAAACCCATCATGAAAATTTACTCTCCTCGAGGGGGGACTTCCAACCCAGGGGGAAAGGCGAGGCTTCTACATCAATTTTTTTTTTCCCCTGTTGACTATCTCTATTACAAAAAATATATATTCGTTTCATTTGGTTTAGTGCAGTCAATAGATGTTAAACTCTACTTACGTGCAATTTCCCCCTTATACGTAATGTATTTGAATACTTTTGAGTGTCCCTGTGCACGAACCATTTGCTTGATCTTAACGAAAAGTTTAGTGTAGCATCCTTATATCATACGCATTTAGAACACCAAGTTTGAACTTTCTGCCATAATTTGTTTTTGAGATATGCTGATAACAGACACACAGACATACACACAGACCATTCGCTAAAAACATGATTTTCGTATTCAGGGGACCTCAGAATATGTAAATATAACAAAATCTCGCGTTTGAAAATTTGACCCAAAAACAATACTTTCTCTACTTTATGGGTAAGAGAAAGTAAAAAGAAGTATTAAAATCGCAGTATCTATTAAAAAGTTATTAGTTAACAAACAAGCAATTAACAACAACAACAAAAAAAAAAAACGTACGATTTGAATTGAGAACCTTCTCCTTTTTGAAGTTGGTTAATTAGTTTTATTTGTGAGAAGAACAGCTCTGAATGTTTTGAGTATGATTTTGTGAATTCAAAAATAATAGAAAGGGAGGTAACAGAACAACTTTACATACTAACCTGCTACTAACTGCTCGCGAAATAGAAATCAATTTTTGATCAAAGATGCTATTCATGTTGATCTAACGCATGTGGAAGTTCTTGGTTCCCCTCCCTTGAACTTAGTGGTGCTACTATCGCTCCAGTTTGCGTTTTAGCTTCACTGTCCTATCTGTATCGTAATCTGTGGTCCAGAGACATGTCATCACAATTCTGATCCTCCGCAGAGGGGATCGAGGAAAAAGAAGGTTTCTAGTTGACATTGAGTGAATTTAACGTCATGCTAGAACTATGCAATGGGTGATGGTTTAGGATTGGTCTGGAGACATGCCATCACACCTCTGATCGTCCACGGAAGGAATCAAGACTAGTTGGCATAGGTGGACTCCGCGCAGTTCCCCATCACGTATTTGTTTTCACACATTTTAATTATTGTTAAAAACTACCAAAGTAAAATTGACATATCGCACCCCGGCAAGAAAAAGGACACAACATAAAAATACAATATTTGAGAAGAATCAACTTATAGATGGTATAAAGAAAAAACTTGGCTATAATAAAACTAACATGAATGCCTCTCAGGTGGATGAATTGAGAGTTATAGATGCGACATTTTCCTCGCTCATTGGGGGCATTTTATATGCATTTTTCAAAATATAAACCCAAATTTGCCATTTTAGGTTGATTTCTTTGGAAATCGAGATATTCCAATCACTTTGTTTGTCTCTCTCTCTCTCTCTCTCTATATATATATATATATATATATATATATATATAATCGAAATCTTATCTTCATGGTAACTCCCGAAATAATGCTCCGAATCGAGCCAAATTTGCACAGCGAATTTATCTTATAAATATCTTGGATAAGTTCGTTGACCAAGTTACTCCACAATTTTGTTTTCAAGTGGCGATGTATGCATAGACCATATAAGAGTTTCAACCAAGTTTATAAATGAATTTTATCTGCCATGATATTTCCAATCGCTTTTTCTCACCAAAAAATCCCTAACTCCAAACTTTCATCAAAATCGCTATGTCCAATTTGGTGTAAACCGTATTTCTGCCATACGTTGCGATTGGCCTTTAAAGGTTTAACAGCGAACGCGAAAGTTTCGGAGCATGAAAATATTTCCAATCATTTATGTACCCCTAAACTTTCATCCAAAATCTCTATATCGATTTCCGAGTAAACCCAATTTCGGACATTTGTTGAAATTGGCCGATAAAGGGTTAACTGAGAACGCAAATTTTTCTGAAGATGAGGGTAAATCCAATCGTTTTAGCAGCTCTCCGAAAACACTTAATCCAGAACTTTCAACAAAATCGCTATATCCATTTCCGAGTAAATCCGATCTCTGCTGTGTTTTGCAGTTGACCGATAAAAGGTTAACTGTGAACGCGAATTTATCTGAAGATGAGATTCAATCTTTTTTCTCATCAAAAATCCCTAACTCCAAACTTTCATCAAAATCGCCTTCTCCATTTCCGTGTAAACCCATTTTCTGCCATACGTTGCAATTGGCCTTTAAAGGTTTAACTGTGAACACGAATTTTTGTGATGATGAGGACAATTCCAATCGTTTAAGCACCCCCAAAAACACTTATTTCCAAACTTTCACCAAAATCCCTATACCATTTCCGAGTAAACCCAATTTCTGCCATTGGCCAATAAAGGGTTAACAGCGAACGCAATTTTTTCTGAAGATGAGGGTCTATCCAAGCACCCCGAAAAACACTTCACTATAAATTTTTTTGAAAATCGCTATATCCATTTCCGAGTAAACCCAATTTCTGCTATATGATATAATTGGCCGATAAAGGGTTAACAGCAAACACGAATTTTTCTGCCTTGTGAAATTTTCAAAGTCGCATGTTTATAGTTAATGATGTTCATCCCGGTATCAAAACTGATATTTAAGAGCTGTTGTTACATCTTTACGATAAAAATATTTCTTTTTATGCACTTTTAAGTGATATTTTCCCCTATTCTCCCATGTTAAGAAAATCGTAAATTTCGAATAACTTCTGAAGTTTTTTAATTAAAATGTTGCAAATAAATAAGGTTCTTTCCAGTGTCATAAATAATATTTTAAAACTGGTCTGACCTCTCTGTGATCATTTGTTCGGAGGATATCGTGTAAACAGACTAACAAACTAACGGACTAACACACTAACAAACTAACAGACACCCTACAGACGGACACCATACAAATTTTGTCATTTTCGGATTCCTCACAGCTGAAAACATATAAAAAAGTAAAAAAACCGAGGTCAAAAATTTTCATGATTACCAAAGTTCCCCATACCTATTGTATGATGGGGAACTAAAAATAAAAGGAGTAAGAACTTTTTTTTAACACGTTCAGCGACATGTCAGCGATCGGTGGCTGACACTGAACTTTCCGTTTAGGCCACGTCAGCCATCGGTGGCTGACAGTGTGAAATGTGATATAAAACTAAAAAAATTACATTGTTTTAAGTAATTACCGAAGATTTATTTAAAATTTACTTAATTTTTATCTATTATAGGATTATATCATTAAGGCATTTTAATGGATTTTATTGAAACACGGTAAACATAACTCGCTTCTAAGCAGCACGTGTGGCCTGAATGGGATTTCCTTGATTCGCATGGCGCTCAACGTGTTAATGTTTAAAAAATTGTACACTTATAATTTGCCTAAAGTAAATTTGCGGTAAAGCAAACATGTAAGAATAAATACTTATCAAGCTCAAAATACATTTTTTAGTTCCCCATCATACTATAGGTATGGGGAACTTAGGTAATCGTGAAAATTTTCGACCTCGGTTTTTTGACTTTTTTACACGTTTTCAGGTGTGAGGAATCCAAAAATGACAAAATTTGTATGGTGTCTGTCTGTAGGGTGTCTGTTAGTGTGTTAGTCCATTAGTTTGTTCGTCTGTGTACACGATATCTGAAGAACAAATTGTCGCAGAGAGGTCAGATCAGTTTTAAAATATTACTTTCGACACTGGCAAGAACCCTATTCATTTGCAACATTCGATTTTAAAAACTTCGTAAGTTATTAGAAATTTACGATTTCCTTAACAGGGGAGAATAGGACAAAAATTCACTTAAACGTGCATTAAATGGAAACTTCTTACTGTAAAAATGTCAGACCAGTTTTAAAATATCTGTTTTGATGTCGGAATTAACATCAGTAACTATAAATATGCTACTTTGAAAATTTCGCAAGTTATTGGAAATTTACGAATTTCTTAACATGGCAATATAGGGCAAAATTTCACATAAACCTCAATTTTGAGAGATATTTTCATCGTAAAGATGTCAGACAACTTTTGAAATATTATTTAGGACACTGGCATGAATATTAATGACTATGAATTTTCTAATATAAAAATTTCGTAAGTTATTTGGAATTTACGATTTACTTAACATGTCAGAATAGAGCAAAATTTCACATAAACGTCAATCTTGAGGGTTATTTTCATCGTAAAGATGCCAAACCACTATCGAAATATTATTTTGGATACTTGCATGAATATCATAGACTATGATTTTTCCAATTTAAAAAATTCGTAAGTTATTTGGAATTTACGATTTACTTAACATGTCAGAATAAGGCAAAATTGAGCATAAACTTCCATTTTGAGGATCATAAATACATTAGACAACTTCAAAATTACATTTATGATATTTGTTTGAACATTATTGAATACAAATATTCTAATAGGAAAATTTCGTAAATTATTCGTAATTTACGATTTTACCAACACAGCGAAATTGTAAATTTTTCATATAAATATGAATTTTGAGGATTATTGCATTGGAAATAGTAGCATGAAAACTAAACAACGGAATTGACCCTGATAAACTAAATTAATAGATTAGAATAAGATAAATATATCGAAGGGAACGGTGGATAGCCTATTAGGCGGGGATTTCATTCTGTCACTGTATCAAGCTTTGGTCAAATTTATTTCTTTTAACATGATTATAATATGTTTTGCACTAGAAATTTATGAGAACATAAATATGATGGGGAACTGAGCAGAGTCCACCTATGCCAACTAGTTTATTTCCCCGTCATGCTAGGTATGGGGAACTTAGGTAATAGTGAAAATTTTCGGCCTGGGTTTTTTTACCTTTTTTACACGTTTTCAAATGTGAGGAATCTGAAAATATCAAAATTTGTATGGTGTTCGTCTGTAGGGTGTCCGTTAGTTATTTAGTCCGTTAGTGTGTTCCACTGTTGGCCTGTGTACACGATCACTCACGAACAAATGATCGCAGAGAGGTCAGACCAGTTTCAAAATATTTGGAAAAAAAAAAAAAAAAAAAAAAAAAAATGGTTAGTACCATTTTTGAGTACCGACTTTGGGTACCACTGCCGAATTTCACCAAAACTTGGTAAGCTCATTTGCTCATCGGAAACTAACAATTACATATGAAAGGATATTAAGAAGAAAATATGGAGAGTTTGAAGAAAATCTGTAGAAGGAATGCATTTACGAGACCTAATATTGACCTATTTATACAGGAAGTCTGTCGATTTTTTTTTTCGTGAACTGACCAACTAATACATACGAAAAGCCATCTAAAAGCGTGATTACAGAGTAACTTAAAAAAAAATCTTTAGAACCGTTTTTGAGATACTGATCTACGGTCCCACGTCCCACGTCCCACTTCCAATTTTCCAATTTTCTCCAAAAGTTGGAAAATTATCTGTAAACTAGACCTTTATCAATTCTTAAGTTTTTACGTTTTATCCAGTGATGCCAGATTGGGGATTTTGTCCCCATTTTGGGGGTTTTTGAGGCTTCCGGGAACAATTTTGGGGACCAAATGTTTGTGGGGACTTTTTTGGGGAATTCTAAAATTTTTGGGGACAAATCTGGGGAGTTCTGCAACTTTCTGGCAATGTTGGCAATGTAATGATTTATCCCTACGACCAGGGATTTTCAATAGCTTTATTGTTATTTGGGGATTTTTTTCAAAATTTGCCATTTGGGGAAAAATCTGAGCTTAAATCCACTTAAATCTGCTTGATATTTTTTTTGAAAAAAATTTTATTTTCCCTTTTTAGTAGAAATCAAGTTGGGGATTTTTTCGAAAAAACCCCCTGATTTGGGGAAATTTGAAGACCTGTTTGGGGAAATAATTTTCGACCATCTGGCATCACTGGTTTTATCTTCATTAGCTTCAGGGTATGATTATCAAAAGATTCCCTACACACATACATGCATATACACATACTGACCAGTTGCCAAAACCCTCAGTTTTGGACTCGGTAGACATTAAAACATTTAAATCAGATGAAAAATTTTGTCCAAATACAATATTTCCGTT
Source organism: Salticus scenicus (assembly GCA_963930645.1). Classification (NCBI taxonomy): domain Eukaryota; kingdom Metazoa; phylum Arthropoda; class Arachnida; order Araneae; family Salticidae; genus Salticus; species Salticus scenicus. The sequence goes on along the minus strand of OZ005660.1, from coordinate 120,070,207 downwards.
ATCTAAGTAGTCGGGTAATGAAAGCAAAAAAGAAAAATATTTCTTTTTGAGTTTGAATGTTTGTATTATGGGCGGTAATGTATGCGAATTCTTTTGTATGTTCCTGTAAAAATGTACAAATTTTAAGCAAATAATGTATTTTAAAACAAAATTTAAAAACATATATCAACTTTAGTCTATTTTAAATTATTTAACTAACATCATATACAGTAATTGGCCCTGATAGAACATCAGGTGTGTAGATTATTTCATACTACCCTGTAAAAGATTTAACCGTTTGACTGCTAAGCAGCGCGATAGCGCTGCAATGTTCAGTCTCCAAAACTGCGAGAGGTAAAGTTCAGATTCCACCGGAATTTTAATTAAATTTTTTTACATAAATTAAATCCACCATTCAGAACCAAAACACTGTTGTTGAACATTATCTTTTCATTATTTTCTTTTACAAGAAGTAAATATATATATATATATACCCAGCTGCCAACCTAATCCGACAAATTGTTAGTGCTGCCCATTTTTCTACACTGCTTAAATTTTAGAGTAATTTTCTTCAAATATATTTACGATGAATTAAAAAAACAAATACTTTAAAAATTAAGTGGTGTAGAAAAATGGGCGTTACTAACAATTTGCCGGATTAGGTTGGCAGCTCTGTATATATATATTTGTTTATTTATTTTATAAAGTTCTTTTCTTTCATTATTTATTTGTAAAACATAAAAATAATTAATAAATTAACTGACAATTGTATGAGTGATTGTGTTTTATTAAATAACACATTTTTTTTTTTTTTTTTTTTTTAACTACTCAAAAAATATCATCAGAAAACAACGTCAATATTATAACCACTGAAATCAATTAAATATAGTTCTTTCGAAAAAGAAATATCTAACATGATTTTTGACGCATAAAATATTACGACGCTCGTTTCATCATTTTTAAAATATATATCATTATATTTGTGAAATAAGTTGGAAAAAAATAAGGATGGGAGGAGTCTTGATAAAATCTTATCAAAATACACACCCCTTCACTACGCTGAATTGCATATTTGGAAAACAAAATTGGATTTTTTCGCTGATCCTAAATTTTCGTAAAACATAGTGTGTGAACAATTATATTAATGGTAAAACACGTTTTTGTTTTTATTCATCCTTTAATGATACTTAAATTGGCCTTTTACAAACGCTACAGTAAGGCGTGGTTTTCATTAATTAGGTGCGTTTTTATAGATCATTAGAAAATATCATATTTTATTTCTGTAGAAAGAGCTATCGAGGGTAAATAATTTAGGCATAAAAAAAACACATTTATACATTCACTTTCGCTTTCTGCTTACTTGGATTTTTTTTTAATTTTTACTGCACGGCGTGGTATTCCAGTTGGCATGATTGGGTTTAAAATTGTTTACAAAACTAAAATTAAATATTCACACCGGAAAAACTTTTATTGAGGCCTGAAATGGCGATTGCAGTTTAAGGATGTGTTTCAGAAAATGCTTCAGCATTCAAACTGTTAAGATATGCATATCATTTCTAATAATGATTATGCATTACCAATGAAAAACAACATACATATATGTCAGATTTTACTTTCTCTTACCCATATAAATATTGTTTTTGGATCAAATTTCCGAAATCGAATTTTTGTTATATTTACACGTTTTGAAGTCCTCTGAATCCGAAAATCGTGTTTTTAGCGGTTGGTCTGTATGTGTGTGTGCGTGTGTCTGTTATTAGTATATCTCAAGAACAAATAGTAGCAGGATGTCCAGACTCGGTATTCTAAATCAGCATCATATAGCAATGCTACACTAATCTTTTCGTTGAGATCAAGCAAAAGCTTCGAAGTACAGTGCAATCCGAAAGGATTCGAATATATTATGACTATGGGCGAAATTTCTGCTAAGTACAGTATAATAGCTATAGACTGCCCTAAACAAAAGGGAATGAACATATTTTTTTACATGCATAAAGGATGTTTTGTATAGATTGTGGAATGACAATCATTTAATATTCGTTTACAGGGCTACCCTGAATATTTGGATGTATTGAAGCTATACTTGGAAATTGCTGGAAGTGTATTTCCTTTTGTGTCATGTGCTTTTCTTATAAGATTAAATTTAAATACACAATGTGATGTGTAAATAGTTTATAGACAATATACAGGGCTACCCAAAAATAAGCTAAACGTTCTTTTATATTGAATGTAACTGATTGATGGAAGTAATTTGCTACATTTTACTATGTCGACGAACACTGCTCAGAAAGGAAAAAATAATTTCTCATAACCATACTGTAAACAAAATATTTTTTAAAATTCAATTTTTTACTTCATTTGTATGTCACGCTTTGAGGTCCCCTGAATACGAAAGACAAATTTTTAGCAGTTGATAGGTATGTATATATGTTATTAGTATAACTAAAAAAGCAATCACTGCAGAAAACCAAATTTGTTATTTTGTAGTTGGTAACATTTACCCTTTAAAAATTGATCAAGATTGGCCAATTTCAAAGCAAATTAATAACAGCTTTGAATTTTATTATTATTTTTTCTAAAATAAATGTAAACACTATAATTTAACGGGAGAGGGTTTGGGGGAGGGGATAATATGTCAAGTAAATCCTACTAAACATATCGTAGATTATTTTAAAATTAGACTGAACTTTTTATTATCTTACCTCATTGATCTTACGCCTTAATTTGCAATCTTTCTTTATAGTATTGAAATGCAGAGTAAGAGAAAGTCGTGTGAGTGACACACCAAAATATTTTCCTTATGTTAATATACATATATATAAAACATTGTTAAAACGAATTTCAATTAATGTGAGTCATATAAATTCAAATAGTGTGTGTGCATAAATAAATACTAATACAGAGTGTTGTAAATCGAAGGGTGGCCAACCCAGTATTTTGCGGCCCGTGAGTAAATTAACGATATTTATAGTTTGAGAACTTTGCTTAACGGCCCTCTTCACTTACCGTCGCCGGAAGCTCGAGCCAATGTTATTCTATGGGGAAATTTTCTTTACAAATAACTTATTAACTAATATATATTTTTAAATTCTGTTTTCACATTCAGAAAATTCTCAACTGTTAAATTGTCGGACCTTTTTTAAAAATGTATTTTTTTTATTTTTAATATTTTATTTTGAAATTGAAAATGAAAAAAATTCACACATTGAAAATTCGTATTTTGCAGCTTCAAAATAAAATATAAAAAATTAAAAAAATATTTTTTTTAAAAAAGGTCCGTCAATTTAACAGCTGGGAATTTTCAGAATATGAAAACAGAATTAAAAAATATGTATTAGTTAATAAGTTATTTGTAAAGAAAAATTTCCAATAGAATAACATTAGCTTCGGCTTCCGGCGGCGGTGAGTGAAGAGGGCCCTTAAGAGGACTCCCTACTTATCGTTTCCAGAAGCTAAAGCCAATGTTATTTTATGGAGAATTTTGCCCCCTCATAACTCATTAACTAATATATATTTTTAAATTCCGTTTTCACATTCAGAAAATTCACAACTGTTAAAAATTTTGTCTCTTTCTAGAATTTTATCTTTTAAATTTTTAATATTTTATTTTTAGGTTGAAAAATACGAATTTTCACAATGTGATATTTTGCATTTTTAAGCTTAAAAATTAAATCTTAAAAATTAAAAATATCAATTTCTAGAAAGCGATAAAATTTTTAACAGTTGTGAATTTTCTGAATGTGAAAACGGAATTTAAAAATATGTATATGGGTTATACCAGGGCAAAATGTCCCCATAGAATAACATTGATTTCGGCTTTCGGAGACATTAAGTAGAGAGTCCCCTTAAATTAATAAATCCTTTCTGAATTTTTGAAGTATAAATTCCTTTAAACGGTTGCTAAATAAGGAAACAACACACTTTTGTAAAACAAATATTATTAAATTTATTATTCATTCTTTTTTATTATATAGTTATTAATATACAATTTTTAACGGTTCTATTGTTAATTTATAAATGAAAATTTAATAATGTATTTTACTCTAAATCTTTACCTCTCTTCTCCCGGAAAAAGTACATGCATACATAATTCATACACTCACAAACATATATAAACACATTCGTACATATAGTGCGGCCAGCCTGAATAAGATACATTGCCAGTGCGGCCCGCCTGAATAAAATAAATTTCCAATGTGAGTTTTCACATTGGAAACACAAAAAATACAATGCCTGTCACAAGACAGGCCTGTTGTAAATAATAATAAATAGTGTATGTGCGTATTCAGATAGTGAGTCTGCGGGAGAATTCAAATAGCGTGTGTGCGTAAGCGGCGATGTACTTATAAGAATTCTATTTCGTATTTCAATAACAGAGGCGTCACTTATTTTTCGATATACTCCCAAATTCAATGAGAATAATTTTTCATAATATCCTTCTCATTTACCAAGTTCGGTGCATTTATATATCATAAAAGTTCAGATATTGCCTTCCTATAAACGCAGTTAAATTACTGCATAGCATCGCCACCTGTCGTCTGATATGCGCTCAAACTGAATGAACATAGTTTTCCATAATATTAATCTCACATACCAGAGATTTCGTGTTCTTATATATCACAGAAGCTGAGGTATTGTCGTTGCGTAAACTGCGTTAAAGTACTGCATAGCAGTGCTACCTATCGACCTATATACAACCAATTTGTGTTAACCCGTTTTATTTCTATGTATTTATTTATTTTCTTCAAATTCGAGAAAAATCATATTTAAAGATTAAGTAAACCCAAAGAAACTAAATGTAACAAAATTTGAATAAATTTATATTTTCTGTAAGAAATTTGACCTTTCCTCTAAAGAGGACATTGGGATAAAGGGGATGAAATTTGCACTTGCATATGTTCTCTTCAATAATGAAAAGGAATTTTTTAGTACAGAATTTTACTTTATCTATTTTCTTATTTACATGAGATATAACATGAGATATAATCATTACATGAGATAGAATTACATTAATATTTTCTTATTTACATGAGAGTCCTGCAGAAAGAATTTGCACTTGCATATGTTCTCGAAAAGAAATTTCCTAGTACAGAGTTTTACTTTATCTATTTTCTTATTTACATGAGATATAATCATTACACGAGATAGAATTACATTAATATTTTCTTATTTACATGAGAGTCCTGCAGAAGGAATTTGCACTTGCATATGTTCTCGAAAAGAAATTTCCTAGTACAGAGTTTTACTTTATCTATTTTCTTATTTACATGAGGTATAATCATTACATGAGATAGAATTACACTAATATTTTCTTATTTACATGAGATAGAATCACACTAATATTTTCTTATTTACATGAGAGTCCTGCAGAAAGAATTATGCAACCGTAAAGGGAAGATACAAACCACGTCCACTACTGCAAGGAATAAACAAAGTTTCCAGTCGGAGGAGGAGGCGAGACAGACAATACACGCTGGCAGAAGTTAATACAAACTCCTACGTGTTTCAATTGATAAAATATTCGCATCAAATAAATACTGATTTTCTCATGCTATTTTTCAGCTGTCCTTTAAATAGGGCAATATCATAAAATGTTTTTAATATTGTCCGTAATCATGCCTCTGACACATATCCAGTTTAGTGTACTTATACTCTATAGAAGCTGAGATATAGCTTTCCATTAAATGGCAGAAATTTCAGAATATAGGAACGCCAAGTGTTTGATAAAAGTGCCAAAAACTAATCAGCACCAACTTAAATCAAGGTCCAAATAAATATAAATTTATAAGGATTCTGTCTATTAGTTTGTGAGACATAGCATCCATAAAATATTGATAACACATACAGATAGATATTTTCTAAAAATGACCAAAGCGTGTAAGTAAATAAAAAACCGGGAATCAAAAAATTTCACGAATCCAATACTTTTTTTTTTTTTTTTTTTTAATAGTAGAAAGTAAAAAGATTAATTTTTTTCACTAACACAGGTCTCGTAGCTGCTCTAAAATTTTATTATATTGTCACCACTATTTTAAGATAATATTTTCTTTCATGATATTGTTACAAAATTGTAAATAATTGTGTTTATTTTTGTATAAATTCTTTCAAAGAGGCTTACTAAGTTGATAAAGTGCTAATTTTGTCCATTTCTAGTCATTTTAGCGTTGAAATAGCCTTATTTCCCCTTAAAAAGGCATTAAAAAGCCCAATAAGGCAGGTAATGGATTTGGCGCCAAATTTGGCGACTTTTTCCCACATTGGCGATTTTTTTGGCGACCTTGGCGAGAAAATCCTTATAAGGGATATAACAAATATGGAAGCTGTAAGTTGATTGGTTGACCACTTTCTAGAGTTTTCTCGAAAAATCTGGGTTCCATGGAACAGTATATAAGAAGCGCTCTCTCGCCAAGGCAGTCAGTTCAGTTCAGTTTTCACCCAGCTTCGCTAGCGCTTGCATTGCTCTTGAGCCTCTTTGGAAGAGACTTGCTTTATGTGTTATTGCTATACAGTTTGTACTGTGGATTTGCTATTGACAGCTGTTGTTTAAGCTGTGTTTACTGTTTGAATTGAAGCTGATACTTGGTTTATAGACCTGTATTTTTCTGGAACTTTCTGTGAATAAATTACTGTATTTTTGTAAGTTTGGCCTTTCATTCACGGACAATTCACGAACCCCCAAGTACGCAACATTTCTGGTGTCAGAAGCGGGATTGTCTGTGAATGGTTATAACTAGAGCTATGGAGGAACAGATGAAGAAACTTCTAGAAAGCTTAGCTACCCAGATGAATGAAATGAAAGAAGGGCAAAGAGAAATGAAGGAAGGACAAAGAGAGATGAAAGAAAGTATGGAAGCATCGCAAAGAGAGATGAAAGAAAGTATGGAAGCATCGCAAAGAGAGATGAAAGATAGCCTGAGTCAAGAGATGAAAGAAATGAAGGCAGCACAAGAGAAAATAGAAACAGGACAAAGGGAAATGAAAGCAGCTCAGGAAAAGATGGAAGCCAGTTTGACCGAAGAAATTAAATCTAATCAAAATGAGATGTAGAGAGAGCTTTCAACGGCAAAAGAATCGATAGAGGGTAAATTAACGGTGATGGAAAATAGAATGGATGGAATAGAAGAGAAAGTTCTAAAGATAGAAGAGAGTTTTGAAGAGAAAGCTATGAAGATAGAGGAAAATGTAATGAAAGTAGAAAAGAATTTTGAAGAGAGATTTATGAAGATAGAAGAGAATTTTGAGGAGAAATTTAAAGAAAACTTTGATCAAGAGCTGAAAGGAAGGATTTCAGAGATAGAAAGCAAGTTTAAGAGAATGGAGGGAGATCTTGAGAGAAAAATGAAAGAAGAGTGGAGCGGAGAAGTAATAGGGAATGAACTGCAGAGCAAGATTCGGAATCTCGAAGAAAAGTTAGAATCCATGCCTCAGGAAACTGAAAAGAAAGAGAGAAGAATCCAGAATCAGGAATTTATTAAGCTATCCACCTACGACGGCAGTTCCTCCTGGCATGTATATAAAACGCAGTTTGCCATCGTAGCCGAAGCTAACGGCTGGGACTCTGTTGCAAAGACGGCTCATCTGGTAGGGTCGTTGCGGGGCGACGCCGCAGAGATTCTGGAGACCTTTTCGAAGGAACAGCGACATGACTTCGAAGCTTTAACCAGAGCACTAGAGTTACGTTTTGGAGCGAAATGGTCCAAAGAATATAGTCGACTCCAGCTAAGGTCCCGTCGTCAGAGACCAGGGGAAAGCTTACAAGAACTGGCATCAAACATCCAGAGGCTTTCACATTTGGCTTTCCCAGACTGTCATCCTGGGACACGCAATGATCTGGCCCTAGAATACTTCATTGATGCTGTCGGAGATCCAGATATCCAAAAAGCCCTCAGACTCTCCGGCGTGAAGGATGTGGAGTCAGCCTTGGTGTATGCCCTAAAGCTCGAGGCAGCCCAACAAGCCTCCTGTAAACATCGCCAGAGCAGCACAGCTGACGAAGTGTACGACACTCAAGATTATCTTAAAGAGATTCAGAAAATGATTGCAGAAATCAATAGAAGACTACGCATCCTTGAGAGTAAAAAAAAAAGGGAAGACTCCAACAACTAAATGCTGGGGCTGTGGAAAAGACGGCCATATCAAACGAAGCTGCCCAGTAAGAGCACCTAGAGAAGCAACCACGAATGTCTCTGAAGTATGGCACACAGAAGGAGCTCTTCGAGAAAATCCAGATGCCTTCTTGCAGAAGCCTCCATCTGAAGATCATAAATACAGCTCTAAATCAGAGGATAAACACCAAAGAATAAAGCCAGTTGCTCGCCAAGTTACTGTCGCAACACCATCAGAACAAGATCCCGATCCATGGAGTGACGAAGAACTTGGAAAAGCCCAGTTGGAATATCCTGACATAAAGCCAATATTACAGCTGAAGGAGACGACCAGCAACAGACCTACCTGGCAAGACATTTCCAGATTTAGTCCCATTACGAAAAGTTATTGGGCACTTTGGGACTCTCTTCATATCAGAAACGGCGTATTATACAGAAAGTGGGAATCTGATGATGGGAAAAGCTTCAGATGGCAGATTTTATTACCAAGATAAAAAATTCCAGCTGTTTTAGAACAACTGCATAGTAGCTCTACCGGAGGCCATTTTGGGGTAATGAAGACTCTGCAGAAAGTTCGGGAACGCTTCTACTGGTGCAAGGCAAAGGAGGATGTGGAGAAATGGTGTAAATCCTGTGATGCTTGTACGGCACGTAAAGGCCCGCAGAAACGAAGTCGAGGAAGACTGAAACGGTATAACGTGGGAGCACCATTTGAACGGATTGCAATCGACATCTTGGGTCCTTTGCCACGGACCTCCAGTGGAAATAAATACATCCTCGTCGTGATGGACTATTTCACCAAGTGGCCTGAGGCATATCCCATTCCCAATCAAGAGGCATGCACAGTCGCAGAGGTCCTAGTGCAGCAATGGGTGTCAAGGTACGGCACGCCCCTACAACTTCATACCGACCAAGGTAGGAACTTTACCTCTGATGTTTTCAAAGAACTGTGTCAACTACTCGGCATAGACAAAACCCGGACAACACCCTTACATCCCCAGTCGGACGGCATGGTCGAGAGGTTCAATCGTACCATCCTGAATAACCTCTCTCTTCTAGTATCAAGGAACCAGCAAGATTGGGACTTGAAGTTGCCATTGTTCCTGCTGGCTTATCGAAGTGCTGTCTATGAAACCACCGGCTATACTCCAGCCCAGATGCTCTTTGGACGTGAACTTCGTCTCCCTTGTGATCTCCTGTTTGGTTGTCCACCCGATGCGCCTTCATCGCCCGAGGAGCACATCCAAGATCTCCAGGCACGATTTGAGGACGTACACAACTTTGCTCGGGAGCGGATTAACATGGCAACGGAGAAAATGAAGACATGGTACGGTCTAAAGGCTACACAACATGAGTTCCAGGAAGGAGACAAGGTCTGGTTGTGGAATCCTGTTCGCCGCAAAGGACTCTTTCCCAAATTACAGTGCAACTGGGACGGACCATGCACCGTCTTAAGGGCCCTCTTCACTCACCGCCGCCGGAAGCCGAAACTAATGCTATTCTATGGGAAATTTTTCTTTACTAATAACTTATTAACTAATACATATTTTTATATTCTGTTTTCACATTCTGAAAGTTCCCGGCTGTAAAATTGACGCACCTTTTCTAAAAAAATATTTTTTTAATTTTTAATATTTTATTTTGAAGCTGCAAAATACGAATTTTCAATATGTGAAATTTTTTCATTTTGCAATTTCGAAATAAAATATTAAAAATAAAAAAAATATTTTTTTAGAAAAGGTGCGTCAATTTTACAGCCGGGAACTTTCAGAATGTGAAAACAGAATTTAAAAATATGTATTAGTTAATAAGTTATTTGTAAAGAAAAATTTCCCTTAGAATAGCATTAGTTTCGGCTTCTGGCGGCGGTGAGTGAAGAGGGCCCTTAAAGAGGCTGAATGATGTAGTAGTGCGGATCACTAAAACACCTTCATCAAAACCGAAGGTGGTGCACTATAACCGGCTAGCCAAGTACCACAATTAACGGTAAAATTAAAATTTAAAATGTAAATACTGGTAAAATTTGCGCATGCGCACTGTAAATATTTGTATAGAAATACTTGTACATATTTGTGAATTTTGTAAATATTTCTCACTTTATTTTTTTTGTATTTTGTCGTTATATGCAACTTAGTTTTTGTAATTTAGATTGTGTAAATTTGGTTAGTTTCGCCTCTTGACCAAGGGTTGCACTGCCCGGGACGTGCAGTCCTTGGGAGGGGGCAGTGTTACAAAATTGTAAATAATTGTGTTTATTTTTGTATAAATTCTTTCAAAGAGGCTTAGTAAGTTGATAAAGTGCTAATTTTGTCCATTTCTAGTCATTTTAGCGTTGAAATAGCCTTATTTCCCCTTAAAAACGCATTAAAAAACCCAATAAGGCAGGTAATGGATTTGGCGCCAAATTTGGCGACTTTTCCCACCTTGGCGATTTTTTGGCGACATTGGCGAGAAAATCCTTATAAGGGATGTACCAAATATGGAAGCTGTAAGTTGATTGGTTGACCACTTTCTAGAGTTTTCTCGAAAAATCTGGGTTCCATGGAACAGTATATAAGAAGCGCTCTCTCGCCAAGGCAGTCAGTTCAGTTCAGTTTTCACCCAGCTTCGCTAGTGCTTGCATTGCTCTTGAGCCTCTTTGGAAGAGACTTGCTTTATGTGTTATTGCTATACAGTTTGTACTGTGGATTTGCTATTGACAGCTGTTGTTTAAGCTGTGTTTACTGTTTGAATTGAAGCTGATACTTGGTTTATAGACCTGTATTTTTCTGGAACTTTCTGTGAATAAATTACTGCATTTTTGTAAGTTTGGCCTTTCATTCTCGGACAATTCACGAACCCCCAAGTACGCAACAATATTTTAAGATTAAAACATTCAAAATTTTTTCTTTTTGGCGATAGTGGCGATAGCCCATACTGCCCCTGTATGTACAGTATAGGCATGATACAAGAAAAAGTAAAATTTTAGGATAGCTGGAGGCCTGATTATCAAAATCTAATTGAAAATCCCCGCCAGCAGAACAGGAATTGTCCTTGTTCAAGAAAATGTATTGGAAGAAACCAGACTATTTTAAATAAAAATATAATCTGGTATGTCACTCACACGACTTTCTCTTATCCTGCATTTCAATACTATAAAGATAAATTGCATAAGTCTTGAGATCAATGTAAGATAATTAAAGTTCAAAGTACTTTGAAAAATAATCTAAAATTGGTTTAGGAATAGTTTTATTTGACATATAGTTCTATGTGAGGGGGACTATCGCCCTCCTTAACCCCCCGTTCAACAATAGTGCCTACAATTATTTCAAAAATTAAGAAAACAAGGCTTGTTATTAATTTGACTCCGCACTTACCAATCTTGACCAAATTTTCGACTGGCAACGTACAGTCGACAGCATACTTAAACAGCAAAACACTTCGGCAGCAAAATCGGCAGTAAAATACTTAATACTGTTTTGTTAAATAAATCCTTGTCGAATCGTGTTCTTAGTCAGTCTAAGAACATGATTTAACAAGAATTTATTTAACAAAACGGTATTAAGTGTACTTTTTTTATATATAGGAATTATTACTAGCACTCGAATAATTTTGCTGCAGACTGTAATATGAACTCCATAATATCAAATTCGAATTTCTTGTAGTTATTTGCTTTAAAATTATGTTGATAACAGATATACATACATATCAACCTCTAAAAATTGCACTTTCGTAATCAGGGCACTTCAAAACATGATATTATTAAAAAAAAAAAGTTGAAAACTAAACTTTAAAAAATACTTTCTTTGCAGTATGGGTATGAAATATTAATTTCTCTTTCTGGGCAATGTTCGTCGACATAGTAAAAAGGAGCAAATCGCTTCCATCAATTACACACAATAGAAAAGAACGTTTAGTTTAATTTTGGATAGCCCTGTATATTTTCTGTAAACAATAAGCACTATAAACAATATTGTGTATTTAGTCTTACTTGAAAAACATCTAGCACAAAATGAATTACAATTCCAGCAATTTCCATTCCAATATATCCAAATATTTTGGGTAGCTCTGTATACAAATGATGAATAATTTCCATACCACAATCTACACAAAACATACTTTTTATACATATAAAAACTTTTGTTCATTTCGTTTTGTTTAAGTCAGCCTACAGATGTTACACTGCACTTACCCGAAATTTCCTAATAGACATAATGTATTTGAATTATCTTGGATGTTCCTGTACACGAACCATTTGCTTGATCTCAACGAAAAGTTTAGTGTAGCGTCCCTATATTATACACATTTAGAATACCGAGTTTGGACTTTCTGCTACTGTTTGTTCTTGAGATATGCTGATAACATACAGACACACAGACCAACCGCTAAAAACATGATACTCTGATTCAGGGGACCTTAAAACGTGTAAATACAAAGAAAACTCAATTTCAGAAATTTGACCCGAAGGTAATACTTTCTCTACCATATATATGAGTAAGAGAAAGTAATAATAAATAAAACATATACATATTGGACAAACTGGATAATATATTAAAATTTCTAAAATCTTAATTCTATTATAATTAGTGCGAGAACAATATGACAAAATAGGTCATATAAATACTCCTTTAACTAAAAAACGATTGTTTTGGCGATCGGCTGGTCTTACGACCGATGAAACTGAGAACCTCTGCCCTTGTTTAAGAGAGGCTACATATAATCCTGTAATTGGCAGTCTCAGGGACGTACTTATTACTGGAGCGTAGAAAAGTCATGCTAATCGAACGTTTAGCTTTCCTTCTGGCGATCCAGAACAAAGCAGAAAGGGTCAATTTGTTAGTCGAATCTCTTGCGTAAAATAGCGGAAATCGATTCAACATTATTGCCAAAAAGTAAAAAGAAAATGAGAAGAAAAAGTGTGTAATCTCCATGAAAATGTGAGTCATTTTGAGTAGGGTACTGATTAATTTTATTCTTTTTTAACATTTGTGGAATTTTGGTTAGAATTATGTCTAACTCTTGCTCTGACATCGTTTCCAATCTATAGCTTCCGTATAATAAGTAGATAAGATTTAAAAGATAAAGCACATAAAGAAAATGGGAATAAAAAAAATAGTTTTTTCGATATTTTGTAAATCTCACAATTCGAAAAACAAAATTGAAAATAATAATAATGATTGAAAGAAAGAGTCTTAATAACAATCATGTAAACAATTAAATATGTTTAAGTATATAAACAATTTACTGATATATGTTATCACTTTAATCAAAAGATAAAATTCTAGAAATTCCTTAGAACTTGATACAGTTTGGAAGAAATGTTAATATAAAGAAAAGTCTAATTAACAATGTAGATTACCAGTTAATGGCAATATAGAATACATTGATTAAAAAAAAAAAAAAAAAAAAAAATATTTGGATAAAACTTCTTATCGATTTGCTACTTTTTTAGAATATTTGAATTTTAACTCATTCTACTGACGATACCTTTTTTTAAACTTTCACTATATTTGCTTATATATATACATACATATATAAGAGCAATTGTACGTATACATTTGGTTATTACAGATGCAAAAAGAAATTTGTTAATGCTCGCGCATGCGCAGTTAAGATAGTTTAATAAAAATCTGAAAAATTTTCAGATATTTAATATTCCTTCTTCAGTTTTACATCCTACAAGTCCCTTCCTCAGTAATACTAGTGGAGAAAGAATTTAACACCTTCAGGTCTGAGCTATTTCAACCGTGTCTCCTGCTGGACTGGTGGTTTTTGGAACTTTTTTTTTTTTTTTTTTTTTTTTAATAATACTTTGAAGATATATATCTTAGCATTTTCTTTGTTATTAAAAATTTTAAACTGATTTTATTCATAATGTAGAAATTATTTAAATATTTAAATTTACTATGAACTAACATTTAATAATAAATTATTGAAAAAGCAAGTTTAAAGTTCACACACACACAAAAAAGTTCCGCATAAGGAAACATTATTTTTGAACATAAACTAGCCTTTATTGGAAAATGGCTTCATTTACACTCAAATAACTCTGATTTGAAATTTGATTCTAGATCGTTTTATAAATTTACGTCGGCTAGGTGCTTCAATCTCTCTATTTTTATATATTTTGGAATGTAGAGGGTTTATATGTCGGAGGGAACGTAGAGGGTTCATAATATTTGAACAGAAGGCGAACGTATATAATTGATAATTTTGTACTTCAGAGAGTTAAAAGTTGGACCCCGAGAAACTCTCGGGTTTAGTTCTCTTCAAAAAAACTGGGATCTCGAATGACACTGGGGATTAGACCTCAAAGTGTTAAACATTTTAAATTCCTTCTCCACTAGTACTGGGAAAGGAGTTTAAGAAGTTCAAAAACGGCTGTACGTACACTAGATTACAATTTTTCCTTCATTTGTGCTCCTTTAATGTCGTTTATTACTTTTCTTTTAATATTCTCGCATAAAGTATCGACACTTATATTTAATACCAAAAATTGCATAACTATTTCAAAATGAAATAATAGATCTGAACCTTAGCATGCATTGACCGAGTAATATGCTACCTTCAGGATTTTTAGGAGCCATGAACCAGTTGATCGTTGAAGGCGGCTAGTGATACATAAAAACTCCGTAAATAGCACATGCCAAAAATTTCATAACTATTTCGAAGTGAAATAATAATATTATCCATATCACAAGGTTTTCATAATACCACAAGTTATTACTATTAGTTCTAAAGGTTCTTTTAGTAAAAGTTATTGGAGTGAAATTTCATTTTAAGAATTAAAACACGCTGGGAATAACTGAAATTATTATTACTTTTTTTTAATTACTTTCTTCTATATATATAGCAAGTATTGGGTTCGTGAAAATTTTCGAACTCCAGTTTTCGATGGATTTACACGTTTTGGGATGTCCTGAACACGATTTGACTGTTTTTAGAAAATGTCTGTCTGTCTGTGTGTGTGTGTCACAAATTTTGTGGACGCTGTATCTCACGAATCAATGAACGAAATTTAACCAAACGTAGTATTTAGTTGGAACCTGACATAAACTGGTGCTGATTAGATTTGTGGAACAATTGCTCAACAGGTGGCGCTGTTATCGTGGCGCTGTTATCGCCTTTTTTTTCCAAATTTTTAGCATGGCAGTCTAGGACAAAATTTCGTATAAATGTACATAATGAGAGTTGTTTTAATCGTGTGATTGTTAAATTCATATGAATTATTGATAATAGTGCTAGTTAAGTAGAAAAAAAAAATGTGTGTGTGTGTGGGGGGGGGGGGAGAAGTATCCCCGGGGGAGTAAATTTTCAATATGGGTATCTTTCGAAAGATCTCGTCAATACCTTTAAAACGAATGGTTGAACTATAGATCTGTGATAATTTAAAACAAAGTTATCGATTTTTTTTATTTTTTAACGAAAAAAAAACTTGGGGAAAAAATCATTTCTGATTTGCAAAAAATTGACATCTTTCGGCATTTAGTGATAATATAATTCTGTCATGTAAAAATCGTCTGCATTTATGATGGAAAATAATTTGATAATTTAATAATTAATTTGTATTGAATAAATTTTGTCTAAAACTATATAGAAGACAGTCATAAGGTGGCCACATCATACTAGTTTAAAGTAATAAAATTGTAAGTAATAAAATTGAATTTATTCAGTATTCTTCTTCGTTAATATAACCGCATCACAAGGTTTTTGAAGTAACACATCTTATTATAATCTTTCTCTAAAGATTCTTACACAAAAAAAATGTTGAAATGAAATTTCATTTTAAAATTTAAAATATATTGGGAAATAGTGAAATGAATTTTAATTTTATGATTCACTAAATCTCATAAAAATATGCTTTATTTATCTTTTATCACACATACAATTGAGAAATGATATAATCGAATATATTCGGTATTTTTTTGTATATTAAAAACAGAAGATTTTTGAAGTACCACAACTTATTACAATTTGTTCTAATGATTCTTGTAGAAAAAAGTATTGGAATGAAATTTTATTTTAAAAGTTAAAATATATTGGAGAAATACCGGAATGAATTTTAATTTTATGATTCACTAAATACATTGATCTGAAAAAAGAAAAAAAAAAAAAAAAAAAATCGAGATCTGATACCATTCTTGCTGATTCTTACGTAAAATGACCTCCTGAATCCGAATATGACTCCCATTTTGCCCAGTCACCCACCGTTTTCTAGATACACCACCCCCTCCTTCAATTTCTTTCCCTGTTCGATAATTTTATAACCATGAATTTGATTTGAAGAATGAAAAAGAATTAATTTAACACCTAAAAACAAAAAAAATACTAAGTTTAAAAGATGACATTAATAGCCGATTAAAAAAAATATGAGATAGGTAATGCATAATTTCAGTGGCAAATCCCCCCCCCCCCCAAATTTTTTCCCTTGTCGCAAATGTCCATGTTTTGGAATTTTCCAACTCTGTAGCCCCTCAAAAGATATTTAACGATTAAAATAATCCTCCACCTCCCTCCTAAAAATCAAATTTATAGCCATAAAACCACCGAAAAATTATAAAAATAGGGTCTATTCCTAAAAAACGGTGGGTGATAGGACAAAATGGGCGTCCTATATTCGGATTCAGGAGGTCATTTTACATAAGAATATGCTGAAATGGTGTCAGAGGCAATTTTCATGCCGAGCAGCGATATCAGAAATAGTGCTTTATCTATTTTTTATCACACATACAATTGTGAAAAAGAGTATATAATTGTAAGTGATATAATCGAATATAATCGGTATTCTTTGTCTATAGCACTGAGCTAGAATACTCTATATATCCGCATCACTGTGGTTTTTGAAATACCAGAACTTATTACCACTTGTTCTAATGATTGTTATAGCAAAAAAATGCTGAAATTTTATTCTAAGAGATAAAATATATTGGGCAATACTAAAATAAATTTTAGTTTTATGAATTCCTAAATCTCATAAAAATACTTTATCTATGTTTTATCTCGCATGCAATTCTATAAAATAATACAATTGTAAATGATATAATTGAATATATTCGTTATTCTTCGTCTATTTCACTGAGCTAGTATATCCTCTTTATATATTCACATCACAAGTTTTCGAAATACCAGAACTTATAACAATTTGTTCTAAGTATTCTTATAGCAATCATGTGTTAGAATGAAATATCATTTTAAGAGTTAAAATTGGGCGATACAGAAATGAATTTTAGTTTTATCATTCACTAAATCTCATAAAAAATGCTTTATCTATGTTTTATCGCACATACAGTTTTATAAAAGAATACCATTGTAAGTGATATAATCAAACATATCCGGTATTCTTTGTCTATTTTACTGAGCTAGAAAACGATATATATCTGCATCACAAGGTTCTTGGAGTACCATAACTTAACTTATTACTATTTGTTTTAATGATTCTTATAGTAAAAAAGTACTTGAACGAAATTTTATTTTAAGAGCTAAAATATATTAGGAAATACCGAAAGGAATTATGGATTTCTGATTCACTAAATCTCAAAAACAGTGCTTTAGCTATGTTTTATGACCAACACAGTTGTTTAAATTAATATCATTGTCAGTAATATAATAGAATGTATTCGGTGTTCTTTGTCTATGCATTCACATCACAAGGTTTTCCTAGTACCACGACTTATTACCATTTGTTCTGATGATTCCTATGAATGGCAAAAATTTTTAGAATGAAATTTCATTTAAAAAGTTAAAATATGAATACTGAAATGAAGTTTACTTTTATGATTCCCTAAATAGCAAAAATAGGCCTTTATCTAATGTTTCATCACCCATGCAATTTTTATAAAAGAATGCAATTATAAATGATATAGCCGAATATATTCGGTATCCTTTGTCTATATATTCACACACAAGGCTTTTGCAGTACCACAACTTATTACCGTATGTTCTAAGGATTCCTGTAATAAAAATTGTCGGAATGAAATTTCATTTTAAAAATGAAAACTTATTGGGAATAACTGAAATGAATTATAGCTTTATGATTCACTAAATCTCAGTAATAGTGCTTTATCTGTGTTTTATGATCAACCCATTTGTTTAAAGTAATACCATTGTCGGTAATATAATAGAATGTATTCGGTATTCTTTGTCTATATATTCACACACAAGAATTTTGCAATACCACAACTTATTACCATATGTTCTAAGGATTCCTGTAATAAAAATTGTCGGAATGAAATTTCATTTTAAAAATGAAAACTTATTGGGAATAACTGAAATGAATTATAGCTTTATGATTCACTAAATCTCAGTAATAGTGCTTTATCTGTGTTTTATGATCAACCCATTTGTTTAAAGTAATACCATTGTCGGTAATATAATAGAATGTATTCGGTATTCTTTGTCTATATATTCACACACAAGAATTTTGCAATACCACAACTTATTACCATATGTTCTAAGGATTCCTGTAATAAAAATTGTCGGAATGAAATTTCATTTTAAAAATGAAAACTTATTGGGAATAACTGAAATGAATTATAGCTTTATGATTCACTAAATCTCAGAAATAGTGCTTTATCTGTGTTTCATGATCAACCCATTTGTTTAAAGTAATACCATTGTCGGTAGTATAATAGGATGTATTCGGTATTCTTTGTCTATATACTCACACACAAGGTTTTTGCAATACCACAACTTCTTACAATATGTTCTAAGGATTCCTATAATAAAAATTGTCGGAATGAAATTTCATTTAAAGAATTAAAACTTATTGGGAATAACTGAAATAAATTATAGCTTTATGATTCACTAAATCTCAGAAATAGTGCTTTATCTGTGTTTCATGATCAACCCATTTGTTAAAAGTAATACCATTGTCGGTAGTAAAATAGAATGTATTCGGTATTCTTTGTCTATATATTCACACACAAGAATTTTGCAGTACCACAACTTATTACCATATGTTCTAAGAATTCCCATAATAAAAATTATCGGAATGAAATTTCATTTAAAGTATTAAAACTTATTGGGAATAATTGAAATAAATTATAGCTTTATGATTCACTAAATCTCAGAAATAGTGCTTAATCTACGTTTCATCGTCAACACAATTTCTTTAAAAAAGACGATAGTATCTAATATAATGAATCGTGAATTAGAGTGAAAATAATAATGACAGATACTCGTCATGCTTTGGAGATAACACCGAACATTTCAGCAAACACGTTTAGACAATTTTCATGCATAAAAACATTACGCTTGTCATAACAATTTAGAAATAACAAAGTTACGTTATGTACTAATTCTATAAGCAGTGTATTTATTATTTTTGTAGGATATGAATGATTATTACTTTCTTCTATATTCAATAGAAGAAAGTGTTGGATTCGTAAAAATTTTCGACTTCGGGTGTTTGATGGATTTACACGTTTTGAGAGCTGTAGAACACGATTTGACCACTTTTAGAAAAGGTCTGTCTATGTGTGTGTGTGTGTGTGTGTGACAAAATTTTGTGACAACTATATCTCAGGAACTACTGCACAGAACTGCATACAAATTGGTATGTAGTTGCACCTTGACATAAATTAGTGCCTATCAACTTTTGGTAAAAATTGTCTTACAGGTTGCGTTGCCATCCCGCTTTTTCTAAATTTTTAACATGGTGGTATAGGACAAAATTTTGTAGAAATGTGCATAAAGGGAATTATTTTTTAGTAATCATTCTGAAATTTACAAGAATTATTTATAATAGAGATAGTCAACTGGAAATTTTTTTTTGTATGTGTAGGAGCCTCGCCTCCCCCCCCCCCCCCCCCCCCGGGAGGGAATTTTCAAGATGGGTATCTTTCGAAAGGTCTCGTCAATACCTTTAAAACGAATGGTTGAACTATAAATCTGTGATAATTTAAAACAAAATTATCGATTTTTTTTACTTCATGTAACATGAAAAATTTTTTTATCCCCTTTGAGGTTCACGTTAACGAGGTTCGACTGTATTTTAATGGTAATCGTATGAAAAATTCGAATTATCCAAAACATAATTCGAATTATCCATGATTTTTTAACATTATTTTAATACAAAATTTAAGGGACCAAGTAAAAAATTCGAATTATCCAGAAGTTCGAATTATTCAAGTTTCACTGTAATATGAATTATTGATAATAGTAATAGTTAATTTGGAAAAAAAAATTTGTGCATGTGGGGGCATCGCTTCCTTCCCTAAAAAAAATTGGAAAAAAATAGTAATTTTTTTTTTTTTTTTTTTTTTTTTTTTTTAATATTGTTACTGAGTGAATTTGTATAGGAAAATATAGAAGAAAGTCTTGTGGTGGCCACATCGTACTAGTTTGTAAATGCAATTGTAAACATAAATTAAAATTAGAAAATTTTTATTCAGCTAAATATTATTATTTTTTTTCGATATTTAATACAAGAAAATATTGGATTCATAAAACACTTTTACCTATTTTTTTCGGTGGATTTGCACTTCTTGAGATTTCTTGAATACAATTTCACCATTTTTAGAAAATGCCCGTCTGTGTATATGTGGCATAATTTTTATTGTTCTTTGGATAAAGGACAATATCTACCGTCAAAGACCATCAACTCGGTCTGATCTGAAGGACAGCATTCGGCGCCATGTTTTAAACATTCCGGCAGACTTACTCCCGTCAGCTGTTGAAAATATGATTATGCGATTAAAGCACATTGTTGAACATGAAGGGTATCATATTGAGCAGTTTTATTAATGTTACTTTATTTTTCTCGCATATTTTTAAAGCATATTAAATATGGCTATTTGTATTACAGCACCACCTCCCGGCGGAATTTTGTACTAATTTTTTTTTTTATTTAATAAATGTCAAGCGCAACATTTGAATTATCTGTAGTTAAAATTTAATGTCATTTGGACCAATAGGACGGATTCTAGAGCCCTCTGAAGTGGGCAACTTACTTTTTGCAAACCCTGTACAATCTCATGCCAACAGATCAACAAGTTAGAAGGTTCTAGCTACATTATCACTGTAGAGCTGAGCATTGCGCATGCGTTAGAAATTTGAAACACCACAGTACTTCAACCCTGACCATAAGCTATGTGATGTCAGGCTCGGTTGAAAACTCGTTAAGTTTATTTAGATTTTTTTAGACTGAATCATTTACCAGTTAATAAAAATAGACTATAAGAATAAAAAAAATCTACACATACTTCGAAACATATCGAGAAATTTTGCGTGGATACCATTTTTTTTTCCCAACTGTTTCTTGACAAGACCTACAGTACCACGTACCATGCTATTAAGTATTTATAAAAGTTTTTGTAATGATATTAAATATGGGAAAAATATCGTTACGATATCAACAGTACTGTTATGTTACAATAAAAACTAGTATGTTGTGTCCATTCCATAACTTTATTCTATATCATTCTATATAAGAGCTTCACTTATTGTTTAACCTGCACAAAAATTTAATCACAGCTTCTCACTATAAACGATGTCGGCCTATATATACCTAAATTGATTCAACATAGTGTTTCATAATGGCTCCATGATATACCAAGTTTTATGCAATTATATATAATAGAATCTGAGTTTTAGCCTTCCTGTTAACGGGATAAAATATAACATAGCAGCATCACCTGTAGGTTGATATGCACCCAAATTGAATCAGCGTACTGTTGTATAATGGTCCTTTCATACCCCAAGTTTTGTGTAGTTATATTAGAATAGAATCTGGTATATAGCCTTCTCGTTCACGGGGAAAAATACAGGCAGAGCAACGCCACCTATCGGACTATATATATCCATATTGAATAAGCATAATGTTTTATAATGACCCTCTCACGCATCAAGTTTTGTTCAATTATACACAATAGAATCTGGGATATAGCCTTTCTATAAATGGGAGAAATTGCAGTATTGAAAGCACAACCTGTTATGCGATTTGCACCAAAAGTTGATATACAGTAATTTATGTGATGGTGCAATTACATATTACATTTATATGAAACTCTATGAAGTGGTTTTTGAGATAAGTTGCTGTAAAATTTTTGCCACACACACACGGACGGACATTTCCTAAAATTGGTCAAATCGTGGTCAAGCTCTCAAAATGTGTAAATCCATCGAAAACCAGAAGTTGAAAATTTTTACGAATCTAATTTTTACTTTCTCTTACCCATAAGGTAGAGAAAGTATTGTTTTTGGGTCAAATTTTCGAACGCGATATTTTGTTATATTTACACGTTTTGAGGTCCCCTGAATACGAAAATCATGTTTTTAGCAAATGGTCTGTGTGTCTGTGTGTATGTGTGTGTGTGTCTGTGTGTGTGTCTGTCTGTTATCAGCATATCTCACAAACAAATTATGGCAGAAAGTTCAAGCTTGGTATTCTAAATGTGTATCATATAGGGATGCTACAGTAAGCTTTTCGTTAAGATCAAGCAAATGGTTCGTGTACAGCGACAATCAAGAGAATTCTAATACATTACGTCTATGGGGGAAATTGCAGGAAAATAGAGTTTAACGTCTATAGACTGCACTAAACCAAATGAAACAAATATATATTTTTTGTAATAGAGACAGTTAACTGGGAAAATTTTTTGTGTATGTAGGAGCCTCGCCTCCCCCCTGGGGGGGGGAAGTCTCCCCTCGAGGGGAGTAAATTTTCATGATGGGTATCTTTCAAAATAGCTCGCCAATACCTTTAAAACGAATGGTTGAACCCTCGATCTGCGATAATTTAAAACAGTTATCGATTTTTTTTTTTACTTTTAACGAAAAAAAGAAAAAACTGAAAAAAAAATCGTGCTTTTTTTTTTTTTTTTTTTGAGAATAAAATGCACTTTTTTTGGATATTTGGTGTTATACTACTTCTCTAATATGGAAATCGTCTGCTTTATCATAAAAGATAATTTTTTAAAACAATAATTTTAATAAATTATTTTTTAAAAAGAGAAATATTTTTTAATAACCGAATTAAATTCTATATAAATGTAGGTGCATTAATGAAACGGAGGGTTGAGGGGGGCGGTAGCCTCCCACACACAGAACTAATTATCATATTACACTCTTCAGAAGCCTAATATGAATTGTTTAACATAGTTTTACATAACAGTACTCGTTATCTTACCTATTAATCTGCAACCTGTATTTATAGTATTAAATTTCAGGGTAAGAGAAAGTCGTGTGAGTGACACACCAGATTATTTCTTATATTGAATATAAAATAAAGTAAAAATATTGTTTTATGGTTTAAGACTTTCAATTGATTTTGGGCATTACGTTCCTATTTTCGATTGAGAAACTGTTTATTTTGGTATGAAATAGTATATCATAATGTATGTCATACATTTTCATTATTATCATTACGAGTGAAACTATATTCATATAATAGTGAAACTTTTGCATTTTCTGTGTTTTTAATCATACACTATGCTTCACTGGAAACTTTCATAAACACTACATGCGCAACATGCTATCTTCTACGTTAATGAAATCCTACGCTGAACTTGGGTAATCTCACGCTGTTTATGTTAGCAAGTTAAGCAAATTTTGTAAGTGTAACGTGACTTACATTCACGTGTTATGTTATTCTGATCTTGTTAAAAAATATAATAATAATAATTTGGTGTGGCACTCACACGATTTTCTCTTACCCCGCATTTCAATATTATAAAGACATTGCTGATTAATAGGTAAGATAACAAGTACTCTATGTAAACCTACGCTGAAAATAATTCAAACTGGGTATAGGAACAGTTTCATTTGACCCATAATTCTATGTGAGGGGGATACCATCCCCCTTAACGGTCCTCTTCACTTAACGTCGCCGGAAGCCCGAGCCAATGTTATTCTATGGGGAAATTTTCTTTACAAATAACTTATTAACTAATGCATATTTTTAAATTCTGTTTACACATTCAGAAAATCCCCATCCGTTAAATTGACGGACCTTTTTAAAAATGTATTTTTTTAATTTTTAATATTTTATTTTAAAATTGCAAAATGAAAAAAAATCACGTATTGAAAAATCGTATTTTGCAGCTTCAAAATAAAATATAAAAAAATTAAAAAAAATATTTTTTAAAAAAAAGGTCCGTCAGTTTAACAGCTGGGAATTTTCAGAATGTGAAAACAGAATTTAAAAATATGTATTAGTTAATAAGTTATTTGTAAACAAAACTTTCCCACAGAATAACATAAGCTTCGGTTTTCGGCGGCGGTGAGTGAAGCGGGCCCTTATCACCTCGTTTGAATATAGCAAAATATTCAAACATTTGATATTTTACTATACATTGAATATAGTGACATTATACATGACATTGAATATAGTGAACATTTATATAGAATTTATTCTAAATTATTCCGACAATTTTCATCCGCATCGCTCCTTGAAACATATCAATCTTGAAAAAACTTTTCAAGTAGCAATCACATGTGGACTTCAAAATATAGCATTTGAATTGCCTGCAATTAAATATTTGTTTTTTTATTTGTGTTGATAACAGACAAACACAAAGATAACACAAGGATTAATCGTTAAGAACTTAACATTCAAACCCAAAACAGGGTAATTATACAAAAAAAAAAAAAAAAAAAAAAAAAGAAAGAAAGAAAACTTAACTTAAAAAAATACTTTATTTACCGTAAGGGTATGAGAAATTAAATTTTCATTACTGAACATTTTTCCTGGATGTGGTAAAACATAGTAAAGCACTTCCACCATTTACATTCAATAGAAAAGTATGTTTTTGCTTAATTATTTGTAGACCTATACGTCGTCTATAAATTATGCACACACCACACTGAGTACTTAAATATAGTTCTATGTTAATAAAACACACCACAACTTTACATACACTTCCAGCAATTTCAAGCATAGTCCCACTATATTTTAGTTCTTTTGGGTAGCCCTGTAAACAAATCTTGAATGATTTTTATACCTTATTTTACACAAAACATGCTTTATATATATACATACGATCATTTTATTTTTATTTTTAGTGTGGTCAAACTGTATCTAAAAAACTTCGCTCGTAGACATAAAATATTTTAATTTTCTTGGATGACACTGTATACAACCCATTTGCTTGATTTCAACGAAAAATTTTGGTGCATCATCCCTATATGATAGAGCCCCTTAAATAAAATATATAGGCCGGCGCATCGCCGCCATTTTTTTTTGCCTCGGAAGAGGACAGCATTCCTGTTTGGCGTCCTTATCGCTTTCCTAATGATTTTAAGAAATCTTGATCTGAAGCTAATCCGGTCAAGATAAGAGCAATAAGCAACAATAATATACCTAAAAACACATTTTTTTTCACAGTACATTCTCAGGATGTCCTTTTATTCTGAGGATATCGTATGGATGTATTGGGATAAAATATGTTGTTAGGGTAGTCTCTGTTTTTTATACAAAATGTCGCCAAAATCCAAATACACAGTGACAGAAGGTCTGTGAACACTTTATAGTCTCTTCTTGAATGATTATAGCAGTTTATCGCCAAACAAACTCCCATATCATAGTTCACTTAGCTAAAATTTTGAAATATAATGAAAGAATTTACTCAAAAGTAACGTAATACGATAAAAAAATTATGATTGCGTTTGTTTATCAGAAAAACACGCTGGGTACATGTGGCAACCCTAAGGCAACAAAATGCCTGATGCGCCAACTCGTTTATATAGGAGCCTTACTATATGATACAGATTTAGAATACTGTGTTTGGACTTCCTGCTTTAATTTGTTCTTAAGATATGCTGATAAAAGTCACACACACACACACAGTCCGACCGCTAAACCTATTTTCGGGTTCAGGGCATCCCAAAACGTGCAAATATAACAAAAACTCAATTTCACAAATTTGACTAAAAAAGCAATACTTTCTCTACTATATATACGAGTAAGAGAAGGTTAAAAAAAGAAAAGAAAAAAGCAGAAAGCAAAACGGCTGTTTGCTGTTTTATATATATATATATATATATATTTTAGTTACACTACATAGAAAAAGTATTTTAGTCCTGAAAAATTCGACTATATTTTAGTGTCGCTAAACGTTTTGAAGTATCTGAATTAGCTTTTATTATTATTGTTAAGGGATTTTTGTATGTGTGTATGTGTATAGGTGAAGTCGACAGCCTCTAAATGCTTTATTTTATTGAATTAAAAGTTGTTCAATTATGCTATGGAACTCCATCACACGAATTGCATAGATATTTTTCAACATAGGCTCTTTCTATTTTAGAGAGACAAAGAAGAATTCTATTATGGCCTATGAACTTAAATTATTTTAATTACCTTATCATACAAACTCTACATTAGTTTTAGATCAGTTTAGGTAAGGTATGTTATAGGTCCTCCACGTAAGAACAGAACTATACAATTTTTTTTTTTTATAAATGTAGGAATTTTATCATGTAAAAAGAAATCCTGTTATATTACAAAAAATCTGGCAGTAACATAGATGCCAACATTTTAATTTATTCCGGAATATTTTTAACCCCGCCTATATTTCATGCCACTTCTTTTTTAAGAGTAATTTTTTCTTATTTTATCGAAGTTATATATTGGAGTAAAAATTCTATAAAGTGGTGTAAAATAAAGGCGGAGCTAAAAATACTTCGGAATAAATTTAAATGTTGGCATCTATGGAGTAAAAATGCCGGAAAATATTCCTATGCTGTAGAAATAACATGTTGACAGAAATTTTCTGTAAACTGAATAATGTAGGAAATATTCGTACATAATAGATTTTTATATAGTATTATATTATATTATTCAATTCACGCTGGTAAAAAAAAAAAAAAAAAAAAAAAAAAAAAAAACTTGTCATTAAATTAAAATTTTCATTAAATCGCAGTAAATAAGTTTTGCTCCAAAAGAAAAAAAAAGCCTATTAAAAACTAGTATGTTGTGGCCACCACAAGACTTTCTTCTATATTTTCCTATACAAATTCACGCAGTAACAATAAAAAAAAAAAAAAAAAAAAAAAAAAAAAATTTTTCATTTTTTTTTTCGTTAAAAGTAAAAAAAATCGATAACTTTGTTTTAAATTACCACATATTTATAGTTCAACCATTCGTTTTAAAGGTATTTCCGAGACCTTTCGAAAGATACCGATCTTGAAAATTTACACACACCCCGGGGGGGGGGTACTTCCCCCTAGGGGGGGGAAGCGATGCCCCAAATTTTTTCCCTAATTAACTACTACTATTATCAATAATTCATATTAATTTCACAATCACAGGTTAAGAATAACTCTCATTATGTACATTTATACGAAATTTTTTCCTATACTGCCATGTGAAAAATTTAGAAAAAAATACGATCACAGCGCCACCTGTTGAGCGATTGATCCCCAAATCTAATCAGCCTCAGTTTATGTCAGGGGCCAACTAAATACCAAGTCTGGTTAAATTTCGTAAAAAAAAAAAAAAAAAAAAAAAAAAAACGATTTTTTTCTAAGTTTTTTTTGTTAAAAGTAAAAAAAATCGATAACTTTGTTTTAAATTATCACAGATTTATAGTTCAACCATTCGTTTTAAAGGTATTGACGAGACCTTTCGAAAGATACCCATCTTGAAAATTTACTCCCCTCGAGGGGGGACTTCCCCCCCACGGGGGGTGGTGAGGCTCCTACGCATACAAATTTTTTTTCCCAGTTGACTATCTCTATTTTAAATAATTCTTGTAAATTTCATAATGATTACTAAAAAATAATTCTCTTTATGCACATTTATACAAAATTTTGTCCTATATCACCATGTTAAAAATTTAGAAAAAGCGGGATGGCAACGCAACCTGTAAGACAATTTTTACCAAAAGTTGATAGGCACTAATTTATGTCAAGGTACAACTACATACCAATTTGTATGAAATTCTGTGCAGTAGTTCTTGAGATACAGTTGCCACAAAATTTTGTCACACACACACACACACACACACACACAGACAGACAGACAGACAGACAGACAGACAGACAGACATTTTCTAAAAATGGTCAAATCGTGTTCTACAGCTCTCAAAACGTGTAAATTCATCAAAAACCCGAGGTCGAAAATTTTTACGAATCCAATACTTTCTCTATATTACATATAGAAGAAAGTAATAAATAAATAAATAACATAAAAAATAAAAATAATATGAAAAATAAAAATAAAATAAAATAAAAAGAACAATATGTTTTGGATTATCCTGTAAAAAAGCAAAGCTTGAAATGCGCTCTGGATATGTAATGTGATTATGAGGCTTCTTATAATTAATTATCTGTATTTATTTATATGAGACTGGGGCATAAATTCATGGAAGTATAGAGATTTCTATAAAAAACTGAAAAAAATAAATGAATAAAGAAAGAAAAAATTATAACATGCAGAATAGTATTTAACTCAATGCAATGCCATTTTTAGGAAACTTGACTCAGTGTACTGCAATCATATAATATTAAAGTATTAAATATCTAATGAAATATGAATATTTTTAATAATTAATTTTTAATTGCGTATGCGCAATATTTAACGAAAATTAATTTGCATAATTTATTAGCCAAATGTATTAAGATTCTTACATGAAAACTCCAAGCAAATACCTTAAAAATTCAAAAATTTATCGTTGTTACAAGGAGCTGAATTTCAGTCCCGCTTCCTCCCCCCCCCCCAAAAAAAAAATGAATAAATAAATAAATAAAATAATAAATAAAATAATAATAATAATTAAATAATTAAATAATTAGGGAGAGAGAGAGAGAGAGAGAGAGAGAGAGAGAGAGAGAGAGATGATAGGGGTTTTTATCAATATTTATTGCAACCAACAAGTCGTTCTAATGTTAAACATAACATCTCGTTCATGAACTTCTGTATGCGTACGAAAACAATTAGGAAAAAAAAAATGGAAGAATTAAAAGTGATTATAAGATGTCTATCAGACAAATATGCTTATTAATTGTTTGAGCAAAATGAAAATTAATATATAAAATGACTAATATGGGCACATTTACAGCTACAATAAATATTAAACCTTTTCGTTAAGAAAACTCAAAAGATATTTGTCATATACCGTTAAAAGCTTCACAGGATATACGTATGAAGTGCATACTGATTTTATTTACATACGTCGTAAAATTTAATTCTGATGTCATTTTAGCTGGTTAAAATGTAAGTAATGGTAAAATGTAAACTGGTTTAGTAAATAAAATCAGTGGAAACTTTCTGTAGACGACTGAATTAGAATTTATGAAGCAAACCGTATTTCTGATGCTCTTACAGTTAAACACAATAAAATCGATTTGAAAGTATAATTTTTTTTTTATTTAAAGCTTAATATACATGATGTTTTGCAATTCTAACATTTATATTTTTCTCGTTTTTAATGTTTGAATTTGTATCTTTAATAAACAAATTAATTAAAGATAGCACTTCATTTTCTTCATTTGTCAAAAGTTATTAGTAACCTATGATCTCACAAGGAAACATTCAAAAGGTGTCGTCTTCAAAAAATGTTGAAATATATATATATATATATATATATATATATATATATATATATATATATGTGATTCTACTCTTCATAAAACACCAGAAAGTGAAAATATTATCGGCTGAAATGAATTACAGTGACCACATAAAATTATGAAAATTAAGCATATTTGGCGATTTCACACTGCTAGGTGATTGATTTTGAATACTTGGCGGAAAAGCAAAACACGATTCTGTTTGTACACGGCAATCTCTGTGCTAGCGAATTTATCGCCTAACAGCGCTAAATCGCCAAATATGCTTAATTTTGATAATTTTTTTGTGGTCGCTGTAATCCATTTCAGCCGATAATTTTTTCACTTTCTAGTGTTTTATGAAGAGTAGAATCTCATATATCTTTTTCAATATGTTTTGAAGACGACACCTTTTGAATGTTTCCTTGTCAGTAAAATTGCTCAGACAAATTACTTTAAGAGCGTACAATATTTATAATGGCCGATCGCCAAAGCCCATGTTATTCTATGGGGAAATTTGTTTCTAGAATTACTCATTAAGTAATGTATCTTTTTAAATTCCGTTTTCATATTCAAAAAATTTACAACTATTAAATGTGTACCCGTAATCCAAAAATTTATTTGTTTATTATTATTTTAGTAATTTATTTTGAGGCTAAAACATCCAAAAAGTGTACTTTCTCATATTTTCCATTTTCAAACTCAAAAATAAAATATTAAAAATACAAATAAATAAATAAATAAATAAATCAACACTGTAAATAGAGGCGTCTTAAGGTATAAAAGCAACAGAAAAGGCATTTAAAACACCTAAATGTCTTAATACAGAGCTTAGACGTAATGGAATCTTAATTTAAGACACTTGTTTGTCTAAATAGATTCACTATAAATAGAAGCGTCTTAAATTCAGACAGAAATATGTCTGAAATACCAATTCAGACACAGAAATATTCTTGATTTTTCAGAAGACGAAAAATAAAGTTAAACTAACTAAAAACTAATCAGCAGAATCGATTAGGAAAAAGGGATTATGTTGGTTTATATGCTTTATACCATTCACTGATTGTCAATCTTCATTTAATAAAGGGAAAAAATTGAATTAAATATTTTATACCAAACATTAATGCTAAATTTCTGACTTGGATCTTTTTTTACCAATGGATTTTCTCAAAGACTAAATGACATGGATTTAAATTCTTTATAATAATCGATAGAGAATTTTTTTCTGAGTCTGACTATGTACTTAACTCAAAATCGACATTTTTGGACTTAAATCCTTTATACTTATCAGTACAGATATATGCACTATAAAAAAATTTGTGTAAGAATACACAGCATTATTGAGGGAATTTATTTTACTCAACCATGTTGAGAAATGTTATCAGATATAGCTGTGTAACACAGGCCTACAGGGGAATGTTACGCTATTGCAACTGGTAACCTTACACTATACATGGTTGTGGCAAGTAAGCTGCCTAACAAGCTTGCCTTGCAGGTATAAGGTAGCTTATTAGGCTTATTATTTCTTGACAATTTAATTTCATAAAGCTATCATAGTTTAAACAGCTTAACTACTTATTATGTAAAATAATCTTATATTTATTGAATGTGGAAAGAAGTTTAAAGAGGATAAATATGTTACTTGAATTAGATTTCATGCAAGCGTCTGAATTTCTAAAGCGTGTTGAAATTTAGCCGCTACATAGCTATATCTGATAACATTTCTCAACATGGCTGAGTAAAATTAATTCCCTCAATAATGCTGTGTATTCTTACACAAAATTTTTTACAGTGTGATATTTAAATGAAATTTTGTTTAATATCATTAATAAAACAACATATTTAGACGCGAAACTTATTTAATTAAAAAAAGAAAAAAAATCTTTTTATTTAAAGTTAAAAGAAGAATATTAAGATCAACATAGCAAGTAACTTCTACCGATGAAAGTGAATTTGTAACTGAACAATATTGAATAATTTGTGCATAAATGCTATTTTATTATTATTATTATTATTATTATTATTATTATTATTTTCAATTTAAAAATTGTTTTCTTCCACATATTTATTTGCACCTAAATGTAAAATAGCAAATTTTCTTACATTCATGTTCTTATTTGTTTTCTTTTAAATATCAGGTTTAAGGAAAGAAATCGTTGTCCAAACACGAGGTGGTGTAATTTTCACATATTTGTTATACATTTTGCAAAGTTCGAAAAGCTTTACGTATAAAATTTAAGATAACAATATATTTTAACCTTTAGATATACACTCATGTCCAAAATGTAAGGAACAGCTTATTTTATCGTTTTATTCTTTTGCGCATAATTTTTAAACAAATGAACGTATTATATCATAAAATTTGAATGGCATGTCCGTTATCATATCATTAATTGAATTTTATATAACTTAGCATGAGTAATAATTTTTAAATTAATAGTTATTAATTTTTCTCAAAAGTAAGCTTTGGAAAAAAAAAAAAAAACTTAATGAAAAATGATGATAAGGATGCATTACAGATAGGTGAAGACGCACATGCCTTCAAATGTTAAACTAAATCGCGATTTTTATTTCTGTACTCACTTTTCCTTTACTTTCACACCACACTTTTTTCAAAAATATAATTACTAATTTATAAACTATGAGCATCAACAGAATAACAAAAATGTCTATGAATAATTTTATAATCAACATCTTATCCAATTTTCATTTTTGTATGTATATTTTTTAAGAGGTTATTCACATGTGAAAAGAAAAAAGAAGAAAAAATTAAAAATAGAAAACTGAATTCAGGATAAACAATCCGGTTTCAATCTAACATATGGATGTATGTGCATCTTTGCCTATTTGTAATGCATCTTTATGACTATTTTTAACACGCTTTTATTAGCTTCACCTGTATGTATGTTTGTATGTATGTATGTATATTTGTAACTGCTCTGGGAGCAAACAAAAAATTTATATTGTATAAAAATACTTTCCCTACGTGAACGCCGTGGCGTTGAGGTATAGCTCCGTGCTACAAACCTAAAGGTCTAGTCTTTAATTTTAATTAAAGATTTAAATGTATGTAAATATTATGGTGTGTCACTTACACGATTTTCTCTTACCCTGCATTTTAATACTAAG
Organism: Salticus scenicus; assembly: GCA_963930645.1. Taxonomy (NCBI): domain Eukaryota; kingdom Metazoa; phylum Arthropoda; class Arachnida; order Araneae; family Salticidae; genus Salticus; species Salticus scenicus. The sequence goes on along the minus strand of OZ005660.1, from coordinate 120,037,529 downwards.
ATAAATATTTTGTGCTTTTTAGTTCACATTTCTATAAAAGCGTGTTCTTTAATATTTTAAAACTATAATATTATTCTTTACGTTTTCTTTTCAAAAATTTTTGTAATTTTTTATCTTTTTCAAAGCTTACTTTTGAGAAAAATTGGATAATTATTAGTTAAAAATTATTACTTATGATAAAGTTATTTAAAATTCGATTAATGATATAACAAACATGTCATTCAAATTTTATGTTCATATCTTTATTTATTTAAAAAAAAATTGTGCACAAAAGAAAAAAACTAGAAAACAGGTTGTTGCTTAAATTTTAGGCAGGAGTGTATTTATCCGTTAGTTTTAAGGCAAAAAATACCAATTAAAACAAAAAACTGCAATTTGTTTCGTGAACATGGGAGTATATATTATCATAAAAACAAACTGTTGTATGTGCCGTGGTGGCATAGTGAATAATTGGGCTTTGATACCTTTGGTAGAGGGTTCGATTATGGGGTCCGGAAATGGATTTTTCTCCATTTAATTATTGATATTTTATTTATGCTTTAGGAAATTCTATAATCTGTTTTTAACAGAAAAACAGTATCACAAGCCACATCAATTTTTATTAATTTATTTATTAAAAAATTCTTAAAAATGGCGACGTTTTAAGATATTTGCAATGTCTTAATTTCAGATACGAAATGTGGCTTAAAAAGTCAGACTTTTTTTTTTTTTTTTTTTTTTTTGTTTAAAATATGACTATCTGCATAAGGCACTTTTAAAACTCAATTTAAAAGGTTTGCATTTACGGTGAAATTTCAGAAAACGAGTGCAAATTTTACTGTTGCTAAATTTCCGAATGTGAAAACGGAATTTTAAAAAATACTTTAAATAAGAATTAATTCTATTAAAAAAGAAAAAAAAAAAATAAAAAATTCCCATAGAATAATATGGGCTTTGACTGTCGTTGAGAATAAGTACTGTACTCTCTTGGGAAAGCCTAATAGATTTAATGTTGACAATAATCTGGAAGAACAATTTACTTATTTATTGCTATTTTATACATCGTGACCTATGATACAACAATAAACCAGGAAGTTTGGAAGTTTCACTTAACAATCAATATTTTAATTTGGGCTCAGTAATTCACAAGACATTGGGTAACTTTTATTTGATTATTGTTTTGTTACTAAGAGAAACCACTGTTATAAAAAAAAATTAAATTCTGTGAACTTTCTCTGATTTGTCACCAACACGCTAATCGGTTCCGCTTCTTTAAACACAAATACAACTAAACGTTACACGACAAACGATGTAATTTCGAATCATTCGCTGACCTATAAGCCGGGTGAGCACGCGAGTTAAGAAAAATCTGGAGAATTTGTAAGAAAATAATTATTTTCAAACCCCTACTTTATATGTTTCGTAGATTAATAATTTTTCAGACGGGCAAGTTCAGTTGCGTAATAAATTGAGGTTGTTTTCTTTTCTTTTTTTCTCGGCCTATTAGATTGATAGGGGGATTTCTGTGTCGAACGCACATGTTACCTAGAAATCATTATGTTGATTTTTCGTTAAAGCTTATTGATTGTCCAGGGAGATCATATTGTTGGTATTTGGAATACTATCCTGGTAATCTCGAGTTTGTCCCGACAGTCTCATGTCCAGCTAGCATCAAAATTTCACAGGTAAGACGGTGTTCTTATCCTTTTATAATTGTATGAGAGGAAAACTGATGGGTTATAATTTGAAAGAAAATTTTAAAAAATGTTACAGAATGTATTAAATATATTAAAAATGTTACAGAAAAAGCGAAATGTACTTATAATTCAAATATTTGTTTCAAAATATTTTACCATTTTTACTTTCTTCTATATTCAATAGAAGGAAGTATTGGATTCGTAAAAATTTTCGACATCGGGTTTTTGATGGATTTACACGTTTTGAGAGCTGTAGAACACGATTTGACCATTTTTACTTTCTTCTATCTTCAATAGAAGAAAGTATTAGATTCGTAAAAATTTCCGATTTCGGGTTTTTGATGGATTTACACGTTTTGAGAGCTGTAGAACACGATTTTAACATTTTTAGAAAATGTCTGTCTGTCTGTCTGTCTGTGTGTGTGTGTGTGACAAAATTTTGTGGCAACTGTGTCTCTGGAACTACTGCACAGAATTTCATACAAATTGGTATGTAGTTGCACCTTGACATAAATTAGTGCCTATCAACTTTTGGTAAAAATCGTCTTACAGGTTGCGTTGCCATCCCGCTTTTTCTAAATTTTTAACAGGGTGATATAGGGCAAAAATTTTCAAGATGGGTATCTTTCGAAAGGTCTCGTCAGTACCTTTAAAACGAATGGTTGAACTATAAATCTGTGATAATTTAAAACAAAGTTATCGATTTTTTTTTACTTTTTACGAAAAAAAACTTAGAAAAAAAAATCCTTTTTTTTTTTTTTTCTCCCCTTAATTTTATCAAACTCCCACGGTTTCCGTGTTCTGACAAACTTAAACTAATTTTTGCTTTTTTCCCCTAATTTTGTCAAAGTCCTACGGTTTCCGTGTCTTGACAAACTTTAACATATTTTTGCATTTTCCCCCTAATTTTGTCAGTCCCACGGTTTCCGTGTTTTGACAAACTTTGACAAAATTTTGGGTGTGAAAATTATTCTAAGTTTGTCAAAACACGGAAACCGTGGGACTTTGACAAAATTGGGGGGAAAATGCAAAAATTTGTTTAAGTTTGTCAGAACACGGAAACCGTGGGAGTTTGATAGAATTAAGGGGAGAGAGAAAAAAAAAAAAAGTGGGACTTTGACAAAATTTTGGGTAAAATGTGAAAATTTGATAAAGTCCCACTTTTTTTTTTTCCCTCTCCCCTTAATTCTATACTTTTTTTTTTTTTTTTTTTTTTTATTGTTACTGAGTGAATTTGTATAGGAAAAGATAGAAGAAAGTCTCGTGGTGGCCACAACATACTAGTTAGAAAATGTCTCTGTTTGTCTGTGTGTGTGAAAAAATTTTGTGGCAACTGTATCTCAGGAACTACTGCACAGAATTCCATACAAATTGGTATGTAGTTGCGCCTTGACATAAATTAGTGCCTATCAACTTTTGGTAAAAATTGTCTTACAGGTTGCGTTGCCATCCGCTTTTTCTAAATTTTTAAAATGGTGATATAGGACAAAATTTTGTATAAATGTGCATAAAGAGAATTATTTTTTAGTAATCATTATGAACTCTACAAGAATTATTTATAATAGAGATAGTCAACTGGGAAATTGTTTGTATGTGTAGAAGCCTTGCCCCCCCCCCCCCCCTGGGGGGAAGTCCCCCCTCGAGAGGAGTAAATATTTATGGTGGGTATCTTTCAAAGGAGCTCGCCAATACCTTTAAAATGAATGGTTGAACCACCGATCTGCGATAATTTAAAATAAAGTTATCGATTTAAAATAAAATTATCGATAAAATTTTTGAATTAAAGAAAAAACAAAGTAAAAGAAATATGATATGGAATTATTATAAAAATAAAATAAAATACTTCCCAGCATTATGATATTGCGAGTGAACGCAAACAATAATCCTTTATATAAGAAAGACGCATTCTGGAGGCATTAAATTTTTATTTATATATAGATGCTGAACATAGGAATAAACATAGGTTAATTATTTAACATTAAATTTTTGCATCAAAATTATTTAAACTTTAAAATTGAGAAAAAAAATTAATGGAATAAAACATTCTTTATTGTCTTCGTCTCTATTTTCTTCGTATTCTTTAGGATATATTTGTCTAGTAGCTGCTGTCCGTTGAGCATCTGCACATATCTATCTTCAACCATTCATTTTTAAGGTATTGGTGAGCTCTTTTGAAAGATACCCAACATGAAAATTTATTCCCCTAGAGGGGTGACTTCTCCCCCTCCCAGGGGGGGGGGGCGATGCTCCTACATATACAAAGATTTTTTCCCAGTTGACTATCTCTATTATTAATAATTCTTGCAAATTTCATAACGCTTATTAAAAAATAATTCTATTTATGCACATTTATACAAAATGTTGTCCTCTACCACCATGGTAAAAATTTAGAAAAAGTGGGATGGCAACGCAACCTGTAAGACAGTTTTTACCAAAAGTTGAGAGGCACTAATTTATGTCAAGGTGTAACTACATACCAATTTGTATGAAATTCTGTGCAGTAGTTCCTGAGATACAGTTGCCACAAAATTTTGTCACACGCACACACAGACAGACATTTTCTAAAAATAGTCAAATCGTATTCTACAGCTCTCAAAACGTGTAAATCCATCAAAAACCCGAAGTTGAAAATTTTTATGAATCCAATACTTTCTTCTATTGAATATAGAAGAATGTAAAAAAAACATTGTTGATATTTACTCCATTTTCAATAAAGAACATTCAATAGTGAACTTGAATAACATATTTCAATTTCATTAAGATTTGTGCAAAGTAAAGTTATTAAAATATAATTTACAGAAATAATTTTTTTAGAACGCAATACTTTGGGGTACTTTTGGGTGTCCCTGTGGAAAAAAATTGGTTGATATTTACTCCATTTTCAATAAAGAACATCCGATAGTGAACTTGAATAACATATTTCAATTTCATTAAGATTTATGCAAAGTAAAATTATTAAAATATAGTTTATAGAAATAATTTTCTTAGAACGCAATGCTTTGGGATACTTTCGGGTATCCCTGTACAAAAATCATTGTTGATATTTATTTTATTTTCAATAAGAAACATCCGACAGTCAACTTGAATGACACATATCAGTTTCAAGAATTTTCATGAATATTTACGGTAGTGAAAGCGCAGATACGCAAACAAACAGAGAGACAAACCGAAATCATTAATACTTTTCAACCTTGTTTTGGAAAGTGTTAAAAAAAGTTTAAAAAGAAAAAAAGTGTGTAACTGCAATTAAAATTTACTGTTTAATTTGAAAATTTGTGGTAATTGCATAAGTTTTTGGTTTCCATAAATGGCTATTTAAAATATATTTTGTTATTTGTCATTTTAATTTCAATATTTAATATTCTACTCTGTATATGATTTTGAAAAGTGAATTTAAATCTTAAGATGAAATATTTCTGTCGGTTTTGATGAAAAAAAGAGTTTTTTCCCTTGTTATGGTATCAAAATTTTTTCTAAATATAACTTTAGGCATATGGAAACAATACTGCAACCAATTTTCCTGTTAATCGGATGGTTACACAACGTATCGAAATACATTTGTGTGGCCCTGTAAGCTAATTACGAATAGAATGTCTACCATTTTCTACAGAAAATACACATTTAACCACTTTAATAATATATATTAATTTTATTATGTTGAATACATTGTAACCATGTTAAAATATATGCTTGAAAGAAATTTTTTCTGTAGACTGTAATGATACTATAATATTTTGGTGTGTCCCTGTACATGCATGAGTCACACACAGAATATACATCAAAATTATAAGTCAATATAAACATTTGTACCAATTTTAAAGTCAATCAAACGATTCTATACGATTAATACTGCAGTACATACATATCTACACACACATAATATACATCAAAATTATAATAGTCAATATAAACATTTGTACCAATTTTAAAATCAATCAAATGATTTTTTACGATTAATACTGCAGTACACACACATACAGAGACAGACGCCAAAACCATTTTGAATCTGAGTGTGGAGGCCTATACAAGTGGTCCACACTGCTCTGATATTTGAGGACGGTAAAAACAATTCGATCAAAAAAAAAAAAAAAATAAATAAATAAATAAATAAATAAATCAAAACAAAATAAAATAATAATAATAATAATAATATGTAGACATAGACACATCTTTTGTATGTTTTAAAAATTAATAACGATATTTTCTAGTATATCTAAAACAAATCGACCGTTTCTTTTCTTGAATTTGCTACATTGTAATAAATATTCAGACTTCTTTAACTTTACAATACAATAGTTTTTGTCACTATTGTCACGTTCCAGTTATCGAACAATAGTGTAATTTGCTTAGCCGATTACCATAAATATGTTTATTCATATATCTCAAGCTATTTTTTGGCAAAACCTATATACGTTTCACTTATAAAAATAGTTTTATTTATTTATTTATTTTTTATTGTTGTGGAAAGGAATTAATTAAGTTTTGAATCACATATTCATAACATTTGACAAATGGTGTGTGTAATTTTGATAGATTAAAAATTTAAATTACAAAACATTTTAATTTCTGCCAAATTGTTTCTGAACTTGTAAATTTTGAAATGATAACTTGAAAAAATCTGGAGATAAGGAACAAAAATGCTAAATTTCTTTTTAGCTAACCTCAAAACACACATATTTATTTATTATTATTATTATTTTTTTTTTTTTAAGTAACTGATCAAAAAAAAAAAAAAAAAAAAAAAAAAAAAAAAAAAAAATAGAGGGTAATTGAATATATTTGTGTAGCCCTGTAAATTTTAATGCTAATCATGCTAAATTCTACAGAAAGCCTTATTTTTGTGCATATGAATGACCCAATCCAATTTAATTAAAATTTGTACAAAGTAAAGTTATTAAAATATGGTTTTTAGAAATATCTGTCATAGAACGCAATGCTTTGGAATACTTTCGGGTGTCCCTGTAGAAAAACCAGTGGTGATATTTATTTTATTTTTCAATAGGGAACATCCGATAATGAACTTGAATAACATGTTTAAATTTCATTAAGATTTATGTAAAGTAAAGTTATTAAAATATGGTTTATAGAAATATCTTTCATAAAACGCAATGCTTCGGAATGCTTTCGAGTATCCCTGTACAATAACCGTTGTTGATATTTACTCTATTTTCAATAAAACACATTCGACAGTGAACTTGAATAACATATATGAATTCGGCGAGAACTTAGTGATTATTAACTTAGTGACCAAATTAACTAGTATGTTGTGGCCACCACAAGACTTTCTTCTATATTTTCCTATACAAATTCACCCAATAACAATATTTAAAAAAAAAAAAAAAAGTTACGATTTTTTTCGTTAAAAGTAAAAAAAAATCGATAACTTTGTTTTAAATTATCACAGAATTATAGTTCAACCATTCGCTTTAAAGGTATTGACGAGACCTTTCGAAAGATACCCATCTTGAAAATTTTCTCCCCCCCCTGGGGGGGGAGCGATGTCCCCACATGCACAAAATTTTTTCCTAGTTAACTACTACTAATATCAATAATTCATATTAATTTTACAATAACAAGTTAAAAATAACTCTCATTATGCACATTCATACGAAATTTTGTCCTATATTGCCATGTTAAAAGTTTACAAAAATGAGATCACAGCACCACCTGTTGAGTGATTGATCCTCAAATTTAATCAGCACCAGTTTATGTAAGGGTGCAACTTAATACCAAGTTTGGTTAAATTTCATTCATTGGTTCGTCCGATACAGTGTCCATAAAAATCGTGATACACACAGACAGACAGACATTTTCTAAAAACTATCAATTCGTGTTCAGGGCATCCCAAAACGTGTAAATCCATCAAAAAATGGAGGTCTAAAATTTTCACGAATTTTTCTCTATATTACATATAGAAGAAAGTAAACAAATATCAATTTGGTCGCCAAAAAAAAAAAAAAAAAAAAAAAAATCAAACATATATATATATATATATATAAACAGGATAAAACTACTACTTCAGAAACGCCAAAGAAAAATTATTGAGGTGCATACAGCTGTTTCCTTTAGGCTACCGAAACAGCTGTATGCACCTCAATAATTTTTCTTTGGCGTTTCTGACGTAGTAGTTTTATCCTGTTTTAATATTCCAACGCCAAGTCTCCTGCTATTATATATATATATATACATTATATCTATATATTTGTATGTTATATTTTCAAGCAAGATGTATCACATAACTCAGCATTGAAAGTATTACACGCAAAACGGCTCTCTTACCTTTTCCTTTTCCCTTTGTTATCCACTTTAGCACAACACACAGCGCAGAGCTTCCTTTGGTTTGACATTGCTTATCTATTTTCAAACAACAGCTAAATCTTCTTCTGAACTATCTTCAGAATCACTGCTGTAATTAACAGTTCCGTTTTAGCCACTATCTGACAAATTTGCATATTCATATCGCTCATTTTTCAATATACATTTTACTAAAATATAACGTAAAATAATAATAATAATAATTTGAAAATTAGAAAACATACCAATATCCAATGTACACAGCTTTATTTTCTGTAAACACAAAATAATCTGGTGTGTCACTCACACGACTTTCTCTTACCCTGACATTTAATACTATAAATACAGGTTGCAGATTAAGAGGTAAGATAACGAATACTGTTATGTAAATTTGTGTTAAACAATTCAAATTAGGCTTCGGAAGATTTTTATATGATAATTAAATTTGTCCCCCGTTTCATTAATGCACCTACATTTATATAGAATTTAATTCGGTTATTAAAAAATAATTCTGTTTTTAAAAAATAATTTATTAAAATTATTATTTAAAAAAATTATCTTGTATGATAAAGCAGACGATTTCCATATTAGAGAAGTAGTATAACACTATATATATATATATATATATATATATATATATATATAAAAGTTGAATTTATTCTCAATATTACATTTTTTTTTTTTTTTTTTTTTTTTTTTTTGTTTAAAAAAAAAAAAAAAAAAAAAAAAAGGATAACTTTATTTTAAATTATCACAGATCGATGGTTCAACCATTCGTTTTAAAGGTATTGGCGAGCTCTTTTGAAAGATACCCATCATGAAAATTTACTCCCCTCGAGGGGCGACTTCCCCCTCGGGGGGGGGGGAGGCGAGGTTCCGACATACACAAAAAAATTTTCCCAGTTGACTATCTCTATTACAAAAAATATATATTCGTTTCATTTGGTTCAGTGCAGTCTATAGATGTTAAACTCTTCTTACCTGCAATTTCCCCCATAGACGTAATGTATTTGAATACTTTTGAGTGTCCCTGTACACGAACCATTTGCTTCATCTCAACGAAAAGCTTATTGTAGCATCCCTATATGATACACATTTAGAATACCGAGTTTGGAATTTCTGCTACTATTTGTTCTTGAGATATGCTGATAACAGTCACACTGACCATTCGCTAAAAATATGATTTTCGTATTCAGGGGACCTCAGAACATGTAAATATAACAAAAACTCACGTTCGAAAATTTGACCCTAAAACAATACTTTCTCGACCCTATGGGTAAGAGAAAGTAATAATTAACAATTTATAAAAATGCATAGCTGTCTATAACAATTGCCTTTGTACAAATTCACAAATACAAAGATTACTAAAATATTTTCGAATATATTCGAGTGCGAAAATTACCGCAATATAAAATGCGCAGTGGCTTGAATTATCTCGAGTGTGCACAGTTTGGCCCGATTAGCGCGCTCGAATTAACTCGAGTGGGTACTTTATGAGGTTTATTCTGATATTCAGAAGAATGAAATATTGGATTTGTAAGAAATTTCCTTTAACGATTTTAGTTCGTTCTGAGCAGGAATTGACTTTTTTTTTTTTTTTTTTTTTTTATGCGTGTTTCTGTGTCTGATTGTCATTCCGTCTGCCTGTATGTGACACAAATTTTATAGACATTGTAGAAGTTTTGCAGCAGTAATCGGCGGACAGATACGGAAATTTATACATGTTAGATTTTGTCATAAATTTAAATTGATTAAACTTTGGCGTATACACTCAACAGGTGGCGTTGTTATGCCACAATTTTCATAATTTGCATTTAACGTTTATGTGGTCGCGAAAAACTTGACTGGGATTGCATGAAACTTGATATAAAATGATAATTGTCGGAAGCTTCAATTTCAGTGTACACTTTTTATCAGATGATGGGGGTTATACAGTCGGTAACAAAAGTATCCGAACACTAGCAAAAATTCCTATATAAAAAGTAGAGTTAATACTGTTTTGTTAAATAAATCCTTTTCGAATCATGTTCTTAATAAAAAATGTAGAGTTAATACTATTTTGTTAAATAAATCCTTGTCGAATCCTGTTCTTAGTCAGTCTAAGAACATGATTCGACAAGGATTTATTTAACAAAACAGTATTAACTCTACTTTTTAGTTCCGCATCATACTATAAGTATGGGGAACTTAGGTAATCGTGAAAATTTTCGACCTCGGTTTTTTGACTTTTCTACACGTTTTCAGGTGTGAGGAATCCGAAAATGACAAAATTTCTATGGTGTCTGTCTGTAGGGTGTCTGTTAGTCTGTTAGTCTGTTAGCGGGTCAGTCCGATAGTTTGTTAGTCTGTGTACACGATATCTCAAGAACAAATTGTCGCAGAGAGGTCAGATCAGTTTTAAAATATTACTTTCGACACTGGCAAGAACCCTATTCATTTGCAACATTCGAATTTGAAAACTTCGTAAGTTATTCGAAATTTACAATTTTCTTAACATGGGAGAATAGGACAAAAATTCACTTAAACGTGCATTAAATGAAAACTTTTTACTGTAAAAATGTCAGACCAGTTTTAAAATATCAGTTTTGATGCTGGAATGAACATCAGTAACTATAAATATGCTACTTTGAAAATTTCGCAAGTTACTGGAAATTTACGAATTTCTTAACATGGCAGTATAGGGCAAAATTTCACATAAACGTCAATTTTGAGAGATATTTTCATCGTAAAGATGTCAGACTACTTTTGAAATATTATTTAGGACACTGGCATGAATATTAATGACTATGAATTTTCCAATATAAAGATTTCGTAAGTTATTCGAAATTTACGAATTTCTTAACATGTCAGAATAGAGCAAAATTTCACATAAACGTCAATCTTGAGGGATATTTTCAGCGTAAAGATGTCAAACCACTTTCGAAATATTATTTAGGATGCTGGCATGAATATCATAGAGTATGATTTTTCCAGTTCAAAAAAATTCGTAAGTTATTTGGAATTTACGATTTACTTAACATGTCAGAATAAAGCAAAATTGATCATAAACTTCCATTTTGAGGATCCTAAATACATTAGACAACTTCAAAATTAAGTTTATGATATTTGTTTGAACATGATTGAATACAAATATTCTACTAGGAAATTTTCGTAAATTATTCGTAATTTACGATTTTATCAACATAGCGAAATTGTAAATTTTTCATATAAATATGAATTTTGAGGTTTATTGCATTGGAAATAGTAGCATGAAAACTAAACAACAGAATTGACCCTGATAAAATAAATTAATAAATTAGAATAAGATAATTATGTCCAAGTGAACGGTAGATAGCCTATTAGGCGGGGATTTCATTCTGTCAGTGTATCAAGCTTTGGTCAAATTCATTTCTTTTAACATGATTATAATATGTCTCGCACTAGAAATTTCTGAGAACATAAATATGATGGGGAACTGAGCAGAGTCCACCTATGCCAACTAGTTTTATATAGGAATTTTCACTAGTGTTCGGATACTTTTGTTACCGATTGTATGTGTAATCACTAAATAAACAAATAAAGAACCGGCCTATTCATCCGATCGTTAGGGAATTGCATGCTAGAAGCTAGAAATGTTTGGTCATATTGCACTGTTATATAGAATTGTATAGAAGAAAATATTGTTATTGCCACATAATATTATACTACTAGCAAACCCGTGCGAATTTTTTGCACTTTCTTTCTTTCTTTCTTTTTTTTTTTTTTTTTTTACCTTTAAAATTTGAAACTCATAAATATTATACCGATTTCACTACCTAATTTAAATTTTAATGTACCAGAAGCCAAATTATTATTGGGTGGGACCAAATTAATATTGTGCAATAGTTAAAATAAAATCATTCAAAGAAAGGTTTCAAAATAAAATTCATAGCTCACGACCCAGTTTTCATATTTCCACAGGCAGTGCAGTTGTATAGGACTCCCACGACGCCTTTTAAAATTTTGTCGCCATGTTGGCGATGTCTTTTTATTAATTTTGGTATAATTTTTTGTTAAAAAAAAGCTAATTCTATTTTGATTCTATTTTTTATAATTGTGTTTTTTAGTCATTTTATGATAACAATTCATATTCTGTTTATATTTTTAAAGTGATGCTAAGTTTAAAATGACGCTTGCAAAGATTCTGAAGAAGCATCTTTTAAAAATCCATTTTTCTGTAAAATAATGTCATGGGACAAATGTCGTCATTTTTTTTTTTTTATTAGTTCACTGAGCTGAGTCCGCGTGCTTGAATATTGTTCATTTCTAAATATTATTTTTTATCATCGCGTATTTTATTAATTACACAACTATCGTATCGTTTCGACAAAAATAGTTGTAACTTATCCACGTTAGAGAAATATTATATAGATACTTTTGTCATCTGTAGCTGCACTGAAACGTAACAGCTCTGGTAATTTACAATATCATTCTGAACTGCGGTCAAATTCATTAAATTATTACTTATCAGAGTAAGTTAAAAATAACCACTGTGGTAGTGTATCAGATATATTATGACAAAAACAAATTTTACTATTGCATAAATTTGAAATCTAGACACTAAATGAACGCTGCAATTTCTTTATGAAAGCTGAAGACACATTTCCTTTCTCGTTGTGCTTGAATAAATTTCACATAGTTATCGAAGCGTAATCTTACAGAATTAACATTGACATAAGTCCAAGATTATAAGGATTAAGGATCGGCAGGAAATTGGATTACATAGGAATCAAACATTCTTGTAGATCTAATAATAATTATTTTTGTTAAGTGATTACATATTTTAGAAATATTTATTTGCATCTTTAAAAATGAATATTATGCAGTATAATTATTTTTTTTTTTTAAACTATTTAAGCATAAAAGAATAAAATTTAAAATATTTTACAATGCTTTCTGCTAATTAATTTTTAGTTTTTTTTCTCATATTTCATAGTATTATACCCATGTAAAAAAATCAGCAATAAACCTTTAAAAAAAAAACACATACTTTGCAGGTATTTTGAAGGTTTGCACAGGTATTTTGAAGGTAAATAAAATAATTATACGATAAAAAACTTTTTATATACCACGTTTTTAAATTTTCTGTCGAACCATAGCTATAGAACTACATTAGCACTTTATCAATGCGTATAAAATTTTTAAAGTTATAATGACATCAATTTTTGTAGGATGCATAATTTAAATTTTTACAATATTTTAACGTTAACGTTTAATTAAATGTATTTATTTGTGTCGAAAGAGCATGAACTCGTATTTTTTTTTTTTTTTTTTTTTTGTAACAATTAAATTATAGCTAAGATTTTAATGGCTATTTTAAAACTATTATAGGGTTATTATTTTCCTACTTTAATTAATTAAAAGAAAACTAATCAAAAATTCGAAAGTCGGACTTCGAAGTATTGTGTTGTCATCGGGTTCTGAGCTATTCTGAAAGCTTTAAATGTCAGGCTAGTATGGAAGTTAGTTAAAAATCGATTGCAAGATCTGTACCAAACAAACAAAAAAAACAAACAAGAATCGAAGTTAATAATAACATTATAGTTAAAAAAAAAATTAAAGAGCACGCTTTTATAGAAATGTGAACTAAAAAGCACAAAATATCTATCTTAGTATTAAAATACAGGGTAAGAGAAAATCGTGTGAGTGACACACCATAATATTTACATACATTTAAATCTTTAATTAAAATAATTTAGAATTAAACAAAAACCATTTTTAAAAAATCTCCCCTCACTGGGATCGAAGCTAGACCTTTAGTTTCGTAGCGCGGAGCTATACCTCAACGCCACGGTGTTCACGTAGGGAAAGTCTTTTTTTACAATATAGAATTTTTGTTTGCTCCCAGAGTGGTTACAAACATACAAACATACATACATACATACAGGTGAAGCTAATAAAATCGTGTTAAAAACATGGTGAAATACAGGTTTCCTTCAGGAAATATTCAGATTTTTTAAAGGTTTCATACAAAAATAAAAACTGCAGGTTTCCTTCAGAAATATAAAGTTTTTTTAAAGGTTTCCTTCAGGAAATATAAAGTTTTTTTAAAGGTTTCATACAGGTTTATTTCAGAAAGCTTATCACCTTCAAGTTACTTTCAATGACTTAGACGATTTTAATTAGATTATATCAGGTATTTTGAAGGGAAATGAAAACTGCCTTTCATGCAGGTAAATTAAAGGCTTTTGAAGATCTTTTTACAAAAGATTGTAATATTCACAGGATCAGATCTTTTTACAGAAGTCAGCTCTATATTAAAGAGAGAAGAAACGTGACATTGTAAAGAAGGTTTGGTGGGGAGAAAATAATACCTGGTGTATGTAAGAATAGTCTAACAAACAGGGCCCGATTAAGCTCTGAAGCTAGGGGAAGCTCAGCATCATTTCGGGGCCCCCTTTCATTTCGGAAAATCTTGTTTTTCTGTTACATATTGTAATATAAAAATGCTATAGACCAAAAAATAGTGTGTGTTTATTTCTTTCATACATCCGGATGGTTTCTACACAGAACATTAAAATCATACAACTTTTTAATTAAGAACATTCAGATTTTTTAGATTAAATAATAGATTTTTCCCGAAATAGTGAGTGCTTTGTCTTGTTTTAGGTAACATTTCTCAGAAAAAAATACAATCTCAGTGTGAAAATATGAAACAAAAAATTCAAGACCATAAATCCTTTTTAATCCTTATGGGCAGGGCCCGATTAAGCTTTTCAGCTAGGGGAAGCTCAGTACCATTTCTGGGCCTCCAATTCATTTGGGATTTTTTTTTTTTTTCATTCATATACCTGGGTGGTTTCTACACACAGCATTAAAATCGTATAACTTATTAATTAAGATCATTCAGATTTTTGAGGCTAATCAACAGATTTTTCCCGAAATAGTGCGTACTTTACCTTGCTTTAGGCGACCTTTTTCAGAAAAAATTCAATCTGAGGGTAAAAATATGAAACAGAAAATCCAAGAACCTGTTTTTAGTCATTTTGGGGCCCCCTCTTAAATTTTAGAGGGGAAGCTTGTGCTTCCTGAGCCTTTTGGGTAATCAGGCCCTGCTAACAAAGTATTCTAAACAACATAATGGAGTACTACAACTACTTAGTGGATCCACTGATAATGTTTTAAAAGTATTTTCATATTTGAATTCTAAAAATCTGCATTAAATTTCAGCATTTAAACATTAAAATATTTTTTAAACTATTAACTTGCAAATAAGTATACAAAGTCACACGAAAATATTTTAAGAATAAATTGTTAAACTATAACAATGTAAACCTGAGGAAAAAATAAAATTAAAATTTAATTAATAGGGAGTAATTTGAAAATAAGACAAAACAGTAAAAAAGAGAAAAATTGACTTTTTAAAAAATTATTATTTAACTGGTTGGGAGAATTTTTAATATATTTATATTGTTAGGTACTATTTTACCATAAATAACTTTCAATTTTATATTTTTTGTCAGATATCTCAAAATATGCTTGACGAATTATTCTGAAGCAACAAATGTGTAAAGAACATGTTATACCTACATGTTATATCAATGTCATCATAGAAATTGCTTTCCTTTGAAAGTAATTAGGAGTTTCTAGATTTTTATTTAAACATAACAATCGGGGCCCAGGGTCTCTCTATTTTGAAAAATGAAAAAGTAAAACATGTTTTAAAACAGATTTTTTCTTCTTTTTATATGATTTTGTGAAAAAAAAAATAATAATAATAAAATAAAAAATGGTTTCCATTTAAAAAAAATCTGGTGTGAAACAACCACACGACTTCCATTACCCACTATTACACGTATTATATGCATTTTTGAGAGATAATGTGATCAAAAAACACGAAAGTCACCTAAAGAGAAAATCGTTAGAGCCGTTTTTTAAAAACCAACTTTTACAAAAAATCAATTATTGACTGGAAAACAATAATTACATACAAAAGGATATTTAAAATTGAGTTAATATGGCGAGTTTGAAAAAAATCCGTACAACAGTTTTTAAAGGAACGCCTTTGCGAGGCCTGAAATTGAGCTATTTATACAGGACGCCTATCAATTTTCCTGAACTAACCAACTGTATCATTCGAAAGGACATCTAATAGAGTGTTTATATAGCAAATTTGAAGAAAATCGTTAGAGCCGTTTTTGAGATACGGACTTACGGTCCCACTTCCGTTTTCCGATGTCCCACTTCCGGTTAAACTCAATTATTGACAGGAAAACAATAATTACATACAAAAGCATATTTAAAAGTGAGTTAAAATGGCGAGTTTGAAAAAAATCCGTACAACAGTTTTTAAAGGAACGCCTTTGCGAGGCCTGAAATTGAGCTATTTATACAGGACGTCTATCAATTTTCCTGAACTAACCAATTATATCATTCGAAAGGAGATCTAATAGAGTGTTTATATAGCAAATTTGAAGAAAATCGTTAGAGCCGTTTTTGAGATACGGACTTACGGTCCCACTTCCGGTTTCCGATGTCCCACTTCCGGTTTTTCAATTTTCACCAAAATTTGGAAATTTCATCTGTACACCAGACGTATTTCAATTCTAAAGTTTCGTAGCTCTATCTTTATTAGTTTCTGAGCTGTAATAGCCAGAAGATTCTCCACATACATACATACATACATACATACATACATACACACACACATACATACATACACACTGACCAATTGCCAAAAACCACTTTTTTGTACTCAGGGGACCTTAAAACGTGTAAATCAGGTGAAAACCCGATATCGAATTTTCAGACCGAATACAATACTTCCATTACCTACGGTTGTAGGGTAATGGAAGTAAAAAAAGAGGAAGTAGAAGAAGAAGTGTGTTTAAAAAATATACTTTATTGTTATTATTTCTAACTTTGAGTCTGTCACGCTTTAGTCTTAAGAGATTTCCTTGGACTCTGTCTCCTAATTTTCATACTTTAGTTAATTTTAAAAAATCTAATTGTCCGATCGGTAAGCTGTTTAATCCGACGGATTTAGAAAAATTGCCCCTTTCATTTGGTATCTTATTTGTAACGAATTTTTTATCAGATTTTTTAAACTTAATTAAAATATGAAAATAACAGCTTTAAAATAGACATTCAATTAATTTTTGCTATTTTTTTTTTTCAGCATAAAATAAAATATGCTTTCACGAGAAGAAAAAGAAAAATATTAAATATTAAATTTGCTCAGTTGCTCATGCATATGAAAAAATGATGTCTATAAAATAATAATAATAATAATTTTGAATTTTAAAAGTAACGAAGAGATAAATAAAGTGCGAAAATTTAGCACGGGCTTGCTAGCAAATGCATTATTTAAAGTGAGAAATAAATAAAATGAAATGATCATTTTTCAACGGGCGTCATTGGCTGTTATTCACCAGTAACTTCAACTCCCGGTCGAACACGAAAATTTGAAAAGCGTATAAAGGTGGGGTGCAAATTTTCAGCAAATTTTGACGCGTTGTTTCTGCCATCTAGCGGTATAGTTATTTTCAGATTTTTCAGGTGAAAATAACCAAACAAAGATTATGTAAAATCCTCGATGCTAGATGGCAGAAACAGCGTGCCAAATTTTTCTGGAAAGCTGCACCTTGCCTTTAGATGTTTTTCAAGTTTTTGCGTTGAACCGGGAGTTAAAGTTAATGGTGAATACGGCCATTAGTCGCCCTACAACTAACTAGTAAAATATACTCAATAAATAAATAAATAAATAAATAAATAAAACGTTTATACAGAAGTAAGTATTTAATTAAAATCTTCAAACGTTACAACAAAATTGATTTCTAAAAGAGCTAAATGCTAAGACTCACAATTTACAAAAATATTATAAATTAACATTGAATTGCCTGTAGGGAATAAAATATTGATAATTTCAGTACATAATTAGTATTGAAAGAACTACAAAACTCATTTCTGAAGCAAATTTCAAATATAGTAATAATTTTAAAAATTGTACAGTTAAATTTTCTTTGCCATTGAATATTTAATTCATTAAAATATTTAATAGTAAATAGAAAAAAAAAAAAAAATGAATCGTTTGTTTTTACTACACTTAAGAAGAAATGTCGTAATCAGATTGCTTTACCCATCAGTATCAGAACAATTATAACAAGCACTTGAAGCCTCTTCTTGCTCTTCTAATGTTATGCAATGTTCGCTGCAAAAGTAATCTCAGCATTGAAGTGAAAGTGTTAATTTTCTTGCGAATATAAAATATTAAGGAAATATGTCTAGTCGATGGATGTGCTGATTCCCTGAATAATCTTGAAACAGTCTAATAAAACTTTCACTTGTACGATAAAAGGCAAGTAAACAACATTTAATACGCAACAGAGCAGGAATATCACTCTGTATATCACTATACGAGGTGAATTGATGAAATTAAGAGTTAGTTTTGCTCCAGAAACTAATAGACGAATCCGGAATGTTCCAGAAATATGCATGCTATTTAAATTAGAATTTTCAGATTTTGGCAACTCTAAACTGTGATTATTTGGCCTATTTTATTGCCTAAGCGGCCTCTCAAGAATTTAATAGATTGACCTTGTTTCCGTTGAAACTGTAATTTTTTTTCCCTGCAACCATACTTCTGATGCAAGAACAAATTTAATCCTTTCACGATTTTTTCATGGACATCTTTTTTCAAACAATTTCTCGTGACATTGTTCTACACATTGTAGAATGCAAATTATTAAAGATGGCGAAAATTGGTTTGTGATACGAAAAATATGTTTCATATACACCTGTAATGATATCCATATTTGAGAAGATAACATCTAATTGCGTGTTATTGTCAGTAGTAGGGATTGCACTATTGAGTTTACTTGTCAAATTATAATTATTTAACAAATGTTTAAAATTATCATTGTCTTCATTTCGCAGATCAAAGTTGAAATCGCCCATAAGTATTATATTGTGAGGCAGTTTTATTTCATCCAAAATAATTTTTAGAGAAGTTTGAATAGTATTCTTCTTTGTACCGGGAGACTTATAGCCGCATACAACATGACAGTTTTTAATTTTAAATAATACCAAATCTAAATGCCCTGTACTGTCACAATCATTTATATATTTCAAAACTGTAAATTCTGTATTGTCTTTTACATATATCACAAGTCCTCTTGTTTTATCTTTTGTGTAATTAATTCTAAAAGCTTCGATAAATCCATCGATAATCACTGAATCATTTTCATAGGTTAAAGTCTCACTAAATATTAAAACATCCCCACGATTGTACCACATATCATTTCGTATGCATTTCATTTTTTTGGGCAGTGAGCAAACATTTTGATAAATGATTTTAGTACCTCTTACATTTTTTAAATTGTTGTATGATAATTGCAATCTTTTTACTGTTCTTAAGCGCTCCATTTCTAGAGAGATTGGATCCTCTTTTTTTGGTTTTTGTGTTTTTTTTTACTTCTCCAATTATATACAAACCTCGCAAGGATGTCACACGACTCAATGCTACATATAACATCGAATTAGTAATTCTTTTGCTTTTATTAAAATCTATACATATCTCTTTATAGGTTTGTCCTTGACTCTTATGAATTGTGAGTGCTTCAGCACATGTTAGAGGGAACTGCTCTCTCACAACTTGTTTCTCTAACTTATTTGATATATTTAATATCTGCTTGCTTTTGTCTATAGGTGTTAAATGTTTATCAATATTTTCCCTTTGCATGTATAATTGTTGTGCGGTTCTAGCTCGACATCCCACATTTTCAACTCCAAAATCTATAAATAATTTATGAGGTTCATTAGATTTCGGTTTAAATATTATTTTTTTTAGTACACCGCAGGCTCCATTTACAAGTCCGTCTTCAACGTTTATATTAGTTGTTACCATATATTTAATACCTAATTTTAATTTTAATTCATATGGCATTCCATTTACTTCGGTGATCTTTTTTAGTTTTAATGAATTTAGAATTCTGAATTTTACATTTTCAGTTAGTTTTCCTACAATATTGTCTTTTGCTGTTGATGTATATTCTTCTCCACAATAGTTATGTATTTTTTTAATATTATATTCTTCAACATCTATATTCTTTGTATAGAGACGGATAGCACTCTCTGGAACTTGACTACTTTTAACAATTCTACTTCTTAATAACTCTATATCATTATTGTTCATTGTTCCTTGAGCTACATTATGTAAAACTTTAATAAAATCTATTTCATCTTTTTTCTGTCGCATTTGTCTTGTTAATTCATAAAATTCAAATTCATCCCACAACGGATTTCTATCTATTATTGAAGTAAATTCATTGGAACAAAATTTGTAGATTGGGGAATCCATAACAGGAGGTAATTGATTTAGGTCTCCTACTGTGATTACAGAAATTCCTCCAAATGGTTTATTTATGCCCATAATCTGTCTTAATCTTGAATCAACACGGCAAAGTAGGTTGCTACCAACCATAGAAATTTCGTCAATTATTAAGAGTTTTAAATTAAAAAGTTTTTCCCGTATACTATTTGCTACATCACTGGATAGAGGAGGCATGTTTCCAGAAAATTGAGTTACTGGCAATGCAAAAGCAGTATGAAGTGTAACTCCATTAATTAAAAAAGCAGCCTTTCCCGATGGAGCACATAGTAGCACAACAATTTTATCCTTATCAGGGCCGGGGATGTTGTCAAAATAGTTTGTAATTACTTGATAAAGAGCATTAATCACAGTACTTTTGCCAACTCCAGCAGATCCACTTAGAAAAATTAAAAAAGGTGTATTTTTCATTTTAAAACAATGTAAAACATGCATTACGAATTCCTTTTGTTCTACGTTCAGGTCACTCATTAATTGCAACAGATTTTCTGAACTTATTCTTTTGGGAATACTATATCTGCACACATCTTGTTTACTATCACCTTTTATTCCCCCTTGTGCCAAAATATCTACATTTTCTATTTCGTTTATTTCGTGTAATTCAGATTCTTCTTCACCAACATCCTGTGATTCATTAATTACCTGTTCTAATGCTTCATCTAAAAGATCATCACTTCGAATGGAAAATTTATTCCTGTTTGTTTCTATTATGTCAGTATTTTCAGAAAATAGTTTATAGCAATCCTTGCTTTCTATATCACGAAATTCATTCCTAAATGGTAATAGCAGTAAAACTTGTTCTCTGTAATAATTATCTGGATCTTGTGACAATTTATACCGTCTATATCTTATGATTGCTGCTTTCGTTCTGCACGTCATTACTTTTTCCTCCTCATCATCATTTAAATCGGTCTTCTTTTGTGGAAGCCTATCAGAATAATTGACTACAAACTCAGCTAAACATATGTTTTCCAAAATATTTGGACGTTTACAATATTTTTTTATTACATCTTCCATGTAAACATCATTTGAATCCTTTGGAAGTTCTTGCAAACTTTTATTGCTTTTTAACATGACTACTCTTTCACTTATCGGACTCGTATTAACAAAAATTACTTTTCTACTGCTTTTTGACACAGGTAAAGACAAAACACAATAAGCTGCTTCTTGAGAAGACATTACGTTACTATTTAGAAAAACATTTGAAATTCTTCTAAACTTCTCTTTCAGACTACAATTACCTGTACTTATTTCAGTTGCAGCATTTCTTAGTAATTTAGATAAACCTGAATCTACTTTACTGATGTAATTTATAATATACGATGCCAATCCATATTCCTCTAAAACAAATTGGATATCCATGTTGGATTCAAACAAATGTAAAATATCTTTATGGTAGCAATTTATTCCTACTTCTGTGCTGCTCCTTTTAAGAAAAACCCTTGTCTGTTTTAGCGATGATCTTATTGCTATTATATACTCATTCTGTGTCATATTCAGTTTTTCCAGAATTTGACTAAATGAGATGTCTTCATGTTTATTATAGAAATATTTAGTTAGGTTATTAATCTTTTGTAGATTTTCTTTTATGTCCTCTGTTTTTTCTTCTTGAGCTAAAGGAGTTAAAATGCAAGTTCGAGGCATTACTGGTAAGGGAAAATGAAAACGGCAATTACTTTTATTCTTTTTTCCTTTGTAACAAGTGTGTGTATGTTTATGTTTTTGGAGTGCTACATAAGGGTCATTTTCACTGTATTCACATGTTATATGTTTGTCAATAAAATCAATCACACTGTTAATAGAATTGGGGTTTTCTGTTTCATACGTAGGGACACCTTTTAACCACAGAAACATGTGTTCATGTGGAGAGCCTCGCATTTGAAATTCTACGCGTTCATATGAATCTTCTACTCTATTGTTGCCAAAGATACTATTTTCTGTTTTTATTAGTTTCATAAATTTTGAAATTTTGTAGCCAAAATATCTGGCACATGTGACTGGATCCATTCTAATCAAATTAGTCTTTTCATTTGTGCTGAGTTCTAGTGCTTGCTGAATAGTTAAATTTTGCTTTAAATTTAGTTTAGCTAAGAGTGCTATAAGTTCAGGCCAATTACTTTCTGCTGAAGAAAGAGTTAAAAAAATAGTTGGCTTCCCTAGTTGCCTAATCATTGCTAATAGGTTTTTTTTATTTTTTTCCCAATATGCTGGACTAGACCGTATTTCTCTTATGAAATTATATCCACTGTCAACTTTTATTAAATTGTTGATAAAATCTGGATTTAAAAGGTTACCCGCATTAATGCTTTTATTATCTTTTATTTTTGTTTGTCTTAAGCAGACATTAATGTTTGCTACGCACTGCCTTTCTATCTTCTGTTTTGCCATAAATAATAATCTGCTAGGAATACATGATCTTCTATCAACGCGTCTGCATTCCGATTTGGCTCTATCACTGTACGATAGAAAATCTGGTACTTCAAAGCCGTGTCCTCCAAATAGACGAGGAAAACATAGTTCATCAAAATTTTTTATGTGATGCCAGGCAATTGGTTTTTCATTTTGACCTGGAGCAATTATATGGATTTTATCTAATAAATCATTTCTATTAAAAATGAGAACTTCTTCACCGTCATCATCGTCGCTATGGTTTTCGTTATGTGATTCAATGTCATCATTACTTGTACTATTATTCTCATTACATAGAACTTTCGAAATGTCGTTGTCGTTTTCATCTACTACAAAGTCAATTTTTTTATTGTACTGATTCTCAAATCTTTCAAAATATTTTTCATCAATATTAATATTATTGCTTTTGTAAAGTGGCGTATTTACTAAATATCTTAATGCATCACATACATAAGCAGGTCTTATAGTTTCAAACATATAATATGACTTGTGTAATAAATTTCTTTTTAATTGCAGTTGTATGGTTGCCATTTCATTGAATATTCTCGGAAGAACATGTAAACAATCGTTAATTTCTATTGGAATATTTATAACTGAGCCTTTTACACCCAACTGAGGATTAATAGCGTATGATTTCATGGGACGAATTTGCATAAATGGGATATATGGACTACACAGCCTTTCTTCTAAGGGCGACAACCTTTGCAAACATTCTGGGATATTAACGAACTTAATTCCATTGCTTGTAGCCATTTTAGGAATTTTCAGTTTTTTTATAGTTCTATTACACGTTAAACAAACATAGCATGAAGGATAATTATAAATTTTCTTATAGAACATCTCAAATTCTTTGTCACCTATTTTTTCTTTAACATCAATTATATTGAGTTTCGACACAGAATGCTCAAAAAATAATCCTTCACAACAACAGCATGCAAATTCTGGTACATTTTTTCTTGAACGAATAAACTCAACCTTTAATGCTGAGCAGTAAGTAATTTCTTGTTGGAGTCGGTTATAAAAATTATGTCTATAGTGAATTATTTCATTTTTTCTTTGAATTTCCTTAAGTACTTTGTTTGTTTGCACTTCTTTATGCTTATAATCTTCATCTTTTCTAATTTCTCTCATTCTTTTTCTATTTTTAACCCTTTCATTCTGTGAATATGAATCATATTTTCTAATTTTTTCTATCCTGTCCTTGTTTCTTTCACATTCATTTTGTCTATATATATCATCTTTCCTAACCTCCTTAATTCTTCCTTTGTTTTTTTCGTGCTCTTCCTTTGAATATACATCATCTTTTCTAATCACTTCCATCCTCTCCTTGTTTTTTTGGCATTCATTTTTTCTATATGTATCATCTTTTCTAAATTCCTTAATTCTTTCCCTGTTTTTTTCATATTCATTTTCGATATATACATCTTTTTCTCTGATATTTTTTATTCTTTCTCTGTTTTTATCAGTCTCAACATTTCTATATACATTACTTTTTCTCATATTTTTTATTCTTTCTCTGTTTTTATCAGTCTCAACATTTCTATATACATTACTTTTTCTCATATTTTTTATTCTTTTTCTGTTTTTATCAGTCTCAACATTTCTATATACATTACTTTGTCTCATATTTTTTATTCTTTCCCTGTTTTTTTCATATTCTTTTTCGGTATATACATCTTTTTCTCTGATATTTTTTATTCTTTCTCTGTTTTTATCAGTCTCAACATTTCTATATACATTACTTTTTCTCATATTTTTTATTCTTTCTCTGTTTTTATCAGTCTCAACATTTCTATATACATTACTTTTTCTCATATTTTTTATTCTTTCTCTGTTTTTATCAGTCTCAACATTTCTATATACATTAATTTTTCTGAATTTTTTCATCCATTCTCGGTTTCTTTCTTTTTGCTTTGCTGCATATTTCTTTTTCTTTCGAATATCTCGCAATTTCATTTTGGCACTTTTTGTTTTTATCCCTGTAGTTACTTTATTTTTTCTGTAATTTTGCATTACAACTTTTCTAAGTTTTACATTTCTTTGATCTTCAAAATCACTTGTTTTATTCACGTTGACTTTTCTTATATTTTTTCTAATGTCCATGTTACTTTTTATCACGGTATTTTTTCTTTTTATCTCTTTACACACTTTGATATTTTGTGAAATCACTTTGTTCCTTTCCTTTTCTTCCTGTTTTTCAAAGCCTTTTTTACTTCCTTATACAAAGTATAAGGAAGTATAGTAATCCCGATTTGCGAAATGGATTTTGTATTTCACATTGCTCGAAAACGAATGATCGCTGGATGTTGCCAATTTATACGTGTGACTGTCACGATGTCTAGTTGCACACCTGCAAGTGTCGTCTTAACACGAGCTCTCGTTTTAGGGATATAAGGGTTTTTACACGATTTTTCGTGACGTCTGTATGTGTGTGTGTCTGTGTGTGTGTGGGTATGTCGCATAACTCAAAAACGGTTGGACGTAGAAAGTTGCGAATTGGTACATAGGTTTGTTATAACATCTAGTTGTGCACCTCCCTTTTTGGACTTTCTATGATTTTCCGTTTTGGAGATATTTAGGAAAATTAGGTTCATAATGACAAAAATACATAGGTTTTGGCCATAATGTATCAAAAAACGGTAATAACTCAGAAACGGTTTAGACAAATCTTGCAATTTAACTGACTTCCCGACAAGCTAGACATTTGAAACTTTCAGAAAGGCTCAGAACACGTTGACAATGCATTTTTCAAATATTTTTAGCCAACTGTTTCTGATACCTGTTGCCTTCAGCAGCGTTTATGCGATTCAACAGAAAAATTATTTAACTAACTTCCCGACTAGCTAGACATTTGAAACTTTCAGACTAGATCAGAACACGGTGAAAATGCATTTTTTAATACTTTTAGCCAACTGTGTAGGGTTCCTGCTGCCTTCGGCAGCGTTACCAGTACAAATCTTGCAATCGATTTTTAACTAACTTCCCGACCAGCTAGACATTTAAAACTTCCCCAAGGCACAACTATGACATGAGTCCCCCCCCCAAGGCACAACTTTGACATGAGTCCCCCCCAGGCATAACTTTGACATTAGTCCCCCAAGGCACAGCTTTGACACGAGTCCCCCCCAAGGTACAACTTTGACATGAGTCCCCAAAAGGCACAACTTTGACATGAGTCCCCCCCAAGGCACAACTTTGACATGAGTCCCCCCCAAGGCACAACTTTGACATGAGTCCCCCCCAAGGTACAATTTTGGCATTAGTCCCCCCAAGGTACAACTTTGACATGAGTCCCCCCAAGGCACAACTTTGACATGAGTCCCCCCCCCCCCCAAGGCACAACTTTGACATGAGTCCCCTCAAAGCACAATTTTATTTTATTTATTTATTTATTTATTTATTTTTTACGTATGCATGCATTTTTTAAAAATATTTTTAGCCAACTGTTTCGGGTCCAGTGACAATGTTTTTTAACATTATGTATATTTCTAAAAGTGTATAAGGAAGTCATGTGGTGCCCACATCAGATTTTTATTGTTCATTGTGCCTTCATTTTTTATTAAAATTTGAGTTTTGTAAAATTCCGCATTATTTGTCTCGAAATCACTTTTACTCATTGAAGTTAAATTTATTTTATTCAGAATTTGTTTATTGTCATAATTTGAGATCGCAACATTTATGTTTTTATCACTAAACACAAAGGGGGTGATTAAAAAAGGTTCATTAGTATTACATTTTGTTAAGTTTTGCATAACTTTATCATTAAACTTTAACATATTATTGTAGGCATATGCAACAGCTACTCCATGTTCACTCTGTACACCTTCAGTATTGCAACTGTGCGGATCAAATACCCAAAATTCTTCATTTCCTTTAATCAGAGCTAAGGATTTCATTTGACATGTAAATACACCATAAGAATAATTTTCAAAAAATAATCTTAATACGTCATCTAAATGATTGTTTATATACCCCTGCAGTTCAAAATTATTCGTGATTGCGTTACAGCATAATATCGCATCATTTTCTTTTATTATAAAATCATTCAAATAAACTTCATCTGCACAAAGATAAGGCGGGTCAGGTACTTTTCCCTTGAAATTTTTAATTGATTTTCTATGTACATCATTTCCTAGGTTTAAAATTTCATCGATAGTAGATGCATTCCAAGAATTAATATTTTTAATTTTCGACACGTAAATAGCCGCTACTGCATTGCTTGTACACTGGGTATTTTTAAGATGACCAAATTTAGCATCATTTTGATTAGTTAAACCTAGAATTATTTTATTTGGTAAATTTTTATCTTTGTTTATAAAATTAAAAGTACTGGATTTTCTTTTTCTACCTGCCATTATTAATTATTATAAAATAAGGCTATTACAAAGAGAAGATTGAACAAAATATGAATCCTAACAAATTTCTCTAAAAGCAAAATAAAAACATCTAAAACTCACGTGTAAAAATCTTTTTTTCTTTTCATCTAAATAAAAGCGTAGATTGTCTTTGTATATTTTTAAAAAATGTATTGGAACGAATGCAATATTCACAGTTAATTCAATAATATCGAAAAAGAATACATCAAAATGTCAACAAATAGCATCAAAATTGCTAATCAGAAATTAAAGTAGAATTACTATTAAAATCGCAGACGATAAAATCAGCAGACTTTTATTTTAATGTCTCTGAATCTTTTATCATTTGTTAGCAGACGATAAATAATTTGATTACCATTAGCAACTCTGAAAATAAAATTTTATTTATTTTTAGATGTTGCACATTTAATTAGACATATTACAATATTCCAGTGATGCCAGATTGGGGATTTTGTCCCCACTTTGGGGATTTTTGAGGCTTCTGGGGACAGTTTTGGGGACCAAATACTTGTGGGGACTTTTTTGGGGAATTCTAAAATTTTTGGGGACAAATCTGGGGAGTTCTTCAACTTTCTGTCAATGTTGGCAACGTAATGATTTATCCCTACGACAAGAGACTTTCAATAGCTTTATTGTTATTTGGGGATTTTTTTCAAAAATTTCCTTCATTTGGGAAAAATCTGAGCTTGAATCATAGAAAAATCTGCTTGATATTTTTATTGAAAAAAAAATTATTTTCCCTTTATAGTAGAAATCAAGTTGGGGATTTTTTCGAAAAAGAACCCTGATTTGGGGAAATTTGAACACCTGTTTGGGGAAATAATTTTCGACCATCTGGCATCACTGCAATATTCTCCCCTTACATAATAAATAAAATAGATTTATGTATACAGTCTGTAACAAAAGTGTCCGAACACTAGCAAAAATTCCTATGTAAAAAAAGTATGCTTCATACGGTTTTGCTAAATAAATCCTTGTCAAATCCTGTTCTTAGTCAGTGTAAGAAAATGATTCGATAAGGGTTTATTTAACAAAACCGTATGAAGTGTACTTTTTTTACATAGGAATTTTTGCTAGTGTTCGGACACTTTTGTTACCGACTGTACATACTGACTAAAAATCACAGTCATTATTAAATAGTATTATAAGCCTTTTGAAGCAAAATGTTCTAAATTCATTCGTGATGTTCCGTAATACATTCATCAAATTATAATTTATGGCCAATCTTCTTTAATTAATTACTTAGACGGAATTAATTAAAGAAGTAATTAATAAATTTAATTAGTAAATTTCTTAGCTTGACTGATTTGTAAAATATTTGAAATTCTTTGTTCGAGAATACGAAATATGTTATCAGATGTGGTGAACGATATTTTAGATTATATAATTTATTTTGCAATTTCTGTACTGTTTTATTTGAATAATATCGCTTTCTTAACATGCATTCACACTGAATTAAACTTTTCCAAGTAATCGATTGCCTGAAATTGAGCTATTTATACAAGCCGCCTATCAATTTTCCTGAACTAACCAACTATATCATTCGAAAGGACATCTAATAGAGTATTTATATAGCAAGTTTGAAGAAAATCGTTAGAGCCGTTTTTGAGATACGGACTTGCGTCCCACTTCCGGTTTACGATGTCCCACTTCCGGTTAAACTCAATTATTGACAGGAAAACAACAATTACATACAAAAGCATATTTAAAAGCGAGTTAAAATGGCGAGTTTGAAAAAAATCCGTGCAACCGTTTTTAAAGGAACGCCTTTGCGAGGCCTGGAATTGAGCTATTTATATAGGCCGCCTATCAATTTTCCTGAACTAAACAACTGTATCATTCGAAAGGACATCTAATAGAGTGTTTATATAGCAAGTTTGAAGAAAATCGTTAGAGCCGTTTTTGAGATACGGACTTACGGTCCCACTTCCGGTTTCCGATGTCCCACTTCCGGTTAAACTCAATTATTGACAGGAAAACAATAATTACATACAAAAGCATATTTAAAAGTGAGTTAAAATGGCGAGTTTGAAAAAAATCCGTGCAACCGTTTTTAAAGGAACGCCTTTGCGAGGCCTGAAATTGAGCTATTTATATAGGCCGCCTATCAATTTTTCTGAACTAAACAACTATATCATTCGAAAGGACATCTAATAGAGTGTTTATATAGCAAGTTTGAAGAAAATCGTTAGAGCCGTTTTTGAGATACGGACTTACGGTCCCACTTCCGGTTTCCGATGTCCCACTTCCGGTTTTTCAAATTTCACCAAAATTTAGAAATTTCATCTGTACACCAGACGTATTTCAATTCTAAAGTTTCGTAGCTCTATCTTTATTAGTTTCTGAGCTATAATAGCCAGAAGATTCTCCACATACATACATACATACATACATACATACATACATACACACATACATACACACTGACCAATTGCCAAAAACCACTTTTTTGGACTCAGGGGACCTTAAAACGTGTAAATCAGGTGAAAACCCGATATCGAATTTTCAGACCGAATACAATACTTCCATTACCTACGGTAGTAGGGTAATGGAAGTAAAAATTAATTTGTTTCATGTAGAGCCCACCCATGATACCTCATTTGATAGATCATTTGAATGCACAAAACTTTTAAAATCAACATGTTCAGCGAAATTGCTTTCTTTTCGAGATGTTTTTGTGTATATAGACTTTTGAAACACCATAAACCAAGCCAACCATTCTTTTATCTGCTTTTTAATATATTTTAATACATCTTTATCTCTTAAGGGGTTTTAATTTGTAGGTGACCCCTAAAAAATTCAATTATTAATTTTTTTAACAATATGATATCACATTAATTTGCATTATAGGCTCCTAAAATTGTTGATTTTGCGTGTTAGAATGATTTTAATTGCTATTTCAAACAAATGGACGTTTATTTAATTTTTATCATCTTATGTATAATCATTTAAAGTAAGGACAATGGTGCCAAGAAATTCCAGAATTGTATGTAAAAGGGAGTAAGTCACCATTTTTAAATTTAAATAACTCAGAGACTACTTTACTTAGAGACACGAGGCTTCTTTTGCTTTTCTTCTTAGACCGAGGGAAACAGTTTTCTAAATGTAACGCATAGAAAAAGAGAAATCGTATAAAAATTACATTTCTTATTTTATTGTACTCTTCATTTGAACCAATTTTGTAATTGAAAGTGTACAGTGTACATCTAGGACTAACGCATGTAATAATAAATGTAGTTCAGGTTTAACGTGGACACATTTCATAAGTCAATATTGCTAAGACGCTTTCTCAAGATTTTTAAAAACATTTTTTTTTCTTAATTTTAACCATTCCTTGAAAAAAAAAAAGCCTTAAATTTTTATCCTATTTTACCCAAAAATGCATATTTATGATTAAAACATATTCAATGTAAAAATTTTCATTTGGTTTTTAGAAGTAAAATTTTCAAGGAGTTTGATTTTCCGAAATATTTGTATATAATTTTAAAATATATATTTACTTTCTCTTACCCATAAGGTAGAGAAAGTATTGTTTTAGGGTCAAATTTTCGAAAGTAGGTTTTTGTTATATTTACACGTTTTGAGGTCTCTTGAATCCGAAAATCATGTTTTCATGTTTTTAGCGAATGGTCTGTGTGTGTGTCTGTCTGTGTGTGTTTGTCTGTTATCAGCATATCTGAAAAACAAATAGTAGCAGAAAGTCTATGAGGGAAATTGCAGGGAAGTAAAGTCTAACATCTATAGCCTGCACTAAGCCAAATGAAGTTATTACATATTTTTTATATACATAAAAGCCTGTCTCATGTAGAATATGGTTGGGAAATCATTCACTGTTCATTTACAGGGCTACACAATAGAACTAGATTATAGTGCAACAATAGCTGAAAATTGATGGCAGTGTATTTCATGTTGTGCCGTATGTACTATGTAATTATATTTAGGTACACCATTTGGTCTGTACATAATCTTAAAAAGATATACATGGCTGCAAATATTTAAGTGATAACACTCTTTTTTATTTTTAGTGGAAGTGCTTTACTGTAATATTTTATCATATCCTGGAAAGTTATTCAGGAATTGAAATGAATTCCTCATAGACATGTGGTAAAATAATATATTTTTTAAAGCTAAATATTCGTCGCTTGTTTTTTGTATATTTACACGTTTTGAGGCTTCCTGATTACCGAAGTCAAATTTTTAAAATGTGATCAAAAGTTGTATTTTCAAGTTAATATAAGTTTGTTGCTGGAAAATTTTGATAAAGAGTGATAAGTTTCAAGGAATGTTGCGTATGAAAGTTGCCTGAATAATTTTAAGTGAACTTTTAATTTTAATAACAGATTTAAATTCCATATAAATGTATGTACAGAAATGAAACGGGTGGTTGAGGGGGGCGGTAGTTAACATACTAGTTATCATACAAAATTCTTCCGAAGCCTAATTTGAATTGTTTTAACATAGGTTTTCATATCAGTTCTCGTTATCTTACCTCTTAATCTCCAACTTATATTTATAGTATTAAATTTCAGGGTAAGAGAAAGTCGCGTGAGTGACACACCAGATTACTTTTTTCTCTCTTCGATACACAATTGCTGAAATATATGAGTTGTATGCTCTTTACACACACAAAAGTTTCCGCATAATTCGTCAGTTATTTTCCTCGGTGTTTGGTAAAACGTCTAAAATCGAAATTATCCGTTCATTTATTACACGGCAATGTACAGGTGTTAGACAAAATAATGGAAACCTTTTTATATTTTTCCATTTTGTCGAATATCTCGAAAAATACTTAATGTGTTGTTCTTAAATTTTGGGAATAAGAAAAACATGTCTTTCCTCATATTTTTCAGCAAAGATTTTGTCACGGACGCTTTAGGCGCGAACAACAAATCCAATAAAATAAAAAAATATTTGTGATTACCCTGCATCTAAAAGTACGTCCATTCATCTACAAATTTTAGATGTGGTTATAAATGTTATATTTTATATGTGTGTAGAGTGTTGTGAGACTAACTCGAATATTTAAAGAATTATAAGTATTTTAATAAAAAGTGCATACAATTTTTCTCAAGTTTTTACTTTATAACTCTAAATGTTTTTTTTACTTTCCGAACACTATAGTGAGGAAAGTATTGTAATCATGTCAAAAATCCGAATTTGAGATTTTCGTGTTTCTATACGTTTCGAGGTCCCCTGAGTCCGTTTCCACTATTTTTACGATGATGTATGTATGTGTGTGTGTATGTATGTGTGTATGTATGTGTGTATGTCTGTGAGTGAACACGCTAGCGTCTAACCGCTTTGTTCGAATAAGCTGAAAGTTGGTACGTATATTGTAAGTCACCATAGTACAAAACCTATATATTTTGGTGAATCTAGCACTTATAGTTTTTTTACAGGGACACCAGGAAAAATTCTTTATCATTATGACCTATGGGGCCAAATTTTTAAAAGTGCAATAGCGTCTAAACGCTTTATCAATCAGAGCAAAAAATTTGTACACATGTTATAGGTCGCAGTTGCACGAGCTGTATAGATTTTGATGAATTTAGCACTTACAGTCTTTTTACAGGGGCACAAAAAAAATTCTTTATTATTATGGCCTATGGGGCCAAATTTTTAAAAGTGTGATAGCGTATAAACGCCTTATTAATCTGTGCAAAAAATTTGTACACGTGTTATAGGTCACAGTTTCACCAACTGTATAGATTTTGGTGAATTTAGCACTTACAGTTTTTTTACAGGGACACAAAGAAAAATTCTTTACCATTATGGCCTATGGGACCAAATTTTTAAAAGTGCGATAGCATCTAAACGCCTTATTCAATTGAGCTGAAAATTTATATGAATATTATAAATCACTGTTGCACTAATTATAAGCATTTTGGTGAATCTAGCATTTATAGGTTTTTACAAGGACACAACGAAAAATTCTTTATCATTATGATCTTAAAGTTCAGTAGCGTTAGATAAAACATCGTGTAATACATGGAGAAAAATACTCAAACACTCTATTATGATTTTCTCTCTTTTACTTGTTTAACAACTCCTGTTTCTTTACTTTATCTACAAAACTGTTAATTACTCAATGTTCGGAAAGTCGAGTGGAGTCACTCCAGATTTTTTTTTGTTTTTTATTTAATGAAACTTTGAGAAAACATGACAACATATGTCTAAATTACTATACTATAGTTTAAAACAAATACATTTAATATTCAAAGAGATTTGGACAGTTGTCGTAAATAATTTATTACTTGTATGCGCGGACTGTAGCAAAGAAAAAACTTTGATATATACTCGTCAAATGTGAAATTGCAACAGCATGAAAGAATTGTCAGAAATTAATGAAATTTTATACACAAATAATTGGTATTGGTGCAAATAAATGATTAAATTTTCAAAATAAAAAAAAAAACAATGTTAAGTGCCCGAAATCAGTATTTATTGTAGCCACCACGTACTGAAGTAAGTGCTGTTACACGACGTGGCATATAGTCAAACAGATTTTGAGCATCTGCCTGGGGAAGAGCATTACATATTTTTTATATGCGTACGCAGAGTTCATCTGTAGAAGCCGTAGGACGAGGATCACAAGCGAGACAAACCAACGAAATCCTACACATGTTCAATAGGTGGCATATTCGTCGAATTTCAGCTAATGGAAGAAACTGTATGTTTTCTGCTGGAAGAAGCCTTAAACTTTTCGTGCAAATTGTGGGCGGGTACTATGCTGTTGAAAGATAGCTCTAGAAATGCCTTGAAGGAAAGGTACGACTTTGGGCTCTGTGAAGGAGTATCTTCACATATATTAGTTTTAATTGCATTCTCAAATAAATTTAATAATTAATTACTATATTTTCAATAAATTAAATGTCTATTAAAATATCTAACGAAATTCTAAATTATCTTTTATGTTTAATCACATTTGTTTCTCCATAAATAAATATCTTAATTTTAATAATATTTTTTATCTGTTAATCTATTATTATAAATCTGCTGGGAACAAAAACATATTCTTTAAAATTATTAATTTATTTCTGCTACTCATCTTTTTAAATGACATCTCTCAGAATTCTAATCTCTCCTAAATCATTTAATAAAATAAAATATAAAGAAGATTATTTTCATCCAGTAACCGTTGTATAGATAAAGATTGCATTTCATTCTTTTAGATTGCGTAAGTTTATTTATTAGAACTAAATTAAGCAATAAATCTCCGTTGTCACATCATTAAAGGGTTAATTTATGATTTTGATGACAGGATGTGGCAATAATTCATAGACTTTTCGTCTCCTTTAGGCAGACGACTTTTGGCGTGAGGTTTGGGATAGGTGTTTGGCGTTAATTCTTTAACGGACTTTCTAAATTCAAAATATTTATATTAATTTAATCGAGAGACAATATTCTGTTTGGCTGTAAAATTTGGCACTATTTCGGAAAACTTGGCATGATTCGGCAGTTGGATCGTGATTGCGAGATTGAGAACTTCAGATTTCGCTCCCAAAACAATTGCTTGAATAACACATCATCTCAAAGCCCTCTCTCTCTCACCTAACCTTCTGAATGTCTTTTTCACATAATAATATACCTGTTAAGAAACTTTAAAAACTTTTATTCTCATGCAGCTGAAATAAAAATGATTGATTCTAAATAGTGTTATCCTTCACTCATGGCTTATTTTTATTGTTCCTGGAGTTCTGAGGACTTTAGTTAAATAGCCCAAGTTAACTTTCTCTATTCTACAGGCTCCAACATCTCCCCGATGTATTTGTTGCTGTTAAGATTATCCACAATTCGTAGCAGATGAGATCGTCCATGATACGCAATCGTACCCCAGACGATAACTCCGGTCATACGTCCACTATGATGTTCGATAATGTATTCCGGAAGGAAACGTTCACCTGAATAGCGTCTAACATGAATGCGGCCATCATGATGCCGCAAATTAAAGCGGGATTTGTCAGAAATCACCACTTGCTGCCTATCTGCACGCCAGTTTCTATGTGCATGAGCGTATTGCAGCCGCAAGCGTCGGTGGTTTCACGTGAGGGGGGATCTTGTATAAAGGAGTTCGTATTCGTACACGCAGTCACACGGCGCAGCAGACGTCATCGAATTGACGAAGCAGACAGTGATACACGCTGTAGCAGTGGAGTGGATCAATGTGCTGCCAACTGTCTGGATGGAGCTGTACGCTCCATCTGCGCCATGCGGACCGAGTGTCTATCATCGCGCACTGACGTCATTTTTCGCGTCCACTCCCGGATTTTCGAATTATCCTGTTCTCGCCTGTCTATTGCTTCCAAACTCGTAACATTGCTCTCCTGTTACGCTGCACACGAGCTGCTTTTTCTTCCCCGTTCAAACTTTATAAGTTGTTAAAATTTCGCCTTCTGTCGTCGACGAGGCATAATAGACAATTTGCACGTTTTCTGGTTTTATTCTTATATAATAGAAAATGAAAAGGTAAGGAAATAAATACATTTTCTTTATTTGAAATCTAATGACTGATTTATAACAATTTTAACATAGCACTATTTACTCTATCGAGAAAACGCAGTATAATACATCGTGACGTCGCTCTTTATGACAACAAACAGAAGTAATCGTTGTTTACATTCGATTTCGTGCTTTTCTTCTTCTATAATAATGACGGATATTAAAAAATCTTAATATAAATATTGTATTGTACCATTTTGCACTAATACAACGGCTAATGCTTCTCAAAAGTTATTCTTCAGCGTTCCACAGGATCCTATTAAACGAAAACATTGGACATAACCGCCATGAAAAGAAAACAATTGAAAATAATTACAGTCGGCTGCAAAATTATTCGAGCACTAGCAATAATCCTTGCCAAAAAAAAGTACACTTAATACAGCTTTGTTAAATAAATCCTTGTCGAGTCATGTTCTTAATCAGTCTAAGAGCATGATTCGACAAGGATTTACTTAGCAAAACACTCTTAAGTGTACTTTTTAAATATAGGAATTATTGGCTAGTGCTCGAATAATTTTGCAGCCGACTGTATAATGGAAAATGATGATATTGATATTAAATGATTATAAGATGAAAAAGAAATGCTCAGAAATCATATAAACAATTGATAATTACGAAAGTTACAACGAGTTGCTGCTTACTAACCGGGCTAACAAAATGTAAACATTGAAGCATCATAAAGTGTGACATCAGGCAGCGTTTTGTAGTCACGTGATTTTTGGTTAATTTTAAAGTTATTTTTTAAATTAATGAGAACTTTTTTTTTGCATTTTTAATAAACTTTTTGAAATTTATGGGCCTGAAGCTACCAGAAAAATAGGATTTTGTTCAAATCCCCCATGTGTGCAAATTCCTCATTACATCTCACCTCACGTTTGCCACAAAGAGATAAACATAGACTATTTTAAACATGCCGATACAGCCCTTTATTTATACGGTTTCAGCAGCAGTCCAGAGGGCGCTGCTAAGCCTACGCATGAGTGGTGGCTTTAAAATTTTAATCATTTGCTTTACACAGTACAGTTTGCATTTGCTGAAAATTTCAGCTTAACCGCATCATTACTTCAAGGTGTTGAAATTTCAGTTTTGATGAGTGTAGTTTAATACTCAACAGAATAGAGTATCTTACAAAAAAATCCAATTGAATATTAGAAAAATTCATAGAGATATCGGTGATTAAATGAGCTGTTTTTCAGCTGTATTCTAAAAAGGTCTTTACGATAAGAGGTCATTCACAAATGAAAATTTGTATCGTAAAAATGTTTCATTATTCCATCTAAAGAATTATTTTTTCTTTTTTTTTTACAGGTATGTAGTACGTATAAAACAAAGAAAAAATAATTGTATGTGTATGTTATACATACCTATGCAATTTTATAGGTATATGTAGTACATAATGTATGGTACATAGGTATGTAGTACAGTCGGTAACAAAAGTGTCCGAACACTAGCAAAAATTCCTATGTAAAAAAAGTACGCTTAATACAGTTTTGCTAAATAAATCCTTGTCGAATCCTGTTCTTAGACTGACTAAGAACGTTATTCGACACGGATTTATTTAACAAAACAGTCTTAAGTGTACTTTTTTTATATAGGAATTTTTGCTAGTGTTCGGACACTTTTGTTATCGACTGTACATAAAAGAAAAATTAATCACAAATATTGTTTTAAGTTTGATTGTGTAACATAGTTTTTTTTCTGATATAAATTTTTATTTGTGAATGACCCCTTATTTTAAAAATCTTTTTAGGAAACAACTCAAAAACAGCTCATTTAATCATCGATATCTCTATTAATTTTCATGATATTGAACTAGATTTTTTTTTTTTTTTTTTTTTTAAATAAAGTACTTTATGCTGTTGAGTATTAGGCTATATCAAACTTTTTTTGCTACAGTCCGTGCATTCGCAGTAATAAATTATTTACTATTACAGTTCATATCTCTTTGAATATTAAATATATTTGTTTTAAACTATAGTATAAATGATTTAGGCATATGTTGTCATGTTTTCTCAAAGTTTCATGAAAGTTCGAAAAAATCCTTTAGAGTTACAAAGTAAAAACTTGCGAAAAATTTTTGCATTTTTTAGTAAAATATTTATAACTCTTTAAATATTCAAGATAGCCTCACAAAACTCTACACACGTATAAAAGCTAACATTTAGAGCCAGATCTAAAATTTGCAGATGAATGGACGCACTTCCAGATACAGGGTAATCGCAAATATTTTTTAGTTTATTGGATTTGTTGTTCGCCTCTAAAGGCGTTCGTGACAACATTTTTGCTCGGAAATATGAGGAAAGACATGTTTTCGTTATTCCCAAAATTCAAGTACAACACATTAAGTACTTTTCGAGTTCGAGATATTGGACAAAACGTAAAAAAAAATGAAAGTGTTTTCATTATTTTATCCAATACCTGTATATTTCAATGCTTATGTATCCCGAATTTAAGACTATAAAATATTATAAATTATCTCTAAAAGAGATCTTTGTTAAGACACGTGTCACCATTGATATTAAGATTAAAAACGCTTATAAAAACACGTTTTCATAAAATTATACTTTATTTAAAAACATTTTAAAATTATCCACAGCTTTTCGCTTTGAAAAACCAAAGCATCATCAGGGATTTTATTCATGAATTTCATTGCTTGTAAAACATTAATTAACAAAAAAGTTTTGCAACGGCCGCCATTTCTTTTATACTGTAAGACGTCTGTATTATAATTTGAAGTAGAATAATCTGGTGTGTCACTCACACGACTTTCTCTTACCCAAAAATTTAATACAAAAAATACAGGTTGCAGATTACAAGGTAAGATAACCTGTTATGTAAATCTACGTTAAACAATTCAAATTAGGCTTAATAAGAGTTTTATATGATAATAAGTTCTGTGTGAGGGGGACTACCGCCCCCCTCAACCCCCTGTTTCATTAATGCACCTACATTTATATGGAATTTAATTCGGTTATTAAAAAATAATTCTGTTTTTAAACTAGTTGGCATAGGTGGACTCTGCTCAGTTCCCCATCATATTTATGTTCTCAGAAATTTCTAGTGCGAGACATATTAAAATCATGTTAAAAGAAATGAATTTGACCAAAGCTTGATACAGTGACAGAATGAAATCCCCGCCTAATAGGCTATCCACCGTTCACTTGGATATAATTATCTTATTCTAATTTATTAATTTATTTTATCAGGGTCAACTCTGTTGTTTAGTTTTCATGCTACTATTTCCAATGCAATAAACCTCAAAATTCATATTTATATGAAAAATTTACAATTTCGCTATGTTGATAAAATCGTAAATTACGAATAATTTACGAAAATTTCCTAGTAGAATATTTGTATTCAATCATGTTCAAACAAATATCATAAACTTAATTTTGAAGTTGTCTAATGTATTTAGGATCCTCAAAATGGAAGTTTATGATCAATTTTGCCTTATTCTGAAATGTTAAGTAAATCGTAAATTCCAAATAACTTACGAATTTTTTTTAATTGGAAAAATCATAGTCTATGATATTCATGCCAGTATCCTAAATAATATTTCGAAAGTTGTTTGACATCTTTACGCTGAAAATATCCCTCAAGATTGACGTTTATGTGAAATTTTGCTCTATTCTGACATGTTAAGAAATTCGCAAATTTCCAATAATTTACGAAATCTTTATATTGGAAAATTCATAGTCATTAATATTCATACCAGTGTCCTAAATAATATTTCAAAAGTAGTCTGACATCTTTACGATGAAAATATCTCTAAAAATTGACGTTTATGTAAAATTTTGCCCTATACTGCCATGTTAAGAAATTCGTAAATTTCCAGTAACTTGCGAAATTTTCAAAGTAGCATATTTATAGTTACTGATGTTCATTCCGGCATCAAAACTGATATTTTAAAACTGGTCTGACTTTTTTACAGTAAAAAGTTTTCATTTAATGCACGTTTAAGTGAATTTTTGTCCTATTCTCCCATGTTAAGAAAATCGTAAATTTCGAATAACTTACGAAGTTTTTAAATTCGAATGTTGCAAATGAATAGGGTTCTTGCCAGTGTCGAAAGTAATATTTTAAAACTGATCTGACCTCTCTGCGACAATTTGTTCTTGAGATATCGTGTACACAGACTAACAAACTAACTGACTGACCCACTAACAGACTAACAGACTAACAGACACCCTACAGACAGACACCATAGAAATTTTGTCATTTTCGGATTCCTCACACCTGAAAACGTGTAGAAAAGTCGAAAAACCGAGGTCGAAAATTTTCACGATTACGTAAGTTCCCCATACCTATAGTATGATGGGGAACTAAAAATAATTTATTAAAATTATTATTTACAAATATTATCTTTTATGATAATGCAGACGATTTAGAGAAGACAATTTAGACGATTTAGAGAAGTAGTATAACACTAAATATATATTAAAAAAAAGTTGAATTTATTCTCAATATTACATTAAAAAAAAAAAAAAAATCCCCTTGTTAAAAATGAAAAAAATCGATAACTTTATTTTAAATTATCGCAGATCGATGGTTCAACCATTCGTTTTAAAGGTATTGGTGAGCTGTTTTGAGAGATATCCATCATGAAAATGTATTCCCCTCGAGGGAGGACTTCCTCCCCCAGGGGGGGGGGGTGGCGAGGCTCCTACATACACAAAATTTTTTTCCCAGTTGACTATTACAAAAAAATATATATTCGTTTCATTTGGTTTAGTGCAGTCTATAGATGTTAAACTCTATTTATCTGTAATTTCCCCCATAGACGTAATGTATTTGAATACTTTTGAGTGTCCCTGTACACGAACCATTTGCTTCATCTCAACGAAAAGCTTACTGTAGCATCCCTATATGATACACATTTAGAATACCGAGTTTGTAATTTCTGCTACTATTTGTTCTTGAGATATGCTAATAACAGACACACAGACAGACACACAGACCATTCGCTAAAACATGATTTTCATATTCAGGTAACCTCAGAACATGTAAATATATCAAAAACTCACGTTCGAAAATTTGACCCTAAAACAATACTTTCTCTATCCTATGGGTAAGAGAAAGTAAAATGGAGGGAAAGAGAAAAAAAAAAGTAATCTCAGAAATCCAGTAAATTTTTAAGCTTTAAGTTGACATGATTTGTAATATTTACGAAAACAAAGAATATTACAAAATCCTATCAATTATCTGCTTTCTCAAACAATTATGTCACGCAATGTTTTTGAAATGGGTGTTCAAATTACACGTTTTTATAAGATATGATTTTAAATCGTATTCATTAAGTTATTAATGCAGTTTAAATGGTAAATTTTTCATTGTGATATTGATAAAACATTATTCGTATTGTATAAATTAATTAATTGTTTACTTGACAGTTAAGATAATAATTTTTCTGTGGCATATAATGATTTTGGAAAAGTGGTCTCTGTATAATTTATAAACCTCTATATATTTATATACACAGATAAATATAGAATAGACATAGTTATATATATATATTAGGATATTCCTTAAATGAGAGGGATTTTTTTTTTTTTTTTTTTTTTGAAATCCCACAACTATATCCTCTAATATATATATATACATATATTTTATATATATATATATATATATATATATATACACTGATGGAAAAAAAAATCCCAACACCAAGAAAAAATTATTGTACAGTAATGAAATTTCAGCAATACATTTATCTAGGTAACATATTTAATTGATTAAAGTTTCAAGATCACAGGTAGAGCCATTTCAAATGTGAAATGTTGGTACATTAGTAACCGGTGTAACCGCCAAAATTTTGAATGCAAGCATGCAAACGTGCATGCATTGTGTCGTACAGGTGTCGGATATCAGTTTGTGGGATGGAGCTCCATGCCTGTTGCACTTGGACGGTCAATGCAGGGACGGTTAATGCTGGTTGTGGATGACGCTGGAGTTGTCGTCCAATGACGTCCCATACGTGCTCGATTGGAGAAAGATCTGGTGATCTAGCAGGCCAAGGCAACATGTCGACACTCTGTAGAGCATGTTGGGTTACAACAGCGGTATGAGGGCGAGCGTTATCCTCTTGGAAAACACCCCCTTGAATGCTGTTCATGAATGGCAGCACAACAGGTTGTATCACTAGACTGACGTACAAATTTGCAGTCAGGGTGCGTGGGATAACCACGAGAGTGCTCCTGCTATCATACGAAATTGCTCCCCAAATCATAACTCCAGAAGCAGGCCCTGTGTGTCTATGCCGCAGACAGGTCGCTAGCAGGCGTTCACCTGGCCTCCTTCTAACCAACACACGGCTATCACTGCGACCAAGGCAGAACCGGATTTCATCAGAAAACACAACAGATCTCCACTCCGTCCTCCAATGAGCTCTAGCTTGACACCACTCACGTCGCAAACGGCAGTGGTTTGGAGTCAGTGGAATGCACGCTACAGGGCGTCTGGCTCGGAGCTGTCCTTGAAGTAACCGATTTGTAACAGTTCGTTGTGTCACTGTGGTGCCAACTGCAGCTCGAATTTCAGCTGCAGACGCAGTACGATTAGCCACAGCCATACGCCGAACACGGCGGTCTTCCCTCTCAGTAGTGCCACGTGGCCGCCCGGAACCCGGTCTTCTTGAGGCAGTACCTTCCCTTGACCACTGCTGCCAACACCCATGCACAGTGGATACATTCCTGCCAAGTCTTTCTGCAATATCGCGGAAAGAAAACCCACCTTCTCGTAACCCTACTACACGACCTCGTTCAAACTCAGTGAGCTGTTGATAATGGCTTCTTCGTCTTCTTAGAGGCATCCTTGACTAACATTAACCCACTACGTCAAATCTCAACTGTAAATAACGATCACGAACCTTACAGCGCTTATTTAAAGCAAGCCTCATTTGCATGTTCATAGTGACGCTACTAGCGCCACACTTATGCACGTAACTCGAAATCTGAATCGACGTCATCTTTCAGATGTATAAACACGCCTACCAAATTTCGTTTATCTAGCACAGCTCCTTCCTGGTGTTGGGATTTTTTTTCCATCAGTGTATATATATTTCGATTTAACCCTGAACAGCTCTCTAGGATAATGTTAACTTGTGCCAGATCGACGGGAAAACCCTAATATAGATGTTAGGAATTTTCCGTCAGTTTGGTAAGGGTTAACATTATTCCAAAGAGTGGATATTTTGCTAAAAAGTTTTTAGGTTTAAACAGAAAATAATTACGGGGTATGCGAATCGGATTTCAGAAAAATAATAAACAAAAACAAAATTTTCCCCTTATTTAAGGGACACCCTAATATATATATATATATTCGATTTGTTATTGATTTGGATCAAACTTAGCACAGACACAAATATGGAATATCAGTTGACTTCAAAAACATGCAAATATATCCTCAAAAACACGCAAACACGCAAAACCCAAAATATAATTAGAAAGTACGAGGTCAAACATGTACTTCCCTTTCAGATAATTATAGAAGAATTCGTTAAATATTTCCTAAGAAGTTTGGCAAAACATATTATATCGAAAGTGGACACATTTTGTCATCCACCTCTACATGCCATGAAAATGAACAGCTATCAAGAACATCGTAAGTTGTATGTAATAATAACAATGCCATGTATCCGATACGTATGAGTGACTCAAAACTGCTTGTAAGTGTTCATACAGATGAGGATAGAAATGAGGATTTGAACACGAAGCATTAAAACTAGTGGATCTGCAGATCAGGAGCCTCAACGTCCTATTTGCATCAGACATTTTTCAATAGGTCATTTTTATTTATTCCTTATTATATAATAGTATATATTGATTCGATCAACTTATTACCATAATCAGATACATTCCTGAGGGGGGCTGCCG
This sequence comes from Salticus scenicus, assembly GCA_963930645.1. Classification (NCBI taxonomy): domain Eukaryota; kingdom Metazoa; phylum Arthropoda; class Arachnida; order Araneae; family Salticidae; genus Salticus; species Salticus scenicus. The sequence continues at coordinate 119,994,058 of OZ005660.1, read as the reverse complement.
CCCCCCTCAACCCCCCGCTGTAAAAAAATCCATACAACCTTTTTTAAAGGAACGTACTTTCAAGACCTCAAATTGAGCTACATACGCAGAATGGCTGTCAATTGTCCTGAACTAAACAACTAATACATCCGTAGGGACGGAGTGTTTGTATAACAAGTTTCAATAAAATCATTAGAGCAGTTTTTTTTTTGAGATACATACTTTCGATTTTCCAGTTTTCACCAAAAGTAAAAAAAAAAAAAAAAAAATCATCTGTACACCCGACATGTCTCAATTCTGTAGTTTCGTCATTTTATCTCTATTTATTAATTTCAGAGGTATGATAGTCAGAAGATTCTCCACAGACACACACACGCGCACACACTGCAACCAATTGCTGGAAATCAATTTGAATTTTTACTTGTTATTTAATTGCTGTAAATTTAATGTTGACTAATATGTAGGACGAATTAATTTTTATACTAAATGCATTTGCGGGCATATGAAAATATTATATCAATAAAATATTATTTAACATTGATTCTAATGAATATGATGAAAAATAACAATTAAAAAAGATATATATTTTATATCTTTATCATTTATGATATATATGCATAGCTGCCAAGTTTTTTAATTTATTCCGGAATGCTGTTAGTCCCGACCCTTTTTCACACCGTAATCATTTTAGAGTAGTTTTCTTCATATTTAATCGTAATTATATGCTGAAGAAAATTTTTCTATAAAGATTACGGTGTGAAAAAAGGGCGGAGCTAACAGTATTCCGGAATAATTTAAAAAACTTGGCAGCTATGTATATATTATATATGTAGGGATGGAACATGGACGCAGAGTTTATACCGGTATTTGTTTAAGAAAATTTTCTAACTATAATATTGTTGATAAGAAATTTTCAAACAACAACCCTGAAACTCACTTCTGATAATTGGAGTGGAAGGCTGATTTTTACCAACATATGTGAAAAATACCAGAACCAGGAATCGAACCCGGCCTTCCGCTTAACGCGCGGATGCTCTAAATGACTGAGCTACCTTGGCTGATAACTAACTTGGCACTTCTCACATAATATACGTTGGCAAGGGTCACCGAGTCGGCATTAGAGCAGCTATATCAAGTGACAAATTTTGAACATGGCACAACTTGTGCCATGGTCAAAATTTGTATATGTTGGTAAAAATCAACCTTCCACTCCAATTATCAGAAATACAATATTGTTGATTTCAGAAGTAGAAAATTTTCTTATATTGATAGTGGTATGAATTCTTCACCCGTGTTCCATCCCTGTTTATGTCTATTTAACCCCTTAAATAGGCAAGACGTATTAATCTTGGACGATAGGTCTAATGTCCCACCCTTAACCACCCGCTCCTCGATGTCTTTTTCTAGTCAGTTTTGTCCTTTTATCACTTCCGGTGTCAGCCTTTTTTTTTTTTTTTTTTTTTTTTTTTTAAACACACTTGACATTTAACAGGATTTAACAAGGAGGAGGTGCCGCTCACAGCTCTAAGAGTGGTGTCGAGCGCTTCTAGCTATGCTAGGCCCCTACTCCGGAACGTTTATTTAAAAACCAAAAAAATAAAAATAAAAATAAATAAAGAAAGAAAGAAAGAAAATTACAAGGTTCGCCAGAACAATATTCCCGCGCGACATAGGGCGAAGTATTACAAATATGTATTAATTACCAACAAACTTAAAAATAAAAATAAATTAAAAATAAATACACAAAAGTAAGATTCGCCAGTACAGAGTACTCACGCGACAGGGGGGTGAAATAAAATATTGAAAACTCAAAAGCACAATGAGCTAGAATTGAACAGGAAGGAGGGAAACACACTTGACATTGTGAGTTTTTTTGGTTTTCGTCCCATGCTATTTCTATGGAGATTTTAGCTCCCCCCCCTCTTTTTCTACATTCTAAAGTGATCGCCCCCGCGCGCTGTCCTCGCTGCAAGGACGCAAAATTTAAGATCCTGCTGCAAAAATTCATTCCTGAAATTTCTTAGCAAATATTTACGTTTATAACACTAAGGGGCTCTGCCCCTGCTCGCTTCGCGCACCAACCTCCGAGGGAGGCTTTGTATCCCCCCTCCCCCAGACTCACTTTACTTATTAACACAAGCAGAACTCTTCCCGCCTATTCGCTGCTTTCTTTCACTGAAAAGGAAGATTAATAGTGCATATTACAAGACTTAATTATTAATAGTGCATATTAGAAATTATGCAAACTCTCATATTCAATGTCAAATTGAATTATATAATATTCATATTTTTTTTAATAAAAAGAAATTCATAATATCTAGACCATTTTTCATTACAGCCTTAGTATATGACCTTTTTATTTCTTTTTTACAACCTTAGATCCGGACCGCGGTACTCCAGTCGGTAGAGCGCCGAGCTCGTAATTGGAAGATTGCGGGTTCGGTTCTCGAGCCGGCCAAAGATTGTCGTGTTCACTAATGGTGGCTGGTGCAAGTAAAATATGTCGTGACCGCAATATCCTCCATGTTCCCATCAAAATTATACCTCTGGAGACCACCAAAGCGGGGGAGCCATCCCCTTCGTGTAGGACCAAAACTATGGTGGCATATCTCCGGAACATCCTTAGGGGTGCGTCCCAAACCGTCGCCAATTATGCATAGCGCAGTAATGGTGCGACGTCCAACACAACCAACCTAATTATCTACCTACGTACAACCCTGGATCATATTTTAATTTTCCCGTATAAGAAAATTAATTTTCTAAAAGTAGAGAAAAAAAAGTGGATATTTATTTTCTTTCTTTTTTACATCCATGGTTTCGGGCAGCGGTACCCTAGTCGGTAAAGCGCTGAGCACGTAATTGGAAGATTACTGATTCGATACTTGAGCCGGCCAAAGACTGTCGTGTACGAATGGTGGCTGGTGCACATAAAATCTGTCGTGGCCGCAAAGCCCTCCATGTTCCCATCCAGACTATACCTCTGGAGATCACCAAAGCGGGGGGGGGGACATCCCCTTCGTGAAGGATCAAAATGGTGATAGCATGTCTCCGGAACATCTCTAGGGGTGCGTCCCAGACCGTCGCCAATTACCTATAGCGCAGTAGTGATACGACGTTAAATTCAACCTACCTACCTACGTACAACCATGGATCATATTTTAATTTTCCCGTGTAAAATGACTTCATGACAGAAGAGCAACGTCACTGGGAGAAACTTTTCTCGAAATGGCAAATAGAGTACCTTCATAAACTTGTCGTTTTTAGCTAATAACTTCTTTAATTAAAATGATAGAAATTTCTAAGCAGCTGAAATGTCTTTCTTGGAGTATTCAGAGCACATTGATACCTCTCATGACGCGAAGGACTCTGCCCTACGATAGAAAGTGCTGTCGTAGACAAAAAAAAATTGACGCCAGTGACAGTAACTTTTTTTTAATATATAGAGATATCAGAAAAGGCCGGTTTTTTTAACCTTAAAATTTAAAATTTCTTTTAGTTTAATTTAGTTCATGAATTCCGGTGGCAGTATAATTTAAATGATCCTAATTGTCTTGCGCCGCAAAGGGTTAAAGCTTTTGAAATCAAAATATGTTTTAATTTACGTTTAAATATAAGTATACCGCAATCGAGAAAAAATTACAAATTGTTCATCCGTAAACTTTTCGGATATTTGAATTTACTGAATTGTTCTCCTCTATTTACTTACAAAAGTAATGTAACTTTCGCAAAACATTGGTAAAATTTTAAAACCTGTTGGTAAAACCAACAAGAGAATGTTGGTAATCAACATTTTCTTCATGAATAAATGGTAAAAGATAATAATCTGCTAAAAGAATTTATAACTATTTGCAAATCATATTTATAGACTGAAAAACAAAAACAGATAAAAATACAAAAACACAGATATTTTGAATGAGTATACTTGTTTATACATGCATGAATGGAAATTGTTTCTAACTATGACAAAAAAAAAAAAAAAGTTCAATTTTACTTCCAGATTTCAAAGATATTTCAGAAAGATTTAATTACACTGCCCTGAAAAAAAAAAAAATAAATAAATAAATAAAATAAATAAATAAATAAAATATCGAGCCTTGATACCATTCCTGCTGATTCTTATGCAAAATGATTCTCCTAAATCCGAATATGACCGATCTTTTAACCAATCACCCACCGTTTTCTCGGGATGCCACACCCTCCCCCAATTTTTATCACTATTCGGTAATTTTATAGTCATAAATTTGATTTGGAGAATGGGAAAAAAAATATATATATATATTTTTTAACACTTACAAAGAAAAAAAATGTAATGTGTAATAAATAATAATATTAATTGGTTAATAAAATATAATAAAGATAAATCGTAATTTCGGTGGCAAATCCTCCTCACCCTAATTTCCCCCCTTGTTACAAATGTTTACGTTTTAAAATTTTCCTCTTATGTAACCCCTCAAAAAATATTTAACAGTTAAAATAATCCTTTCCCTCCCTATACAAATAAAATTTATAGCGATAAAATTACTGAAAAGTGATAAAAATAGTGGCGCGTCCCCAAAAAACAGTGGGTGATAGGGCAAAATGGGTGTCATATTCGGATTCAGGAGGTCATTTTACATAAGAATTTGCAAAAATGGAGTTGGGACTGATTTTCATGCAGAGCAGTGTTATTTTTACCCATTTAAATATTTTGTTGGTTTTTCATTGATGTAAATTTGATGAAAAAATCTAAACTCAAAAAATTGTCAAAAGTCCAAATTTTTTGTTGGTTTTTCATTGATGTAAATTTGATTGAAAAAATTTAAGCTAAAAAAATTGTCAAAAGTAAAAATTTGTCTCTATATCAAATATCAACATACTGATACTGCATTTTATTATTATGCGCTTTCATTTAATTTCATTTATTGTTAGGGTTGTTTCTTCAGGGTCAGATTTTGCAAGGGAAGTTAAACCCACTTCCACTGAAAGGGTTTTGCTTAAACTTGTATACCAGTTCATAGTGTATAACAATAGAAAATGCAAGCATTTTCAAAGGTCTATCTTTCCAGCAACAGATTCCAGGGAAGAAAACTTATCTGCTTATGCATAGCTGCCAATGTTTTAATTTATTCCGGAGTATTTTTAGCCCCGCCTCTATTTCGCACCACTTTATTTATAGAATTTTTTCACCAATTCATAACTTCGATAACATAAAAAGAAATTATTCTTAAATAAAAAGTGGTGTGATTTTGAGACGGGGCTAAAAATATTCCGGAATAAATTTAAATATTGTCAGTTATGCTTATGTCAAACCTTACGATTTATTTTTAATCAAATTTTGCAGAACCGATTTTGTTCAAATTTTATACATGAGTTCACAGTCGGTGAAAAAACTCTACTAAAGTACTAATTTCAGGATTTTGTCTTATCAGGGTCAAGGTTCTAGCGTGAGAAACCTGTATGCTGCCTCTGTCAAATTTTGCGATTACTTTTTAATCCATTTCTGCTGAATCTGAGTTTTTAGTACTTTTTGCATCGTTGCCAATATTTTAATTTATTCTGGAGTACTTTTAGCCCTGCCTTTATTTTGCACCACTTCATTTACAGAAAAATTTTCTTCAATACGTAACTTCGATAAAATAGGAAAAAAATACTTTTAAAAAATAAGTGGTACGAAATAGAGGCGGGGCTAAAATTACTACGGAATAAATTAAAATATTGGCAGCTTTGCATTTTAGAATGAAAGTATATTTTTAAAAATGTTTAATTCATGTGGCATTATTAATTATTGTTTCATACTTGCCAACCATCTCATTAATAACCGTACAATTGTTAACACCCCTTGAAAAAACGCCCCTTTTTTCACATCACTTTATTTTTAGAGTAATTCTTACGAAATGTTGTTATGATTAAATAAGACTAAAATTACTCTAAAAATTGACTGGTGTTAAAAAAAAAAGGCGGGTACTAAAAATTGCACGGTTCATAATGAGATGGTTGGCAAGTATGCTGTTTGAAATATAAGACTGATTCGTTTTCCGCATATTGAAATCTTGTACCCACGTTGTTTAAGTATTATATAAATGGAAAACAATGTGTTAACTGGACTAGAACTTAAAGATTAGTTATTTGACATTAAGAAATGATTAGCCTCCAGTGGTTATCCATAGAAGAAAAATCTATTTTCCGCAAATATTAAGCATGCTTGTTTCAACGTGATAAAAACAAAGCTGACAGCTTCTGCTGAATTACGTTTCTTAAAACCTGTTTAATTGACATTAAGAAAATACGTTATTGGGAGTTGAATAACAAGTTGTCCATGCCCAGACGTTTGATGGCTGGACAGTTTGGCAAACTGACTTAACTTTATTACGAAAATCTTATGTTTATAGGTTAATTTTTGGAATATATATATATATATATACATATAAAGTGAATAAATTAAGAACGTTATAAAATTTAGCAATTAATAAATACATGATTAATAACAACAACACTGAAATAAAAGTAATTTTAATTCAATTTAAATTTTAACACTAATTTTTTCTAAGATTTTCATTTCGTAGGCAAAACAGAAAATTATGTAATCACGTGATTAAATTTGTAAGAATGTTTACAGATGCTGTCTAGTTACAGAAAAATTGTTTCTTTTCGAAAACTAAGATGCAATTTTAAACAAAAATTCAGTAGTTTTAAAAAATATAAATTATATGTAGAAAATTTTCTATTTTTACAGAAATTTTCAAATTTTTAACAATTTTTAATTCTTTTTTAAGTACATTCAATTACATTTTTTAAGTACATTGTACTTAACTAAGTACAATACTTTTACTAAGTACATTTTTTAAGTACATTCGTTTTTTTTTTAAGTACTAGCAATTTCGGTGAAAATTTTGACAATATGAAGTGCTGGGAGATCACCTTGAAAGCAGAATAATAAATATTCTCAAAAACTAATAGTATGAATAAAGTGTTATCATTTTGAAAATGTGAACCCAATTTCATATATTCACGAAAGACTTCGTTTGTTAGCACGCAGCTTAATATTTTATTTTTTTAAGGTAGGATTCTTTATAGGCATTTTTAAATAGGACAGAAATCATTTAAGATAGATTATTCTGTAAAATTGTGCCAGTAAAATTAGCATTAATTTGTATAAAAGTGATGGTAAAAGCTCAGGCAAACCAAGTCTATGCTATTACATTATTTTTAAAAGTTACACTATTGCGTTTGATCAAGTTATCAAATAGTTTTTCAGAATATTTTTAAAGCTGTACGTATTGTATAAACATTTCAATGGCGCATTCTTTCTGCAGTTATTCTAGGAGGGAAAAAAAAACCATTTCAAAAGCTTTAACCCTTTGCGGCGCAAGACAATTCGAATCATTTAAATTATACTGCCACCGGAATAAATTTTTGCTAAAAAATTTCCGGGATGAAATTTTGACTAGCGCTTCAATGTTAAGCTCGATCCCTACGAAGTGGATCATTCTATTTAATTTGCAGGTAAATCGGTAGACAGAGAGATGGGAACTTTTTCGATTGCGCGAGTGTCAGTGTTTACGATTTTGATTTTGCTCTTAATATGTTGTTGTTGCTTATTGCTTGATTCTTTCTTGGCAATTTTAAGTTCATCTGGACTGATTGACGAGATAATTTTCTTTTTCATTTATCGCATTACTTAAAATATTTAATTCGCTGTTGTGTGTGTTTGAAGACAAAGGAATCTTCAATACTCAAATGATGGAATTATTTTCTATTTTTGTGTTTACAATATGCGCTCAGAGGTGCCACATGTTTCGATGTTTCCAGAAAATACTTATGGATGTAATTGAAGTGTAAGATGGCCTCTCTATTTTATATTTCTCAAACTTTTAGCCAGTTGGTGTAACGTTAATAGCAAAAAGTTTGATTTATTTTATTTTTTTGCTTTAATGTGCACTTGCAGGCTAAACTGTCTTCCAATATGCAATCATTTCAGGTGAGTCAAATCTATTTATCTCTATTTTTTTAAAATCAACCTATTTATTATTATTGTTATTCACATATTTTGAATAACGTAATTGTAAAGGCAGGAATCCAGTTGAGAGAAAAGTTGCAAATTATTATTAATATTTTTTGTTAAAATTTAATGTATTTTAACCTGTAATATTTCTCAGTTATGTTGCAACAGCTTTTATTTTTCATTCTGTATTATGCATTTTTAAATTATTCCATTTAATATATATGGATATTATCTATTAATAAAAGTATTTTATATCTAAATTATGTATTTACGTTTTCTGTTGTACTTGGTGTTGAAGTTTTATTACAATGACACTGTCATAAAAAAAAATAAAAATATTGTGAATAGAATAAAGTACCAACGCATTCTGATTATTTTAAATGAAGACTAGCTTTATCTTGATCCCCACCCCACCCCACTTTTCCCCCCCCCCAGAATTTTTATTAAAAAATTGCACTTTTATCTTATTAATAATAAACATTACATAATGGGCAAAGATTTTTAAAATATTGGAGGTACTGAAATTGCTCTGTAAAACATCAGGCTGTAAAAATTAAAATGAATTTGTAATTATTTTGTTAAAAAACAGTTAAAGAATAATATATATACTACACACAAATTAAAGCAAAAAAAAGTAAGATTGTCAATATTAAAAAAAAATAATAATTAACAAAGAAAAAAAAAAAGCTTTGGGGCTAGTGTTGTCGGATGATCGAAAGTAAATTTCTCCAAACAGTTCTCAAATTTTTTCAAGTCAAGGTGATATATATATATATACATACTTGTTTTGAGGTACACCATCTTTTCACTAATTAAAACTAAGTTCTACATTACCCTCCTTTTCTTGCATTAAGTTTAATTTAATATAAGGTTTATTCACCCCTTTTTTTTTTTTAAACTGAATGTAAATAAAAACAAAATAAAGTCATTTTCGTTTATCAATATATATATATATTAATTATTTTATACTTGCTATTTAGTAATATTTGGAAAAGCTTTCATAAATATTTCTGTTAAAATTTACCAAGTACATGAGGAATTTGCCAATTTTTACCTGAATTCAGATTCTCATAGATATATAAGGGGAGGGGGAGAAAAAGAAGAAACTATTTTCGTGCATATGTTAAGAGGAAAAAAAAAACTGAGTCCGAAATTGAAATTTATCGTAATTCTATTGAACCTAACCTGAATCCCTTCTCCGACCGTCCTATTAGCTCAGTGAATTTGCATTTATCTCCAAAAATAAGTAATAATAATAAAAAATTAAAAAAAAAAAAAAAAAAAAAAAACGAAGTCCGAGTCCGAAATCAATCGTATTTCCCCTTCTGCTTCCTATCCCTCCGTTTACTGTCGGTCTTACCTGCAAATTAAATAGAATGATCCACTTCGTAGGGATCGAGCTTAACATTGAAGCGCTAGTGAAATTTTGCAGCTGGATCTTAAATTTTGCGTCCTCGCAGCGAGGACAGCGCGCGTTAAGGGGTTAATAACCGTACAATTGTTAACGCCCCCTGAAAAAACGCCCCTTCTCTCACACCACTATATTTTTAGAGTAATTCTCTCCAAATGTTGTTACGATTTAATAAGACTAAAATTACTCTAATAAATTATTGGTGTGAAAAAAAAAGGCGCGTACTAAAAATTGTACGGCTCATAATGAGATGGTTGGCAAGTGTGAATCTACTTACTCGCTGAGTACTTCATACGGTTTTGTTAAATAAATCCTTATCGAATCATGTTCTTACACTGACTAAGAACAGGATTCGACAAGGATTTATTTAATAAAACCGTATGAAGTGTACTTTTTTTACATAGGAATTTTTGCTAGTGTTCGGACACTTTTGTTACCGACTGATATTTGTAACGTGAAATATTAAAAACTGTACTCGTACCAATACCTATTGGACAAATATCCTCTAGCTTGTGTCATTAATTGTAAGTGATCGCCTATAAAGCCTTGTCAATAATAATAATAAAAAAAATCTTACACAGTCGATTTTTTTAATTTATATATCTTCTTATTTTTGTGAAAAAAAAAAGGGGGGGAAGGGAAAGGAAGTTTCTGAAAATCGAAATCGAATCTAGTGTCTTCACTTTACAAAAGTGTGGTGGAAAGGTGGATATGCCCTTATCCTTAAGGACAACAGACATCAGCGGTATTTCAAAACATCTTCAGAATAAAATGTAGTCTATTCTGAAGTTTAAATGGGGCCGCGGTAACTTAATAGGTAGAGGGCCGAGATCGTAATTAGAAAATTACGGGTTTGATACTCGAGCCGGCGGAAAACTTCCATGATGGCTGGTGCACGTAAAATCCGCCGTATCCACAACGTCCTCCATGCTTTCATCCCAAATTATACCTCTGGAGGTCACGGAAGTGGGGAAGCCATATCCCTTCCGAGGAGGATCAAAATTGTAGTGGTATCTCTCCGGACTTTAAGGTGAGCACCAGACCGTCGCCAATTTGTCCAATAGAGCAGCACTAGTGCGACGTAAAACTTAGCCAACTAATATGAAGTTTAAAAAATTTATTTGACAGTTATCTCTTTATCTCTAATAACTTAATAGGCCTTTAAGTAACTTTTCTCTGTATATTCAAGAGAAATTAATGATGATATTTTTTCTTTAACATTGCAGGATTTTAGCTGGTCATGGCTGTGAAATCTGTGTTTTTTCTAGTCTTCTTCCTGCAAATGATTATTGTCAGAAGCCTTGTAGAGCCAAAAACACCAATACCTAAAGATGAAGAAGCAAGTGCCATAACTTTAAATCAAGAAGTTACTACTGAAGATATCATGCAGATGAATATGAAAGTATATGAAAAGATTTTAAAGAATTTTACACGTGCTGCCGTTAAGAAAGCTTTACCCAAAATGGTGAAGATGATGGAGAATGTAAATATATCGTCGAGTTGTTTGTCAAGTTTGTTAAAATATGTCGTGTCCCTGAAGCAGATTAAAGTATGGGCAATGAAAAGTAAGATTATTTTATTACACGCTTTCATTTAATTTTGTTTTTTGCCTGTTACGTCTGTGTCAAATCTTGCAAACTATTTTTAACTCATTCTCTATCATTGATTTGAGCTGAAATTTTGTGTACCTGTGCATATTCGATGACGATACATTCTTAAGGAATCATCAACAGGGGGGGGGGGGAGAGGGAGGGAAGCGCCTAGATGCCCTAGACCAGTTCAATTTTTTTTTTTTTTCAACTCTCTTCCTTTCATCCGACTGACCTGAAATTTTGCATACTTGTATTCATAAATTTTGCATGCCGTGTGAAATTTCGTATACCATCACAAATCTTTCTCCTATTTTTTTTCCTATATAAAGTTACTGACTGAAAATTATTTATTAAACATATTATTTATCAAAATTATTTTCCATGGTTAGTGCAGAGGATTTTTATGTCAATAAAATACATATAATATAGAAAGTCATTTTTGTACCCTCCTGTTTTGTATTATCATCTTAATAAATGCATTTCTCCAGGACTCCTTTTATATGAAAAAAAAAAAAAAAAAAAAACTAAGCATGCATACACACACACACACACACATATATATATATATATTTTTTTTTTTTTTTCTAAGTAATGAATATAAAATTTTGCACAAAACAGAATTTAATTTAGTACAACAGGACTTATTTTAATCTACTCTTTAATGTAAAGTCATGAAGTAACTGTGTTTCTTTTTCTAACTTCGGTTACTATATTCAATTCTTAAGACTTCTTTGGTATAGCTTTAGCATAGGAGCCCATTGACGGTTTTTAAACTTTTGTTGTTATTTTGGTGGTGAATTAAAATGGTTATCGCAATTGCCGAAATAAAGACCTTAACGAGAAACTTTCGAGCTGTTTCAGTGGCGAATTTCAAATTTCTCCAAAACGAAAGCTGTTCCCTTTCTTTAGCACGATTTTTCCCAATTTTATTTTAACTATTTAAAAAAATATTTGCACGTTCTTTTTTTTTTTTTTTTTTTTTTTTTTTTTTTTTTCTGTCGTAACAAAAATAAATATATTTACTTATTTATTTTTGGCAACAATAAAAAAAAAAAAAAATAAAAAAAAAAAAAATAAAAAAAAATAAATAAAGTTACAATGGGGTTTTTATGTAATAGTTTTTAAACCAGTTACACGATTGAATGAAAAAATACGGCGTTAGCTAGATTTTCCCCTGATTAATATGTGTACCAATTTCTGATAAAATCTAATCATCCGACCAGGTACAATGACAAAATTTCAGCTTTATATACTTAGATAAAAACAAAAATGTTTGCACGTTCATTCGAGATGATAGATAAATATTGATAGCGACGGCAAACTCGCTATCTGAAAGAAATAGTACAACCTGTCGTTATTAAAAATAATAAGGAAGAAAAAATGGATAAATCATCACAATTGCTTCAAATTATCATGTATACGTGGTTCAACAATTAACGAGTTTTTTTTTTTTTTTTTTTTTTTTTGGGGGGGGGGGAGGGGGAATATTTATATTGAAAAATTGGATGCCCGGTGGAGGAGGGAGTTGTGAAGTTATGCTCCTATATTTACAAAAATTTTACCCTGCTTTACTATTTTATTACAAATATACATTTATAATAATAAATATAATATTCTATTATTATTACTATATATACATTATTAATTATTATATATATATATATATATTCATTACTAAATATTTTATAAATATGGCTTACCAGCTATAAAGTGCCTGGGTTCATATAATTTATTCAACTCAATAACTTCCTTTTTCAAACCATTGTTTTTAAATGGTCAAATCGTGCTCTGGGCCTCTCAAAACGTGTAAATCCATTGAAAACCGGAAGTTGAGAATTTTTATGAATCCAATACTTTCTTCTATTGAATATAGAAGGAAGTAATAAGAAGTGTGTCAAAGTTACAGCTTTTACTGTGATTATTAAGTAAAACCGATGTTTTAACTTATTGAAATATTGCGTTCGTCACAGAAGAAAAACTCCATACACCAGTTTTCCTTTTTACTTTCCGAACACTATAGTGAGGAAAGTATTGTAATCATGTCAAAAATCCGAATTTGAGATTTTGATATTTCTATACGTTTCGAGGTCCAATGAGTCCGTTTTCCCTATTTTTGCGATGATGTAGGTATGTGTGTATGTGTGCAGGGCCTGATTAAGGGGGAAGCTCGCTCATACCGGAATATTTTTACAATTATTTTTTACTTCATGTCATAGAAATTCCACGATTTGACGAGGAAATATTTTTTATAAAAAATGAACGGTGTAAAACAATCCAATTTACTCACTATTATTAGACACCAGAATTCTTTTAAAATAATTTTTAATGAAAATTTTCTGTTTATTATAGGAGGAAAGTATTTGTTAAAAAATAACGGTGTAAATATAAATAATGTGTGAAGAGCGAGCTTCCCCCTTAATCAGGCCCTGTATGTGTGTATGTCTGTGAGTGAACACGCTAGCGTTTAAACGCTTTGTTTGAATAAGCTAAAAGTTGGTACGTATATTGCAAGTCACCATAGTACGAACTCTATAGATTTTGGTGAATCTAGCACTTATAGTTTTTTACAGGGACACAAAGAAAAATTCTTTATCATTATGGCCTATGGGACCAAAATCTTAAAAGTGCGATAGCATCTAAACGCCTTATTCAATTTATCAAAAAATTTATACACATATTATAGGTCACAGATATTCAATCTGTATAGATTTTGGAGAATCTAGCACTTACAGTTTTTTTACAGGGATACAAAGAAAAATTCCTTATCATTATGGCCTATGGGACCAAATTTTTAAAAGTGCGATAGCATCTAAACGCTTTATTCAATTGAGCTGAAAATTTATATGAATATTATAATTCACTGTTGCACTAACTATAAGCATTTTGGTGAATCTAGCATTTATAGGTTTTTACAGGGACACAACGAAAAATTCTTTATCATTATGATCTATGGGCTCAAAGTTCAGTAGCGTTAAATAAAACATCGTGTAATATATGGAGAAAAGTACTCAAACACTCTATTATGGTTTTATCTCTTTTGTTTGTTTAACAACTCCTCTTTCTTTACTTTATCTACAAAACTGTTAATTACTCAATGTTCGGAAAGTCGAGTGGAGTCACTCCAGATTTCTTTTACTTTCTTCGATGTAATTTTAGAATGTATAAGCAGTGCTTTAAACATCGCTAAATTGGAATGTTTGTACCAAATTAAGCGTTTAAAAAACATGATTAAAGAACATAAAATTAATTGTTCGAAACGAGAGCTCTCAGCTTTTAACATTTGTAACAGGCCAAATAAGCACATAAGCTCAAATATTTCCTTTATTGATCAATGGGCCGTTGTAGACCAGTCTGTAGTGCACCGAGCTCATAATTGGAGGATTGCGGGTTCGATACTCGAGCCGTCCAAAGACCGTCGTGTACACTAATGGCGGCTGGTGCACGTAAAATCCGTCGTGGCCGCAATGTCCTCCATTTTCCCATCAAAATTATATTTCTGAGGGTCACCGAAGCGGGGGAGCCATCCCTTCCGTGGAGGGTAAAAATTATGACGGCATCTTCCTTAAGGGTGTGTCCCAGACCGTCACCATTTGCCCGTTGTACAGCACTAGTGTGGCGTTAAACCCAACCATCAAACCAACCTTTATTTATTATAAAGATTTTTTCCTTCATTGAAATTGTGCTAAAATTAATGTAAATTTTTTATTCTAAAAATTTGAACTTTTTAAAAACAAAAGCATGCATATTGAATAGTGTTTCTCGTTCTATTCCTCAGAATTCTTTTTTTTTTTTTTTTTTTTCTGAAAGCGAAAACAAACTTAGAGGATTTGAAAGCATTCCCATGTTTCGGGGTCACAATAAATCTGTATTGAAAAAATAAAATTATGGAAAATATTAAAACATTTAATATGAACAATTTAGATATCGGTTGACGTTTACACACTGTAAAAAATTTCAGTTCAAACTTGAATCACTATATGGAATCAAGTTATAAGCAATACTAGATTCAACCTCACTTTTAAGATTTCTACATCTTGTGATTGAATTTCAGTTGCACCAAACTTGGAGCTACCATACATCTACTCACAAGTATGAATCAGTAAAATTCCTATTGACACCAAACCAAGCTTAAATTAAAGAGCGTGGTCGAAAACATAGGGTGAAGTGCAAATTTTGTGCAACAACTCACCCATGAACCAAAATAAGACCCTAAAAAATTTAACTCATTTTAAGAAAACTAGCTAGCTTCACCAGCTAGCTGGCATGAGACCCATGAAAATTTTTATCAAAAAACATGCTCTCGGGGGCCTGCGGCGCCATTCGTAATTTGTTCTCTGTAAAAGTCGCATAATATTAAAATATTAAAAATTCAAATATTTTTAAATAAAATCTAAACGCAGCTCTAGTTCAACGCAAAATACACTCAAATCAATGAAAATCAAATAAACCAATCAAATCTCTCGTAATTTCTCATAACGCAACTCTAGTTCAACGTAAAATACACTCAAATGAATGAAAATCAAATAAACCAATCAAATCTCTTGTAATTCCTCTTAACGTAGCTCTAATTCAACGTAAAATACACTCAAACCAATGAAAATCAAATAAACCAATCAAATCTCTCGTGATTCCTCATAACGTAGCTCTAGTTCAACGTAAAATACACTCAAAGCAATGAAAATCAAATAAACTAATCAAATCTCTCGTAATTCCTCATAACGTAGCTCTAGTTCAATGTAAAATACACTCAAATCAATGAAAATCAAATAAACCAATCAAATCTCTCCTAAGATTCTCCATTCTGCGTCATTATAGAAATGGGAAGTTTCATTTTCATATTTTTATTAATTAAAAGAAAACTAATCAAAAATTCGAAATCTGACTTCGATGTGCACAATGACCCTGCGGAGGGCACCTTTGTGTTAAATCACGTGACTGTCCGAGCTACCATTTTTGAGAATAGTGAAATATACATATATATATATATACAAATATTGCTCACTTAATAGTATAAGATAAACAAAACCGAATTAGCAGGCAAGGAAATATGGCACAAAGCCAGAGTGTTTGACTTGAGAAAAGAAGGTTTTCAATTCGATCACCTTCTCGGTCGAATTTTGAAAACATAATACATAATATTTAGTCCAACATAAAATTACAAAATCATGTTAAAAGGTTAAACCATTGGGCGGTTACAGCTACTTCAGTAGAAAGTTTTGGTTCAAATTAACACCAAATTTTTAACAGTGCAAAAAATCTAAAGTGTTGTCGACAATGGTTTATAAGATTTCTACCAAAATGGACTTTAGTCGAAAGCACCATTTAAACTAGTATGTTGTTGCTACCACATGACTTTCTTCTATATTTTCCTATACAAATTCACGCAGTAAAAATAATTTATTAAAATTATTGTTTAAAAAAATTATCTACCAAGATAATGCAGACGATTTCCATATTAGAGAAGTAGTATAACACTAAATATTAAAAAAAAAAAAAAAAAAAAAAAAAAAAAAAAAGTCAATTTTATTCTCAATATTACATTAAAAAAAAAAAAAAAAAAAAAATGTTAAAAATGAAAAAAATCGATAACTTTATTTTAAATTATCGCAGATCGATGGTTCAACCATTCGTTTTAAAGGCATTGGCGACCTCTTTGGAAAGATACCCATCATGAAAATTTAGGCGAGGCTCCTACATACACAATTTTTTTCCCAGTTGACTACCTCTATTACAAATAATTATTTTAAATTTCATAATGATTATTAAAAAATAATTCTATTTGTGCACATTTACACAAAATTTTGTTCTGTACCACCATGTTAAAATTTAGAAAAAGCGGGATGGCAACGCAAGCTGTTGGACAATTTTTATCAAAAGTTGATAGGCACTAATTTATGTCAATGTGTAACTACATACCAATTTGCATGATATTCTGTGCAGTAGTACCTGAGATACATTTGTCACAAAATTTTGTCTCTCTCTTACACACACACAGACAGACATTTTCTAAAAATGGTCAAATCGTGTTCTGCAGCTCTCAAAACATGTAAATCCATCAAAAACACGAGATCGAAAATTTTTACGAATCCAATACTTTCTTCTGCTGAATAGAGAAGAAAGTAATAAACTCTTTCATACATTACAAAAGGGTATGAAAATTTTACCAAATCGTCTAAATACCATATTCTTTGACCGATTTCTCAAACAATTTATAAAGTTTTCTGAAAATTAGAGCAGACTTATTCAAATGAACTTCAATTGAAAATTTTAATTAAATGCTTTAGTGCTCATATACATTAAAATATGGTTTGAACTTGAAAAAAATAAATAAATAAATAAGTAAAAATAAATAAATATTTTAAGTATTAAGCTCTTTAGCCAATTTCACTAAAAAATTGAAAAAAAATTCTAACAATGAATTACAACATACCTTCCAAATTAGACATCTACTTAACACATTTGAAAGATTTTGTATTCATTCACAATCGAAAATAGTTCAGAAAAATCGAATGAATGCTGTCTATCTACTGATTTCTCTAAAATGTATAAAGTTCTTCCGAAAATAAATTATAACTTTAATCAAAAACATCGTTTAAATGTATTTATAGTCATATAAATTAAAAAGTGTTTTAAAATATAGTTGAAAATCCGTTTGAATGCAAATCTTGGTCATTTTTCCTGAAAATGTACCCATTTATTTCGACAATGTGTTTACAAACTGATAAATTTTACCACAATCGAATACACTTTTAGATATAGTGCGATCACGTTTCCTACGACTAGCAGTGAGGCCGAGTCCAAAAGTTTGGAGGGATGCAAAATTGGCCGAGAGAAAGTTATTTGGCAAACATCCTGTTATTCGGTGTTTCCTTATCGCTTGTTTTCTCTCGGTCACCCCTATTTTAACACTGGACTCGTTCCATCTGCACTTGCGCAGAGGCTTCCATGGTCGCAAGAAATGTGGTTAAAGAATATTATTGAATTCATAAACACACCCATATGATGAAAATGATTTAAAAAGAGTTAAATACCGTCGGCTGATTTTTCCTAAAACCTAGTCACTCTTTCTGGAACTGAAAAGATATTTGCGAAATTGGACCCAACGGGATAAATAAATTAGAGTGCTGATTGAATGGATGAAGGATTAGCTTTCCGTGGTTCAAGATGAATCACGTGACATGAACCAGTAAGTTGCTATGTTTGGCCCTTTATCGCTATTTTGGCATTTAAAATTTTAGTTCGACAAATTATCATTGTTATTAGGTAACATGATAGTCCAATGACCGAAATAAATTGTTTTTAAAATAATTTTTCACATATTTCACATTTTAATAAATAATAAAATACCTTTTTTTCCCATCGTTTCGCAACAAAGTTTGAAAGTGTGTGTAAAAGAAAAATTAAACTTTTAAAGAGCTAAATTTAACAACAATTAATAATTTTTCAACTATTTTTAAGCATTTTGTCGGTTAAATTTCGACTACACGAAATAACAAAGAAGTAGAATAAAAATCAAAATGATTTAGAACAAAAGAATATTAAACTACATAAGTAAACATAAACATTGGCGGTTATGACTTTTGCCAAGAACAATCTCCAAACCGTTGCCATAGAAATTTATTGAAAATAAGTTGTTACCAAGGGAACCAACGCACAGAGGGTTCATTTCACATGACTCATGTTGGACCATGTCAGGGTTGCCATTTATCATTCTACATTATTTATCTCGTTGATTGGACCCCAGTAATTCAATTTGGATGCCATTCAGTTTACTCAGAGATGTACGCCTTCACAGTGATTTTAAAACTACCAAAAATCGTCTCTGAAAAGTTTCAAACACAAGAAAACTCCAACATACGTATTTAAACGTATTCAAAATCTTAGAAAAATAGCGAATAGCGAATTCGAGAAAAGTGTAAATAGTCAATTTTTATGTTAAATTTTAACAGTTCTTATAAATTTTCTGTCATTATTATTATTATTACTTATTATGATATTGTAATTTAAGCATGATTATAAAGAATATGTTTATACTATATGTATCAGTGTTTTTTTAGGTTATAATAATCCCTAACAATATAAGGTAAAGTTAGAAGAGTTTGCGCATAATTCAACAAAAGGATATAAAAATTCCAAATATTATTTTTTTGCTAAACTATTGGTGCATAACTTTGAACTGATCCTTCTTCTATGCATTTCCATTGCTATTTTGAGGCCTTGTTGTAATTTAAAACAACAGTAGTAATAAAATTAAAAGAGCTATTTTGCGCAATGTCTCCTTGTAAGGTAGGAGTGATTGCGCATGATGGTAGGAGAGATTGCGCTTAATTATAATTACAAATACATTATCAATAATAATAATTTCACTTAAATTTCATTGTTGCAAGGTATTTGTAAACAAATATTTTCGCAATGGGAGTGAATACTTCAATTCAATATTAAAAAAATCAGAAAAATAAAAGAAATTAAAAAAAAGAAACTAGAAAAATTTATTTAAAGAAACAAATATTAAAGAAGCAGAAAAAGGAACAAAACTAGATAAAGAACAAGACTAGAAAATGATATTAAGTTACTAGTTAACACGTTTAACTTAAAATTAGTACAATACCTTTTCAGCTAGGATGTTTCTTGTTTGCTGACCGAATCTCTCGCTGTCCACAATCATTGCACTTATTATTGTACATGTGAAGTTATTGTGCAACCACCTGCCACAAGTTAAAGCATATATAAAAAAAAAAAAAAAAAAAGTTTAGCACACCCAGGGGTGTTTGGGACCCCGGATTTTGCAACCAGAACTTTTTAACAGTTATATTAGTCCAGGGCTCACAACGTTCTTATATTTTTAAGATTATTTTATTGTACTTTCACCACAATTTTCAAGAAGAAAATTTTCATGAAGGTTTTCATGTAAAAAAAAAAAAAAAAAAATTAGCATCAAAAATCTACAAGAAAATTTTCTTTCTAAAAATTACGGTGAGAGTATAATAAATTGATCGTAAAAACATAGGAATGCTAAGAGCCCTGTATTACTGATAGTTTTCTAGTAAAGATTAGCAAAGCAATTAACTATAACCAAAATTATAGTTCGTAATTTCTGGTGGAAAATAAAATAAAATACCCGGAAATCAAACACCCCTGCACACCGTGCTTGCAATGATATGTGTGCAATGATATACTGCCCATTTTTATGCACAGAATCTGCTCACCATTTATTATTTATTAAAGTTTTTTTCCTCAAAATCTTCCGCCAAAACATCCTTTACGTTTTAAAATCCTTTACGCTTTAAAATCCTTTTAGTTTATTTTATTTTACTGAAATTTAGACGATTACATTTCTTAAAACAGGGATCGTACTTTCCACAGTTTTTCAGGGCACTCTCACAGATAAGAAATTTTCACCATTTTAGCCACCATTAATTGCATGTAGAATAATTCTGGATATATTTATAGTAATATGCCACGATTATATAGGGCAGATATTATAGTATAAATATAGAAATATTTGAAAATTTCTTATTTCTGAGAGTGTCCTGAAAAAAAGGGCGGAGAGTACGACCCCTTCCTTAACACATTCGCAACCGCATGTTTTTGTCTTTTTGACAATAAGGTCCGCCTGTGGGCAGTCTCTCAAGTTTCATTATTTCAGAACAAAGTTTTCTATATTCAGATTCACACTACAAATGGATATACATTATAATTATATTCTTTCTAATCAAAGTATTTATATCTGTAGTATATTGGTAGTATAAATATGAATATTGTGTATATTTTTAAGAAATAAATGACATACAAATTGCAAAAGAAACGCCCACTGGCGGAGTTACAGATTTTCAAATGACGTGAATATACGTCAGCGGTCGTGAAAGTGTTAAAAAGAAGATTGAGTAGACTGATATTTTTTGCTTGCATTTAGTTTATTTAGTTAAGACAGATGCACTGAAAACTGAAAACTTGGGCATCATAATTGAAAGTATTGACTGCATTCTAGAGGTAAATCCCATCAGAGGTGTGGCTTTTGCCGATTGTGCTACTCCTGAATAATGTTCAATTTCAGATTCTGTGGATAGTCTCCATAAAGGTGGTGCGCCTTATCGAATGGTTTGAATTAGCCCAATCACTTGTCGAAGTTAGGTTTTGGTACAGTTCCAGGCATTGAACAAACTCATCATCATTGTCTTTTTATCACTAATAATCTGCAAAATCTCTGTTAGTATAGAATTTTAAATGCGCAATCTCTCCTAAACAGCAAAAACGCAAACTCTCCCATTTTAGTAGGAAAGATTGCGCAGTGTTTTATTAAATAATTACTCGACTTTAGAGGGAATCGTGGTGCTTGTACCGTTAGTCTAGGTCAGTAGGTTATGAGAAATTGTTTAATTTAAATATATTTTGTACTATTAACATTGTACTAAAATTCTTAGAAAGGGTTATGAAAATTCAAGCATTTATTTTTGAGATCGAGACAAAATAATCACGCTTTATCTTAAACTCTT
The DNA here is from genome assembly GCA_963930645.1 of Salticus scenicus. Classification (NCBI taxonomy): domain Eukaryota; kingdom Metazoa; phylum Arthropoda; class Arachnida; order Araneae; family Salticidae; genus Salticus; species Salticus scenicus. The sequence continues at coordinate 119,972,602 of OZ005660.1, read as the reverse complement.
AAAGCAATCAATATGCAAGTTCAAGTCGGCATTTCACTATTGATGTTGTGCAACCACCTAAAATTTCAACTCACCCTCTCTACTCTTTCCTTCCGATCCCCTATGTGCGCAATCTCTCCTACCGCGCGATCTCTCCTAGCTTTACCTTACGGAATTTCGCTAGTTTTTAAAAATATTATTCCTATTTAAATGACTTCAAAATATAAAAAGTAAACAACGAACGAAAAATTCAAATAGCACAAAGTGTTTCTTCCATTTTTTCGTAACAGAGTTTTTCTTTTTCTCTTTTTAGTGTTTGACGCTACTGCCAAAGTGCCTTCTGGAATTTTTGCAGGAACCGTGACAGAATTCGGAGCTTATGACCAGTGCCTCAAAATTCTGGTGAAGGACAAGAAGGGTGAAGAGGACTTCAGAGGCCAGTACTGTTCCGTTGAAGCTGCCCCAAATTTGGGCCCGAGACCTCGAAATTTGTCCCTGGCTGTCATGCCAGATGTAAAATTTAACGACTCGGTAAAACTTCGTGGGGAAGTCGCTATGCAATTCGAAAATAGTAATAATTTTTACATAGAGTAATTGAATTTTTCTTTTCTGTTTTTAGATAATGAAGGAAATACAGGCTACCATCTTCGCTTTTTACCAGCTAACTTTGCGGTTTGGAATTTGTGTCCCATCCACATGTTCTGCTGAAGACATGCGCATGTTAGGAGCTCAGGGTAGGTTTTATAACTTTTTAGAATTGTTTTTATTGCAATTTTTGAGATTGCATCATGAAATTTTTTTCTTTACATTTTCAAGATGTAAAATTCACCATAAATATTCTAATCGGGTATTCATTTACTATATTTGGAGTACATGCCCAAGGTATTCAATAAAAGTGGTTTCATATGTTTTTGCATTAAATTATAATTTTTTTTAGAAATACAGATGAAGATTTTTTTTTTTTCATTTAGAATATTTTTTACGTTAAACCTTACTGAGAAGGGGGTGTTGAAAATTGTGAGACTGCTAAAAATTATAGGTTATATTACTAAATTGAACTTTTATATATTGTATTTCTTGTATATATTGTATTTCTTGTGTAATTTCGGGTGAAATATGTACATCTTTAGATTCCAAAAAACTAAAAAGTACTTCCATCTACATATCTGTACTGATAAGTATAAAGGATTTAAGTCCATATTCTTGATTTTTCAGGAGACGAAAAATAAAGTTAAACTAATTAAAAACAAATCAGAAGAATCGATTAGGAAAAAGGATTTCGTTGACTTATACCCTTTATACCATTCAGTGATTGTCAACCTTCATTTAATAACGGGAAAAAATTGAATTAAATATTTTGTACCATACATGAATGGTAAATTTCTGACTTGAACCTTTTTTTACCAATGGATTTTCTCAAAGACAAAATGGCATGGACTTAAATCCTTTATACCAACCGATTGAGAATTTTTTTCTGAGTCTGACTATGTACTTAACTCAAAATCGACATTTTTGGACTTAAATCCTTTATACTTATCAGTACAGATATAATAGACACCACTTAGCTTATGAAAAATATATTAGAAAATGATTATTGGAACCCTGGGGGGTGTGGGGGGGAATATTCTTTTAGTATAAACCATATGTCAGTCAATTTAAATTGAATTTTTAAGTTAGTATTTAATGGTGAAATTATTCAAGATTGTTCAGCCATATAAACACAGCATGAAAATGGCATGGTGAAATAGTCATCTTTGGCATTTTTGTGGTCTGTATTTATGTGTATAGTTTTAATTAATTTATTAAATAGTTATTATGATTTAACTAAAGATGCAAGTCAGATTTTGATTCGTTTTGTTTTTGAAGTTTTTGGGTATCAAAATATATTAAGCAAATTTATTTGAAAATATCACGACAAATACGCAAAATACACTTGACTGTCGCTCTTTTCTTCTATCTCTACTCTCGCAATGACCTTTCTTTCTTTTTCATTCATTCTTTTTTCTTTTCTTCGAAGTTTAAATTAAAATATTAAAACCATTTCAAATTGAAATTTCGATATAAAAAGTTAATTTTGATCTAAGGATGGTTTTACCTTTTAAATTACATGAATATTCATGTTTTTTATTAAAACAAGTAAATAATAAAAAAATTATATACTCGTAATTAGAAAATTTGCCCCAAAAACATAAACAAAGCTTTCCGCGAGTTAGTTAAAAAGCCAGTTAGCATATTTAAACCATTGTTTGAAACAATTTGGAAATCTTTTTAATAATTCGTAACGGTACATGCCCTTAATTTTGAACCAGTGTTGCCAGCTGTAGGGATTTGTCCCTACATGTAAAGGTTTTTAGAAACTTTCTTGAGTATGTAGGACAGAGTAAGGACTTTTTGGAGGTACCTTTCCTCTGAGAACATTTTCAGGATATCCCGAGGATGTCCTGGATTAAAAGTTCGTCCTTAGGAGATCCTCAGCACAAAAGTAGGGACTTTTATCATCAATGTAAGGTCAGTGTGAACTGTCCATATGGACATGGCAAAATTTGAACTGCAACACTGTATTGAACTATGTTGCTGCCAGCGTTGAGCATAATTGATTAAAAAGCAATTGAATTACAATTGAATTATAATTAAATTACAATTATAATTATTTTACTGTCAATCAATTAACAAGTAATTGATTGGAAATAAATTGAATTACTTATTCAATTTATTTGTAATAATTCGATTTATTTGTAACCAATTACTTGTTAATTGATTGACAGTAAAATAATTATAATTGTAATTTAATTGTAATTCAATTGTAATACAATTACTTTTTTATCAATTATGCCCAACACTGGTTGCTGCCAACATAATTTGGGTTTTACACCAGTTTAAGCTGCGACTCATTTACAGAGTTACAGCGTCTAAATGAATAAATGAATATAGAGTCTCTCTAGTAGTTTTATTTTCTTATCCTGTTTATGAAAAACATAGCATAATAGCACCTTGATTTTATAACTTAAGTGTAATTTGGTAATTCTAGCTCGCTAAGGCGTATTCCCTTCTTTGCTTTCCCGCTAAAGTTAAAGTTCCAGCCAATAACGTCTGTTGTTCCACATCTTTCAGTAACTTTCTAATAATTTTACACACACAATATCATATCTTTTTACTAAATTTTCTTTAAAGAAGCATATTTACTTATAGTTTTAACACTTTTGTAAAGGACGTTCGTCGATTGTTTTAAATTCTTGTATTAGAGGCCCCACTAGTGGCCGAGCGGTTCTTCGCTCAAACCTTGTATACAGGAAATACCAAATTATATCCCATGTGATGCTTGTCGATCTAGCTGTTCAGAGTTTACCTTGGTTTCTCAAAAACTCGGGTATATACGGGCTAGGCCTTCTTAGAAGCCCCCCCCCCCAAACGGAGGGTAAATCAACTGAGTTTTTACCATGTTTTTATTAACTTCGATTCTTGTTTGTTTGTTTGTTTGTCCAATACAAATTTTGTAATCGATTTTTAACTAACTTTCCAACTATCTAGACATTTGAAATTTTCAGGACAGCTCAGAACACGGTGGCAATACATTTTTTTAATACTTTTAGTAACTGTTTCAGGTCCCTACTGCCTTCGGCAGCGTTTATATGATTCGGCAGAAAATTTATTTAACTAACTTCCAGATTAGCTAGACATTTGAAACTTCCAGAATAGTTCAGAACACGGTGAAAATGCATTTTTTTAATGTTTTTAGCCAACTGTTTCGGGTTCCTGCTGCCTTTGGCAGCGTTACCAGTACAAAGCTTGCAATCGATTTTTCACTAACATCCCGACTAGCTAGACATTTGAAACTTTAAGGATAGCTCAGAACACGGTGCCAATACATTTTTTAAATACTTTTAGTCAATTGTTTCAGGTCCCTACTGCATTCGCGAGCGTTTATATGATTCAACAGAAAATTTATTAATTTATCTTCCCGACTACCTAGACATTTGATACTTTCAGAATAGTTCAGAACACGGGGAAAATGCATTTTTAAAATATTTTTAACCAACTGCTTCGGGACCCTGCTGCTTTCGGCAGCGTTTCCAGTACAAAGCTTGCAATTGATTTTTAACTAACTTCCCGGCTAGTTAGCAATTTGAAACTTCCATACAGCTCAAAACAGGATAGCAATAAATTTCTTTAATACTTTTAGCCAATTGTTCCGGGTTTCCGCTGCCTTTGGTAGCGTTTATATGATTCAACAGAAAATTTAAAAACATGGTATATAAAAAGTTCTTTTTATCTTGTAATTATTTATAATTATTTTTTACCTTTCTTTTAAATAAACAAAAACAAAAATGCATTATTTATTTTCTAAAATATTGTTCATGCTTTTTTTCGTATTATTACACTCATTTTGAAAGAACTTTTATATTTTTACAGTTATAAAGCCTCTTAATTATGGAATAAAAATATCAAAGTGCCATGTCTCAGAAGAACTAAAAGTGGAACCAGTGCATATAGCGGTATTGTGAGTTCTGTTTTTAGTTTATTTGTTTTTTAAATAGTTTATCTAACAAACTTTTGTCAATAATTTATCAACTTCTGTGAGTTTCACGAGCTTAATAGCAGAAATGTGAGCATAGACATATGTGAGCTTATTTGCTTTCATGGTATTTTATGTAAGCCATAATACAAAATTATAATAAATCTTTTTACCGGAATTTGGATACAGCTACTTATATGTGTAGAATAAAATTTGGTTCAATCTTGTCCGAAATTTTATAACAGTATACATTATAGTTATTACTACAAATTTTTCTGTCTCCAAAGAACTAAAATTTCAATATATTTCGCAATTATCAACGACCCATTAAATTTATACAATACAGAATAAATGTTAACTATAACTGCAGTTTCAAATTTTCATGTTTGGAGCAGTCGCGTTACTACTCAATGTCGCCTTTATGAAGATTAAGAAAATTATTCAGATTTCTTTATTGTCGACGTTTAACTCAGGCTGCAAAACAAAAGGCAAATTCCACCATAGAGCTTAGGCAAATTAAGCACTTGACATATTTTAAAAGTGGAGTTTAGAAAATAATATGATTGTAAATCTGAAAAAGACTGGTGTATAGCCTTGTTCTCTATCCCTTCAGGACCTTTTACCGACTTTAAATACAGAAATGATGTGCTTGCCCATACCAACAGGTTTAATGACCGGAGAGGTTTAATTACCGGACTTTTGATAATAAGTTAAATTGGAAATCACACATTGAATCAATTTCAAATTATCATCTAAACAGAGTAACTGTTTTAAAGCTTTCGGGGTGGTTATTGTGGCAAAGTGTCAGATCCGTTTTAAATATTACTCACAGAACTTTTGTATTACCTTTAATTACTTATTGCCCTGAACTACATATAGCCTAAAGTGGCTATGTTTTAAAGAAACTGGATTTTTTACTAAATCAATCACTGAGCCTTATAATCGGAGATGTTAAATCGACATCGATTGATACTATGCTTCTCAGGGGCGAGGCGTGGTTCAGAAAACTATGGATGCGCCGAAGCGAAGCGCTTCCAAAAGCAGAGGAAGAATCAATTCAGTCTTTCGACGAGGCGGCGTTATTTGATTACTTTTTAAAAATCTTAAATAGAGGAAGCGCTGCTTCCATCGCTTCCATGGACGCTTCACCACTGATGCTTCTATTGCCAGATAATAAACCTATTAAAGTTATTATTGAAGAAAAGGCTCTGCTTCTTCATGAGAAATTAATTAGCATGGGCGAACCTTATTGGCTTTCTAATTACCAGACCGCAATTCAGGCTATTGGCTCAACTGGCCCTCCCTTATCGGATGAAGTCCTTCAGTGTCGAAATTATTTGCGAAAGCTGACTTTAGAGAAGAAATTTGTTATGCTTCGGTGGATACCTGGACATTTCAGAGTTTTGGGGATTGAACAAGCTGATTTCCTTGCAAGAAAGGTCTCGAGATTGCTCCAACCAAGGTGTTAAACATCGTCATATATCAGTCTATAAAACTGTATATCAAACGAACTATAGCTTAAAATTATAAATTACAGTTGCTTGATCGAATATACAGACAAAGCGGTGGAAAATTGAGGATCTCCCTGCAATTCCAAACGCCCACATCGTGAAGCTGTAACTCAGTCCCGCCTTTTAACAGGTCACAACTGTCTGTGTAAAAATCTACAATGCATTTGAATTTTCGATTAACCAAACTGCCCTCTTTGTGATTTGGAAGAACTAATGAGCCGTGCCTATCTCCATCGTCGTTTTGCACTTCATAGTCTTTCCGTGACAACTAGATATTGGTAAGACAGGAGAACTCTTAAGCTGCCTTCAAACTCTGGCAACGATGCAGAGCTTCAAAAGTCATAAATTATCCACTGTCCGAAAGTGACCCTTGAAATTTTGTACACATTCACAATGAAGGACATTAATTTTTATTGCTCTTTTACAAAAGAGACACAAGTTCACCAAGCAATTATCGCAGTAGGAGGTTTGTCGGAGGAGGAAACCTCACTGCTGCTTCGCGACGACCCAAATCACACATCAAAGAAATCTCAATAGAGCCGCGCTTGCTGCTTTGCAGTTGCCAGTTTGAAGACAGCTTTAAGGCAATGACTTCAGTCAACTTTGTTGCACTTTGTGGCATTACATTTCTTTTTTCTGTATTTTTCTTTTCTTTTGTACTGCCTTGCCATTGGGGAAAAATTGTCGGTATTCAAAGAAACTATTCTTCGCAGATGAAGTTCCAACTACCTATGCAGTTTAAAATTTTCTCATTTGAAGAAATCTGTTTACGTATATTACGTATCAGAAGTCTGATTACATATAATTCATCAATTTACGTAGTAAATACGCAAGTATTCACTATCATAATTATCAAAATTACTAAAATTATTCAACCCTTCTTATTATGAACATCCAAATAAATTTATGCATTACAGGTTGAGTTTAAATTATCTCTGTAATTGTAGTTTGATTTTTATTTTTATTTATTTTTTTTTTTGTTTGGAGCATTCAGTTAACCATTCACTATTTTCTTTATCGAAATTAATAAAAATTTTTCATTTCAATATTACTTCATTTCCAACATACAAATAAATTTATTCATTGCAGGTGAAGTTTCACATATCTTTGCAGTCTCAAATTTTTTCGTTTAGAAAAGTCTTGACCACAACTTACTGTGATACTTTCTGAAATTAATACAAAAATTCAATCTCTTTTATTATCCTTTCTCTGCAGTTTCTAATTAACTTGTTTGGAGCAGGCCCTGATCACCCAATAGGCACGAGAAGCATGTGCTTCCCCTGGAAAATTTTGAAAAGGCCCCAAATTAAGCACAAAAAAAAAATGGGCCCGGAATTGTAAGCTTGTGGTCTAAAAGCATTGTCTGATTATAAAACGGCACAGTCCTACCTGACTGCACAACTATCATTTCAAAATTATATAGGATATATGCTAATAAAGCTTTTACACATTCATTTATAATGGGATAATTTCATATATTGTGGTGAATATATAGGCTTTCACCAATTTATATATTGGTACAAAAATCAAGTGAATTTGCTTGTCTATATTTTAAGCGAATTTACTTGTCCTCAATTCCAGGTAACTACAAAATTTAATGAAAAATTTATAAATTTTTCAAGATGTTTGTATGAGTCTTTAGACCAAGAAGTCAGTGGGGGCCCCCAAATGAATTTGTGCTCCCCCTCAATTGTAAGGTTAATCGGGCCCTGATTTGGAGTAGGTGGACCAGTCCCTATTGCTTTTATCAAAATTAATAAAATCATTCAATCTTCTTTATTATCAACGTTAAAAAAAAAAAAAATAATAATGAAAATAAAACTATGCATTGCGTATGAAGTTGTAGCTACCTGTTCAGTTTCAAACTTTCTTGTTTCGAAAAGTCGGACTTACCCTCCCTATAACCCTTATGGAGATTAATAAAATCCTTCAGCCTCCTTTATTGTCAGCGTTCAGAGAAACTGTGCATTGCAAGAGGGGTTCTAACTATCATTGTAATTTTCAATTTCTTCGTTTGGAGAAATCCGACCAAGGTTCATGACGACACTAATCAAAATTAATAAAATCATTCAACTGTAATACATTGTACTCATTAAAAATTGTCAGAAAAGTAATTCACAGGCAAGCATAACACAATTAAAAATGCCTTTAGAACAATTTCCATTTATTACCATGTTTTTATTAACTTCGATTCTTGTTTGCTTGTCCGGTACAAATCTTTCAATCGGTTTTTAACTAACTTCCCCACTAGCTAGACATTCGAAACTTTCAGAATAGTTCGGAAAACGATGACAACACAATTCTTCGAAGCCTGATTTTCTAATTTTTGAATAGTTTTCTTTTAATTAATTAAAATATGAAAATAATAACCTTCTAATTGCTTTAAAAATAGCCATTTAAATATTAGCTATAATTTAATTGTTGCCCCCCCCCCCCCCCAAAAAAAAAAAAAAAAAAAAAAAATTACGAGTTCATTTTCTGTCGATATAAAAATAAATACATTAAATTAAACGTGAGCGTTAAAAAATTGTAAAATGTTAAATTATGCATCTCACAAGAATTGACGTCATTATCACTTTAAAAATTTTATACGCATTGATAAAGTGCTAATGTAGTTCTATAGCTATGATTCAACAGAAAATTTAAAAACATGGTACATAAAAAGTGTTTTAATCTTATAATTACGTATTATAATGTTATCAGAAAATTTTTGTGTAGCACTGTAAAGTCCAAACGGACTGTTAATACTAATAACCCCATATTCTCAAAACGATACTTTTGTGCATCTGAATTATTTCGTTGCGTTTTGTATAATATAAAAGTATTAAAATATGCTTTAATGAAACAGCTTTAAGGAATGAGAAATTTTTATACCCTCTCCGACCCGAAATATTTTTACCTTAAAATATTGCATTATTCTGTATTTTTACTCAATACTGTTCCCAATGACACTGAAAAAAATAATAAATTTTTTTTGTCCCCCGTCTGGAACGTAGAGGGTACTCGCCCAATCGTGCAAGTTGGGCTTTTCAGTAAAAACCGAACCAGCACGATTGAGCAAGTTGGACTTTTCCTGTGAAATCATCACCTGTAAAATTTTAAGAGTTATACATTTTCTGGCTCGTAGTTGATAAAAGAAACAAACTATATTACACTAAAACTGTCACAAATAAGGAAATTCATTGATGTATTATTCTTTTATTGACTGATATTTACTTACAATGAAAATCTTTAAAACATGTTTTCGTTTTCGATAAACATAAATACACGTTGAATTTTTCCCACTATGTTTTTGAACTGCTTTCCCAAGTTTCAAATGTGAATTTTCAAGGTCTCGAAATGTCATCCACACATGGGAAATATCCATACATATCGTATTTTTTGTCTTGGCACGGGTTGTTTTGGCAGGTGGATTATAATATTTGGATCGTTTTACCAGAGGAATTACAGTATCACCATCTTCATCATCATTTATAATGCTTCTGTTAGAATGCAGAGATTCTACTAGAGCATGTGTTACCTCTAATTTGGATTTTTAAGGATTTATTTATTTATTTATTTCTTCGGGGGAAGGGGGAGATTTTTATGTTATCATATAACGCGCAAGTCACACGATCGTGCGGCTGACGAAATATTAAGTCCTACGAAAAACATAAATTGTGTATAATTAATACTTTTTTTTATTATTTTACAATTATTTACACATTGAAGTAAAAAATTGTATCCAAGCAATTAGAAATATATTGATAATTATTTTTTTACGATAGATAAAAAAGCGAACTGTACTTTGTACATACAAACAAAGTTAGACTTGCCAACTGAAAGTAAAACATGGACTAATCACTCTCTGTTGATTAAAAATGGTAATGTACGCTTTCTGAGAACTAGCACGATCGTTCATTTCGGGGTTTTTTCTTACATACGGCTGTTCCAGATGCAAAAATGTATGTGAATGTCTAACCCGCACGATAGTGGGATAAGTAACTCTACAGAAAACAGTAGTGAATTATTATTATTATTTAAATATCGATAAAATGCATGCTAGAATGAACTTGAAAAATATATATCTATGTCAAGGCATTCTAAAAATATATACGGAAATAAAAGTCTTGGCAAACAGACGGATAGACAGGCGGACAAACTGAATTCATAAACATATCTCGACTTGGTTGAACAGTTTAAAAAATGTGACAATTCTACTTCTATTTATTTGTCTTAATTTAATAAGGAAAATTATTAAGGAAAAGCTTTATTAATTTATTTTTTTGTTTGGTTGGACATTTCAAGACATTTATTAGATTCTTATTATTGAACACCTGTTTTAATCTAAAGATTAAGATAAATGAATGAAAGGAAGAATTTTCATGGTTAATTGATGATGGACAGTGAGATGTAGCAATAAAGATGAATTAAGATTTTTAAGCAACTTTTATTTAAGCAATTTTCCTTTTGAGTATTTAGCTCTTTTCACACACATATGCATAAACAAATCTCTCTTTAGCATTTCCTGCTTCAATCATCAATTTATATGTATAGTTTTACGAAAAAATATTACAACTTTGATATACTTGTTTAAAAAAAATCTGAGTTATAACAGTGCATATACCGTTAACTTGCAAGAAAAAAGTCCTAAATTTAAAAAAAAAAAAAGTTAATCTTGAAATTTTTTTTAAATGATACTACTTTTCATACTGAAACTGGAATATAAATGTTAAATTGATTTTGATTGATTTCCATAGCACAATCTTACACAAAACATGCTTTTATGCATATAAAAAATATGTTCATTCCATTTTGTTTAGGACAGTCAAGAAATGTTACACTGGACTTACCAGAAATTTCCCCGACAGACGTAATGTATTTAAATTCTCTTGAATGGCCCTGTACACGAACCATTCGCTGGATCTTAACGGAAAGTTTAGTGTAACATCACTATATGATACATATTTAAAATACGAGTTTGGACTTCCTGCTCAATTTGTTTTGAGATATGCTAATAACAGACATACAGACAGATACATACACAGGTCAACCGCTAAAAAACAAGATTTTCTGTTTCAGGGGGCTTCAAAACGTGTAAATATAATAAAAACTCAGTTTCGAAAATTTGACTCCAAAATAGTATCTTCTCTACCATATATATGGGTAAGAGAAAGTAAAAAATGTAATCCCTCCAAAAATGCGTCTTTCTCATACAAAGGCTTATTGTTTACACAAAAATTCTTAGATACCTCAACATGTTTTATCGACCTCCTGGCTTGGGTTTGGATTCCATTTTTTCAAAACGTTCTGTCTCAATATCATAAAGGTGGAAGATTTTAATTTTAATTTAATTTAATTGTAATTCCATTTCATAATTCCTTTACTATGTTTTTTTCTTTAATTTAAAAATATCATATGTACTACTTCAACCCGAGCAGCAATATCAGATCTACCAGTAGTAAATATAAAACCTTTAAATAATTATTTACGACTTTTCACGAGAGGAAAAAGTACATAAAAATGCAGCACCAACGCAAAATACAATAATACAAACATAAAAATGGTTAAAAAGAGTAACTAACTAATTAATTAATTAAAAATTTCAAACTCCTTGTGTGAAACATTGCACTGAGAAAAGAATATACCGCCTTCATATAAAATGAATAAGTGGTCATTTTCTAAATCCCTTAATTAGATTTCTGAGCTATGCTCATAAGGCACGCCAATAAAATGAATACACGAAACGATCGAGAATTTATAGTCTACACATTTCTAGATGGGGAAACAATATTATGAATATTATGAATATTCTAAATCTTTTGTATTGTGAGAAATTCACTCTTGATTTTTCAAAATTAGGTAATAAACCAAGATTATAGTTGCTGAAACCCGCCTCTTGCATTCGCATTTTTTTGCAGAAATTTTTAAATAACTTTGCCCATAAGAATATAGATAAACGCTCTAGAATTCTAATAGGGGTTTCTAGAACTCGCTTTCAAAGGGGGAATAGAATTTCTAAGAATAACATGGAACTATTTTTTCTAGAGCCACAATTTAAGATTCTAGATGTCAGTTACGGAATTTTATCTCAGTGTAATATAAATTAAGTTGTAAAAGGTGGGGGGGGGGGGGGGGGAGAGAAGGAAAGAAAAACAAAACTTGTGCTTACCGAAAAGGGTACATATGAATGTGTGACTTGCCCCTATAAACATTTTTTTTAATATTATTGTTATTATACAGAACTAACTTTTGATATATCAGCGATAGTTTAGTAATATTCATATTTAAAAAATAGATCTGAAAGATAGATTATTTTATTTTATTAAACTTAAATAGTTTTCGAGAAACTTATATATTTAATATTGTTACAATTCAATGCATTCGTATACAAATGCTCACAATTCTAAAACTCTAAGAAAAAAAAATAATAATATAAAAAAAATAAAATTAGAAATTCTAACTTCTAAACTTTCATTAAATTATTTATTTTAATTTATAATTGTTGCCAAAAAAATTAAACTTTAAATTTTGCATCTACTTTTTAAGATAGCACGCGATCTTGTTTTATATAAAAATTAAACCATTAAATTCATTTTTTTTACTTATTTTTATTTCATATTATTTCACGCGCACTTTTTATTTCCTAATTCAAAATTATTTAAAAAAAAAACTTTTTCGATATCGCTTGTAACGATACTGATTATTATTAATTTTCTTTTATTTTTCTTTCAATAATAATAATAATAATAAAAAAGATTTTGATGAAATTCTGGCAAAAGCAGAATTTAGTTTAGAACGGAGGACTATTATTATTATTTTTTTTTTTTCTTTTTTTCAAATTATAACACCGCTTTCAAATTATTCAATTATATTTTCGATACATTTTAGATTTCGACAAATGTCCAACTTTCGAAATCGACAACGCAAAAATCCCAGATTGAGACTAATAGGCCCTCAGTCCTAAAAAAAGATTTACAACATCTTTTTAAAAATATCTATTTTTGTAAAATTCCGTCAAAATGTTATTATTAATCAGAGAAACTCTTTAGATCCTTAATCCAGATTTAGTGATGTAATCCTTACCAGGAAACTTATTCAAGGCTAAGGCTTTTCTTAAATCAGCACATACCTGAAGGAAACAACCTTTATCGTTGTCCAGTGAATTAGGTAACTGTGTTAAACAAGCAGGACGCACTGAAGCAGAAACATCGCTTTATTAATATTTCATGAAAGCAATTTGTTACAAGAAGAGAGTAATACAAAAAAAAAAATTGCTTAATGGCCCGCTTCACTCACCGCCGCCGGAAGCCGAAACTAATGTTATTCTATGGGAAATTTTTGTTTACAAATAACTTATAAACTAATACATATTTTTAAATTCTGTTTTCACATTCTGAAAATTCCCAGCTGTTAAATTGACGGACCTTTTTTTTTAAAAAAAATATTTTTTTATATTTTATTTTGAAGCTGCAAAATACGAATTTTCAATATGTGAATTTTTTTCATTTTGCAATTTCAAAATAAAATATTAAAAAAAAAAAAAATCATTTTTCAAAAAGGTCCGTCAATTTAACAGTTGGGAATTTTCTGAATGCGATAACAGAGAATTAAAAAATATGTATTAGTTAATAAGTTATTTGTAAAGAAAATTTCCTCATAGAAAAACATTGGCTCGGGCTTCCAGCGACGGTAAGTGAAGAGGACCGTTAAGGGGAAAAGTGAATACATAAAAATCATGTTCTTACATAAGTGTAATACTTTTTTAACATTTTGCTCAAAGCACTTGAAATTATTATAGTTACTTTCGTGAACCTTCTTTACTTTCATTTCGATATCGAGTTTTCATCTGATTTACGTGTGTTAAAGTCTCCTGAGACCAAAAAAGTGTTTTTTGGAAAGTAATCAGAATGTATGTGTATTAGAGTCCTGCATTGGGTCCGGTGCCCGCGGTTACCCACAGGTTACACGCTTTGCGGGTCGAGTGCGAGTCGATTTTGCATTAATCTCTAATAGAATGTTTTTTCTTAAAAAAAAATTTTTTGAATCCCCCCCCCTTTTTTTTTTTTTTTTTTTTTTTCTCGTGAAATAAACTTTTTGAATGCAGAGATTAGCTGACATTCTCTTCTTCCTGAGTAATTTAAAGCAATATGACACATAATATGAATTTAATGACAATTGCGTAAACATTAATATTTAAAGTTTAGCGTTTAGTGTTATGTAAAAATTTCCAATGTATCTGTAAGTTTTTCATTATATATTATTATTATTATTATTATTTATGCTGTCAAAATATTTGTAACAGTGAATATTTTGAAATTAAATACTTATTTCAATGTTACTTTTGAAAGTACATTGAAATTTTGTTATATTTCACTGAAGTTTTGTTTATACTTATAGATGCATACTTTTATTATTATTATTATTATTATTATTATATAGGAGGCCGTAAATACGAACAACTTAGAACAGTTTGATTCAACAAAAAGAACACAACTTTATACTTTATCGGTTTTAATTTAATTCAAGGCTAAACAAACTATTTACAAATTATGTACAAATAAAAGGTTATTCGATCCAAATCATAATCAAGAGAAAATGTCTTCAATTAATCACTTATTAATCAGCCTAAATCTCATCGCTAAAGAAAATAAAAAAAGAGTTTCTGTTTCTGGTTTGACCCTGGAGCTGCATCTCACGTGGCTCATCCCAGCATAGCTTGTCTTTCACTCTGCCTCAGATGAACAGTGTTGCCAATACAAACTTTTTTCCCTGCTAAAAGTACACGTGAAAATCTGCTAAAAATCCACTAAAATTTCAATTGCCTATAGCGTAGCCCTAGTGCAATGTAAAACCCGTTCTCCCACTAAAAGTTCGTTGAAAATTTAAATAACAGAGCTAAAAATCAATTTTTTAAATGTACTTTGTAATTAATGAATGCATTGAACATTAAATTAAACAATAAATGATAACCTTTTTAATTTACTAAAGTTTATAAAAATATAGTCAGCAGCAAAAATATTGAAACACTAGTAATAATTCCTACGCAAAAGGTGGGCCCCTAATACTGTTTTGTTAAGTAAATATTTGTCGAATCCTGATCTTAGTCATGATCTTAGTCTCATGTCATGATCTTAGTTATGTTTTGATAGCATTCAATATACTGAAAGCTCTTTCTACATCAGCTTTATAACAAGGTAAAATCAGCAGCATCTTAGCGAAATCTAATAGCTCATTTAATGGATTTTGAAAACTTGCATCTCTATATAACCTCTACACAGTGTTGAAAACTCACATTTTCCCATGTCCCTATGCAAAGTTTAAAAGGTCCATACACTGATGATAAAAATTTCTACATTCATTATAACAGTCCCCACTTTAGCGCCGAGGACATTTGTAAGATGTATTTTTCATCCTCAGGCTATCATGAACACGCCCCGAGAAGAAAGAATAACTACCAAGATCCCTACTCTGTCTGTACATTTTGAAGATAACTGCTTAAAGTCCTTGCCCTTAGGGACAAATCCTTACACTTGGCACCAGTGCCTTTATTCACAAACATCCACTAAAAAATCCGTTATCTTTACAAACATTCACCAAAAAATCCGCTGTCCATTAAACCTTTAATTTTTCACGTGTCAGAATCCACTAAATTGGCAACAATGCAGATGGGGGGGGGGGGGGGGAAGAAAATCTCTTGGTAGAAGGCACTGGAATATTCCATGGCGGTGTGCATATAGGGGAAATAAGAAAGGTTGCCACAGTAACTCCACACACACACACACACACATATATATATACTATATACTGTTAAAAATTTTGTCCTAGGTTGAACCAAAACATGGTACACTGTTAAAAATTTCAGTTCAAGGTTGAACCAAATGTTGGTACTACAGTAGCTTCAGTTTGCTAGGTTGAACCAAAACTTGGTACAAGTATAGCTTCAACCATGCGATGGTGAAACCTTCTACTATGATTTGGCGTTTCTTGATTGAAAAAAAGCACCAAATTATGGTAAAAAAATTCTTCATCTTATGGATGTAGCTATTGCAGTACCAAGCCTTGGTTTAGTAAAGCACCAAATAAGGGTAAAAGGTTTCACCATCGCATGGTGGCAGCAAAAATGTACCAAATTTTTAACAGTGTATATATTGCAATAATTAATTCACTAAAAGACGTGTTTAGTAATATAATTAATTATATTCTACGCAATAGAATTTTAATTTAATATTTTATAACATAAATTTAACATCATGCGGGTCAGGTTGCGGGTCGAAAATCATTTTGCGGTTCGGGCGCGAGTCATGGTTTTCCAACACGTGCAGGATTCTAGTGTGTGTATGTGTGTGGGGAATCTTTTGATTATCATATCTCCGAAATGAAACGAGGTAAAACTATGTAATTTCGTACTTAAGACATGTCCAGTGTACTGATAATTTTGCCAACTTTTGGCGAAATGGAAAAACCGGAAATTGAAGATGAAAACCGAAAGTAGGACCATTAGTTTTTATCACAAAACGGCTCTAACGATTTTCTGCTAAGTTGATTTATAAACCTCCTTTTAGATGTTCTTCCGTATGTATCAGTTGGTTACTTTAGGAAAATTGATAGGCAACTTAAAGAAATTATTCAGTTTTATGTCTCGCAAGAGGGTTTCTTGAAAAACGTATACTTGCCAACCATCTCATTAATAACCGTACAATTGTTAACGCCCCCTGAAAAAACGGCCCGTTTCTCACACCACTACATTTTAAAAGTTATTCTCTCCAAATATTGTTACGATTAAATAAGATTAAAATTACTCTAAAAAATTATTGGTGTGAAAAAAAGGCGGGTACTAAAAATTGTACGGTTCATAATGAGATGGTTGGCAAGTATGAAAACAGCTCAACGGATTTTCTTTAAACTCTCCATATTCACTCCTTTTTAAATGACCTTTCGTATTTAATAGTTGGTTTCCGTCTAATAGTTGAGTTTGCTAAAATTTGGTCAAAATCGGAAAAAGAAACGAAAGTCGGTATCTCAAAAATAGCTCTAAAGATTTTTTTCAAATATGCTAAATACTATACCCCTTTTTCGATGTCCTTTTACGTATATTGCTTGGATTTTCCAGGAAAATTGATAGGCGTGTTGTTTAGGTAGGTCAGTTCTCAGAAATCAGTGTTTCAAAAAATAACTATGATTATTTTTTTTTTTAACTCGCTGTAGGGTAAGTGCACCAGTGATTGACACTTTTAGAGCAATCTCTGATGTTTTTGATTTTCTAGTCATCAGAAAATATTTTTAGAAATCTTAAATGGTATGAAAGACATTCAGAACCACATATATGTTAAAATGTATACATTTGATAAAAATTATTTTTTTTTATGAATTTTTATTTGACACCCACTCAATGTTCCAGTAATTGACACTGCCTGTTTTTCATTTTATCAGTAATTGGCACCCTATGTTCCAGTGTTTGAGACTGCTAGTTATTCATTTTACTGCTAGATATTCATTTTGCTAGTTATTAGCACCCTAGGCTCTAGTGTTTGACATAAAACGTTGAAATTCTTATATGTAAAATATATGATTTTATTATTTTTCTTATTCATTAATTATTTCGGGATAGATATCAATTACTGAAGCATGCCAATCACTGGAGCACCTACCCTATAAATTCTCTTTTATATTAATAGCAGGAGACTTGGCGTTGGAATATTAAAACAGGAATAAACTACTACGTCAGAAACGCCAAAGAAAAATTATTGAGGTGCATACAGCTGTTTCGGTAGCCTAAAGCGTACCGTCTTCAGTGCAAAAAGAATTCTGAATCTGGAGAAGTGCTCATATATATAGAAGAGGGACCGGATTTAGTTCAACCAATAGGATTACGGAAGAGGTGGGGAGTGTGGCCAATAGGAATTAAGGAATGTGTAGCTGTGTAAACAGTAGAAAAATTAAGGAAATGTGGACTGAATGTAAAATTTCCAACAATCAGACAAATAGGGAACAGCGAAATCACAATTTACAAGGTTTTTAAAATTTTTATAAATATGAAAAGCTTCAAAGAAATCGAGTTCATGAATGGATTTAGGTCTGCAAATTATTTTAGCTGAATTAAATTTAAAATTATGATTTTCCTCCCAGCAATGTTAAGCTGTATGCACCTCAATAATTTTTCTTTGGCGTTTCTGACGTAGTAGTTTATTCTCTTTTATATGTTTTTATGAAGTATGTATTAGTTTGTTATTACAGAAAAGTATTTAGGCGTTTTAATGGTTTGGTCAATTTAATGTTTTCAGACCACACTATCTCCAAAAACATTTTGTAGTATGTGTAGCAGTGGTAATAGAAGTCGTGTGGTTGTTACATACCAGAAATTTTCTCTACATGTTTAATCAGAATTAATTCTGAAAATTATTGCATGCAAATGCCCCTAAATAATACATTAAACGCACTTTTGGATAACGATTAACTATTATCTTTGGTAAAGCGTCTTCTGAATTAATCTAATATATCTGAATTGCATAATTTTGTTATTCACAATTTGTAAGTATTATGTATAAATTTTGGTTAACTTGTATTTATTAAATTCTACCATACAGCTCTCATTTTCAATACAAAAGTAATTACAGAATAACAGGGATTTTATTGTTTAATCCAAATCCAAATTGAACCAATATAGTTTTAAACAATAATTATCTTAATAGATAAAAAAAAAAAAAAAAAAAAAAAATCGAATTTTAAATACTTCGAAAGCTAAAAAAGCGAGTATTTCGGCTGTATTAATCATCATTACCTACAATATTTTCTCTTACCACCTAGCGTCGGCAAAATGTAACTAACAAGCAGGAGGTGTGAGGTTTGAACACATGGGACGCTCGTTGATCTAACCGTTTGGAGATTTATATGGTTTTTCTTGGTGAAGTTCACGTAAATACAGGCTAAGAACCCCCTAAGACCCCTCAGAAAAAAATCCATGGAGAGCACATGGCCCAGGTCCCGATCTCCGTGGAAATCGCCCTTAAGAAAAATCCCCCTTAATCACTCCACACACACACACACACATATCTTTCCCTCAAATACCGTATTAAATTCAAGTGTAAATTGATTATATTATGTTTGCAAGAAAAAAAAAAAAAGGATAACCTGTCTACTAGAACTAGGTGACCGCTTATGGCGATAAAGATTTGAAACTGGATATAGACTAAGATTCTTCTTTAAAAACAATTTTGAAACCGAATTTTTCCCTTTTTTAACATAACTATAAATTTAATTCATATTAGTAAAATAATACCTAATGAATGATATTATAAATAATATAATAAGGAGCGGAGTTTTAATCTCTCAAAGGCCAACACACACTACAGACCAGCATTGCAAAAGATCAAGTAAAATCTAAAACCATACATGTATATATATATATATATATATATATGCGTGTGTGTGTGTGTGCAGAGTTGCCGACATCCTAATCCGGAGGATTGTTAGTACCATTGACTAACATTGACTACATATTAGAGTAGACCCCGGACTAGTAACCTTTTTGTTCCTGAACATCACATCCCCACCAATCTATCAATTCATTCGCCAAACTTAAGGCTCCTATATATACGAGCTGGCGCATCAGGCATTTTGTTGCCTTAGGGTTGCCACATGTACCCAGCACGTTTCTCTGATAAACAAACGACAAACATTTTTTTTTTTATCGTCTTACGTTACTTTGGAGTAACTTGTTTTATTATATATCATAATTTTAGCTAAGTAATCTATGATATGGAAGTTTGTTTAGCGATAAACTGCTATAATCATTCAAGAAGTGAATATAAAGTTTTCACAGACCTTCTATTACTGTGCATTTGAGTTTTGGCGACATTTTGTAAAAGAAAGAAAAACCGCCCTAACAACACATCTTACCCCAGTACATCCATTGGATATCCTCAGAATAAAATGACATCCTGAAAATGTACTGTGAAAAAAATGTGTTTAGGAATATTATTGTTGCTTATTGCTCTTATCTTGACTGGATTAGCTTCAGATCAAGATTTCTTAAAACCATTAGGGAAGCGATAAGGACGTCAAGCGGGAATGCTGTCCTCTTCGGTGGCAAAAAAATGGCGGTGATGCGCCGGCCTATTATTTTATTTAGGGGCTCTAGCCAAACTGACATTCCACTTCCACCAAATCAGGTTTCCTCCATTTCTCTCTGTCACGGAATTCCGTGCTGTGTCCCGAGAACCAGTTGCCAAGAAAGCGATTATAGCCAAAAGAATGCGCCCATTCACCCCAAACCGCAGTGATATTCGTAGACTTCTTCTTCATAGCCAGTATAGGGAATCTATGCTCTACTTCTATCAGTACTCAATGGTTAGTACCAACCTTTTTTTACACACCAGTCTTTTATTAGAGTACTTTTCTTCTTACTTCTTTGTAAATACATTTAAAGAGAATTACTATAAGAATTAAGCGGTGTGGGAAAAGGGGCGGGTACTAACAATCCTCTTGTTTAGGTTGGCAGCTATGTGTGTGTGTGTGTATATAGATATAGATCCTAATTTAAATCTGATAACTTTGGCAAAGTAAAAGTAAAAAAAAAAAAAAAAAGTTATGTTTCAACAAAGTATGTCTAAATCTTTTTTAAAATGAATTATGGTATATTTGTTATATTCAAAATTTTGAAAGATAAACATATTTTCTAAATAAATTTAATTGATGGCAAATAATTGATGACAATTTAATTGATGGATGTTTCGGATGCTTTATATTATCAGTCTCGTGCTGTGTCATACTTTAATGCAATATGTTAATTACTACTTTTTAGCCGCTGTGCATTAAAATTGAACAGCTTAAATTCGTATAGTAAGCAAGTTATACAGAAACTTTTGTACAATTCTTCTGAGATGTAGTTGTCATACATATCGGGAAAAGTGGAAATTAATAGCGTCATCTGCATACAATATACACCGCACCATAATAGAATTAGGAAAGTTTTTCATAAAGAGCATCTTGCACGAAAAACAAAATCTCCCTTTATTTAAATTTTAACTGCTGAATTTTACTTTTTCTTACCCATAGGGTCGAGAAAGTATTGTTTTAGGGTTAAATTTTCGAACGTGAGTTTTTGTTATATTTACATGTTCTGAGGTCCCTTGAATACGAAAATCATGTTTTAGCGAATGGTCTGTGTGTCTGTCTGTGTGCCTGTTATCAGCATATCTCAAGAACAAATAGTAGCAGAAATTCCAAACTCGGTAAGCATCCCTATATGATGTGTATCATATAGGGATGCTACAGTAAGCTTTTCGTTGAGATGAAGCAAATGGTTCGTGTACAGAAACACTGAAAATTATTCAAATACATTACGTCTATGGGGGAAATTGCAGGTAAGTAGCGTTTAACATCTACAGACTGCCCTAAACCAAATGAAACGAATATATATTTTTTGTAATAGAGATAGTCAACTGGGAAAAAATTTTTGTGTATGTAGGAGCCTCGCTTCCCCCCCTCGAGGGGAGTAAATTTTCATGATAGGTATCTTTCAAAAGAGCTCGCCAATACCTTTAAAACGAATGGTTGAACCATCGATCTGCGATAATTTAAAATAAAGTTATTGATTTTTTTCATAAAAAAAAAAAAAAAAAAAAAAAAAAGAATTATGTAATATTGAGAATAAATTCAACTCTTTTTGGATATTTAGTGTTATACTACTTCTCTAATATGGAAATCGTCTGCATTATCATCATAAAAGATAATTTGTTTAAATAATAATTTTAATAAATTATTTTTTAAAACAGAATTATTTTTTAATAACCGAATTAACTTCTATATAAATGTAAGTGCATTAATGAAAAGGGGGGGGGGTTACTAATTATCATATAAAACCCTTTTGAAGCCTAATTCGAATTGCTTAACATAGGTTTACATAACAGTACTCATTATCTTACCTCTTAATCTCCAACCTGTATTTATAGTATTAAATTTAAGGGTAAGAGAAAGTCGTGTGAGTGACACACCAGATTATTATTATTATTATTATTATAAATACAATTAACCAATACGCTGTGTGAAAAAATCTCAAAAATTACTATAAAATTCCCAATAAGCATTGAAACCCAAATATTGTTAGCATGTTCTGAAATAAATGCAAAATTTGCACCTTACATTTTTTTTTAATTTGTTTTCAGGCTTAGTATTTCACAACAATTTTTACTGAAAACTTTTTTATTTTACTTACTACATTCTATAAAAACATATTGTTACATTATTTATGTACTGCTATTTTAACTGAATGAAATCTCTGATTTAAACAATATTTACCACATTAAACTAATTTGTGTTCATTATCTTTTTACGATACAGGATCTGCTTGAGTTTTCTCATCTCCCTGGTGGTAGGTGGAACATTTATGGAATGGTTTTTGAACCAAAATGAAGGAAAAAAATTCCAAGAAAGTAAGAATTTTTGTTTTATCATTGCATCATCATAATCTTTATCATCGTTATCATGATCAGTGCTGCCAGATTGAAAGAAATTTTTATTTAATAGACACCACTGAATTTTAATTGTAACGGTTGCCTATTGATTTCTAAGGCATATTGTAAACTGCGAAACTGAGGTAGCTTTATGGGCTTCCTAGTTGTCCAACAACTTTACACCCTGGAGAATCTTGATTGGAGATAACTGTATCAGGAGCCATAAATTTAAAAAAGATGTCGAAAGGGAGGTGGGAAGAAAGCCTTAAACTTAAGGCACCTCACCACAGAAGATAAATGAGTTTACGTAGAATCACAAAGAGACGACAAGTCTCATGCGAGCAACTAGGAAAAGGGTGGAAGAAGCCGGGGAAAAGCCCCCAATTAAAAAAAAAAAAAAAAAAAAAAAAAAAGGCACATTTCAGTAACTATACAAATCTAAAAATAAAGATTACACGTAAACATGTAATTAGGTTAAATTTTCCTAATAAAATAAAAGAACTATTTAGTCAAATAAGTCTATAAAGACTTAAAGGGACCTCAGAAGATGATCCGATTAAATAATCAATTTAAATAAATTATTTTTTTCTTTTTAAGTTAAATTAAATTTTGAAATTATAGACAATTGAATTAAAGAGATTGGAAGCAAAATGCAAGAAAATTTAGAAAACCAAAAGGGGAAAGGCGAGAAATAAATTAAGTTCAGCTAGCAAAATATTGAGGATGTAGGGAACTAAGAAAGTCTTGCACTAGAGGCACCTCACCAGGAGAGAACCATGAGATTAATTTTCGCTATTGGGAATAAGTTCTTTTGCGAGTTGATCAAATTCCTGAATAATAACTTCTATTTTATTTATTGGGTCTTTAAATTGTTTGATTTTATTAGATATGTTTTTTATGCAGTTTATAAGTTTATTAAATTTGAGTATTTCCTGAATATCTTTGAAAGTATTTAGAATTTCCTTAAGATCCATTTTAGAAATTTGATTATTATGGGTGGTGCTATCACCAGGAGAATTTTTCGGAAGTTCAGGGAATTCATTTTGATTAGTGATATAATTATAATTATCTAAGATTTCAGAACCGATTAGTTTAATTTGATTTTTGCGGGTACTTTCCTCGTTAACAAGAGAGTTGCATTTGTTTTTTTGATTGAAATTTTTGTAAAGTGGATGCTTAATGTAACCACTAAAGTTGGCTAGGTGATCAAGGCCACAGTTTGCACATGTTGGCTTGATTTTACCCTTTGTAGGGCAGTTTTTGGTCCGATGATTTTGAGCGCACTTTACACATCTAGGTGTAAAGCCGCAGACTTCGGATGCGTGACCAAACCCCTGGCAGGAATGACACTGTTTAATCTGTTTTTTTTTAGTTCGAAAGACTTCGATACGGACGCTTGTGTGTAGTAAATTACTGATGTCGAAAATTTCCTCAAATTTATCGCAAGGTGCTACATTCATCATGTATAAAGGCATGGGGGCCCCGGTTCTTCGGTTTTTCATCATCGCCGCACGGGTGACGTTGAAGTATTTTTCGGATTAAGCTTGAATAATTAAGTTTGGATCAGTGTTGGGTGGGATGCCTCTAAGGCAGACTTTCTTAAAATTATCCGAATAAGTTTAAGTAGCTCTGTATATTGTTTTCCGAATGCAGTTACGATGTTTAAATTAGGGGGTTGAACGTGGATGGTAAGGCTCACGTACACAGAAATATAGGTTCAAATACCTTT
Organism: Salticus scenicus; assembly: GCA_963930645.1. Taxonomy (NCBI): domain Eukaryota; kingdom Metazoa; phylum Arthropoda; class Arachnida; order Araneae; family Salticidae; genus Salticus; species Salticus scenicus. Next base: position 119,948,437 of record OZ005660.1, on the reverse strand, counting down.
CATCCTACACCTTAAAATGTAATAATATCTTCCAGAATGTTTCACATAAAATAAAGTATCAGAAATATTTATTCTTCGATTTTACAGGGCCATACAAAGGAATACTGATATACTAACTCTATGTTTGAAAATGACTGGAGTATTTTAAGCAGTGGCATGTCTTTTTTTTTTTTTTTTTTTCTTTTTAAGCTGTGGAAAGTTCAATTATATTGTTTGGCGTATGTAGGATTTATAGACAATATACAACGCTACTCAAAAATCAATTTAATTAATTTCAATAAGGGGAGTGAGTGGGTATTTCTTTCAATGATTTTTTTTTTCTAATTTGATAACACACACACACAGACTAGATTCTTTCACTATATTCTTTGATTAAGGAGGTGGCAGTCTCCCCCCCCCCCCATATAGAAATATTTGTCAAATATATATATATATATATATATATATATATATATATATATATATATTTCTTTTTTTTTTTTTTTAAATCTTTGAAATACACTAAAAATGTTCAGATATAGTAACTCATATGTTATGCCTTAAGCTATAATAATGTATATCTGGTAATGTAAGTGTAAGAGTAGATCCACTACGTGCAAATAGTATGAGTGCTTCACCTGTTATTTCTTTATTTATTTATTAAACAAGAAATATTATTATTCTAAATTTATGCTAATACTTTTCTTATATTTCCTCTAGCAATATGGCAGCGCATACTACTTTGTTTCGCTGTACAGTCAAACCTGAATCGTCTTTGTGCTAACAACAGTCGTACAGGAGAGATGAAAGTATTGCATGGTATTAGAGCTCTGAGTATGACGTGGGTTATCCTCGGTCATACTTACATCTGGGTCAACTTCCAAGCTCTCAGTATGTATTATATGTTAATGATGATTTTGATGAAAATTATATAAAAATGAATGAATTAATAATTATTCACTCAAAAATTACAGGATAGTTTTGATTTCAGACTTCCTTTTGACTCTGTACACTCTATAAAATTTCACAGCTAGATCAATGACTGGCAAAACGTGTTCCAGTCACTGGCCGTAAAAATAAAATTATGTTCGTAAGGCTGTCATGATTTTTTTCAATAAGAATGGAAACGATGTTTAAAAAATGGTCGACGCTCTGAACTTTATAGCAGTTTGTTACAAATAAGAGTACAGGACTTTCTTCTCGAAGAAGAGAGTTGTCCGCATAATTTATCGTCAATATTCCGGTTTTAACTGAAATTTCTTAGAATGTAAAGAACTGGTTTACGATTATTTTTTACTTTCAGCCTTGTGAAGAGAATATTTAAACACATACTTTTTAATAAAGTTTAAGTCACTAATTCACAAGTTTAAACAACGGACCCAACATTTAGAGATAATTCATTTCAAGCATGATTGAAAGGAATAAGGAGAGAGGGTATTCTGGAATCGCTAAGCTCTGATTGGAGAAGTTCATGCTGAAAACTACTGTAGAAGATAGAAACTGTCGAAAGTTCGAGATTGAAGAATATACTTGTGGCAAATTGTATTAAACGGGGATATTTCGACCATTTCCCTCATGAAAAACCTGTTTATGAAGTAGTATGTGCTAATGATTTTCATATCAAACTTCGTCTGATAGCGTCTTAAATCTATTATCAGGCAGAAGAACGTACATTCTGAAGTATAAGATATTGCATCTCAAATCTACCGAATGACTTTGTTGAACCATAGCCTCCTAAACTAGATGCCTGTCGCGTGGCTCAGAAACTTGGCAACAGTTGAAGTGGTAGACAGCGCCACCTGGTACAGATTGCGCGACTTTTTATTCAACAGCCACCAAAAATTTTTAAAAGTGGGATATGATATACATAAAATGCGAATAGAACCGAAGAAACGTCGATTATATATATTATATATCACATCTTAAAATTATTGGTGACAGTTGAATAAAAAAGTAGCGCAATCTGTACCAGTTGGCGCTGTCTACCGCTTCAACTGTTGCAAAGTTTCCCAGCCACGCGACAGGCATCTAGTTTAGGAGGCTATGTTTGAACTGATTCCATGGTTGTTTTAAAGCACAAACGAAATCCACAATTATAAACAACGGATGCAACATTTGGCAATAATTTAAGGTTCGAAAGGAATGAAGACAGAGGATATTCTGGAACCGCGATTCTCTGATTGGAGGAGTTCATGCTGAAAACTACTATATGAGATGTAAACAGTCAAATGTCCGTGATTGAAAAATATATGTGAGGCAAACTACATTAAACGGGGGTGTTTATACCGTTTCTGTTATGAAAAACCTGTTTATGAGGTTACAAAAGTCTCCGAACACTAGCAAAAATTCCTATATAAAAAAGGTACACTTGATACAGTTTTGTTAAATAAATCCTTGTCGAATCCTGTTTTTACACTGGCTAAGAACAGGATTCGACAAGGATTTATTTAACAAAACTGTATTAAGTATACTTTTTTTCATAGGGATTTTTGTTAGTGTTCGGAGACTTTTGTTACCGACTGTAGTATGTGATAATGACTCTCATTTCACACTGATAGCACCATAAATGCCATTGGCGTATGCGTACACCAATGCCATTTACCGCAATGATTTCTGAGGATAAAATTTAAATGATTTAAACTCCAATACTTAAAATATTTTGTTAAATACAGTCTTCCTCCAACTGGTTAAGGTTCCTGTACTGAAAGGTTGGCAATGATTGCTGGAGGCTTTTTCCTGTCCCTGTTAAATTCAGTATCTTTTTAGAGAACCTTAAACGGTGGGGCTTACTGTTACATATAGGAACGTTTTCCAACTACAAAGGTTAATGATAATATTTTGTACTTTGATTAAATGGCATGTTATAAAGTTTATTTAGTTTATTTATTTATTTTTTTCAGCTAAGTCTAGTGCAGCTAGCAAATGGTTCAACGACTTAGAATTCGAATTAATTCTAAATGGATGGCTTTCTGTATCCTCATTCATGTTTCTTAGGTAGCTACATTTTTTCCAATTTCTTTCAGAACACTTTCAAAAATAATTATAAAAGCAAATTTTGAAAGTGCCATATTTTGGTTTACTGAAAAAGCATTTGTAAATGGCATTCTATGCTGTATGCTGTACATTATTTAGTTCTAAGTTTATTGAATACTGTATGAATTCGAAATTGCATATCTTGCATATGTGTTATAAAGTTATAAAACTTGCATTTATGTTAAAAAACATATTTAACTGTTTGCACTCGAAACCTTTTTCGCATGGGTATACCAGCAACTCGAAGCTATTTTCCAGATATTTGGTAATCCGCATATATAAACCTTCATAATTTTTCCGGTACTTTTGGAATAATTTTTCGTAATAGAAAATGCTTCTTAAAAGGGCGTGGCTTGAGAACAGAATTAGAATTGTGTAAGAGATCTATTCAAAATATAGAGGTACAGAAGGGTTCGTAGTTTCCGCTTTTTAGCTAGTCTAGCTAAATCTAATCTAGCTTAATATAAGATCTGGCTGTCCTTATGTTATGCTGGCCGGGTAATAAAAGGCTATCGTAATGCACCTTTCACGAAGGCTGCGCCTTCTTTTTTATCAGTGGCCTATTTTATGTCGACCACTTTGTATTTTCCAAATGTGAGGCCTGAAGTGAGATGGAAAATTAACATTTTGCATTCGAATCTTCTTTTAGTAAGCGTAATGAGCTATCCGACAATAGTTTTAATAAAAAATGCAAAATATGAAATATAAGAATTTGAAATATAAATATTTTAATTGCCGAAACGTCAGTGGAGGCCCTACATTGAGACTCAAAACGGTTTTGGGCTGTGTCTGTCTGTCTGTCTGTCTGTCTGTCTGTTTGTCTGTCGCGCGATAGCGGCCACAAAAATAGCGCTATTGACTTGAAATTTGGTACACATGTTCATGAGCACCACGAAATGAGCTGTATAGTTTTTGGTATGTATTCCATTTGTAGTTCGTATACAGGGACACGCCAAAGTTTTTCTTATCATTACGGCCTATGGGAGGAATTTGTATGTATCGCGATGGCGGCCGCAAAAATAGCGCTATTGACTTGAAATTTGGTACACATGTTCATGAGCCCCACGAAATCAGCTGTATAGTTTTTGGTATGTATTCCCTTTGTAGTTCGTATACAGGGACACGCCAAAGTTTTTCTTATCATTACGGCCTGTGGGAGGAATTTGTATGTATCGCGATAGCGGCCGCAAAATTAGCGCTATTGACTTGAAATTTGGTACACATGTTCATGAGCCCCACGAAATCAGCTGTATAGTTTTTGGTATATATTCCATTTCTAGTTCATATACAGGGACACGCCAAAGTTTTTCTTATCATTACGGCCTATGGGAGGATTTTGTATGTATCGCGATAGCGGCCGAAAAAATAGCGCTATTGACTTGAAATTTGGTACACATGTTCATGAGCCCCATAAAATCAGCTGTATTGTTTTTGGTATGTATTCCATTTGTAGTTCGTATACCTGTCCGTCTGTCTGTCTGTCTGTCGTGCGATAGCGGCCGCAAATATCACTCTCTTAATTTAAAATTTGGTATACATGTTCATGATCCCCACGAAATTAGCTGTATAGTTTTGGGTGCGCATTCCATTTGTAGTTCGTGTACAGGGACACGCCAAAGTTTTTTGAAGTGAAAACTTCTTTAGGCGCGTTGAGCACTTTTGGGTGAACAAAAATCTTTAAACTCCCGTCATCGTCAGCTAACGCTTTCCATTTGAAGTGAAAACTTTTGGGTGGAAAAAAATCATTGAATTCGCGTCATCGTCAGTAAACGCTTTCCATCCTTGTATGATACAAATAATGTACCATACAATTAACTTGCTAATGTGAAGTGTTAGTAATTTTATAGTATATATTGTTTTAAAATCTGTTGCGGCTCTACACGACTTCTCTCATCTCCGAGCACTGTCTCTATTGCAGTTAGACCATAGACCTATTATAAGAGTGGACGGGACAATGGCAACCTTTTTGAGTGCAAAGATAACTCATAAAAAGGTCACGTGATTGTTGATCTACAGAAGCCAAGCTAGCCAATATTGAAATTTACTCGCCATGCTCTAAACTCTACTTTTTATTAAGCAGACGATATTTTTCCTTTTTCTTTGAAAGTTCTTAAAAAAAAATTTTTTTCACTTTAAAAGTTAGATTGTTTTGAATTTAAAAAGAATTTTATAGCTAGAAATAGTAATTAGATGTACTTTAAAAACCCTAGAAGTTATGTCAAATAAGGATTTTATTTCACAGGTAAGATTCTTTTTAATATTTTATTATTTCGTTCTTTTTAAGTAATTATTTTTATAAAATGCTTATAATTTCTATCCGCGATTGTAATGAAATGCTCGCCCTCTGGTGGGCTAAGGTGAAATTATCACACAACTGCATATCCTCATATTATGCAATCGACTTTCCATGATGAAATGGCGGAGAAAGAATAATAATTACATGTGGCTGTTATATTTACTAACAACTGCAGTGTTCAGAGAGCGCCATCTATCGATCATTACAAACGCGGATACTTATTTCTCTAAATTGAATTAGTTTAATTATATTATATCTTATATTATTTCAAAAATGTGAATGAGTATTTACGAGAGTTAAAACGAATATAGACAAACAAAGTTATAAAAACTTTTGAACTTTGTTCAAAAGTGTTAATAACAAGGTAAAAATATATTTTAGTAGCTGTAGTGTTTTACACTAATTTTGCTTGCGGTATCTTTTAATAATATATATATTTATATTGAAAGCAAAAAATCGCCAATAACGAGATAAATGTAGAAAAAGGTAACCTTTTTCAACATTCACGTGGTTTTATCTTTGCACCTTTTCTTGTATTCCCTTAATAATGGAATGCTCCGTCCACTCTTATAATAGGTCTATGAGTTAGACCTCACAAAACTGTGAGAAAGCCCAAAGCTGCCATTTTTCTCACGTTTTTACAATCTGGTGCGGCTCTACACGACTTATTTTATCTCCGGACACAGTCTCTTAAAGATTGCAGCCGGAAACGTTGCAGTTAGACCTCACAAAACCGTGAGAAAGGCCAAAGCCGCAATTTTTCTCACGTTTTTACAATCTGGTGCGGCTCTACACGACTTCTGTCATCTCCGGACACTGTCTCTATTGCAGTTAGACCACACAAAACAGTGAGAAAGGCCAAAGCCGCCATTTTTCTCACGTTTTTACAATCGGGTGCGGCTCTACACGACTTCACTCATCACCGGACACAGTCTCTTAAAGATTTCAGCCGGAAACGTTGCAGTTAGACTTCACAGAACCATGAGAAAGACCAAAGCCGCCATTTTTCTCACGTTTTTAAAATCTGGTGTGGCTCTACACGACTTCTGTCATTTCTGGACACTGCCTCTTAAAGATTGCAGCCGAAAACGTTCCAGTTAGACCTCACAAAACCGTGATAAAGGCCAAAGCCGCCATTTCTCTCACGTTTTTACAATCTGGTGCGGCTCTACACGACTTCTCTCATTTCCGGACACTGTCTCTATTCCAGTTAGACCTCATAAAACCGTGAGAAATGCCAAAGCCGCCATTTTTCTCACGTTTTTACAATCGGGTGCGGCTCTACACGACTTCACTCATCTCCGGACACAGTCTCTTAAAGATTGCGGCCAGAAACGTTGCAGTTAGACTTCACAGAACCATGAGAAAGACAAAAGCCGCCATTTTTCTCACGTTTTTAAAATCTGGTGCGGCTTTACACGACTTCTCTCATCTCCGGCCACTGTCTCTTAAAGATTGCAGCCGGAAACGTTGCAGTTAGACCTCACAAAACAGTGAGAAAGACCAAAGCCGCCATTTCTCTCACGTTTTTACAATCTGGTGCGGCTTTACACGACTTCTCTCATCTCCGGCCACTGTCTCTTAAAGATTTCAGCCGGAAACGTTGCAGTTAGACCTCACAAAACCGTGAGAAAGGCCAAAGCCGCCATTTTTCTCACGTTTTTACAATCGGGTGCGACTCTACACGACTTCACTCATCTCCGGACACAGTCTCTTAAAGATTGCAGCCGGAAACGTTCCAGTTAGACTTCACAGAATAATGAGAAAGACCAAAGCCGCCATTTTTCTCACGTTTTTAAAATCTGGTGCGGCTCTACACGACTTCTCTCATTTCCGGACACTGTCTCTATTCCAGTTAGACCTCACAAAACCGTGAGAAAGGCCTAAGCCGCCATTTTTCTCACGTTTTTACAATCTGGTGCGGCTTTACACGACTTCTCTCATCTCCGGCCACTGTCTCTTAAAGACTTCAGCCGGAAACGTTGCAGTTAGACCTCACAAAACTGTGAGAAAGGCCAAAGCCGCCATTTTTCTCACGTTTTAACAATCTGGTGCGGCTCTACACGAATTCTCTCATCTCCGGACACTGTCTCTATTCCAGTTAGACCTCACAAAACAGTGCGAAAGGCCAAAGCCGCCATTTTTCTCACGTTTTTCCAATCTGGTGCGGCTCTACACGACTTCTCTCATCTCCGGACACTGTCTCTATTGCAGTTAGCGCATTAAATAAAATTGTAATATAATTTTTGTAGTAGTAGTTTATATTAATGAATAAAAAAACACTTCATTTAAAAGTATTTACTACACAATAAAATATTTCCTGACGATTCAAGAAATACACATGTAATTGTTCACGTTTTCACTTCTGTCGGCACTCCCGAATGCAACTTTTTTTTTTTTTTTTTTATCATTACGGTCTATGGGAAGAATTTGTATGTACCGCAATAGCAGCCGCAAAAGTCCTTCGATTGACTTGCAAATAGGCGCACACGTTCCAGCTTTGCATAAACGTAAGTAGCTGTATAATTTTTATTGCTATATTGGTTAAAAAATGTGTATAGGGACACGCCAAAATTCTTAACATTACGGCATAAGGTGTGAATTTCTTTTAAACGCATTTTAATATCATTACTTTGCAATGAAGAAAATGAAACTAGCGTACGTGAGTAATATGCTTAAACTCATGTTGTTTGAAGAAAATATGTGCTCTTAAGCTTTCTAATTAATGTACAGGACCTTACAAAAGTGTTCTGTTAATGTCACGTAGTCATGCGAACTATGTTAAATTTGGAACAATTATTAATTTTAAACGCAAAATAAGCTGAATAGTTTTTACTGGTGTATACAATGTTTATGGTTTGTTTACAGAGCCACAAGAAAGAATTTCGTAACATTAGAGCCTATGGACAAACTTTTATTTAAGCGCGCTCTTTAATGCGTTTATGCTGAATTGAACTTAATAAAATTAACATACATTATAAAGATGCTTAAAATCATGTTTACTCTTGAAAACAGTTATGTATAGTCTAAATAATTTATGAGACCACACAAAATAATTCCGAGTATATACTATAATCATCCAAATGATGTCAAATTAGTTTGAAAAATTAATGAGTTACAATTAATTAAATTTATTCTTATTATTGGCGTTTATAATGACTGTGGCTACTTTTCCGGGATACATAAAATAATTTCGCACTATTACGGTCTATAGTCAATATTTCTTAAAAGTTTATTTTAACATGGTTACACTCCATCAAATATAATGCAATTTTATTAGAATATTAAAAACATGTTTTCCTGTTGATAATTGTGGGCATAGACTTAGAAATTAGTTTAAAGGTTACGCAAAATATTTCCGATATGCTACGTAATTTTTTTTTTTTTTTTTTTTGTATGAAAAATGATAGTTATGAAATTTGGTATTTATGAATTTCAGGGAAATAATACAAGACTGTCATTTATTAAGAATACATATTGTTGCGTACTTGGGGGTCCGTAAGTTGTCCGAGAATGAAAGGCGAAACTTGCAAAAATTCAGTAATGTAGTCACAGAAAGTTCCAGAAAAATACAGGTATATAAACCAAGTATCAGCTTCAAATCAGCCAGTAAACACAGCTTAAACAACAGCCGTTAACAGCAAAACAACAGTACAAACTGTTTAGCAATAACACATAAAGAAAGTCTCATCCAAAGAGACTCACAGCAAAGCAAGCATTTGACGAAACTGACACAGATCTGACACTGACCGCCTTGGTGAAGAAATGCTCCTTTTATACTTTTCTATCGAACACAGACTGTTCTGGAAAATTCTCGTATCTCATAATGAGATTAGAGCTTCCATATTTGGTATATCCCTAATAAGGATTTTCTCGCCAAGGTCGCCAAAAATAGCCAAGGAGGGAAATAGTCGCCAAATTTGGCGCCAAATCCATTTCTTCCCTTATAGTAGCTTTTTTAAGTGTTTTTAAGGGAAAATTAGGCGATTTTACGCTAAAACGACTAGAAATGCACAAAGTTAGCATTTTATTAACTTTACTAAACCTTTTGAAAGAATTTATACAAAAATAAATGCGATTATTTACAATTCTGTAACACTTTATAGGATATACAAATAGAGATGCAGCGGGGGGTTGAGGGGGGCGGCAGCCCCCCTCAAGAATGTATCTGATTATGGTAACAAGTCGATAGAATCAATATATACAATTATATAATAAGGAATAAATAAAAATGACCTATTGAATAATGTCTGATGTAAATAGGACGTTGAGGCTCCTGATCTGCAGATCCACTAGTTCTATATTTGATGTATATTTACATATTACAAGCATTATATATGAATATTGCGATTTATAATTTTCTATCATGTGACATTTTGCAAAGCATTCTTGGCCATTTACCAATGATCAAGGCAAGCAACGCCCAAAGACACTTAATAAAAAGCGTGGGTGGAGTCTCTTTCTTAACGAAGTATGCACCTGTTATAGAACTTTTAGTTGTAGAATATTATTGGTGGATATAAGATATATAGTAACTTAATTGGTCATGGCGCCTCTCAAGCAGAGCCTGATTAAGGGGGAAGCACACATTATTTATACTTACACCGTTATTTTTTAACAAATACTTTCCTCCTATAATAAACAGAAAATTCTCATTAAAAATTATTTTAAAAGAATTCTGGTGTCTAATAACGGTGAGTAAATTGGATTGTTTTACACCGTTCATTTTTTATAAAAAATATTTCCTCGTCAAAGCGTGGCATTTCTATGACGTGAAGTAAAATATAATTGTAAAAATATTCCGGTGACAGCGGAGATAATGCGTGCTTCCCCCTTAATCAGGCTCTGCTCTCGAGCGCCGTTCGAGTTGAAGTAATGAATCGGATGTCGCCTGAGAGGCGACGTTCGAGTGCAAACGGTTAAGTATACTAGATGCACTGAACAAAAAACTCTGTATGTAAACACTATGAACTGTGAAAAGCTCCATATATTTGTTTCGGGTCAGAATAATACCACGGCCCTTCGTCAGGTGAAAAATGTAGGTGTGAATGTATAAGATTTTTTTTATGGGGTCATAATAAAACATTTAAGTATGTTTTTTATTTTATTTTATCATTGTTATTAAATCTGACTATTGGAAGGATAGCTGGTTAAGTAAAAGATCATTTTCTTTTAGAGGCAACATAATAAAAACCTTAAAAATAGCATATTTATTTAATTCTTAAAGAGCCTAGTCAAAAATTAAATAGTCAGACATCGAGACGCACCAGTTGGGGTCAAAGACTTAATTTACGTGTATCATCGTTTGCCTAGTACTTTATGATGAAAAAAATATTAACAATTTATTTTCTTTTTTGTTGTAGTGGATTATTAACGACACACACTACTCTTCAGTACCTGACCAAAACTGGTGGAAAGATGAATATTTTTCTTTATGTTTTTCGTCGTTTTTCAAGGTAAGAATTATTTACATAATTAAAAATATTACTACTTATACAAGAGAAAAAATAAACATAATTTCGCTTTCTTCCTCTACACTCAGCTCCCTTCTCTCTAAGCCCACCAGCGGAGTGATTCTGCGCTCAAAGCTGGTAGACTTCAGGCTGAATCATTCGCCGCCATTTGTACGTCAAGTCCGTCATGCTAAACTTAAGATTACTATATAATAGTTTTATATAGTCTCATGTAATAATCTTATATGGTAGTTCGTCACTGCCAAACCTAAGACTATTATATAATAGTCTTATATAACCTCATATAATAGTCATATACAATAGTCTTAGTTTTAGCAATGATAAACTTGACGGACAAATGACGGCGAATGATTCAGCCTGTTATATAGTAGTCTTAACTTGAGGTACTGTGTTCGATCCTAGGCTGCGCTCGTCATCCTAGCTGTTCGGAAATTCCCGTGGTTTTCTCCAAAGCTTACGTAAATACTGGCTAGGACCCCTTAGAAAGACCCCCACGGAGGGCACTCCCCATCAGGCCTAGGACCCAAGTGCAGTTAATCGGCCTTAATCCCCACAACCCAGCCCTTCTCTCTAACGCCTCGTGCATGCGCGTACACTCTTCTCTGTGTTCTGTGTATAACATAATTTCCCCTCTGATCTTCAAGAATATAGAATGCACAGTTTTTCTCGTAACGGTTTTTTTTTTGTTTTTTTTTTACTTTCCGAACATACATATGTAAGGAAAGTATTGTATTCATGTTTTGTGAAATGGATTTTATATTTCGGATAGCTAAATAACGAATTATCGTAGAATGTTCCAAATCTATATTTATGACTGTCATAATGTTTAGTTGTACACTTCGAACTTTCTCTCAACACGAGATCCCCTTTTAGAGATAGCTACAATTTCACTTGATCCTTCATGATGTGTGTATGTATGTGTGAGAGTGAACACGATAGCGTCTAAATGCTTAGTTCCAGTGAGCCGAAAGTTGGTACGTATGTTATAAATCACCTACATATATTTTAGGGAATCTAGCCCTTATAGGTTTTTTATAGTCGCTCAAAGAAAAATTCTTTATCTTTATGGCATGTGAGCTCAAATTATTTAAAATACGATAACGTCGAATCGCCTTATTCGAATGGGCTGAAAATTTATATGCATATTATAGGTCACCGTAGCACAAACTGTAAAGATTTTGGTGAATATAGCACTTATAGTTATTTTTTACTGGTACACAGCGAAAAATTATTTATCATTATGACCTACACTGAGAAAAAAATATATACCGCCTTCCTCTAGAATGAATAAGTGGCCATTTTCTAAATCCCTTAACTAGAAATATAGATTTCCGACCTATGCACGTAAGGCACGCCAATAAACTGAACAGACGAAATTATCGAGAATTTCTAGTGTGCACATTTCTAGATGGTGAAACAATATTCTGAATACTTTAAATATTCTGAATCATTTGTATTGCGAGAAATTCTCGATTGATTTTCTAGAATTTGGTAATAAACCAAGAATGTAGTTGCTGAAACCTGACTCTTGTAGTTTAATTTATTTGCAAATATTTTTAAATAACTTTGCCGTTGCCCTCGAGAATATAGGCAAACGCTCTAGAATTCTAATAGGGGCTTCTAGAACTTGCTTTTCAAGGGGACTAGAATTTATAAGGATGACATGGAACTCTTTTTTCTAGAGCCACAACTTAGATTCTAGATGTCAGTTACAGAATTATTTCTCAGTGTATGGACTCAAATTATTTGAAGCGCACTGAAATTAAACGGCTTATTCAATTTAGCTGATTGATTCCACATTTCTCTCTTTTTTAATTTATTTAAACAAATGTTAATTACTTGATGTTTGGAAAGTCGAGTGGAATCACTCCAGATTTTTTATTTAATATCAAAAAAACTAAAATATTCATGATAGGTTTCTAATTGAGAAATTTCATAAGGTTAAGCTAGGAGAGACTGCGCAGTAGGAGAAATTGCTCATATAGGGGATCGGTAGGAAGGAGTACAACGGGCGCTCTGAAACTCCAGGTAAAATTCACAATGTCGATAGAGGAGTGCCCACTTATATGTGCATGTTCATTGCTTGAACAATCTAAAATTAAACATGGTTATTTTGTCTCGTTTTCAAAAATGTTTACTTAAATTTTCAAAACCCTTTCTAGAATTTTTTATAGAATGGTAGATTTACAAAATATTTTTTAATTAAACGATATCCCATGGACTCGTTTATAAATTTTACTTGTGGCAGGTGGTTGCATGAAAGTTAACAACGAGTGCAACGATTATAGACGACGACAGATTAGGTCAACAAACAAGAAACCATTCAAACTGAAATGGAACTTTATTAATTTTAATTAAATATATTATCTAGTAACTAAATGTTACTTTTTTATCTAGTCTTTTTTTTTTTTTTTTTTTTTTTTACCTGCTGCTCCTTTAATTTATTTTCTAAATAAAAGTTTTTAATCCTTTTTAATTTTTTGTTCTTTTTTTTTTAAATTTATTATTATTATTAAATTGAAATACCTGCATGTAATTCAAAAATATATGTTTACAAAAACTTTATACCAATGTCATTTAAGTGCAATTATCATTGTTAATAATTTAATTGTAGTTAAAATTGAGCGCAATCTCTCCTACCCTACAAGGAGAGTTAGCGCAAAATAGCTCTCTTGGTTTCATTTCAGCTGTTGCTTTAAATCTTAGTATAACAATAAAATATTGGGCGAGTGCGAAAGTTCTACCCGTTTTTGGATATGCAAATTTGCAATGGAATTGACGTCACACATGACATTGTAATGATGCAAATCGTCGGCCAGTCAAATGTGTGGATGCCTCACATATAAATGCATCGTTTCTCAAAAAGTTAATCATCTCAAAAAAAAAAAAAAAAAAAAAAATCAGAAGGTGTAAGCGAAAAGGAGCATATAAGACATTGTTATACGAGTTCGATAAAAAAAAAGTACGAAAGCCGCAGCATGTCGCAATGTTTGTCAAGTTTATCGGGAGGATGCAATAGACGAAAGCACATGTCGTCGATGGTTTCGAAAATTTAGGGAAGGAGACAAGAGTTTCCGATATCAGGCTAGGAGTGGACGGCCATCACACGTTGGAGACGGCGATATCGACAAAGCCATAAGGAACAATCCGAACCCAACCATGCAAGAACTAGCGGAGATTCTCAACGTACACTGGACAACGGTCGAGAGACGGCTTGTTAATTTGAGTTTTACGAAAAAGTTGGATCGTTGGGTTCCACATAACCTGACAGCTAATCAACGGGATGACCGAATCGCAACCTATGTTTCCTTGCTCTCCCGGTACAAAATGACCCATTCTTGACACGGATTGTGACAGGAGATGAGAAGTGGGTTATATATCGTCACATAAAGCGTAGTAGGACTGTGTGTCACCCTTCTGATCCGCCTGCATCGACTGCGAAAACTGAACTTCACCCCAAGAAGGTATTATTGAGAGTGTGGTGGGATGTGCAGAAAATAATTCAGTGGGAGCTCCTGCCACTCAACCAAACCATCAATGCTACCTTCTACTGTCTGCAGTTAGACAGGATGCATTCAAATTTGGTAGCAAAGCAGCCAGGTCTTATTAATCGTCGCGGTGTTATCATTCATCCCGATAACACCAGACCACATGCTGCTGTCATCACTCGCCAAAAGTTACTGGGTTTTGGTTGGGAGGTTTTACTCCACCCTCCCTATTCTCCTGACTTGGCACCAACTGACTATCTCCAATTTCGTGCGTTGAACAATTCCTTCAGTCAGAAAATCTTTTATGATCTTGATGCTGGGAAAACTGCCATCCAAGACTTTTTTGACTTGAAACCGCCGGAATTTTACCACCGTGGGATTCATCTCCTACCAGAAAGATGGCAAGAGGTCATAGATAGCAATGGTGATTATGCACAATAACAGGTACTGTTCATTTTGCGTTTATTTACTCTTCTTTATGGGTAATAAAAACGGATAGAATTTTTGCACTCACCCAATAGTAATGGCAATGCGTAGAAGAAGAATCACTTCAAAGCTATGCACCAACAGTTTAGCAAACAATTAAAATTTAGATTTTTTATAGCGTTTTGTTGAATTGCCTCCTTGCTTTACCTTATTCCAAATTTTCTTAGGATTAAGCTAGGAGAGTTTGCGCACAATTCAACAAAACTATATAAAAAATCCAAATATTAATTTTTTGCTAAACTATTGGTGCATACTTCTGAATTGATCCTTCTTCCATGCACTTCCATGACTATTTTGTTGTTCTGTTGTAATTTAAATCCTCAGCTGTAATAAAACCAGCAGAGTTATTTTGGTAAATCTCTCCTTATAGGGTAGGAATGATTACGCACATGGGTAGGAGAGATTGCGCTTAATTATAACTATAATTACATTCTTAATCGTAATAATTGCATTTAAATGGCTGTTGTAAGGTATTTGTAAACAAATATTTTTGTATTGAGAGTGGATATTTCAATTCAATAATTAAAAAATCAGAAAAATAAAAGAATTTAAAAAGGATTACAAAAATTTATTTAAAGGAAAAAATATTAATGAAACAGGAAAATAACAAGATCAGATAAAGATAAACAATTGCAAGATAACATTAAGTTACTAAATAACGAATTTTAACTTAACATTAGTACATTTCTTTTTCAGCTTTAATGGTTTCTTGTTTGCTGACCAAATCTCTCGTTGTCCACAATCGTTACACTTATTGTAA
Organism: Salticus scenicus; assembly: GCA_963930645.1. Lineage (NCBI taxonomy): Eukaryota > Metazoa > Arthropoda > Arachnida > Araneae > Salticidae > Salticus > Salticus scenicus. Next base: position 119,932,921 of record OZ005660.1, on the reverse strand, counting down.
AAGGTGAAGCGATCGTGCAATCAGCATCTACAAATTAACCTGTTCGAGACGGGTGTATGTGCAATGCATTTCCGAGCAAAAAAACGGGAAAGACATCGCGTGTAATATTTGACTGGTTCCGCCTGCTTTTAAACCCAGAAACTGCCCACCGTTTAATATTTATCAAAGTGTATTATTGTTTCTAAAAATCTTGCGCACAAAAAAAAAAAAAAAAAAAAACCTTCAAAACACAAATTCTACACTCTTTAAAATCCTTTATGTTTAAGTATTCTATATTATTGAAATTTAGATGATTACAGATCCTTACTTAAAAAGAAATTTGAGTTGGCTGGTATTTTTTGCTTGCATTTAGTTTTATCGCTTCTATTTAAGCAGCCGACAGCTGCACAAAACTTGAGCATCATACTTGAAAATATTGCAAAACTAAATAGATATACAATAACATTTAAATATTTTGTGATCAATTTCTTATAAGCTAACATGCATATTCGAGAGGTAAATTTCACTAGAGGTGAGGCTTTTGTCGATCGTGCCACTCATGAATAATGTTCAATTTCATATTCTGGGGACAGTCTCCAAAAAGATACACCATCTCGAATGGGTGGAATTTGTCCAGTCATTTGTCAAAGGTACTATCCGGTTAAAAATTTTCCTTGTCGAAGCTTTTCCAGACATTCAACAAACTCATCCTCACTGTCTTCTCATTATCATATTTGCCAACCATCTCATTATGAGCCGTACAATTTTTAGTACCCGCCTTTTTTTCGCACCAATAACTTTTTAGAGTAATTTTAGTCTTATTTAATCGTAACAACATTTGGAGGGAATAACCATAGCCTCCTTAACTAAGATGACTGTCGTGTGGCTCATAAACTTGGCAACAGTTGAAGCGGTAGACAGCGCCACCTGATACAGATTGCGTGACTTTTTTATTCAATTGTCACCAATAATTTTAAGAAGTGATATATGCTATATATAATCGACGTTTCTTCGATTCTATTCGCCTTTTATGTATATTATATCCCACTTTTAAAAATTTTTGGTGGCTGTTGAATAAAAAAATCGCACAATCTGTACCAGGTGGCGCTGTCTACCGCTTCAACTGTTGCCAAGCTTCTGAGCCACGCGACAGGCATTTAATTTAGAAGGCTATGGAATAACTCTAAAAATATAGTGGTGTGAGAAAAGGGGCGTTAACAATGTACGGTTATTAATGAGATGGTTGTCAAGTATGCATTATCAATAAGCTGCTATCAGCACTTTCGCGACCGCATACTTTTGTCTTTTTGACAGGAAGCTCCCCCTGTGGGCGTTATTCTTTTATATTACATTATTTTAAAGCAATGTTTTCTATATTCATACTTATTATTTAAATGTATATACATTACAATCATACTCTTTCTAATCAAAGTATTTGTATACATAGTGCATTGATTGTATTAATATGAATAGGGTATATTGTTAAGAAATAATGTAACCTACGAAACCTAAAGAAGCGCCCACTGGCGGAGTTACAGATTTTCAAATGACGTGAATTCACGTCAGCGGTCGCGAAAGTGTTAGTATAGAATTTCATAAAAATCAATGCACAGTCTCTCCTAAATATCAAAAGCGCAAATTCTCCTATTTTGGTAAGAGAGATTGCGTAATCTTTTATTAAATAATTATTCGCTTTCAGAATAAAATAATGGTATTCAGACAGATAGTCTAGGTTAGTAGATTATGAGAAATAGTTTAATTTAAAAATATTTTTTACTACTACCATTCTAAGGAAACTCGTAGGAAGGGTTATGAAAATTCAAGCCTTTAATTTTGAAAACTAGAAAAAATAACCACGCTTCATCATAGACTTTTGAAGCAATCAACATGCACATTCAAGTAGTCACTTTACTATTCATGCTGTACAATCACCTGAAATCGCAGCTATCCCACTCTACTCTTTCCGTCGATCCCCTGTGAGCGCAATCTTTCCCACCGCGCAATCTCTCCCAGCTTTATCTTATAATTTAATTTTGCTAAATCTGAAACAATATATAAGGTATTCTCCATATGAAATTAGTTTATCAGAAGATTTATTATTTATTGGCAAACTATTTTAAACATATTGTTACTAAAAAAAAAAAAATCTAATTCAGCTGTACTTTTGGATCCTTAATTATGTTTCAAGATTTTTTTTTTTTTTTTATTTTTTGTTAAAAAATAAATAAATAAATAAAGAACAACTTAGATTATTTTGGCTGATCAATTAATTATGAATAACTATTTTTCAATTTTATAATACCACAAGTTTCTCAAGTAATTTTTGTAAATATTTTCTTATTAATGCAGCGTTTGTTCAAAACACACTGCTAAAATTTTCAACAGAAAAACTACGATAATTATTTAGAGAGATAAATAAACACACATGTTAAAAATCTATTTTATATATACAGTTTACTTTCTAATATTATTTTAATTATTTATTGGTGGTAGTACATTTGTGATTTATGATATTATTTTTGAAACAGTAATACTGATTTTTGTTTTTTGTTTTTAATTTTTGTTCAAAAATAAAACAACTAAAACATAAAAATGCTGATAAACAAGAAAGAAAAATCATGTGGTACGCATTGATTATCAACACTTTCCAATTATACGTAATTGTATCGGATAACTTTTAATATTCTTTGCCTACGTTTTCACACAACAGGCAGAAGGACTAAAACGCATACACACAGACTAATTGAATTCATAATCCTTCTTAAACATTGTTAGAAAGTGTTAAAAATCCTTAACGTAAAAGAGAAATCAACCTTTACATTCTAATTGCAGCCCTTAATGTATCTGAATATTTTAGTGTAGCCCTGTAAATCTGCAGGTTAACCATGTATTCTATACAAAAAATTATTTTAGCATATTAACAATAAATGTCAATTTCTTTAAGATTTTTACAATATAGAAAGTTATTTAAATGTGATGTATAAAAATGTCTCTCCTAAAACGCAATGCTCTGTTTTTTTTTTTTTTTTTTTTTTTTTAAAGGGGGGGGGGGTGTTTATACACAAACCAATTGTACAAAACCATTCCATAACGAACTTTAATAAGATATATAATTTTTTTTTTACTTTCCGAACACTATAGTGAGGAAAGTATTGTAATCATGTCAAAAATCCAAATTTGAAATTTTGATGTTTCTATACGTTTCGAGGTCCCCTGAGTCCGTTTCGACTATTTTTACGATGATGTATGTATGTATGTGTGTGTGTATGTCTGTGAGTGAACACACTAGTGTCTAAACGCTTTGTTCGAATAAGCTGAAAGTTGGTACGTATATTGTAAGTCACCATAGTACGGACCCCATAGATTTTGGTGAATCTAGCACTTATAGTTTTTTTATAGGGACACCAGGAAAAATTCTTTATCATTATGGCCTATGGGGCCAAGTTTTTAAAAGTGCGATAGCGTCTAAATGCTTTATTAATCTGAGCAAAAAAATTGTACACATATTATAGGTCACAGTTGCAAGAACTGTATACATTTTGGTGAATTTAGCACTTACAGTTATTTTACAGGACACAAAGAAAAATTCTTTATCATTATGGCCTATGGGACCCAATTTTTAAAAGTGGGATAGCATCTAAACACCTTATTCAATTGAGCTGAAAATTTATGTGAATATTATAAATCACTAATGTATCAACTATAAGCATTTTGGTGAATCTAGCATTTATAGGTTTTTACAGGGACATAACGAAAAATTCTTTATCATAATGATCTATGGGCTCGAAGTTCAGTAGCGTTCAATACAACATCGTGTAATATATGGAGAAATATACTCAAACACTCTATTATGGTTTTCTCTCTTTTGTTTGTTTAACAACTCCTCTTTCTTTACTTTATCTACAAAACTGTTAATTACTCAATGTTCGGAAAGTCGAGTGGAGTCACTCCAGATTTTTTAATTCTGAAAATATTTACGGACACTGGGGGCGGGCAGATGGACAGATAGAAAGATAAACAGTCGGGCAGACGCACACACAAATTGAAATCATATTCACAATTAAAAATTGTTAAAAAGAGTTAAAAACGTTTAATGTAAACGAAAATGCGATTCCAGCAAGTTTTCAATAATAGTAATAATAGTAACTGAATAAATATTTTGATGTGGCGGTGTAAGTATAATGCTAATCATACTATATTCAATAGAAAGCATTATTTTATGCATATGAATAACATATTTTAATTTTATTGAGATTTGTGCAAAGTAAAATTATTAAAATTTGGTTTATAGAAATACTTGGAATAGGAGGTAGTACTTTGGAATGATTTCGGGTGTCACTGTACACATGCCAATGGCGGTATTTATTCCATTTTCTATAGAACACACCCAATAATGAACTTTAATAACATATTTCAATTTCATTAAGATTTGTGTAAAGTGAAAGTATTAAAATAAATTGTAAGTAAAAAATCATTTTTTAAAGTTAGAAGCTTTTTATTGTGAAGCCCTAAAAAGCATAAAATAAAATTTGTTCTCGCAAAAGACATGCTACAAAGAATGAAAGTTTTAAAACTAAGAAAATTTTAGAGAAAAATATAGGTACTTTCCTTATGCAAAAGTTGAAAAGTTTTTAATGTTCAAAATATTTTTAAAAACTTTCAAGACCAATATTCTTAGTTATTAGTTTTTGCATAATCATTCGTTAGGCCACAAATTCCAAAAGTCTCGAAAGCTTTTTAAAATATTTTGAACATTAAAAACTTTTCATCTTTTGCATAAGGAAAGTACTTATATTTTTCTCTAAAATTTTCTTAGTATTGAATCTTTCATTCTTTGTAGCATGTCTTTGCCAGAACAAATTTTATTTTATGCTTTTTAGGGCTTCACAATAAAAAGCTTCTAACTTTAAAAAATGATTTTTTACATACAATTTATTTTGTGCTTTTTAGTTACAAAAAAGGAAAAAGCTTCTTAAAAAAACTAATTAAAATTTCTTAGGATATTGTGTAGACAACGGTAGATTTTCTTTTATCAATTGACATTTTTTTTCTATTTATCTGCAAAAAAGTACTATATCGTGTTTTGAGGACCGAATCCGGGACCATTGCGCTATCAGCATGACGCTCTAACAAAAAGTCTAAGAACTGTCAATAAAAATCATAGAACATTCTAGAAAAATCTAACAAATATTTATACAAAAGGAATATTGTTCTCGAATGTTTTTTTAAAATATTTGGAATATTTCAAGTTTTTCATCTTTTTCAAAAGTGAAATATCTATATTTTTCTTTAAAATTTTCTTGTTGTTGAAACTTTTATAATTTTATATCATCTCTCTGCTAGAATAAATTTTTATTTTAGACTTTTTAGGGCTCCACAATAATAAAAAACTTTCAGTGTTATTTTTCAGTGTTACCCACCCCATCGCATTACTAACTTGACGCTCTAACCAACTGAGGAAATGAGCGACGATAAGGCCTGCTGACATTTACTTTAAAGTTGAGGAGAATTATTTATTAGTGTTACGAGAAGACGCCATAACGAAATCCAGTTTCAATAAAAAGTTTCTAAAAATTTTATTTATTTATTTATTTTTACTTAAATTTTTATTTTGTGCTTTTTAGTAACTAGATAAAAAGCTATTTAAAAAATTCTTCAACAATTATTAGGATACTGTGTACACAACGAAATATTTCCTTTTATCAACTGACACCTTTTCTATTAATTATTTGTAAAAATTAACATGACGCTCTAACCAACTGAACCATTAAGAGATACAATAAATTGCTTAATTTTTTTTTTTTTTTTTTAAGTGGAAGTGTCTTGTTATCTAGCGTGACAGAAAACGCGATGACGAATTCAGTTTCACATAATAATATAATATAATATATTCATATATATATATATTAATTTATGTATTTTTTATTTGAAACTTTTTATTTTGAGCTTTTTTAATATATAAAATATTTTGTGTTTTCTGATATATAAAAAAAGAAAAAGCTTCTTAAAAAAACTCTTCAAAAATTCTTAAGACATTGTGTATAGTGAACGAAAAATTTTTTTTTATCAATTGAGGACTTTTTCTACTAATTATATGCAAAAATTAGCACGTCGGACCTTCGGGTACCGAACTCTCGCACACCGCGTTATTAGCATGACGCTCTTACCAACTAAGCCATGGAATGACAAACTGAACAGCTTATATTTACGTTAAAATGGAGGCGCCTTTTTTATTAGCGTGACACGAAGACACAATGACAAAGTCAATTTCATATAAAAACCTTCTAAAATATGGTTTATAGAAATACCTCTCAATGAGCACAATGCTTTGGAATACTTTTGGATGTCCCTGTACACAAACCAGTTGAGATATTCACTCCATTTTCAATAGAAAATATCCTATAGTGGACTTAAAGTACATATATCAGTTTCAAGAAATTCCATAAATATTTACGGTAGTTAGAGCGCGGGCAAACAGACGAACACACACAAACCGAAGTCATTAACACTTTCGACCTTGTTGAAAAACGTTAATAAAAGATAGAATATTAATTATTTATTTTTAACTGAAAACTATTGAATTAAATATTTCAGTAAATTGAAAAAAAAATTACAATTCATGATTTATTAGTTATTTTTAATAATACTTTTTAGGCTTTATCCATCTCTTTTGTTACTTGTTGGAGGCATTTTCTTTTTACCCTGGATAGCATCCGGACCGTTTTGGCCGGAACTTCCTGGTGTCGAAGTTATGAACTGTAAAAAAAGCTGGTGGACCAACCTATTATTTATCAATAACTGGAGACCTATTAAAGAAATGGTATTCTTCATTAAAATCTTTCTTTTCTTTCTTTTTTTTTTTAGTACATTCTTTGTAGTTAAGTAGTTTTAAACACTTAAAAGATTTAACAACTGCAACAATGTATTTAATATAAATATGCAGGTAAATAATTAAATGTGATATGTTTACCGACCGTTGTGGGAGGCCAGGTTTGAACCTGACGCTCAGGATTAGAAATCAATTGACATACCTCTGGACAAGTACGTTGTGATATGAGCGATGCAGCACTTTCGTTGCTGGGTAATGGTTGAATTATTTTGTCAGCTATTGCCCCAGGTTCAAGTGGTTTGTTAGTGTTGTTATTGCTATTACTGTTTCTGCTTTTGTTGCTGTTGCCGCTTCTGCTGTTATTTGTTGGTTGCGTGTTTTATTCACACGTCCATGGTCACGAATTTAGCGACCGGTAGGGGACCCGGAATTAAATCTAAGATTAAACTCGGGATTAAAAATCAAATGACATACTTCTGAATAAAACCTTAATACACTATCCATCGGTAAGCATTGATAATCTATTCAAGAAATGGCGTCCGCAATAATATGCCTTATAATATTATTAAACAGAAATTTTTTAGGAAAATTAGCTTATTCTCTTTTAATTTATGTCCGTTAGTTGGATAATATAACAGATGTGTTTCGATATTGGTATTTTTGTAAATTTTTAAGCCTCTGTTTCTCAACATAAGTGTTGTTGCAGAAAAATATGATATGTAGTTACAGTGGAAACTACATCAGTCTGTTGAACAGGGGTCTGACTTGGTAATAAATTTGGCGAGTTGGTGACCAAATATAGCGAAAAAGATAATTTAAAATTGCCCGTTGTCAAAATCTGGAGAAGTTCCCACGTTTAATGGTGTAAAAGATTAAACCTTTTTCTTGTATCAGAAGCATTGTTGCAGAAAACAATAGATTTAATGTTACAGAGTGGAAACAAAGACAGTCTTATTGAATTTTATGGAAGTCGGACAAGTCACCAAATCTGTTGCCAATTGGACAAATTTATCACCAAGGAGAATCTCCATGGAAGTCTGTTGGCTGCCCTTTTTCTACTGTAACAGTACATATATTTCTGTACTGGTAAGTATAAAGGATTTAAGTCCAAAAATGTCGATTTTGAGTTAAGTACCTAGTCAGACCCAGAAAAAAATTCTCTATCGATTGGTATAAAGGATTTAAATCCATGTTATTTAAGTCTTTCAGAAAATCCATTGGTAAAAAAAGATTCAAGTCAGAAATTTATCATTAATCTTTGTATAAAATACTTAATTCAATTTTTTCCCTTTATTAAATGAAGATTGACAATCACTGAACGGTATAAAGGGTATAAATCAACATAATCTTTTTTTTCCAAATCGATTCTTCTGATTAGTTTTTAGTTAGTTTAACTTTATTTTTCGTCTCCTGAAAAATCAAGAATATGGACTTAAATCCTTTATACTTATCAGTACAGACTTGTTTCTGCAACAGCACTTCTGATGCAGAAAAAATATTTAATGCTTTGGAAAAGTGTTAAATTATTTTCATCATGAATTAAAGTGGTTATCAATATTTAGAGTTATGAACAGTAAGATGAGTTAGTGAACCCGAAAATCCGGACTTAACGCAGACCAGACAATTCGGAATTATAGGCTGCATATCATATTTATAAAAAAGAAAAAAAAAAAAAAAACATAAAGATAATGTGTGTAAAGGATTTTAATGTAACATCGCAATTTTAAACACTCAAATAAAGATGAATTAATAATAACGATAATAATAAACATGTTGTACATATTTGAGATTTGTTCTTAATTTTATAATAATATTTTTGCTAATAGCAAAATTTTATTGTTACTACTGTTTTATTATAAAGGACACCCAATCGGACATCTACCAATTTTCCTGTGCTAACCAACCAATAAATACAAAAAGGTATATATATAGTAAATATAAAGAAAATCATTATAGCCGTTTTGGAGATACCAACTTTCGGATCCATTTCCGATTTTCCCAGAAATTTCGTTTACTCATTTGTGCACTGAAAATGAACTATTATGTATGAAAGGACGTCTAAAAATAAATTAATATAATTTTGATGAAATCTGTAAAGCCGTTTTTTTATGACATAAACATCCAAGAACTAAAATTGTTCTATTAGGGCGCCTGTCAATTTTCCTGCAGCAAATAACTAGAAGATATAGAAGGCAGCAACTTTGAAAAAAAAACTGTGAGACCGTTTTTGAGGCACGGAACTAATAGTCCCAGTTTCAACCCTCCATGTCTCACTTTTGGTTTTCCAATTTTCACCAGAAGTCAGCAAATTCATCAATCCTGTCTTAATTGTAAAGTTTCGTAGCTCTATATTTTCACGTTTTGTAGGTGGGCTAGTCAGAAGATTTTCTCCCCCTCCCCCTCTACACAGTACACACGTACATGTGCTGACTTATTCAAAAATAAGCACTTTTTTTTTTTTTTTTTAATCTCATGAGGCTTTCAAATATGCGAGTCAGGTGAAAATATAATATCCATACTTCCACACAGATTTTTTTTTTTTTTTTTTTTTTTTTTAATTAAAAAGTTTTTGTTATATCAATATTGTTATTTTATATAATTTTATTTTATTTTATATCTAAAATTTAGTCAACAAAAATAAATCTGGTTTTCCCAACAAATTACTTATTTCGTTGCATGGAAGTATAAATTTTTTTAGTTTAAAATTTGAATAATATTTTTAACATATACGCCTATAAATTAGATAACCACTGCAGATTTTTTATAACATTTATTATTTTCATCCAAATTTCTAGTTTTATTAATTGTCAAACAAGCTTAAAAGTTTTATCTTTATCATTAAACCGATGGCAAAAATCAAATTCAACGTATTAATATTGATTATTTACTGGAGTACAAATTTAGCATTAAATAACGATTTTTTTTTTCTTGCAGTGCATGCAGCATTCATGGTATATATCAGCTGATATGCAATTACACATCGTAGCTTTACTCATTTTAATTCCTCTTTACAGGTAAGTACTTCACCTAAAATTTGCTCATATGTTCAGCAAATTATGTTTGAATCTGCGATACATCAAATAGTTTATACCGGTTTATCTTAAATAATGATTAAATTATAAATAAAAAATAAAGAATAAAATTAATTTTTTTTAAATTAGATATAGGATTGACCTAGTCATAAAAATTTATTAATACAAAAAGGGTTAGGATTTAGTTGTTTAAAAGTTTTAAATTTTGATGTAAAAACATACACAAATGTAGACTTTTATACATACTTTTACTGGATATATCAAAACTTATAGGTGAAAGAAGAACAAATATTTAATTATTAAGATATTCTAAGCACAAATTGTCAGTGTATCATTGTCTGTTTAAATTAAATACTAATTCTCACAAAGATAGAAAATTTAACTTAAGTAATTAATTTAAACGTACACAGGCAATTCTCTAAAGATGGGCAGTGAACACATATTAAAACTTTATGCATTAACAATAAATAAATTTAATTTTCTTCACAGAATTTCCAACTCTGTTCAAAAACAAGATATGGTATAATTTATTGTAAAAACTTTATAAAAATGTCTTAAAGTTTGATTATTTTGAATTGGTCAATTTCAGAATTTCAAAACTTGAACTGATTCAATATACCATCAAAAGAATGATCTTAACTTGCTTCCCAATTATTTTTAACGGAAGATAACATAAATTTGGCATTTTTTTTTTTTTTTTAACAATTTTTTTTAACAAAAAGTAGTACAGTAAAGCACCGTTTATACGTCTTTCAAGGGACTGACATAAAAGGACGGATAAATGAAAAGAAAACAATCGAAATTTTAATAATAAGTTGTAGGTCACCATCACACAAACTGTATAGATTTTGGTAGCACTTAGCGAGTTTTACAGGGACACAAATAAAAGTTGTTCATCATTAAGACCTATAGGCTCAAATTATTTAAATTGCGACAGCGACTAAACTTATCAAATGAACTGAAAATTTATATACATTTTATAAGTCACCGTCACACGAACTTTATGAACTTTAGAGAATCTAGCACTTACGGTATTTTTTACAGGGACAAAATGCAAATTTCTTTACCATTGTGGCATATGGGCTCAAACTTTAAAGTGCGATAGCGTATAAATGCCTTATCCGATGAAGCTGAAAACTTATAAAAATATTATAAATCTCTGTTGCACTAACTATAAGCATTTTGGTAAATCTAGCATTTGTAGGTTTTTACAGGGACACAACGAAATATTCTTTATCATTATGATCTACGTGTTCGGTAAAATAGCGTTAAATTAAACATCGTGTACTATGTTTAATTTAACGCTATACTCAAACACCTTATTATAATTTTCTCTTTTGTTTATTTAACAACTCTTCTTACTTTACTTTATCAACAAATCCGTTAATTACTCAATGTTCAGAATGTCGAATGGAGTCACCCCAGATTTTTTAAAATAAGAAATGCGATGTTTGAATCACGTAATGATCTAAACATCGATAATCTTTCCACTAAATATATTCTAGAGGTGATCTGATGTTCTAAAACATATAAAACACGGTTACCGTAACGTTCTCTTATGAATATTAAAATGTTTTGTGCAAATAAAATAAATAAAGAACAAAATACAAAACATTCCAAGAAAGAAATGTTTTGGATTTTGTTATGGCTGAAAAATAACGGTCGAAACAATGCTATTGTTTAAACACAAATTACTATAAGCGATATAAACACATTTATCTAGCTTTAAAATATATATATATATATATATATATTTTTTTTTTTTTTTTTTTTTTTTTTTTTACGTATCTAAGTATTTGTATCTGTTTTTGCACCGAATTCCGTAACGATCAAAATGCGTATTTCTTTTTAATAATTTGGTGTTTTGAATGTAAATAAAGTATATTTAAAACGTATAGTACAAAATTTCAAGTTTGATGTCTGAAATCTGCAATTTATTGTTCCACAGTGCCCGAAAACTGTAAAAAACAAAAAACAAAATTATAAGTTAGTAAGCAAATACCATAAATTTCAAAAACAAGCAAAAATCGTTTCAGGTCGAAACGTTTAAGCAGACCCTTCACAAAGCCAATAAGTCGGCATGAACGCAATACAGTAGCCACCAAAAAACAATGAAAATTGGAGTTATAAACTTGTTTTATATGTATCAGTTTGAATTTTTATTTTATTCTATATTCAACGAAAGAAAGTATTGCATTCGTAAAAATTTTCGACTTAGGTTTTCAATGAAGTCACACATTTTGAGAAGTCCAGAACACGATTTGACCATTTTGTAAAAATGTCTGTACGTCTGTCTGCACATCTGTGTGTGTGTGACAAAATATTTGTGGAGACTGTATCTTAGAAACTACAGCACAGAAATTCATATAAATTTATGTGTAGTTGCACCTTAACATAAATTAATGTCCATCAACTTTTGGTGCAAATCACTCAACAAGTGGAGCTTCTATGCTACGATTTCTCCCCTTTCAAAGAATATTTTATCTCAGGTTCTGTTGTGTATAGTCGAACAAAACTTAGTATACTAAAAAGCCAATGTGAAACATTATGCTGATTCAATTTGGGTGCATATCCGCTTATTCGTAGTGCTGTTATGTTGCGTTGCGTCCCCCCCCCCGTTAACGGGAATGTTATATCTCAGATTCTAATGTATATATGTAATTACATAAAACTGGATATGTGACAGGTCCATTATCAAACACTATGCTGATTCAGTTTGGGTGCATATCGGCCGACAAGTGGCGCTGCTATGTTGTAAATTACATCAGGAATAGGAAAAGACTAAGTTTTAAATCCCATTCGTATAAATGCACGAAACTTGATATGTGAGATAACCATTATGAAAATGATTGTTGACTTAATTTGTATGTTTATCAGTGGCGCTACAATTACTCATTTTCTGTGATTTTTCACGTGGTTAGATCTCAGAGTCTTTGATTATAACTGCATCAGTCTGCATATGTAAAATCTTTATTGTGGAAAGCTATAGTTAAACTTTTGTGTATGTTAAACAGTAAGGTGACGCTCTCATACAGAACAATACAGAAGAAAGTTTTGTGATGACCACAATATACTAGTTTAAAAAGAATTTTATCTACATTTTTAACTATATATTAAATACACTTGTTCAATCTCTTTAATATAAATAGAAAATATAATGAAAAATGGTTTATAAAAACATTTTGGTAAAAAATTTGTCGCCCATGTCTGTAATTTTGACGACATTTGTTGAATGTAGTGTTAGCTTCATAGGTATAAGTTTAAGTACATGGTAATCTAAGAGTTCATTAAGGAGTCCAGTGAGTTTTAACCTTTAAAATAATATATATATATAGTAATATAATATTATGAGTGCAAACATTTGAAATTTAAAGATGATTTAATTACAGTATTCAAACAATTATTCTGATCAAAAACGAAGACCACCTAAATCAAACCAAAAAAGAAATAAAGTAGAAACTTGCTAATTAAGTGATAAAAGTAGTTCGAAATGATCATTAAATTGCAAAACACTGAATGAGAATTGAAATAGTATTATAAATAATAATAATAATATATATATGTATATATATATATATATATATATATATATATATATATATATATATATATATATATGGGTGGGGGGGGGGGGGGGAAATTGCTTACAAACTATTCTAAACATTATGACTTTGTTTCTATTTCTACACGGTTGTTTCTATTTCTACACGGTTTGATTAACACTTTCGCAACCGCTGACATCTGTAACTCCGCCAGTGGGCGTTTTTTTTCTCAATTTGTACGTTTTTTATTTCTTAATTATATTCCCAATATTCATATTTTTCCAATGAAATATACTACGGATAGAAATACTTTGATTAGAAAGAATATAATTATAATGTATATCTATTTGTAATATAAATGTGAATCCAGAAAATTTTGTTCTGAAATATTGTAACTTGGGAGAATAACGCCTACAAGCGGACCTTAATGTCAATAATATTATAGCTTTAAAAAATTAAAGAAAACGCTTTTACAGGAATGTGAACTAAAAAGCACAAAATATCTATCTTAGTATTAAAATGCAGGGTAAGAGAAAATCATGTGAGTGACACACCATAATATTTACGTACATTTAAATCTTTAATTAAAATAATTTAGAATTAAACAAAAACCATTTTTAAAAAACCTCCCCTGACTGGGCTCGAACGCTAGATCTTTCGGTTCGTAGCGCGGAGCTTTACCTCACAGCCACAGCGTTCACGTAGGGAAAGTTTTTTTTTACAATATAGATTTTTTGTTTGCTCCCAGAGCGGTTACAAACATACAAACATACATACAAACATACATACAGGTGAAGCTAATAAAAGCGTGTTAAATGACAAAAACATGCGGTCGCGAAAGTGTTAAAAAATTATGAGCAAAATAGTATTGTACTTCATTGCATTTCCAAACTTGAACCCTAATTTTTCATAAAAGTACATTTTCGCCAATATCCGCAAGATTTAGAAAAAACTTATTTAAAACTTTGTACAAACATTTATATAAATGTTATCTACATTGTTAAAAATTTGAACAGGAGAACTACTGGTAATTATTTATCTTAAATCTAATGTAAAATTACAGAGAAAAGTAAACGGGGATGTTAAACAAATAATTTTATATATACATTTCAATGGCTAATATTATTTTAATTAAATATTAGCGGGAATATATAAGGGATTTCTGATATTTTTTCTGAAGTAAAATCACTTAATTTAAATTTTTATTGAGAAATTACATAATTAAAAAAATAAAATACAAAATAAAGATTTTGAATGTTGATTTTTTACTTCTAACTACACTGTTTAAAGTTTCTGTAAATTTATTGTAAATATTTATCCAGAGTCTCTGTAAATTACTCAGTAATTACTGTAAATTACTCAGTAATAAACTCAGTAATTCTTAGTTAAAAGTAAATAATCGAGATTCTCAATCTTTATTCTCTATTTTTACCTAATTTTATTATTTATTTTTTTTTAACTAAAATTAAATAATTATAAGATAAAAAAATTTTTTATAAACCATGTATTTTAATTTTCTGTTGAATCATATAAACGCTACTGAAAGCAGCCGGAACCCCAGCAATTGGATAAAAGTATTAAAAAAATTCCTTGCTATCGTATTTTGAGCTATTATAAAAGTTTCAAATGGCTATCTAGCCGGAAAGTTAGTTAAAAGTTGATTGCAAGCTTTGTACTGGAAACGCTGCCGAAGGCAGCAGGGTCCCGAAGCAATTGGATAAAAATATTTTTAAAAAGCATTTTCACCGTATTCTGAACTGTTCCGAAAGTTTCAAATGTCTAGCTACTCGGGAAGTTAGTTAAATAAATTTTCTGTTGAATCATATGAACGCTGCCGAAGGCAGTTTGGACCTGAAACAGTTGACTAAAAGTATTAAAAAAAATGTATTGCCACCGTGTTCTGAGCTATCCTGAAAGTTTTAAATATCTGGCTAGTCGGGAAGTTAGTGAAAAATCGATTGCAAGCTTTGTACTGGTAACGCTGCCGAAGGCAGCAGGAACCCGAAACAGTTGGCTAAAGGTATTTTTAAAAATGCATTTTCACCGGGTTCTGAACTATTCTGAAAGTTTCAAATGTCTAGCTAGTCGGCAAGTTAGTTAAATAAATTTTCTGTCGAATAATATAAGCGCTGCCGAAGGCAGTGGGACCTGAAATAGTTGACTAAAATTATTAGAAAAATGTATTGTCACCGTGTTATGAACTGTCCTGAAAGTTTCAAATGTCTAGCTAGTCGGAAAGTTAGTGAAAATTCGATTACAAGCTTTGTACTGATAACGCTGCCGAAGGCAGCAGGAACCCGAAACAGTTGGCTAAAGGTTTTAAGAAAATGCATTTTCACCGGATTCTGAACTATTCTGAAAGTTTCAAATGTCTAGCTAGTCGGGAAGTTAGTTAAATAAATTTTCTGTCGAAACATATAAGCGCTGCCGAAGGCAGCGGGACTTGAAATAGTTGACTAAAATTATTAGAAAAATGTATTGTCACCTTGTTGTGAGCTGTCCTGAAAATTTGAAATATCTAGCTAGTCGGGAAGTTAGTTAAAAAACGATTGCAAGACACACAAACAAACAAACAAACCCACAAACAAGAATCGAAGTTAATAAAAACATGGTAAAATGATTGTTTTTACTTTAGTAAAAGCACTCTAAGTCCGAAATATATTCTCACCAATAATTAATTAAACTAATATTAGCTATTAAAATGAATGTATAAAATAAGTTTTTTAACATCTCCGTTTATTTTTCTCTGTAATTTTCCATGAGACTTAAGATAATAGATTACACAGAGTTTTCTGCTGAAATTTTTAACAGTGTTGCAAATTTACAGAGACTCTGTTTAAATATTTTAGTAAATTTATAGAAATTCTTCACAGTGTACAAAATAAATTAATATTTAGTGAAACTAATTTCATTTACTTGTAAATATTTGCGAAAATATTTTAATATTTTTTAAAAGCTAAAAATTTTTAACTCTCTGAAAATTGTTAATTCATGTTGTTTGTTCTCGACTTATTCTTTAAATGAGTGTTCAAAATTTTAAAGCAAAAAGGTGAAGAAGTTTTTTCAAAATCTTGCAGAAAGTTAAAAAAAAAAAAATTAGAAAATTAGATTCAAAGACTAAAAATGAAATTAAATTACATTTTATTAAGATTTATAATTTTTTTCTTTATAATTTTTGAGCCAGCGTAAAATCATAACCAGAACTTCATGATGTTCACAATACGTCAGATATCAACATACATTTTTCTTAAATATCGATTTCATTGAAGGATAAAACCCCCTGTAAAACAATGTTTATTTTATAACTTTCCGCTTTTCTCCTTTTGTTATTTAAATTACTCCTTCATTTGATCCGGATGCTCAGAAGCAACATGTGTTTTCATTGGCTTTTATGGGAGATTTATAACTCCATATGACTGTTATTTAAAATTAAGGCTATCAATCAAAATCAGGTTATAAAGCAGCCAACAGACGTTATATTATTTTGGTTTGGAGTTGTAGATGTCCCATAAGACCTCAATGTTGTCATATGTAGGGATTTTTAGTCGTTTTCTTCAGGATGTAGGGACGGATTTTGAATTCTTAGGGAGTTTTGGAAGTACTTTTGTAAGACTTTTTACAGAGACTTCAACATACTAATTAATATTCCGTAGTATTGTTAGCCCCGCCTTTTTTTTCACACCAGTATCATTTTAGAGTATTTTTCTTCTTATTTAATCATAATTGAATTTGTAGACTATTACTCTAAAAATTTACAGGTGTGTAAAAAAAGGCGTGACAAACAACACTACGGAATATTAATTAGGATGTTGGAGCCTCTGCTTTTTATAGGATTTTGCATGTATTTTGTTAACTTTCCCACTTATTTCATGATTTTTCATTGGAGTAGGGAACTTTTATCATCAGTGTAGGGACACAGCAATATTTGTGTTGGCAACACTGAAAGACCTGCCAGATCCTGCGACTTTTTAAAATATAACGGTTGCGACAATTTTTCATCTTAACTTGGACGATTTTTCGTCAATTATATATATCAGATATCTCTTCTCAAAATTATTGGTGGTAATTGATTAAAAAAATAACAAAATCTGGCAACACTGAAGACATAAAAACACATGTTCAGTGTTGCCAGCTGTAGAAATTTGTAGGTATGCGTAGGGATTTTTAGCAGTCTTCTTCAGCATGGTAGGAACGAAGTAGGGATTTTTTTAGATACCTTTCTCCCTAAGATATCCTGAAGATTACATCCTATGGACATCCTAAGCACTAAAGTAGGGACTTTTATCACCATAGTAGGGACATTTCTAGTAGCTGTGCATATAGGGACATGGCAAAATCTGAGATGGCGACACTGCATATGTTGCTTCAGAGCAACCTTGTCAAGTAGAATGTAAAATCAAATCGTGGAATTTAAAAACTTACTTCCTAATTATTTTAATTACAATAATTAATTTATAATTACTAATATTATTATACTTGTAACAGATTAAAAACCTATATTTAAGGATTGTAAATGCGCTTATTTATCTATATTTAGGAACGCTTATTTAGGCTTGGCAATTTGTCTTTTCCTTACTGTAGCTGGCTGTCTGGCAGTTGGAATTATTACATATATTAATGACTATGATCCTACTATCTTAGTGTCTACTGCTAATCTCCCGTAAGTTGCAATTTATTTTATATTTTTGAATTTTTGATTTATTTTAAGGAGATTAAATTGATGATAATTTTAAATGTTTAAATTAATTTTTGTTAATTAATTGCATTTGTCAATCATTATAAACTGTTCAAATAAATAAATAAAAATCTGGGAATTATTATTTTCTTACTCATATATGGTAGAAGAAGTGTTGTTTGTTTTGGGATTAAATTTTCCGAAATTGAGTTTTTATTGCATGTACACCTTTTCAGGTCCCCTGAATCCGAAAACAGGTTTTTAGCGGTTTGTCTATGTGTCTTTTAACCTTTTCAGGGACAAAGAAATATCACTCATTTAAAATAAATTACCACTAAAATTTACGAATAAATCTAAAACAGAAGAGATAAATGTAGTTTTTCCTCTGTATTATAAAAGTAAAACTTTGTGAAAAAATTTTGAAATGAGTTTTTGCAGTTGGGAAGTAAAATTAATACATCCCACTGCCCCTAAAAAGGTCATCAGCATAATTTAAGAACAAAATATTAGTAGGAAGTGTGAACTCAGTATTCTGAATCTGTATCATAATACATGAAACTGTTTATCAGTATCGGACGAATGGGTCGTGTAAAAGCATCTACAAAATATTCAAATACATTAAGTGTATAGGCGAACTTACATTCTTGTAGATACAAATTAACATATTTATAGCTTGCATTAAACAAAATAAAATTGACATTCATTGTTTATACGCACAAAAGCATGCTTTACATAAAATATGAAATGAAAAATATTTATCCTTCGTTTACAGGGCTACACAAAAGAATTGCTATATAATAGTGCTATGTTTGAAAACGGCTTGAAATACATTTCAGGTCGTGTCACGCATTTTTTCTTTGTGATGTGCTGAGTTTAAGGGCAGTATTTGGTATATTTGTATAATTTATAGATAATATACAGGGTTATTCAAAATTAGTACAATAAATTTCAGAGAGTAGAGCGGAGGACAATACTCTGTGTAATTTAAAATAAATTTTAAATTTAATAACAGCATAAAATGTTTTGTAATTGTAGCTACAATATTGTAGCTACAGAAACAGGAGTTGAAAAGGGGGTAGTCAAGTCCTCATAAAGTGTTTTCCCTGATAGCATTGATCGTATTTAACTTGGCTTTTCATAGACATATCAAAATTTGCTCGAGTAAAAAAAAAAAGAAAAAATGGACATGTCGTTTCGAGCAGTATTTAAGTCTGGTTTACTGTGAGAAAAATTTCACCGAAAACTGATATCGAATGCATTACAACTCACGTGAAAATTCGATGAAAATTATGTTTTCCATAGGATTTTGACGGAATTAGTTTCTAAATTTCGTTGAATTCCGACCATCGGATTCAACTTTTACCGATAAGACATCGTAGATGAATTCCCAGTGATATTTATCCTTCGATGAGAAACCATTCAATGACCGACTACATTTTGCTGCTAGGATTTCTTCAAATAAAACTGTTTGAATTATAGCTTAAAAATACTAGAAATGTTCAGTCACACTACCACTGATTTTGCAACTTAAACTGCAATAATATGTTTATAGTATTTTAGGGTAAGAGTAATTCAAAGTGTGAATGCTATACCAAATTATTTGCCTTAAGATTTATTCAAAATTACAGTGAAAAGTAAACTAGAATATTAAAAAATCCTTTTTACACAAATATTTTAAAGGCTAATATTATTTTAATTAATTATTGATGGGAGTATATAAAAGAATTGCATTAGCTGAAGAAGAATCTTATTTATTATTATTATTATTGAGAAACAAAACTTAAAAAAATATAAATAAAAGAATAGAATAAAGATTGAGAATAGTCATCATTTAGTTTAACTGAAAGTTCAGGTATGTTTACAGACATTTTCAGAATTTAACTCTTTACAGCGAACTACCCTTTAAAGTTGGAATTTCAACAACAAAAGTTGTAGGCTATCTACTTAGGTCTAAAGGAGTACACAGGTGTAATTTTGTAAAGATAGTACTTACCGTTTTGAATCTGTGGGTGTTCCATCAGCGGGAACACTGCGCCACTAGAGCTCTGAAAAGTGCGTCTAAGAGCATCGCAGTGAAGCGCGTTAATGAGTAGAAGATTTTGCCTATGAATTAAAAAACACTGTATTATACCTGTGTAATAGATTTAGCATGACCCATGGTGTATCACGGGGAGGCCTGCTACTCTACACCCCATTCCCCCCTCCCCCCCCCAAAAAAAAAAAAAATCTTGGTTATATGATTTTTTATGAAATAATTTGATATTTACAGTTAGTATACATATATACAAGTCCTATGTGCAAAAATATTTAGTCTATTTTTTAGCTTCATGAAATTTTTGGAAGCACGTCACACTCTTTTGGTAAAAGCACAAACCAACATTGCAGGTTTTGCACATGAAACTAGTTTTGTGCATTTTTTTTTTTTTTTTTTTTTATAAGCAACCAACCCTCCCTCACATCATCTGATAGCTTGACGTCATTTCCTCCAAACAGAGCACGTAAACACAGCTGTCTTCTCTCATCATTGTTTTCCATTGCATAATATGAAAAGCGCTAGTGTCGTAGTGTTCCAGCAGATGGAACACCTTATTTTATTCAACGATTCCTCGTATGTTTCCTGTATAAAAAATTAAAAATAATTTAGAATAAATAATTTAGAGTACAGCCAACGATATAACATAGAAATCTTTTTTCAAGCAATCTTTTTTTTTATCACAGAAAAATATACAAAATTTCTTGTAAATACGAGGATTTAAAATAACGCGTCCCAGCTAAATATCATGGATTGTCTTGTGTAGTGATGCCATCTATAGATGAAAAGGAAAGTTCAAAGTAAAAAATAAACCTATTTTTATGCATTTGCAATTGAGTTTAACGGTTGGAGAAGCTAGCGAAGTTAGGTGTTCCATGTAGTGGAACACTGAACGGCAAAGGGTTAATAAATCTTGTGTTGAATTTTGATTTCAAACTGTGTTTGGTATAGTATAGGGTGATTATAAATAAACAGCATCCTTCAGCTAAAACTGGCGAACGGATTGCCACCAAATCGGTTAGAAGGCGATTCAAGATCTGTACTGAAGACATTGTAAATAACAAGTTAAAAAAATATTACCAAGCAGCTCTTATTTGCATGGAAAAATAGCAAATTTAATGAATGGAACGCCCCATATAAGGCAAAAAACAAATCAATAAATGTATGTTTATGCAATCCGCATAAGTCATTTCTATCACATACTTTTTTTTTTTTTTGGTGAACATTGTTAAGTTTTGGGGCTCAATTCATGAATCGTCTACATATGAAATTTGGTTACAATTTGCTTGTCGCCGCCAGTTTTAGCTAGGGTAAGTGCTCCAGTTATTGACACTTTTAGAGTAATTTCTGATGTTTTTAATGTTTTAGTCATCAGAAACTATTTTTGGAAATCTTAAGTTGATATACATTGGAAGAAAGACTTTCAGAACCACACATATGTTAAAATATATGCATTTGATAATAATAATAATAATTATTTTTTTAATAAATTTTTATTTTATACTCACTCAATGTTGCAGTAATTGACACTGCCAGTTTTTCATTTTACCAGTAATTGGTCCCCTATGCTCCAGTGTTTGACACTGATAGTTTTTCATTTTACCAGTAATAGGCACCCTATCCTCCAGTGTTTGACATACAATGTTAAAATTCTGATGTGTAAATCATTTGCTTTTATTTTTTTCTTATTTATTAATTATTTCGGGAAGACGTCAATTACTAGAGCATGTCAGTCACTGGAGCACTTACCCTACACGCTGCTATTTAATTATAATTGCCCTGTACTACGCTAAAAACAGTTTCAAAGGAAAAGGGAAAATCATTTTCTAAGATTTCGTATTGCTATTGCAGTTTTTCTTACACTCTCAGAAATAATATACTCAATTTTGGCGATTCAGACATCCTCGGGCTTAATTTCATTGTTTTTGACAACCATTTCGTCAAGCGATCACGTGAGGAAACGTGAGCTCTCAAATATTTGACGAAACTGTTTACTCACAATAGCATGTGCTAGCTTTCATTACCGCCATATTGGTTTTTTTCATGTGTTGTTTCGACTTTACGTTACAATGACTTTTATTTTCCGGCCTGGTGGTTCGGTCGGTAGGGCATGCCTTCTGGATTCCAAGGTCTCGGTTTCGAATCCCGGTGCGGACATGAATATTCGTGACGTCCTATGTCTGCAAAATATTGTGTGCGCTTGTTTCTGTGGATTTCTGTAAAAATACGGATCAATTGAGACATAAGTCATTGTAATTATAGGTCTCAAAGCTGTCAAATAAATGTCCAAATGATTTTTATTTGTTTGCTCTGTTTTATTTATATTTTCATTAAATATAATTAGGATTTAATGTCTAAAACAACGAACTTGCAGGTAATTTTATAATTTTATAATTTGTATTTTATTCTGTGTCACGAAACTAGGATGAAAAAAATGTATCTTTACTTTTGACGAAATTCGTATGTTCAAACAAGTGACGAAAGTAATTTTCTCAATTTAACGAAATATTCGCTCAGAGTATTTCCCTGGAAACGGTTTCGTGAAAATTACAGAAAATTTCCTGAAATTTGAGTATCCATTTCTGAGAGTGTAGTTACGTTATTAAGTTTGAAAAATTTGCTTCTCACCTAAAAAATAAATAAATACAATATGGATGGAAAAGGAAAAGGGGGAAAATATTCGTTTCATTTTTCTTTTATTTTCTTGCTTCCTTTTTTCTTTTTTTTCATATATTTTTTGGAACTGTAAATGAAATGGTCATAACAAAAATTTACGATAATCTCAAATTAACCATACTTATTTTATCCATTTATTCAAATTCTGAAATTTGAGGCGTACATCTTTTACAGAATGGCTTACAATATCGTTGAGGATATCCACATCAAAACTTATACTTACTTCGGGCCTTACTGCATTGGTGCTGTGACGGCTTATTGCCTGTTAAGAAAACCAAAAGTTAAAATTGGAACAGTAAGACTTTTCATTTTTAAATTAAGATTCCTAATTTTGCTGTTTTGTGTTTTTCTTGTGTAGTTTTCGTATTATTTCTGGCGTTGTTTTTTGTTTTATTTGCAGGTGTCTCGAATAATTGGTTGGTGTTGCGCATTTGTCTTGGGCGTATCTTCACTCTACGGAATCCATCCGTGGAATATAGGTCGATTTCCTGCGCCCGAAGTAACCGCCGTCTATGCAGCCATGCATCGCACTACATTTATTATGGCCCTTGCGTGGGTAGCATTTGACAGCATAACTCAAAATTCAGGTAATTAATTGCTCGAACTGATAACAATATCTTTATTAAGATTAAAAACTATTAAAAGTTTAAAATTAGAAAACATTTCGCGTGTATATATAATATATAAAAAGTAACAAACCACTTTAAAACACGTAGATAAAATATTTTTATTAAAAACGACACAAAGCTTTTCGCCATTATAACAAAGCATCATCAGGTGTAATTGCGTTACATAGAACCAGCAATATATAAACAAGAGAAGTTCAAAAGGTTTAAAGTTACGGTTACAATAAAAAAAATTTAAAGTTACGGTTACAATAAAAAATTTTTCATTTCAATATCATTTTCAGTATTTTTTTTTCCTCTATGAGCACAACGCGTGCCATATTTTATGAAGTGATGCAGCATCCTTGGAGTTAATAACTTTATTGCACTTGATAATATTCACTGATTATGTCATTAGCAGGTCTTGAAAGTCGTGAGGGGCTGAAATAACTTCGGACTGGGTCCACAGAGGAATAGCTTCAGGGTGCTCGTAAAGAAAGTCTACTAGAATTGAACTTTTTTTCTCTTTAACACTACGAATGTGTTCAAATAATTAAGCAAGAATTACTGAACACATTCGTAATGTTAAAGAGAAAGAAGTTCAATTCTAGTAGACTTTCTTTACGAGCACCCTGAAGCTATTCCTCTGTGGACCCAGTCCGAAGTTATTTCAGCCCCTCGCGACTTTCAAGACCTGCTAATGACAGAATCAGTGAATATTATCAAGTACAATAAAGTTATTAACTCCAAGGATGCTGCATCACTTCATAAAATATGGCACTCGTTGAATATGTCACTCGTTGGCACTCATAGAGAAAAAATATATATATACTGAAAATTATATTGAAATGAAAATTTTTTTATTGTAACCGTAACTTTAAACCGTTTGAACTTCTCTTGTTTATATATTGCTGGTTCTATGTAACGCAATTACACCTGATGATGCTATTGTTATAATGGCGAAAAGCTTTGTGTCGTTTTTAATAAAAATATTTTATCTACGTGTTTTAAAGTGGTTTGTTACTTTTTATATATAATATCTTTATTATTGTTGCTTCCTGGGTAGAGACAGATTAACGCTATCCTTTATGAACTAAAATTATTATATATTTTATTCTAAGGCAAATAACAAAAGTTGTGTTACCTTGTTTTAGTTTTATAGCCAAGTCGTCAGTCGCAGCTTCTCTTATTAGTTAGAATTCCTTTTTAATTTAATTTTAACTTTATTATTATTGCTTGCTATACAGCGACAGGCTTACGATAGTCGTTATAAACTAAAATTATTATATATATCACTCTGAATATGAGTGATGATAAGTTGATTTATCCTTTTTTATTTCCATGGCCAAGTTATCAACAGCAACTTCTCTCCTTATTTGCAATTCCTTATTGATTTTACAACAACTTTATTATTATTATTATTATTATTATTATTATTATTATTATTATTTATTTATTTATTTATTATTATTATTATTATTTTCTTTTTTTTTTTTTACTTTCTGGGTAGCGACAAGTTAACGTCAGTCTTTTTAAATTGGAGCACGGTATCATATTATTCTCCTTGAATCAATCATCACACCCTAATCAATATCATAAATTTGATAATAATATTTTTTGCGCTGTCGTAATAAAATTAATTTTTATGCTTCTAATGAAAATTAGATTTAAAACAACAAAATAATCTAAAAATAAATGTAGAATTCTTTCTCTGTGTGCATGATTAAATGCTAGATAAGTTGATCAAATGAGTCCTTAAAAGTTCATTAATGAATGATGATAATGTTTTTAAATTCGACCAGATAGTTATGCTAACACGAACTTCCGTTGATGAATCTATTCGAAGATTTTAAGTTACTTCTCCAATCTAAAGCTTTCTAGCTTTTGATTAACTAAGAGTAACAGTGTAGTAAAATTATCATCACAAATTATTGTCTATAACCGTTTGATGTACTAAGTAATATATTGTGGCGTAATTTCTTAACAGAAAAAATAAAATCCACTTATTAAGTACCACCGTTTGTTCTAAGAAGTACTGATATTTTACTTTTAAAAGCAAAATTAAAATTCAACCTTTGACTATCACCGTTAAATGTAAGAAGTACAGTCGGTAACAAAAGTGTCCGAACACTAGCAAAAATTCCTATGTAAAAAATAGTACACTTCATACGGTTTTGTTAAATAAATCCTTGTCGAATCCTGTTCTTAGTCAGTCTAAGAACAGGATTCGATAAGGATTTATTTAACAAAACCTCATGAAGTGTACTCGTTTTTCATAAGAATTTTTGCTAGTGTTCGGACACTTTAGTTACCGACTGTACTACTGCTACTTTTTTTTCTTCTAAATTAACATTCAACAACTGACTATTGTCATTTGATGTAAGAAGTATTATTATGTTTTTCCCCCCCTCAAAATCAAAATTCAATATTGATTATTTCCGTTTGATGTGAAAAGTATTACTACAATATTATTGAAATCTAAAATTAAAATTCAATTATTGATTATCGTCGTTTGATGTAAAAAGAACTGGAACATTATTTCTAAATTGAAAAAATAAAATTCAATTATTGACTATCACCGCTTCATTTAAGAAGTAATTATTATGACATTATTTCTTAAAAACAAAATTAAATCTCAGTTGATGTCTATTAAAGTTTGATGCAAAAAGTATACAGTTATGCTATTTCTTTTACATTTTTTTCATTAGCAAAATTAGAGGCTACAAGATACTACGTTAAAATTTTAAAAAGTTAAAATGATTTTTGTTAAAAAATATACTCATCTATTTATATGTCATGTTTCTTTAGTATATTTAAGTTAAAATATATTTCTTGAAAGATATGTCTGTCAGTTTTAGATTTACGCATTAGTCAAATCGTAATGACATTCTATGATTGTAAGCAATTATACATGCTATGATTGTAGAAGTCAATAGAATGGGAATTTATACCAATTTCGCTTTTTAAATTTAAATAAAAAAATATCCGTATATTTTACTGGAAAATCCTGTAAATTTCAACGGGAAAAATTTGTAAATCAAAAGCACAGTTAAAGTCATAAAATTGCATCAATGACATACATTTTACGAAAAAATCCTGTAAAATCAAACAGGTTTTCCGTTAAAGGTACTGCTTTGCCCTGTATAATTTAACGGAGAAATACTGGCACCCCAGCTACCAGTTTTTTCCCGTAGTTTTGCCAGTTTATTTTTTGCAAAATATCCATTTTTTTTTTTCTTTTTAATTGCATGGAAAATTAAAAAAATAATTGTCAAATAACCTAACTTATCCACTTTTAATCCACATCCCTACATGTATTCCAAAAATTCTAGAAATAATTTGTTGTATATCGTCACAATATAATTTGAGTTGAGGAAAAAAAAGAGAGAGAGAGAGAGTTTAATTAAAAAAGTTTGTTTTTTATTTGATTTTTTTTTTTTGTGTGTGTGTTTTTCTAAAAAAAATTTCGGTAGGATATAATTTTATTCAAATTTATCTCATTTAAATAAACATTACCTGTTATCTTTTCATTCTATTCCAGGTCTTGTGGCTTCTTTTCTGAAATTTCGCCCATTTGTCCTGATGAGTCGCCTAACGTTCATGACATATTTGGCACAAGGTCCCGTCATCTGGACTCGGTATGGTTCCTTAAAAGAACGTGTTTTCTACAGCCACTTCAACATGGTAAATCTTGTTTATATGAAAACTTTATATTAGAAACCAATATTTATATATGTATTACAAATACAATATTGAAAATTGTGATAAAATTCCCTTCAGTAAAAATTTTACAATTTTATAAAATACTTTTATCTTTACAGTTATATGAATACATGGGTAACCTTATACTATCACTAGCAATTGCATTTGGAGGACATATGCTGGTTGAAGCTCCTTTTGCGAATTTGGAACGCCTATTATTTTCCAATAGGCGATCATCATCTGACAGTGCACCATCTGATGTACTCTGTCAGGTGAAAACAGCTCAACCCAACTCAGAAGAAGAAAAAGAACACACTCAGCTACCAGCTAAGACAAATTAAAAAGATGCCATGCTACTATTAAATTATTTTGTAGATATTATAAATAACTTATCCCTCCGAACTTTTGTATATGTGTATTTCAATGAATATTTTATAATTTCTTGTAAGCTCTAAAAAAAGACAAAATTGGCGATTACATAGTAAAGATTAGTTGTACGTTGTAATTTTCTAATATTAAGAATATACAGAAGAAAATTGGATATTAAAGTTTCATACACAGTTAAAAATGAAGTTCGGCGTAAAAAAAAAAAAAAAAAAAAAAAAAAAAGCCAATTTAGTTTGTTATTTGCAACCAATATTTTAAGAAAGTCGTGCTTACAATGAAAACGACCTTATTAAAATGGTAAGACTTAGCATGAAAATTATATAAAAAGAATATTGGTTACAAGTAACTCACTTTAAACCGACGCTCTTTTTTTTCGGGAGGGGAGGGGAAACTTTCCGCGATATATTCTCTTATATTTTAGAATTCAATAAAAATACTAAGTTCGTACAATTCTCTCTATCTCTCTCTCTCTCTCTCTCTCTCTCTCTCTCTTACTACTAAAGGGTTCTATTTATTTTCCTAAAACATTTATATGTTATATAAAAAATAGTTGGAAATTTGTCCATAGTGCTTAATTTTAATAGTTGCTGATATCCTTCTGAAGCTGAATTCATTAAATTAATAATTAAAAGAAATTTTTTAGAAATTTTCAATTAGTTTACTCTTTTACTTTATTATTTTCACATATATAAATATTTTTTTAGAGTCCTGGAAATAATTGCAAACATTCTCCCAATTCTTTGGAAGTATATTCCAGGTTTTTTAAATACCTGAATTTTCATATATTAATATGCCACCATTTCGAAAGACATACAAACTGTGCGCATTTACAATCCACGTTCATTTTTTACTCTATTTACAATAATTTAGTTGATTGCAGTAGGGAGATATAGGCAGAAAATTCGATAAGTTTCCAGTATTTTGAGGAAGTACAGATTTGGTGAACCAGCCATTATTTCAAATTTGTTTTATTGGATTAAAAATTGCTCAAACGCATGTTATAAAATTTTGTATACCAAGGCGCACTTAACGTTTGAGAACGAAATAATATTTGCCAAAAGAGAACACATGCTACAGATAACGCACTTAATAACGATTAAACGTAACACGAATAACGTTTAATGGTTATTAAGTGTTATATGTGAATAACACTTAAGTTATTCGTGAGTGTTGTGTTTCACATGTGAATAACATTTAATAAACATTAAACGTTACTAACACGTGAATAGAGAAACCGTACACAGTATTATTGAAGAAAATCATCATCAGCTGCAACAAAAGCCACTATACGATGTCTACACTACCAGCAGGCCATTATGAAATGAGTGGTGAGAATGTTTGGCATGACGTCACAACAGCTAGCTGTCTTCAAACGAAACGTAGCTGTGTAGATACTTTTTAAAGTCATTATCAATCACATTTCAGACGTAATCATCCACAGACCTGCCAATTATGCTAATTTATCCGTATAATAGTGTTAGGTCTTGCTTTTTTTTTTTTTTTTTTTTTTTTTTTTTTTTTTTTCACACCAGTATATTTGTAGAATAACAGTCTTCTTATTTAATCGTGAATTCATACTGCTGAATATTACTCTACAAATTTACTGGTGTGAAAAAGGCGGGGCCTAACGCTATTACGGATATATTAGCATAATTGACAGGTCTACATCCAAAGAAATGACATCAGGAGAGCTGGGAGGAGCTTATGCTTGGAGCAGAGCTCGAAGTCTCGGCCCTTTTTACAGAACACTTTCAAAAATGAAAATTTTTTGGCTTCTTTGCCACCACTATATTCATACAGAAATATTTACTGTGTTTTTATATTAAAGTGTCGTGATTAAATAAGTTAGAGATTATTGCATAAAAACAATGGTACACTGTAAAAAATAAGTCCTGTTTGCTGCCAGAAATTTCTGTAATTAAAGATAAAATTACGTTGTAAAAACGTATTTTTTTTTAAATTACAGAAAATTTCTGGCAGTAAACAGGACTTTTTTTTACAATGTAGCAAAAAAGGCAGAAATTTCTCATCAATGAGAATGTCCTAAAAAAAGGGGGCGGAGACTTCGAGCTGTGTTGGAGTGACATACTCACGAAAATTGGTAAACATCGATTTTTTGATTTATTGAGATAGTTAAACTTCTGAACCAGAGCGATACGGAAAAACATACGACCTGCATCATACAGAAGCAATTCAGGATTTTGAAACCGTGTTTAGAACCAGGATTTCGAACCGTGTTAACATATGTGTAAGAATGCCAGCTTGACGAAACAAATATGAGGCATCATATTGCTTTTACTGCTCAGGATTATCAATGCCCAGTTTCCTCCCGAGAATCCTCGAGACCTTTCCAAATTAAAATTCAATGGCAATTTGGGGCCGCGGTAGCCCAGTCGGTAGAGCGCCGGCCTCGTAATTGGAAGATTGCGGGTTCGGTACTCGAGCCGGCCAAAGACCGTCGTGTACACTTATGGTGGCTGGTGCACGTAAAATCTGTCGTGGCCGCATTGTCCTCCATGTTCCCATCAAAAATTATACCTCTGGGGGGTCACCGAAGCGGGAAAGCCATCCCTTCCGTGGAGGATCAGAATTATGATGGCATGTCTCCGGACCACCTCTTGGGGTGTTGTGTCCCAGACCGTCGCCAATTGCCCATCTGCGCAGCATTAGTGCGACGTAAAACCCAACCATCAATCGATGGCACTTTGGTAAAAGAAATGATGAATTTGAGTGTGCTAGTAATATCCGATAAAATATAAATACCTCTGGCGCTTACCGAAGTGGAGGTGCCATCTCCTTCGCGGTCCACTCAACCTCAATATAATAATGAGTTGCCACATCACCAGTGCCAGTCTCCAGTTTTCTCAGAATATTGATGACGAATGTCAGAGCGAATTTTAAGAAGTTACTGTACCGAAAATAGGTGCGTCTTGCAACCAAGGAGATAATAAAAGCATATGCTTTTTCTTTCGCTTGGAGATTAACCTTGGTTCTTCAGTGTTTATTTGAAATAAACTAGTTGGCATAG
This sequence comes from Salticus scenicus, assembly GCA_963930645.1. Lineage (NCBI taxonomy): Eukaryota > Metazoa > Arthropoda > Arachnida > Araneae > Salticidae > Salticus > Salticus scenicus. Next base: position 119,902,434 of record OZ005660.1, on the reverse strand, counting down.
GTGGACTCTGCTCAGTTCCCCATCATGTGTTTGTTCTCATAAATTTCTAGTACAGGACATATTATATTCATGTTAAGTGAAATGAATTTGACCAAATATGCTTGACACAGTGACAGAATGAAATCCCTGCCTAATAGGCTACCCACTATTCAGTTCGATATATTTATCTTATTCTAATCTATTAATTTATTTTATTGGGGTCAGTTTCGAAGTTCATACTACTACTTCCAATGCAACAATCCCCCAAAATGTATATTTATATGGAATATCACCCACTTTTACTATGTTGATAAAATCTTAAATTTCAAATAACTTACGAAATTTTCCTATTAGAATATTTGTAGTCAATGATGTTCAAACAAGTATCATAAATGTTATTTTGGAGTTGTCTTATATATTTATGATCCTCAAAATGGACATTTATGCTCAACTTTGCTCTATTCTGCCATATTAAGTAAATCGTAAATTTCCAATGACTTACGAAATGTTTAAATTGGAAAATTCATAGTCAAAGATGTTTATGCCAGTATCTTATATAATATTTTAAAATTAGTCTGACAACTTTACAAAAAAATTATCCCTCAAAAGGGACATTTAAGCAAAATTTTCCTCCATTCTGCCTTGTTAATAAATTCATAAATTTTCAATAACTTGTGAAATTTTCAAAGTTGCACGTTTATAGTTAATGTTGTTCATTCCGGCATCAAAACTGATATTTAAACACTGTTCTTACATTTTTACGATAAAAATATTTATTTTCATTCACGTTTGAGTGAAATTTGTCCTATACTCCCATGTTAAAGAAAATCATAAATTTCGAATAACTTCTGAAGTTTTCTAATTAGAATGTTGCAAATGAATAGGGTTCTTTCCAGTATCATAAATAATATTTTAAAACTGGTCCGACCTCTCTGCGATCATACGTTCGTGAGATATCGTGTACGCAGACTAACAAACTAACAGACACCCTACACATGGACAATATGCCCATTTTGATATTTTCGGATTCCTCAAACCAAAAAAAGTGTAAAAAAGTATAAATGAATAAATAAATAAAATAAAATAAAACGAGGTCGAATATTTTCACGATTACCTAAATTCCCCATATCTATAGTATAATGGGGAACTAAAAAGGGGATAAAGAACAATGATATACGTGATAAACAGTGTTATTTAAAATGACTGTTCTCTAATGCGTGCTGCACCCTGGATGAGTAATATGTGAGAGGCAGTAGTTTGATAAATAAACTGGCATAAATGCTCTCCATCAAAACTAAAAATGGTGCATTTTACCATGTTTTTAATAACTTCGATTCTTGTTTGTATGTTTGTTTGTTTGTTTGTCCGGTACAAATCTTGCAATCGAATTTTAACTAACTTCCCTACTAGCTAAACATTTGAAATTTTCACAGTAGCTCACAACTCGATGACAACACAATACTTCGAAGTCCGATTTTCGAATTTTTGATTAGTTTTTTTATAATTAATTAAAGTAGGAAAATAATAACATCTTAATAGCGTTAAAATAGCCATTAAAATATCAGCTACAATTTAATTGTTGCTAAAAAAAATTACGAGTTCATTTTCTTTCGACATAAAAATAAATACGTTTAATTAAACGTGAACATTAAAAAATTAGAAAAGTTAAATTATGCATCTTACAAAAATTGATGTCATTATCATTTAAAAAATTTTATGCATATTGATAAGAGCCCTATGATTCATCAAAAAATTTAAAACATGGTATATAAAAAGTATTTTTTTATCTTATAATTATTTTAAATTAAAAGAACTAGATTTTTGAGGAACGTAACTTTTAAATAATGCATTTATCTTATTTTACTTTATTAAAATTTTATTTATTGAAACTGTCACCGGCATTTTCATATACAAATTTATTGCATGAACTCGATTAATTAAGAATATTTTATTATATTCATTTACTATTTTGTGAAATGTGTCTTATTTATGTTAATGTAATATGATGTTCAAATAATATCTGAATAACTAAGAATATTTTATTATATTAATTTATTATTTTGTAAAGTGTATCTTATTTATGTTAGTGTAATATGATGTTCAAATAATATCTGAATAACTAAGAATATTTTGTTATGTTCATTTGCTATTTTACGAAGTATGTCTTATGTATGTTTTTGTAATATGTATTATGGTGTACAAATTATATTTATAACTCTTGTATAGTTCATTTACACTTTCTTTGTAAATACTCTTGCCATAATATTAGAAATTTTCACATAAGATAGTTGTCATAATTTTAACTTATTTTTATGTTTGTTTGTAATAAAATTATTTATGTAATAGTATAAATATTTTTTATAAATGTTCAAATAAAATATAGATTAAAATTAATTTTTTTACTAATTTCTTCAAACCGCATCGTTATCATAATTACGATCGGATTTTCAATCCACTAATAAATATAAATCTTCTCCCATATTTCACCACAGTATGCTGCTGAGTACTTTGCCCATACAATTAACACAGACTATTTTTCTCAATTTGTTGTTCCATTCTGCTTTATGTAGACTTTCTGTTTATTAGAAGCCCTGTGGCAGAAATTTATTATGCTTTCTGCGACAAGCTTCATCAACACCAAAATCTTGCTGCAGGAATAGTTTGTGAAGATAACATTTACGAATTCAAAATAAATTATTTTAAATAGTAAATAATATTCAGTATAACCAATGTATTTAAATTTTAACTAGGCACAAATGCATATCTATGCACTATTGCAAGAAAATACTCTTTTTTTTTTTTTTCTTTTTTTTTTAAGAAAGGTGAAAATAAATCTATTGATCTTAATTGCTTCAGATTTTTTGTTCACATTAATATACAATATTGTTTATAAAATATTCAATGAATGCAAACTATAAAATGCAGTAACACATCAAAAATAATCTGTAAAAATTTTTAAGGCATTTAAATCATGAAATGTCTAAATTAAACAAATGTTACAAATACTTTTAAAATTTCATTACTTTTTTTTATATTAAATATATATATTTAAATGCACAAATGCACTTATTTCATAAGGTGCAAACCAAACAACATAAAATATAATACAGAACTCCAAATTAAAATACAACAAATTTAAAGTAAAAATTAATATAGAACACTGAATATTATAATGAAATATAAATAATTTACAACATTTATAGTTTTTGAGATTATTAGAAATATGCACCATAACACTCTAATACAGAAGATTCATTTCTTGTATTATATACAAATAGCATTAAGATGTGTATTTGAAATATAAAAAATGTGATTTGACATTAAAGAATTCAGAATGTATAATTATACCATCATTTAAGTACATAAAGTAAAACAGAATACAAGATCTAAGTAATGCTGTCGCACAATTATAGACAAAGCATAGTCAAAACATTTTCATAAAGATTGAGGCAAATGAAATATTTAATTTTTAAGGAAATGTTGAAATCTGAAATGTAACAGATTTCATGGATAAAATCTATAATAGAAAATAATGATTACAGATGAATGAAATAAATAGAAATCAATTAAAAGTAATATTTGATATTGATATCTATACGAATAAGTAAAATAAAAATAAATAAATAAAAGCATTTGCTGTTTAATTAGTATTTGCTCAAAACAACTACTATTAGATAAAATTCCTTTTGCTTACAAAAAAAAAAAAAAAAAAAAAAAAAAAAAATCAACAAAACCTTTGGTTTGATTTTTATTCAAAATAACTATTTAATTTGCAATATTTCAATTAAAAAAATAAACATTTTTTTAAAAATTCAAATGTTTAAAAAATGAAATGAACAAGCTATAGGAACTAATGATAAGAGTATTTTTGTAAAATAAATTAATAATTTTTTTAACGACTTCATATGCTTAAACAACAAAATTTAAAGCTAAGAATTTTAATCACAATTAAAATAATTAATGATTAGTAAAGAAAAAAATTAGAAAAGTTACCAATTTTATAACTTAAGATGCCCATTAGTATTTATTGCTAAGATCTTTTACTACATATAAAATGCTAAATATCAATAAAGTATTTTTACTTTCCGAACACTATAGTGAGGAAAGTATTGTAATCATGTCAAAAATCCGAATTCGAGATTTTGATGTTTCTATACGTTTTGAGGTCCCCTGAGTCCGTTTTCACTATTTTTACGATGATGTATGTATGTGTGTGTGTATGTGTGTATGTGTGTATGTGTGTATGTCTGTGAACACGCTAGCGTCTAAAGGCTTTGTTCGATTAACCTGAATGTTGGTACGTATATTGTAAGTCACCATAGTACGAACCCTATAGATTTTGGTGAATCTAGCACTTATAGTTTTTTTACAGGGACACAAAGAAAAATTCTTTATCATTATGGCCTATGGGACCAAAATCTTAAAAGTGCGATAGCATCTAAACGCCTTATTCAATTGAGCAAAAATTTTATACCCATATTATAGGTCACAGATACTCAATCTGTATAGATTTTGGAGAATCTAGCACTTATAGTTTTTTTACAGGGACACAAAGAAAAATTCTTTATCATTAAGGCCAATGGGGCCAAATTTTTAAAAGTGTGATAGCGTCTAAACGCCTTATTAATCTGAGCAAAAAAATTGTACACATGTTATAGGTCGCATTTGCACCAACTGTATAGATTTTGGTGAATCTAGCACTACAGTTTTTTTACAGGGACACAAAGAAAAATTCTTTATCATTATGGCGTATGAGACCAAATTTTTAAAAGTGCGATAGCATCTAAACGCCTTATTCAATTGAGCTGAAAATTTGTATGAATATTATAAATCACTGTTGCACTAACTATAAGCATTTTGGTGAATCTAGCATCTATAGATTTTTACAGGGACAAAACGAAAAATTCTTTATCATTATGATCTAAGGGCTCAAAGTTCAGTAGCGTTAAATAAAACCTCGTGTGATATATGGAGAAAAAAACACTCTATTATGGTTTTCTCTCTTTTGTTTGTTTAGCAATTCCTCTTTCTTTATTTTATCTACAAAACTGTTAGTTACTCAATGTTCGGAAAGTTGAGTGGAGTCACTCCAGATTTTTTTAATTAATTTCTTAATTTTCTATTTTTTCAAGCTTCATTTTTTTATTTTGCGTATAACTACAGACGTTACAAATTTTCCCATAGTCTTATTTCTGTATATATTTGGGAAATGTATTGCATAGTTTGAGCCAAACATTTAAATTAATGCGGCTTTAAAAAAATTACGTGTATTTACTACCACGACGTATGCACGTTTCGTATACATTAAAGAAAAAAATCTGTAGTGACTCCGCTCGACTTTCCAAACATTGAGTAATTAACGGTTTTGCAGATAAAGTAAAGAAAAAAATCTATAGTGACTCCGCTCGACTTTCCAAACATTGAGTAATTAACGGTTTTGCAGATAAAGTAAAGTAAGAGGAGTTGTTAAATAAACAAAAGAAAAAATTATAATAGGGTGTTTGAGTATTTTTCTTTGTATAGTACACGATGTTCAACTTAACGCTATTTTACCAAACACATAGATCATAATGATAAAGAATAATTCATTGTGTCCCTGTAAAAACCTACAAATGCTAGATTAACCAAAATGCTTAGAGTTAGTGCAACAGTGACTTACAATATTTATATAAATTTTCAGCTCCATCGGATAAAGCATTTAGACGCTATCGCACTTTAAAAGTTTGAACCCATATGCCCCAATTATAAAGAAATCTGCATTTTGTCCATGTAAAAAGAACCATAAGTGCTAGATTCTCTAAATTTCATAAAGTTCGCGTGACGGTGACGTATAACATGTATATAAATTTTCAGTTAATTTGAATAAGGAGTTTAGTCGCTGTCGCACTTTAAATAATTTAAGCCTGTAGGTCTTGATGATGAGCAAATTTTAATTATGTCCCCGTAAAACTCGTTAAGTGCTAGAGTCACCAGAATCCATACAGTTTGTGTGATGGTGACCTATAACACGTACATAAGTTTTCCACTAAAACGGATAAGGTATTTAGATGTTATCGTACTTTAAATAATTTTACCCCATGCGTCATAATGATACAGAATTATTTGTTGTGTCCCTGTAAAAAAAAACTAGAAGCGCTAGATTGACCAAAACCTATAAAGATCGTGACACTGTGACCTATAATATGTGTGTAATTTTTTTGTTCAATTGAATAAGGCATTTAGACGGTATCGCACTTTTTAAAATTTGGTCCCATAGGTCATAATGTAAAGAATTTTTCTTTGTATCCCTGTAAAAAAACTATAAGAGCTAAATTCACCAAACTCTATGCAGTTCAAGCAACTATTACTTATAATATGTATATAAATTATTTTCTCAGTTTAATAAGGCACTTTGACGCTATCTCACTTTTTAAAATTTGGTCCCATAGGCCATAATAATAAAGAATTTTTTTTTGTCCCTGTAAAAAAACTATAAGTGCCAGATTCTCCAAACTCTATACAGATTGAGTAACTGTGACCTATGTGTATATTTTGTTTGCTCAATTGAATAAGGCATTTAGATGCTATCGCACTTCTGAGATTTTGGTCCCATAGACCATAATGATAAAGAATTTTTCTTTGTGTCCCAGTAAAAAAAACTATAAATGCTAGATTCACCAAAATCAATAGGGTTCGTACTATGGTGACTTACAATATACGCACCAACTTTGAGCTTATTCGAACAAAGCGTTTAGACGCTAGCGTGTTCACTCCCAGACATACACATACACACATGCATACATCATCGTATAAATAGTGAAAACGGATTCAGGAGACCTCGAAACTTATAGAAACATCAAAATCTCGAATTCGGATTTTTGACATGATATCAATACTTTCCTCACTATAGTGTTCAGAAAGTAAAAATTACTAGATACAACTAATTTGTCGTGCGTAAATCAGAAAATGTATGAAAATCGGTACAACAGCAACGATGCACTTGAAAAAAAAAAAAATCACTGGATGCAGTTTTTTTTTTGTTATGCATGAATCTGAAAATGCGTGAAATATGAAATTCTGAAAATTGTCGCAAAGCCACATTCTTTCGAAAAAAACATCGTTTTGCAATGCAATAAATACACACGACACGAGCGGCAGGCGCGGCGCGAAAACAAAGTTTGAAGACACGAAAATGAAGTTCCGATGTGAAGAGGTTACCAGTGAAAAGTTTCGATACACCGAATCATATCTCCGCATCACGAATCGCTAATGCATGCCGTATCAAAGCTAACCCAAGTGAGTTACATCCGCTTTATCTCCTCTCCTTATTCAGGATTGATGCGATCGTATCTGCAGAAACGAAAATTTGTTTTGCAGAACAGTTTATAAACCATTCTTTGAGTTTCTGTCTCTCTGTCCCTCTCTCTCTCCCCCCCCCTCTCTTTCCCTCTCCCCCCTCTCTCTTTTAACACAATGACAAAATTTATTTGACTTAAGTAAAATCTTTCTGCAAGAACATTTCTGTTTCTGCGACATTGTCGCCGTGTTTCTGCCACGGGGATTAGAAGTTCCTGCGATACCACTCTACATATTGCCTTGATTACCAGGAGTGTACTCAATATATTTCTATATATATATTTCTATATATATATATATATATATATATATATATATATATATATATATATACATATATATATATATTTCTCGGTGATGTCAAAAACTTTTGTCTGACCTCCCTCTCTTTCCTTAATGTTCCATGGCAAAAATAGTCCCATTTTAAGTATTCATTTTTCTTTTTTAAACTCATTAAAATATAGTATTTAGAGAAGCAGACAAAGTCTATTAGTATCTTAAAAAAATACATTATAAAATTTCTATATTGTATCATAAAATATATCAAAAATATATTACCAAAAAATTTACTTAAACTTCTTTTCAATGCTCTGTGAATCATTTTTTACTTCTGTGTACTGAAGATATCATTGAGAATTTTTCTTTTCTTTCTTTCTTTTTTTTTTTTTTTTTTTTTTTTTTTTTTTTTTGTTATATTGCCGTTCCAAGTTTAGTTTTAACTTTAAGTATCGATATTTTCAAAACTTTGGATTGCAAAACGACACGTCATCAAATTTCTTTAGGCACTTTTCTATTGCTTTTGCTCAGTAGCATGTCTTCATCCGCACACTGACTAGGTTTATCTTTTCTCTAACCTTTGCAAACTAATGTATACTTTCCAAAGGTATCTCCATTCACTGTGTAGTCGTTAGGCGAGGAAGGCAAATTTTATGATAATTGAAAAGACAGACAGGATATCATAAGACAAGCAAAGTATCCATCCAGACAATATCATGGAAGATGTTTCGTCCCGTAGTTTCATGCAACTCACTTCTACTTACAAAAAAAAAAAAAAAAAAAAAAAAAAAACATAGGAAGATACAAATTCCAGTCAGTTTGATTTCTAGAAATGAACAGAGACAGATACGAATGATTCAGAAGAGCTCGATTAAAACTCTGTACTATGCCATCAGAATCAGGATGCAAGGATGTCTTTCGAGTTTTTATATGCTATGACATCTAAAAAATTCATTAAAAGTGCCAATTTGAAATTATCAACTTTGGTCTGAATGAAGAATTCCAATCTTGTACAAAGATACACGCAGCAGTTAATACCTCTTGTTATGGTATGGATATTTTCAGGACATTTTCTTGAAGTAATCCAACATCATATGGATACGATGATTTCTTTAAAAACCTGAGGTAAAAGTTCTAGTACATCCAAAGGGGAAATGGAATGGGGAGAACCACTAGCTGCTACTTAGTGTATATAATCACCATTTTCCGGGGACATTTCTCAATTTTGACCATCTGCCCCCCCCCCCCCCCCAAAAAAAAAAAAAAAAAAAAAAAAAAAAATGTTTGGGGATCATATTTTCTGTCGTCTTACCGTAAATGTCTCGAATTTAAAAAAAAAAAAAAAAAAAAAAAAAAAAAAAAAAATCTTAAATGTTCAAAAATTTTGTTACTTTACGCTTTTTGTTTTCTTTTGGAAAGTTTCATTATCCCCTATTTCAATTGCAAATGGTTAATAAAACTATATTTCTACTCATATGAACATAGAAAAATATGAAAAAGCTTCTGCAGATGTCTCGATGTAACACAGTCTTCAATGAAAGTATTTCTAGCAGTCAATAACTTGAAGGAATATTAAGACAAGATGACATGTCCGGAGAAATATGAAGTCAAACTCATAACTTCAAAAGCAAATATGTAACATGGTTATATAAGAAATTCTGCATTGTTATTGTAAAATTATGTAATATGGATTATTCGAGATGAAAGTCATTGTAAATATAGGTCACAATGAATAAAATAACACAGTACTAGCTAATGTTTTGGTAGACTCAAGATAGCTGCGACAACCATCTTGAGTAGCCAACTGTAAACTTCATCTCTTGCATACCCTCCTTTATATGTTGTCCTGCATACTGATGTACCTAATGCTCCTATATATACGAGCTGATGCATCAGACATTTTGTTGCCTTAGGGTTGCCACATGTATCCAGCATTTCCTTAGATAAACAAACGGCAACCATTATTTCTATCATCTTGTATTACTTTGGAGTTACTTTTTTAATCATGTTCATAATTTTAGCTCGGTAAATTATTATATAAGAGATTGTTTAGTGAAAAATTTCTATAATCACTCAAGAAAATAACATAAAATGTTCAGATTTCCATAAGATAACTTAGGAAGAATAAAATAATATAACTTTTATTTACTTATATTTTTCTCTGTGTTTTTTACATGTTCAAATGTAAAAATACAAAGAATGTGCTATTTTAATCATAATATTTATGTTAATAACCATAAATTAATTAAAGAAGACCTTTTATTACTGTGCGTTTGAGATTTGGCGACATTTTCTGGGGTCGCCAAAGTTGTTTCATTTCCGTGTCGTAATTACATTTATTTTAAGGTTCGTTTTTTTAAATGAATAGTATATGCAAGAAATAGCAGAAAAAGCAAGTAAATAAATAAAGATTTTTTCACTTTTAGACAATAAGCACATTTTTTTTTTTTTTTTTTTTTTCCCAAAAAGTTATGATTTGTATTTGAAACAGACAGAAATAGTCCTAAGAACACATCTTATTCCCAGTACACCCACAAAATATCCTGAGGATGAAAAAACATACCAAGAATGCACTGTTTATAAATGTGTTGTTAGGGATATTACTTGTTGCTCATTGCTCTTGACCGTCTTGGTCGATCGTAGCTTCAGACCAAGATTTCTTAAAATCGCTAGTTAAGCGATAAGGACGCCAAGCGAGAATGCTGCCCTCATCCGAGGCAACAAAATGGCGGCGATGCGCCGGCCTATATATTTTATTTAAGGGGCTCTATGATGTACCGTATGTCAACTCCTCTTATGTCATTCCTCCAAGGTCAATAATGCCAATTTGAAGATTGCTCTGGCTGAAGGTATTTATATTTATCAAAATGGTAAATATGCATAAATTTTCACAGACACTGACTTTTTGAATTGCCTATCCAAAATACTAAAAAAAAGAGTACTTGGTCCAGCATATTCTTGTACCCAAATAAAATATGAGGCCATTGTGGTAAATATTTTTGAACTTTAAACAATGACAGAACTTAGATTAGAACTAGAAAATGTATCATTTTTAATCATATACTGCTCTGACCGTTCGAACCATGGAAATGTTATTTTCAATTATGATCCGATATTATAATTCCGATGAAGGTACAGGCGTTAAGTTTTATAAGTAGAAATATATTCTTATGTATTGCGTAACTCCTTATGTGTATACGTATATTTATTCTATTTTAATCTGGAATTTGAATTACTGTATTAAATGTATAGTGTGCCCCCTTTTAAAGTAAAAATTTTCGCATGCATGACCTCCATTTCGGCATTTAAAATTTGATCACCTTAGACGTAATGGGCAAGAAATAACTGTTATTTTTCGTTATATTACTAAGAGTCCTATAAACGGTTCAAAATCGAGTTGTTCCTTTCCTTTTTTTAACTAAAACTATAGATGAAGCACAAAAGCCCGATACCGATGACTCTTAAAAGACGCCACTGTCTTCAGTCTCCTTTATGAGCTTCTGAACTTCATCTTTCTTAGCAAGAGGTAGTCGTCTTGGGTATTGCTTTATAGACGAATACTCTGCCGTGACAATTCTATGCTGTACAGTTTTGCAGTGTCCGACATCGGTGTGTTACATCTTAAGAAAATGTTCTTGATTTCATTCAATAAATTTCGTACTGACGTCACTTGATTTTCATTCTAGATTTTTAAATTTTCCATTACGGGCTGAAAATGCCTTGGCTGAGCTTTGAATACACTGCTAGGGCGGTTTACGATATAAACTACCATTGCACAAGCCCAAGGTTACTGATGAAGGAATTCTGATTTCCACTTATTTACATAAATGGAAATCAGAATTCCTTCATCAGTAACCTTGGGTTTGTCATCATATAAAGTTTCAGCAGTCTAACAGGGATATTTTCCCTTTCTAACTCTATTAAAAAAGAGGATATAAACAAACCTTTTTATGAAACTAACTTCGGAAAATCACTAACTGCATAGCGATATTTTCCAGAAGGTTCAATGATTTAACTAATCAAACATTCGGATCGTGTAAGAATCATAACCTTTCTATTGCAATTACTTGCATGACTCGAAGCAATTTTCGTTAGTTGTAACCAGAAGAATCGCTTTCCTTTTATTCATATTTCATTTTTCTTTAGATAGACGACAAAGTTGAATTCCAGTAAGAAATCTAATTTCGGATGAGATGCTCTGGTTAGATATACATATGCAATAAGCAATCCCTGTGTTCAAGTGTTCGCGAACCACACTTTAATGTTTCATCCATCTTTGCATGTTCATTAGTAACAGTTTTTAAGAAAATTTAAGAAGCTGTGTAAATAAATTTTTATCGCATATCCTTAGCTATTTTTAATATTGTCGACTAACATCAAGCATGGAATGTCATTTACATATACTTTGATATATAAATCATTCTTCGTTCCAATGAGTGCTAAAATTTTCAAATAATTTAGAAAGGTTTCTTCAAGAAATAGCAGTCTTTTGCTTTTCTCCATAAGACAGTCATTTTCTAGCTTTGCTAATTATTATATTATTATTATTATTATTTTCGTGAGGTAATATCTTTGTAACAGTCACTTTCGGTTAAATTTCCAGCACGTAATTTCAGAAGTACGACGTTCTGATTTGTTCTGGCTGTCATTAAAGGTGCTTTTTAAAACATCCATGGTGGCTTTTGTGGCATTCTTTAAATTACTTTCTCTACTCATTATTCCGCCGTCCTCATTGGTCTTAATGGTTTCGAAATAGATTTAGAAGCATTATATTTCATATTATAGGCTATTGCACCGTTAAGTTCTGTAGAATCTATTAGACATATTGAGCACTGTATTCCTTCATCTGCGATACCATCGACGAAAAATCAAGCAACTAAATTTTCTTTGACATTGAGAGGGCAGTCGAAAGAGGCAAGGTTGACAAGTGTTTCAATATCTGCATCTAAGACTTGCAGACTTTCATTAATTTTTTTTTTCAGCGAGTTTTAATCTCAGTTCTGTAGAAATGCATTAAATGGTTGTCTTAAAATAAGCATTCTAATGTATTTTCCGTAGTCGTCTAGCGGTTAATTATCGATCGAAATATCCTGCAGAACCTCTGCCTTCTAAAAGTAGCAGTCAGTTGAGTTGCTTTTACCATATCACTCCCTCCATTCGTGGAACTGGTTTTGAAAACAGTTTCCGAAGTATCTCTATCAAATGTTAAAACTTCAAGCTAACTCTAAAAGTTATTGTGTATTGGGGCAGTGCTTGGACACAACTATAAAAAATACTTTTTTTTTTCTCACGAGTCTGAATTTTTTCATGAACGCATCTTTTGTAATTTCTTGAGTGGCATCTTTTACTTCCATGAGAACTTACTTCTTATTCATTAATAACTGAGATATGAGTTTATTAAAATATTCTTTCATTCTTTGTATCTGCTCTTGAATTGTCCAACTTCAGATCGCGTCTCTTTGTACGGCTTCTATTTTATTTTTCAGCTCGTCTTGTCTGTCTTTCGTCACATGTCTTAATTCTTCTTGTCCGACTTTCATTTCCTCTTCTCCGGCTCTTACCTCCTCTTGTCCAACTCTAATCTCATCTTGTCGAGCTTTCAACTCTTTTAAACTGGACAGCCAAAGCTTCGATGACACAAGTCTTCAAAAAAAAAAAATATATATATATATATTTTTTAGCTGCATTAAATTTTTTTGGTAAATTTTTAGTTTCCCATCATACTATAGGTATGGGGTGGGGAATTTAGGTAATCGTGAAAATTTTCGACCTCGTGTTTTTGACTTTTTTACAAGTTTTCAGGTGTGAGGAATCCGAAAATGACAAAATTTGTATGGTGTCTGTCTGTAGGGTGTCTGTTAGTCTGTTAGTTTGTTAGTTTGTTAGTCTGTGTACACGATATCTCAAGAACAAATTGTCGCAGAGAGGTCAGATCAGTTTTAAAATATTACTTTCGACACTGGCAAGAACCCTATTCATTTGCAACATTCGATTTTAAAAACTTCGTAAGTTATTAGAAATTTACGATTTTCTTAACATGGGAGAATAGGACAAAAATTCACTTAAACGTGCATTAAATGGAAACTTTTTACTGTAAAAATGTCAGACCAGTTTTGAAATATCAGTTTTGATAACGGAATGAACATCAGTAACTATAAATATGCTACTTTGAAAATTTCGCAAGTTATTGGAAATTTACGAATTTCTTAACATGGCAGTATAGGGCAAAATTTCCACATAAACGTCAATTTTGAGCGATATTTTCATCGAAAAGATGTCAGACTACTTTTGAAATATTATTTAGGACACTGGCATGAATATTAATGACTATGAATTTTCAAATATAAAAATTTAGTAAGTTATTGGAAATTTACGAATTTCTTAACATGGCAGAATAGAGCAAAATTTCACATAAACGTCAATTTTTAGCGATATTTTCATCGTAAAGATGTCAAACCACTTTCGAAATATTATTTGGGTTACTGGCATGAAAATCATAGACTATGATTTTTCCAATTTAAAAAATTCGTAAGTTATTTGGAATTTATGATTTACTTAACATGTCAGAATAAGGCAAAATTGAGCATAAACTTCCATTTTGAGGATCGTAAATACGTTAGACAACTTCAAAATTACATTTAAGATATTTTTTTGAACATGATTGAATACAAATATTCTAATAGGAAAATTTCGTAAATTATTCGTAATTTACGATTTTATCAACATAGCGAAATTGTAATTTTTTCATATAAATATGAATTTTGAGGATTATTGCATTGGAAATGGTAACATGAAACATAAACAATGGAATTGACCCCGATAAAATAAATTAATAGATTAGAATAAGATAAATATATCGAAGTGAACGATGGATAGCCTATTAGGCGGGGATTTCTTTCTGTCCCTGTATCCAGCTTTGGTCAAATTCATTTTTTTTTTAACATGATTATAATATGTCTCGCACTAGAAATTTATGAGACCATAAATATGGTGGGGAACTGAGCAGAGTCCACCTATGCCAACTAGTTATTTTTAGGGATACTGAATCCGAAAATGACATCTCTACTTATTACTTTGTCACGAGTATAAATTGAAATGAATTGTCATAAAAAAACATGACTTTGTCTTTTTTTTTTTTTTTTTTTTTTAATAATAGGGCTGTGCAATAAAAATAAAAAGTAATTCTAAATTTTTTACACTAATCTAAACATACTTTTTCTCATATTCAAAAAATCGTTCCTTTATGGTATATTTTGCATTCTATGTTCACTTTTTTTTCCTGTGAAATCTTTTCTTCTTCTTCTTCTTTTTATTATTATTTTTTTTTTTTTGACGTTTCTCCGATCCTCTGAACATACGCTTCCACTTTCATCCTTTCCATTGTATCCCCTGCATTCCCAAAGTTTTAAATTCTGTATTTGTTTTCTTTAGATTTACCCTTAACAACTATTGTTTTAAAGTAAGAAATAATTATTAAATATCGTTTTTCTAATTAAATAAAAAATGCTAGATTTCATATTTTCAAGCAAAACCGAATTAAAGATATACTCTACAAGATAGAATTTTTTTACTGTATTTTTTTCGGTTTTAGTGAGTAAAAATCCATGTAAAACAGAACTTATGTGCAGTATTTTGTTGCGGACCTGTGTGATTTCTTTCATATCCGCCATGCATCTAGTAACATATATTCAGTCAAACTGCCCCTTTTTTGGGCGCAAAATGTTCCGAAAATTTGAACTTTCTTGCATGTAAACAGTAGTTCGTAAATAAGGAGGCAATAGGCTCTTCCCACCTGACGTCAGAGGTCACATGATAGAGGAAAAACAAATAGCCCACGAAGTTTTGTTTATCGATAGCGATTGCTGAAATAACGTATTTTCTATTCTTATTTTTGATCAATCGTATTTAATCCGTGTTATTTTTTTATACATCATCATTTTTAATCCATTTTATATCATTATTTATTATCTTTTGTTTGCCGTATAAATTTACAATCATCATTTAGTTTATATTTGTTATTGATGTTCATAAAGAACATCTTAAATACTCTAATTTTTGGTACTTAAATCAGTGACAGTGCAATATCGTACGGCTTAAATCCATTAAGACCAATAACTAAGTTAATTAACTTGTAACACCTTCATGCAATTTAATTAAATGAAAACCTTTTAAAATTTAAAATTATAATCCTTGAACATTCGACAAGAAAAAGATATTATTTATTGCTAGATCAGTTAACGTAAATATTACACTGGAACATACAAAAATCGATCCTTACAGTTGAAAACAAATAAACACATAAAGTGTTTTTAAAAAATTATTAAAGTTACAAATACAACTATTCTACTGTTTTCAAATGCACAATATTACTTTTATTTTATTTTATATTAAAGATTAACATTTTTGTTTTTAAGAACAATATTTAATTGAATTCGATTATTCGTTTTCCTCTATGACATGACAGAGCAGACGAAACTGGGAAGAGTCCATTTCTAGTCGATGAATATTCTCGAAACAGCCCAAAAAAAAACTGTCATTCATACCACAAAAATCAAATAAGCAATGTTAAACACACCGCAGAGCAAGAATATCGCTGATTCAGAAACAATGATTAACCACTTATACCATAGTCTCTAGCAGACAATTGCTCAGCATAAATACTCAAGCACAACTGATTTCTTCTGTAGTGAGTCTTCTCCTTTTATAGTCTCGGCGATCATCGTCAATTTTTAAACCGATGAATCATTCCGAAAAATTCTAGAAACTTGGCTTTTATTAGAGATAGAGCTTCCAGCTTTTTTGGAAACCCTAAAGTACAATTTTATGTTAAATTTAGTCATCAAGTCATTAAATTAGTCGGCAAGTTTGTTGTCAAATCCAACTTCCACAGAAATCACTAAAGTACTGTTATTTCTAACATGCTTTCAAAACTGTCTTTTATGCTACAGCAATCAAATGCAGTAATTTTCTTTAATCCTTAATTTCAATATATACATGCTAATATAAACTTTTCTATTTTATAAATGCACAAATACCAAGCCATCTCATTAATATTCACTAATTAAAAAAGTAAAATGGTTTTATTATGAGACATTCAATTAAAATACGTATATAAAAACAAGTTTTTAAAAAAGTTTCGAAATATAACCAAAGTTCTTCACCAGTATAAAATTTTTTTCACCAGTATAAAAACATTTTCTAAACATACATACACCTTCAAAGAAACTACTATAGTATAACGGAATATTGCTGTGCTAATACGCATGCTTCATTTTCTGTGTATGGTGTGTTTGTCATCATTCCCGAATAATACTAGAGCAAGAGCTATTGCGTCCACAGTGTTATGAATTTTAATATTTTTAAAATCAGAAATTTGTTCTGTTTCAATAGAATGAGTTACAATTTTAGAACGATGGTCACAATTATCAAACGAACGTCTATGCTATAGACATCTAGAGTTACATTAAAAGAGCGCAGACGCTCGTTTGATAATTGTAACTAACTTTCTAAAATTGTAATTTATACAATGGAAACTGATCATGTTCCTAATTTTGAAAATATTAAAATTCTTAGTGTACTTTTTAAAAGACGGGCCAGATTGCGTTTATTGGTCAAGACGTGCAAAGTTTTCCAAGGTTTTCTCCGAACATCACGTTAATACGGGCTAGGACATCTTGGAAAGTCGCCCAAGAGTGGACACGTCACTCAACAGATAGGTCTACGATTTGTTATGAAAAATGCGTCTGCTTTCGTAGACAATTTTTTGCAAAACGGGGATATGCATAGGTGGAGAAAGTAAGAAGTGGGGATATTAAGGTTGGGTGTTGTTGCTCTAGCCTCTACTGTCGTTTTTTGCACATTCAGACTCATTAGACTAAGACTTATGGCTTAAAGTGTATTTTGAAACTCTATGAATTTTCATACCTGTACCGAGATTTCAGACCGACAACTTAAAACTAATGGCCAGAGCGCTAACAAGTCGGCTACCAGGTGGATGGGAGTAAGGATAGAGAAATCACCTTTCACCTATGAAGGATCAAACTCTTTTACCACAGGTTTTGATTTAAAATATCTCTCCATTTTTTTTTTTTTTTTTTTTTCGCACTAACCCTTTCCGGCACAGAGTAATTCTGCTTATTTAAAATCAACAGCCACCGAAATTCAAGAAGAATATTTGAAGGCAAAAAATAAATGTAGTTTTACCTCTATGTTATAGAAGAAAAACTCTATAAAAAATTTCTGGGATGAGTTTTTGCACTTGAGAATTAAAATTAGGATCTGCAGCTGCAACACTGTGCTGGAAAGGGTTAAAGCTTCTTTGACCAGGCCAAGGGCTAAAAGTGGAATTCAAACCATTATGAACATCAATGCCTTAATCGGAATTCAAACCCGGCAGCTGACTACTGAAGGTCAGAGACATTCGACTAACCATTCGACTATGAGATGCAGTGATGCCAGATGGTCGAAAATTATTTCCCCAAACAGGTCTTCAAATTTCCCCAAATCAGGTTTTTTTTTTTTTTTTCGAAAAAATCCCCAACTTGATTTCTACTAAAAAAGAAAAATAAAAAATTTTTCAAAAAAAAAAAAAAATATCGAGCAGATTTAAATAGATTTAAGCTCAGATTTTTCCCCAAATGAAGGCAATTTTTGAAAAAAATCCCCAAATAACAATAAAACTATTGAAAATCCCTTGTCGTAGGGATAAATCATTACGTTTGCCAGCATTGACAGAAAGTTGAACTCCCCAGATTTGTCCCCAAAAATTTTAGAATTCCCTAAAAAGTCCCTACAAGCATTTGGTCCCCAAAATTGTCCCCAGAAGCCTCAAAAATCCCCAAAATGGGGACAAAATCCCCAATCTGGCATTACTGAGAGATGGACTCTTTAACATGGAAAATCTATTATTAGTCATTATTAGCTTGTTTCACACTAAGACATACTGGCCAACATCCGTATGTTGCCAAATATGCACTAAGATATTATACAAACTTCTAAATTGAACAATTATAACACAAAAATTACTCCCCCCCCCCCCCCCGCCGAAAATAAAAGAAAAGATAAATATTAACGAGTGTGACCTATACAAGCACTTCCGATATTTAAAACTTGACCATATATGCCATAAATCATAACACAGAATTTGTATCCATTAACCAAGACTTCATCAAGTGACTTTATATGCCTGGGATCTTATAACGACGTCCAACTGTATACATTGATTAAATAAAATGTAAAGTCTAGTACTCCATAGTAAGATGGCTCCAACTGGCTTGCTTACCTTACAACTGTTGATATGAATCCCTTTTATTCAGTGAAAAATGAATGAAATCATTGCATCAAAGTGCATACGTTATTAACGTTGCTTGCATTAGCATATTTACTGTATTTTGTTCTAAAGATTAAAAATGGGGTGTACTTATACTTCTTATGAACCCTTGAAATATTTATTTACTTTTTGGAAATGTCATACAGTGAAGTAGACCATTTCGTAAATTCTTATTCATGTTGAATATTTTGACACCTCTGCTAATCATAAAACAAATTTATTTCAGGAATTTAATTAATCTGGAGCAACACTCACACAACTTTCTCTTACCCTATGGTAATTTAGAAACTTTATTATTTTTTTTTAAATATCATGCTTTTTCGCGCACGTGTGTGTTTGTGTGTATGTGGGGGGGGGGGGGGAGTTAGAGCCACCGTGAACCGTCCGTTTAATTATCATACCTATATTAATAAGATATTTTAAGATTTTTATTAAATAAAAAGATAATATGTGACACTCACACGACTTTTTCTTATCTTATATTTCAATGCTATAAAAATACGTAGCAAATTAACGGGACAACAAATACTGTATGTAAATCTGTGTTTAAAAGAATTCAAACTAGGTTTAGGAGCAGCTTTATTTGACAAATATTTCGGTGTGAGAGGGGATATACCGCCCCTTCGACTTCCTCTCCCCCGTTTGAATATAGCACCTACATTTAAATAGAAATCAAGGTTGTTATTAAAGTCTATTCCAAACTATTCAGACAACTTTCACCTTCACCCGCACCTCTCCTTAATCACTTTACCGGTCATCCCGAGATAACTCGGGGGAAACGTAGCCTTCCACATACTACAGTGGCCGGTGAAGTCGAAATACAACTTTTGAGATGCCTGCAACTATTTGTTTTTAAGTTACTCCGACAACAGACATACACAAAGATCAATATTTAACTTTAATATTCAGGGAACCTCTAAACACGTAATTATACAAAAACAACCGTTAAAAATTTAACTTAAAAAACACTTTATTTACCGTATGGGTATAGGGAATTAATTTTCATTTTAGACATGATAAAATGAAGCAAAGCAGTTCCACTAATTACATGCAATAAAAAAAGAATATTTTCGCTTAATTATTCGTAGTCCTGTAGTGAGCTATAAATTAGGTACACACAATACTGTGTACTTAAATATAGTTCTATATTAATAATACACAGCGCAACCTGAAATGCACTTCTAGTAATTTCCAAGTATAGTCCCACTATATTCTACTTGTTTTGGGGTAGCTCTGTAAAAAAATGGTGACTGATTTTCGTATATTCTGCACGAAAGATTTTTTAATCCATATAAAAATTACATACTAATTTAATTTTGTTCAGTGCAGCCTATAGATGTTAAACTGAACTTACCAAAATTTTCTCCTATAGATGTAATGCATTTGAATTCTCTTAGATGTCCCCGTTCACAAGCCTTTTTTGAAGTGAAAACTTCTTTAGGCGCGTTGAGCACTTTTTGGGGGAACAAAAATCATAGAACTCGTGTCATCGTCACCGAACGCTTTCCATGAGCTATATGTATACTGTGCATATATGTACATAGATATACCTCCATGCGTTATTAGTATACATTATATATATACAAAGAGTATATATCTCTACATATATATCCATATATGTAGCGCACGGCGCGGCATGCCTCATATACATATATATATATATATGTATAAAATGTATACTAATACGAGTAGTATACTGGCTACTGGCATATGTCTCTTTCTAGTTCTATACTCTATGTATGTATGTACTTTTTCCACAGTACATACATAGTTCACAAAGCACGTGCTTTCATACAGACTGTTATATTCTTTTTGCTTTCAATATAAATTTTCAAATAAATAATAAAAAAAAAGAGAATTTTTTTAGTCATATTAGAATATTTTTACCTAATATAAGGCTTAGTTCATTTAATTTGGGTAGCTACAAATATTGTGCCGAATCATATAATACAGATCATGAACACTTCTTTACAAACCAAAAATAATTCGAAAATAATAATCTAATAGCTCGGCGATACAATTCACAAGTTACTTAGTTTTCACTTCTATCGGCAGTCCCCAAAGACTGCTTTTAGTTTTTTTTTTTTAATCTCAACAAAAAGTTTAATGTCGCATCCCTATATGATACAGATTTCGAATACCGAGTTTGGTCTTCCTGCTATTATTTGTTCTTTAGATATGCTGATAAAAAGACACGCACAAAGACCAACCGCTAAAAACCTTATTTTAGGATTCAGGGGATCTCAAAATATGCAAATATAACAAAATCACAATTTCGAAAATTCGATCCTAAAACAGTATTTTCTCTATCATACATATGGGTAAGAAAAAGTAAAAATAATAATAATAATAATAATAATAATGAATAAATAAGAGAATTTTTATCCGCATCACTTAGAAATTTATCGATCTTAGTAAAAAAAATTTCAAAACAGCTTCTCCATGTGATCTTCAAATTTTAAATTTTAAATTCCTTTATTTATTTCTTTTTAAGTTAAGCTGATAACAGACCAACACCAAATGGTTCCATTCCGAATTCGGGGTATCTCAAAAGGCGTATTTATAGAAAAAACTCAGCGTCGACGTTTAGATTCCAAGCAATCATTTTGTCTACCTCTAAAGAGAAAATGTTTAAGCAAATTTTGTTGGACAAAGTATAAATTGTTAAAACATTTTTACCAGTTATTCCAATAGAAAAAGTATATATTCGCTTAATTTTAGATACATCTGTATCTGTATACTGTCTGTAAACTGTATATGTACCACATAATATACTTAAATTTAGGGCAGTAAAAGAAACATGTAATACCACTTGAAATGTATTTCGAGGGACTTCCAGATATAGCCCTAATAAATCGGAATGCTTTTGGGTATCCCATCTCTGTAAACGAATGATCGATGCTTCTCAAACCTTATCTATATCATTATATAAAGCGCAAAAAATTGTTTGTTTGTGGAGGGTAATCTCTGAAACTACTGAACCGATTTAAAAACTTCTTTCACTGACCTAAAGCTACAGTATGCCATATTGTTATAGGCTATATTTAATTTTGATAAAATAAATTTTAGTTTAAAATCTGAGCATTTTAATTAAAATCCCCATAGAAGCCGTAATAGAAATGGAAATAATGAAATATTAAAAAAATTAGCTGCTGCCAACATAAAAAGAAACATTTACATATTCATTTCGTTTTTAAAATATCTTGACGTGAAAAGAAAAGAAATATATTTGCACGTGCATTAAATTGAAATTCATATAAAGCTTTTTTAATTGTTAAACTTACACGTTAAATCTGACGTCATTATAGAATTAAAAGTGTTTATTTTTCTAATAATTTAATTTGATATGATATGATATAATATAATGATCTAAGCATCAATGTTTAAACCACGGAGTCTTTATTACTCCGTGGTTTAAACTGATGTGTGTAAACGAAATTGGAATTTAAAAATAAATAAATAAATAAAATAAAATAAAATAAGAAATTCTATTTTATAATATTATTTATTTTAATTTATAATTGTTGCCAAAAAGATTTACGAATTAATTTATTTTTAGACATATAATAAAATATATTTTCACGCGAACAATAATATAAAAAGTGAACTGGATTTTTTGTAAAAAAATAATAAAGATCGAGGAAAATTATTTCCCCATTTTAATCCCCATATTTGGATATAGATATATCATGTGCATCCGTTAGATTAAATTGTTTTTGTTGTAAAATTGATAAAATTGGAATTTTAAATTTCAAAACTCTAGAAAAAAAATGGCAAATTTCCATATTCGATTGAAAACATAAACATTTCATTTTAAAGGATGATATTTACAAACATCCAACTAATAAACTAATTAAAAGGGAAAGGATAAATATTCTATCATAATTTGAAGTCAAATTTGTTTTCAAATGTCTAAATAAAGTATCTGATATAATATACTAATATGTTGCAGCGGAATAGATTTGATATCCGTCATCCTTGGCAGAAAAAAAAATATCGCCAAATTATCTGGCGAACATAATTTAATTCCTTTCAAAAATCATGGTTATTTTAAAAACTTACATTAAGAGTGTAACGAATAATATGAAACAATATTTCGTACAATACATATTACGAAAATATACATCTGGCATGTATATTTTCGTATTACTTTTTGATCGCCAAATACAAAAAACGCCAAGGGTGACAGTTTTGAAATTTAAAATTAAAATTTTGTCAATTTGACAGCAAAATAACTCAATCTAACGCATGCATACAATAACAAATACATATCTATACCCAAATATGAGGAATAAAATCAGGAAATAATTCTTCTAGAATTTTAATTAAAAAAAAATCCAATGAGCGATTAACATGGAAAATCTTTTTCTTGCATCCATGGGCGGTCAGTGATGTCACACTTCGCTTGCGTATTGAGATGCTTAAATTTATTTGGCGACTATTTTTAGCAACTAACAGTTATGGCAAGTAGCTCAATATACATAGCGCATACAGCCATTACTGAAATGTAAATAGCATTTAATTATTTGAGTTACATTATGTTGATTGGAAACCTATTTAATATACCTATGCTCTATAGCTATACTAATATAAAAAGAAGAAAGGTTTATATGCATATGTAGAGAACGATCGCTAGAACTAAAAAGCAGATTGCTTTTTTTTTCTTTCAATAATCAAAAGTTACACTGTCTCTCTCTAAGTGCTAGAAGCTATAACAAATTTTGGTAAAATAAATTTTTAATTAAAAGTTTCAATATTTTAATTGAAAACAAAGCATAGATTTGATATCTATCGTCATTGGCGATTTTTGTATTTGGCGATCGAAAACGTAATACGAAAATCTGTATATTATCGTAGTAAATACGAGATGTATGTGTTTACTTCAATTACCCTACTACCGTAGGTAGTGGAAGTATTGTATAGGTTTTGGCAATTGGTCAGTGTGTGTGTATATGTGCACGTGTGTGTGTAATCTTCTGGCTGTCATATCTCTAAAACTAATAAAAATAGAACTACTAAACTTCACAAGTGATTCAGGTCTGGTGTACAGATAAATTTTCCAAATTTTCGTGAAAATTGAAAAACCGGAATTGGGTCATCGAAAACCAGAAATGGGACCGTGAGCCCATATTCAAAAACACCTCTAATGATTTTCTTCAAAGTTGCTGTATAAATAATATATTAGATGCCCTTTCGATTGAAAAGTTGCTTAGTTCAGGAAAATTGATAGGCGTCCTCTATAAACAGCTCAATTTCAGACTTCGCAAGTGCGTTCCTTTAAAAACGCCTGTACGGATTTTTTTCAAACTCGCCATGTTAACTTCCTATTAAATATCCTTTTGTATGTAATTATTGTTTTTAGGTCAATAATTGAGTATGCTAAGTTTTGGTAAAAGTTGGTATCTCAAAAACGGCTCTAACGTATTCTTGAAAATTTTTTCTTTAATCCAATTTAGATAACCTTTCTCAAGTATTACGTGCTTATTACAGGAATATTAACGGTCATCCTGATTAGGTAGTTCAGTTTTAGATCTCGGAAATTCGTGTTTAAAAAAATAACTATCTATTTTTTTTCCCCTTATTTTTTAACTCGCTATGCAAACTCTGTTGTATGTGTCTTTATACGTGTATCAAGTTTCTCTTACTCGAAAATCTCAAAAAATGCAAGTAATATCTCCAAAAAATTGTATGTATTACGTGTAATAGTGGGTAATGGAAGTCGTGTGGTTGTTTCACACCAGATTCTGTAATAGTATATATTGTACGAATATTGTTTCATATTATTGATTTCTCCTTTAATATACATTATTAAAATAATAATCAATTATGGAAAAAATTAAATATATTTGCGAAATGAACAAATAAATAATAATGAAAGCTATCATGACGTCAATTTTATCAAAAACATTTTCATGTCTTAGGTTAATTTTTCAATATTTTTTATTCATGAGTAAAGAAATGTTTCTTTTTATGAAATAAATAAATAAATAAATAAATAAATAGCATTAGGTAAAAATTGCCAACATTTAACAAATAATTAAAAAAAATAATTGTAAAATTATATTTTGACTTTCCAGTTAATAATATTGCCTGACTATAACATATAAACTGATATATTTCTTGATTTTTTACATATCAATCCATCTTTAACTAAAATTTTTTCATCAGTGCGAAGCCGGACGGGTCAGCTAGTTCTATATAAAAATGCTTTTGTGACTGTAAAAAATGTATGTATTTTATTTTATTTAAGGCAATCTGAAGATGCTAAAACGTACCAACAAGAAATTTCGCCCACACACGCAATGTATTTGAATACTTTAAGTTCCTGTACTTGAGCTGTTTGTTCGATTCCAATAAAATGTTTCAAGTATCATCCCTATATGATAGAGATTTAGAATATGGATGGATGGTTGGGTTTAACGTCGCAGTAGTGCTGCGAAGACGGGCAATTGGTGACGGTCTGGGACACACCCCAAGATTTGGTCCGGAGACATGTTATGTCATCACAATTTTGATCCTCCACTCCACGCAAGAGATGGCTCTCCCGCTTCTGTGACCCCCAGAGGTACAGTCGGCTGCAAAATTATTCAAGCACTAGCAATAATCCTTGCCAAAAAAAAGTACACTTAATACAGCTTTGTTAAATAAATCCTTGTCGAGTCATGTTCTTAATCAGTCTAAGAACATGATTCGACAAGGATTTACTTAGCAAAACAGTCTTAAGTGTACTTTTTAAATATAGGAATTATTGGCTAGTGCTCGAATAATTTTGCAGCCGACTGCATAATTTTTGATGGGAACATGGAGGACATTGCGGCCACGACAGATTTTACGTGCACCAGCCACCATTAGTGTACACGACGGTCTTTGGCCGGCTCGAGTACCGAACCCGTACTTCCAATTACGCTCTACCGACTGGGCTACCACGGCCCTTTAGAATATGGTGTTTAGCCGCTCTATAAACATTTGTTTTTGAGTTATGCTTAAGCTAATCAAATGTCCCCACTTTCGGGGGACTGCCTTTATTTTTGAACGCATTTTTTCTAAGTTTTAAAAAATTGTAGATAGTAATTTATTAATCAATAATATTTTATTTGTAGTCCTTATTCATTAGGAATAAAAAAATACGTCCGTAATTGGATAATTGTAGCAATTTTTAACGCTTCTCTATCATAATGGTACTCTGATCTGGTCAGCCTCTGATAATAGACTTCCAAACCAACCCCCTAAACATCTGCTTTTTGGTTTTAAACACGGATTAAAAGAGGAGGATGTATTACTAATGTTACGGAAAGGTAGTAATTTTCATCTTACAGATAGAGGGCGACCAATCTCGAAAATACACCAATCAGCGCGTTTTTACATTTCTGGCTGTTCCTTCGTTGGATGACTGAAGCCGAAGGGGCGGGCTTTCCCTTTCTTCCGATGAGTTTCAAAAATACTACACCAGGCGGCGATCGGATCGCTTACTCTGTTCGGCTGAATTAATGCGGAAAATAAAGCTCCGTTCCCCACGCTGACCGCCCTATCTAGTTTGTCATCCTGTATCCTAATCCGTGGTTTTAAATCTGAATTAGAGGAATTGGTATTAGAGGACTTTAAAGCGTCTAAATATCGAAAAACTCAGTTTCGAAAATTCGATCCAAAAAACAATATTTTTTTTCACCATATATAGGTAAGAGAAAATAAAAATATCTGCGCAAAATTAAGCAGTATTTTAAATTTAGAAACATTTCTTTGGGATCTAGGAAAAAATTTTTCATCTACAGAAAAGCAGAAAATTAAATTTAGAATTGAAAGTGATGCAGATCAATGCTATAAATGTATCACTCTGCAAATAAAAAACGTATAATAAAATATTTGTAAAAAGAAAATAAAAAATTTTCTAGGAAATATGTCTTCCAGTATTGGTAGGTCCTAGGACTCCTAGGCCTGGGTGGTGTACCCTCTACGAGGGCCTTTCTAAAATGTCCTCAACTGTATTTACGCGCATTTTTGAGAAAACCATGCAAAACTTCGAATGGCTAGATCGTCGAGCGTGACCTGGGATCGAACTCGGCATTTTTCTTTACCAGCTTCGAGAACAAAACCTTCAGCCGCAATAATTTTCAGCCACAAATGTCCAGAAGTGCCCCTCTTGCCTCTTGCACCACTAAAATTACTTCTTGGCTACAGGGGAAGCCTAGTGCTCTGGGAGGCGAATTTGGAAAATGCCTACTCCTCAGAACCTTGGCAACAGATGCTTGGCGCGAAACGGCATTTTGTGACGATAAATATGAAATGTGGAAACTGATCTTTGATTGAATCAAACCTGTCAGAATGAATCAAGAATGAATGAATCAGCGATTCACATCTACCGTGCTGGCGTTCTTATCGTAGTATAAAAATAAAACATTTTGTTTTATAAAAAAAATAATTTTCTTCACATTTAATTGAATGAAAGGCGATTATTTTACAGAAGACATTTTTTTTTTCTTTTATGTTTAAAATGTTCTAAATAAAAATACAAATTTATTACAGATAACTTTTTTTACCAATATGTAAACGTATCATAATAAATTAATCATTCAATAATTTTCTTTATTCAATATAAATTATTTTTATTCAAATAAATTAATTTATGCATTTACATATTTCTTCTGAAGTATTCTTTCTTTCTGTCTCGTTTTCGTTAAGAGAAAAAAAATTTAATCCTTGGTAAAGTAATGATGTACTTAAGTAATTACTGAGTAATTACAAATATAAGTAATTAAGTAAAATGTTTGTTAGGCAATGTTAATTTTGATTAATGCAGATTTTTTTTTTTCTTTGCCTAACTCTGAAATTAAGTATAGCATGCACAGTTTTATTTATTAAGCTCGATTAATTTTTAAAATAGCAACACATTGATTTTCTTCTATTTACTTATTTAGATTAATAAAAATAAGGCTCACTTTCTAAAAATTGAACTAATTCAAATGTTTGTGCTGGTATAGATTGATTACATTGATAATATGATTAATTGCATGTATTATAATCTCTTCCTTTGAATGAAATTTCTAATTATTTTTATGTAAATGATTTTTAACCCAATTTATTTCAGTAATAATCTTGCTTTAGTAAAAATGAACTATGTCCAAACATTTAAAAGTATTTATATAATCTTAATATTTTTTCTATATATATATAACCTTTCATTTTTAAATATTCATGCAAACAATTCTCCATTCATAGGCCTTTTTTGTAACCTTTTATATTGTTACAACTTGAATGGAGACAAAAAAAAAAAAAAAAAAAAAAAAAAAAAAAGATATTTGAAAATTAAATTTTTATTATTGAGAAATTTTTAGTTATGTTGATGCAGTAGACTGTGCCAACTAGTCATATAATTTAGGATACTTTGATATAGTTAATATACAAGTGATTAAATAGTATCACACCCATTTTCTCAGCGCATATGGTGTTGTCATTACAAAGATTGGCACTAGAAGTTGACATTACTCACTAGTTGCTCATCATTTTATGCGCATAGTATTTTCCAACTGATAATCGCATGATAATGATGAAATGAATATTTTTAATGAAAATGTTACAAAATAAAAGAAATATAAAAATATATTTAATTTAGAAATGTTATTCATTAAAAGCTTAATCATAATTCACTGTAAGAAAAACATTGATATCTGTGATAATTTAGATGGATTCCCCAAAATAACTTCTAAAGGCTACATTTTGCTATCTGAAAACATGAAATTAAAAAGTAAAATTTACAGTAATTAAGGATATCCACTTAATTTTCGAAGTATACCTGATATACTCTAATAAAAATGTTGATATAAGTATTTGAGATGTATCCACCAAAATAACTTATTTTAACAATAAATAATCTCTATATATAAAAGAGTAAACTCACTGATTACTGACTCAACACAGTCATGGCGATTCTATGGGATATAGGGATATACAGGTGAAAATTTTGGTGAGCACGTTAGTTTTAGGACCTTGATGACCACAAGGAAGGGATTTTGCAAAATCAGAGAGCAAAAACATTTTTATAAACATAACTCTGCTCCAAATTGCTTCACGGTGAAAAAATTTCAGAGGGAGAGACTAGACTTGAGTACAAAAAAAAAAAAAAATTATTTTCTACAATTTTGGAATTCCGGATTTTTAAGGGGGTAAAAATGATTTTTGGAGGCAAATTTAGAAAATACGCATTTGTTAATTAAGCCTCGCTTTCCCAACATCAAGGCGTTACTGCAGAAAAATTGCTTTCAGGTGCCGCTTGGCATGTTTGGCGAAAATCACCAGCACAGCACCTTTTTGTAGAATTTAGAAGTTGCAACATTCCACTGGTTATGTTTGCTATCTCTGACGAATTAGCGCACTTCTTGAATGAGGCGGGCTTAACTAAATTTCACTTCAAAATGATCCCATCTTGAGAAAGCGAGGGTTAAACTCTACCAATAATAGCACAAAGATATAGAAAACCACTAAGAGTCAACTTGAGGACATTTCCAAAAAATCATTATTGGTTTTCTGTAATTTTCGATTTTGGGGAAGAGTTACAAGTGGGCAAATTCAAGTCCCCCTTTTAGCACTAAATTTGTGCGGGGAAATATATAGAATCACAAATTTTAGTGTGTGGCTTATTTATGTATGACTGACACCTATTGTAACGGGATTTTGCAAAAGTTCCCAATTGGGGGGGGGGGGCAATAAACCTGTTTCCAAGCATAACTTTGCTTCAAATTATCTCAGCAAGATTAATTTTATGTGTCGGTTGTTTATGCCTTCCCAACATGCACTGTAAAAGTATTTTTACGCAATTTCTTCCTCCCTCCTCTGCAGATGGATAGGGAGGCAAAAATATGTTTATAAGAGTAACTCCGCTCCAAATTATCTCAGGATAGTGATTTTTTAACATGTCGATTGGTTATGCTTTCTCAAGACATATACTACAAAGAGATTTTGTAAAATTCCACATTTTCCCCCTTGGGGGTTGGAGAGGAGAAAACATGTTTCCAAGTACAAATCTGCTCCGAACTGTCTTAGGTGATTTTTTATGTGCGGGCTGGTTATGAGTTTCCAACACGCACTATGAAAGTATTTTGTGAAATTTCTCCTTTCCTTCCTTTAAGGGTGTTGAGTAGGGGGCAAAAGCACCTTTTAAAGTGTAACTGCTCCAAATTACATAGATACCAAGTCTACTGTTTTTGGCGGGGACTTAAACTGGAAAAATTTTATAGCTGATTTTAGTAATACTAATCGTCGGAAATATATATAACATATTCCATTCAAAAATACTAATGTGAATTTTGATTTAAAAGATTAAAAACAGCAGCTATGAAATTATCTCATGAAAGTGATTTTTTGATATGTCGATTGGTTATGTTTATTCAACACACGCAAACTACAAAGGGATTATTTGAAATTCCGTGCCATCTCCCCTCTTGAGGGTTGGGGGGGGGAGATTAAAAAACATGTTTGCAT
Organism: Salticus scenicus; assembly: GCA_963930645.1. Classification (NCBI taxonomy): domain Eukaryota; kingdom Metazoa; phylum Arthropoda; class Arachnida; order Araneae; family Salticidae; genus Salticus; species Salticus scenicus. Next base: position 119,872,043 of record OZ005660.1, on the reverse strand, counting down.
GCGTAACTCTGTTCCAAATAATCTTAGAATGGCAATTTTTGATGTGTGGACTGCTTATGCATATTCCACACACACTACAAAGTGATTTTGTGAAATTCCACACTACCGCCCCTTAGGGGTGGGGGTAAACTCTGCAGTAAATTATCTAAAGAAGGAGATTTTCGATGTGTGGGTCAGTTATATATATTGAATTCATAATATAAATTTATTTAGCAAAATTCCCTCCTCCTTCTTCCATTTAAGAGCGGGGAGGGGGTAAAAACACGTTTTAAAATATAGTGCTGCTTCAAATAATCTCAGGATCCTGATTTTTAATGTGTTGGTTAGGTATGTGTATGCAACATGTACTATAAAGGGATTTTGTGAAGTGTGGCAAGTGGAAAATCCTTTACCGAAGGTAGCGAGAACTTTAACTTAGATTTTGACTGATTTCAATGATTTTTTAAAATTATTAATGGTATAGCGTTTTGAAAATTCATTTCAATATAATGACCAGCGAAGCAGGCAAAGCCTTCTAGAACATTATAAAAGAGCATCAAAGAACTGGCGTTTAAAAGTAATAATTACAAAACTTTGAATAAACACCATAAAAGCAACAACTTCCAACAGTTTTTTCGGGTCAAAAGAAAACATAGCTCTTCGTCAAGTGAATAAAGTAGGCACGAGTGCTGTAACAAAGCAGCAATACAGTGCAACCTGCAACAGTGTGATGTTGCTTCTTTTACAGCACTCGTGTGTACTTTTTTTGCCTGATGAAGGTTTTTTTTTTTTTTTTTTTTTTTACCTGAAACAATTATTGCGAGTGTTTGCTTATATGGTGTTTATTCAAAGTTTTGTACTTAGTAATAAATAATACATTTTCCTATTTAAAAAAAAAAAAAAATTAAAGAGTAAAATTTACTGTCATTCACTTAATTTTCAAAGTACACCTGATCATATTTTTTTCTCCATAGATTTGGTAAAATAGAAATTTTGACCAAGGACAGTCCTTCGTATGTTGTCATTCTTTCTATCAAGGCACCCTAGTATAACTTACTTGTCAATATTGCAGCCATATTTATTTTAATAATTTAAACTTTAAAAAGAAAATCTTTATTAAATGACGAATTAATTGCCTTAACGATGTTACACGTACATACATTTTAATAAATTATAGCTATATTCTAATACAGTTGTACATATTTTTTATTAATACTCCCTTAATATGGAAGCCTATTTTTAAGATTAATAAAACAAATATTTAAAATTGAGGTATTTCACTATGCATAGAAATCTGTATAGTAGCGATCACTTCCATGCATGTGAACTCACTTTGCAACCATTAAAACCAAAAGAGAAAAAAACATCACTGGATATAACATACGCATTTTGCATGAAAATCTGTATAGCAGTGGTCACGGTACCATACATGTATGCTTGCTTATCTAGCATTAAAAAAAAAAAAAGAAAAAGAAAAAAAGAATCTGACGTGGACACCACGACTTCCTTATACATCTATTGGAATATACATGTGGTTATGGAAACATTGATATTTTTGTGTGAGGTAATTGATTTGTAACTAAACAGGCAGGTTCTAGTCCATGAACATTCTTGAAAACAAGCAAAAAAAAAAAAAAAAAAAAAAAAAAGCTTCTCCAACCACAACAGTCCTGATGATAAGATTATATATACCACCAATTGTAAATTTTTCAGGAATTTTCTATGGCTTATTACAGAAAATACCATTGGCAAATACTCAGCTTAGACAGTACAAAAATAAAAAAAACTGGTGTACAATGAATATTTAAATTAATAAAACTTTTTCATACACCATAAAATTATGAAAGCATTACCAGTTTCGAAAAGACATGGCCTTTCTTCTTCAGGTACAAAAACCACCAGTCTTGCTTTTTTCTCCAAGGTAATAGCAAGTGCTTTGCACCTGTAAAAGAAAGACCATGTCCTTTTGAAACTGGTAGTGGTTTTATTAATTTTATGGTATGTGAACAAGTTTTTAAGTTTAAATATTAAACACAGCTTAGTGTTCAATGAAAATCATTTCAGTATAAATTGCCTACTTTTATTCTTGTAGGCAAAAATTAGTGGTGAGAAATGATACATTTTACCAAAACAAATAATTCTGTTAAAATTGAGAAAATGTTTACAAATTCTGGCTCTCCTGAAGCAATATTTGTCACCAAATTCGATTACTAATCTTGTCAGGCTGCCAAGTTTGTAGCCGACGCAAATGTTGATCTTGGCATCAATTTTAGCGATTTGCTGAAAATTTTTGTAAAGAATAAAACCTTACATTACAGCTTTATGGAAGTCTGAATAGCTGCTTTTGTGAGGGGGTTTCCTCCTTCATCAGCTTACTTCCTCGTGGTCCATGCCATCGGTAGTGGATGTTTTCTTCTGTCTCTTGCTTTCTCTTTAATTAGATCGTGTCACTGTCGGTAAGCACAAATGCTGATATCAAAGCGGCAGCGTGTGTTGCCACTTTGCTTGCAGCACTCGTGCTTCCTTTGTTCGCCTGATGAAGGGTCATGTATTCTTTCGATCCAAAACAATTATTGTGAATTTATAGCATTTTATGGTGTTTATTCAAAGTTGTGTACTTATTACTTTAAAACGCCAGTTCTTTCTTATATTCTCTTCTGTTTTCTTCCGTTTCATGAAATTTGTGAAATATGCTAGCAGACCCATAGCTGCAGCCACAAATATTTCACTTCTTAAACATTTTAGGATGCTATGCTTTTTTTTCTTTCTCTCTTGGCGGTAATAATAAACTTATACTTAAATTGTAATTTTTAAATTTACTAGATGAGGCTAAGTCTTCAAAAACAATTTGTTAAAAATGAAGTATAACTTAAAAATTTTCATGAAATTTGTAAAATTTTGGGTGTGTGGTGATTAAATCTCCAAGTCTCTCATGATTAAGATCTCAGCAGAAGAATTAAAAATTATTTTGCATGGAGCATTTTTAAAAATTTTATCTTATTAAATTTATATGTAATATGTAAAATTCTGAGTCAGGGAGTATAAGCGAAAAGTTGCCAATTAATGAAAAATGTGTTTTTTCTTTGGACTAAAGCTGAATTGTTGCTAATTGATCAAACTATGTTCAATTTGAATGAAACAATTGAATATTACCATAAAAATTAAGTAATAGCAAAATAAATAACACCATAAAATTAAAAAACATACAAAAGTTCAAATGGCGAACAATTCAAAAGAATGCAAGAAAATTAAATAAATGTTTACTTATTTTAAGAAAAGATTTATTTACTGCATGTCATGATGAACTTACTTTCTTCAATAAGCTTTTCCTCCCTTTTCTTCCGTCTGACATCAGTGTTAATGAAATGAGCTAGCAAGCCCACATCTACAGGCACGAAAACAATTTTGTGCATTATAGATATGTTCCAGCTGGCATAGGATGCAAAGACTTCACAAATGGAGAACTTTCTGAGGAAAACTGCTCTTTCTTTTCTTCTTCAGTCTTTTTTAAACAGTAACTATATAAATACATGTTTTAATATTTAAGGATAATGTGCAATTTTTTGGAACTATAGATTTATACACTGAAATTGCTTATTTCAAATTCATCAGATAAAGCTATAGGGTAGGTGCTCCAGTGATTGGCATGCTCCACTAATTGACATCTATCCCGAAATAATTAATAAATAAGAAAAATAATAAAATCATATTTTACGTATAAGAATTTTAACATTTTTTGCCAAACATTGGAGCATAGGGTGCTAATAACTGATAAAATGAATAACTAGCAATGTCAAACAATGAAACATAAGGGTCCAATTACTGATAAAATGAAAAACTGGCAGTGTCAATTACTGGAACATTGAGTGGGTGTCAAATAAAAATTCATAAAAAAAAAAATAACTGTTATAAAATGTATATATTTTAACATATATGTGGTTCTGAATGTCTTTCATGCCATATGTACTAACTTAAGATATCTGAAAATATTTTCTGTTGACTAGAACATTAAAAACATCAGAGATGCACTAAAAGTGTCAATCACTGGTGCACTTACCCTATCTACAAATAAAAAATAATAATAATAAATAAATAAATAAAATAAATTAACTATAACAAAATTTTTATAAACAAACACCATAAAATTAAAAAACCATACAAAAGTTCGAATGGCAAACAACTGAAAAGGATACAAGAAAATCAAATGTGATTTATTTACAGCATGTCACAAGGTCTTCAATAAGCTTATCCTCCTCTTTCTTCTTCTATCTGATGTCGATATTAATAAAAATCGCTAGCAAGCCCATGTCTACAGGCACAAAATCAATTTCGTGCACTGAAGCTATGGTCCAGCTGGCATAGGATAAACTTCATAACTAGAGAACTTTCCAAGAAACACTGTTCCTTCATTTCTCTTCGATCTTCTTTAAACTGTAATTATTTATAATTTTGAGCTTTTCAACTGTTTTTTTTTTTTTTTTTTTTTTTTTATTGTACTTTATACATTTTTTGCATTTAATTTTTTTTTTAAATGCATTTTGATGCAATTTCATTTTCTGCCATTTTGAGTATGGCATTCTTTGATAAACTTTCCTTTCCTAAAGGTTTGTAAATTCCAAGGATAATAGCAAAATTGTGCCAAATTATTGATTTATTAAAAACACGCTAAGTCATACCATAAACTGTATTATTATTCACAATTAACAAAAATTAATTCTTTTTTTTATAAATTCAAATTAACTTCACTCAGAATGTATGTGTACTACTTAATCAGCAGTCTACATAATGCAATCTATTCTATGTAAATATATCTCACTATAATATTCAAAATGTAGTGTGTAATAAATATATTCATCAATATTATCATTATAAAAATGATTGAACTGATAATTACATGTTATCATCAGTTCGACCAATTTCATTTCAAACGGTGATATTTAACAAAATAAACATCTAACTAATATACTAATTAAAAGGCGAATGATCACAATTATATCATAATTTTAAGTCAAATTTGTTTTCAAATGTCTAAACAAATTACCTGATATAAGATGAGTCATCAGGATATATCAGACACTAATATTTCAATATGTTATAGCAATAATGTACAAAATATTATCTTTTAATTAAAAAAATAAAAGAAATGTTAATTCTAGGCACTTATACAACTTACAGACATTAAACTAATAATTATAAAACCATTGAATGTTGTGAACATACCTTGCAATAAGTTCTTCACACACACACAAAATAAACATTTAGATTCCAGCATTATTAATTACTAATTCACTTAAATGCATATGTGAAATAATAACTCATACATAGGCAAAATATAAAATAAATATACGTCAATCTCTTTTCAAGTTTATCTCGACATAATAAACACGACAATTTGTTTACATGTAGGATGTTTCCAATTAGCTATGAACGTTTATAAACTTATTTAGAAAATAAAAATAGCTATTCAATTACAAAATGAATGTTTTAAATCATACTTCAAAATATCTAATTCAGGAGACAAAAGCACCTAAAATGTATTTAAAATTATTGAAAAAATTTTTATTGTTATTGCTAATGCGAATTCTGACGTCCGCTTGTCATCAGACATGCGAGCAACCCTACCGTCTATCATCATGACTCGCGCTCGCCAAAGCCCGATTATGTTTTTTCGCCAAGGTTCTGAGGAGTAGGCATTTTCCAAATTCGCCTCTGGGAGGGGGGGGGGGGGAAGCAAATATCAGTAAGAATATTTTGAAGCAAATACTTTATTAATTAAGTATTTGCTTCAAAATATTCTTAATGACGCTAGTATTTTGACTGCAATGCCAAAATAAAACAGAATAACATAAATGCATCATAATCCTAGCTAACAATTTAATATTGTCAAAAGTCATCTTGTGAAACCAGAAGAAATGGGGTCATTTTTACATTGCCCTGAGCTGTTTGCTCACCTCGTATTGCGCATGTGTTGTGAAAGTGACTTGCTTGTGATCTTGTGCGTACGTGATTCATGTCTAAATGATTCGAATCGTTCAAAGATGAATCATCATTTCGATCCGATTTCACTTTCGCTGACGTGTTGTTTTGTTTATATTTACGAATGATGTAGATTTTTTACTTACATTTAAAATAATTAGATTCAAGTCACTCGTATGGTAATTTTATTTAATATTTTGTGTATTTTATTTCGTTTAAAAATACTTATTATTTACTAAGCTTTATCACCTTTGTCTTATATTAAAATAAGTATTTTTGTATTCTTTTGACATTGCTCTTATTATTGTTTTTATAACCATTATAGCCATTTTAAGTAAAGGATTTCTAATGCTCGTGTATCATTCTGCTTCTGATAAATATTTTTTTTTTTTTTTTTAAGTATTGGTAATCTGTTCATTAGATGCTGTTTTGTCTCGATATCATAAAAATTTTAGGCCATTTAAACAAATTTAATTTTTTTTTCTTTTTAACAAAGGATAAATAATAAAACCACATGAAAAAGGTGCTGTAACATTAAAATTATTCTATAAATTAAAGTTAATTTTCACATAAATTGCTTTATTAAAAATTAGTGTTGCGTTAAAAGTTAAAAACATTACTCATTGAAAATTATTAGAATCAATTATCATGTTAAATAAACCTTAAGTTACATGTTAAATAAACGTACGATCCCTAAAAATATGAGTATGTAATTATAAATAAAATTTTGCAGGTAACTCAGGTACAGTGGCGGATCCAGAACTTGACTTTTGGGGGGGGGGCTAAGATTTTTCAAAGTGTTATTCTAGACCAATAAAAAATTTACAATTGCAATATTCAATTGTGAATGTCAGTGTTTTGGGGGGGGGGGGGGCTTCAGCCCCCTAGCCCCCACCCCCCCCACCCCCCGTAAATCCGCCACTGCTCAGGTATGAAATTAATGTACTTACGTAGGGTGACTTGGAGCAATTATGGCAATGGGCTATAGTTTCTATGCATTTCAGTCCAATAGCTAAATTGTGTAGAATGTCTTATTTCAGCATAATATCTACACAATGCAAGCATAATTTTTAAAAAACACTGAATTTAGAAACGTTATAAGCAATAAAAGAAACTGCTTCTACCCGCCAATGGCAGGCTTCATTACATATTGCTTTGCATTAATTTTTTTACTAAGGATTTTTTTTTTTTTTTTTTTAATTGATGTAGGTGTTTTTACCATGATGAAAAATCAAAAGCACAAAAAAAAAAAAAAAAAAAAAAAACTAAAATTAGTTATTAAAATAATTGATATGAATGACCAAGGGTGCTATAATTGCCCCATTTTATTATGCTCTGGGGCAATTATGGCTGATAAACTGGGGCAATTATGGCAGCATTCTCTTCTTCAAGAATATAAAAACTGAAGAATAAATTGTATCAAAATAATACTTATTGAGATCCAGTTTGAGGTCAGCTCAATTTATATCTTTGTAAACACTTGTAATGTGGGGGGTGGGGGGTAAAATAGGTAGTTAAAAACATTGCCTGTATTTCATAAATATTTGCTAGTATTTCTTTTTTTTTTTTTTTTTTTTTGGCCCTCTTACCCTAAATGGACATGGACCATTTATAATAAAACAAAGTGAAGATGCAGGGAAAATATACAAATTTGTTTCTTTAGTACAGAGATGAATTTTTCCTAGTCTCAAATTTTGATTAGGAATTCAGTAGCTATGTTGTGGCTTGAAGTGTCTTAATTCAGCTGACTCTATAAACTATTTACATTTTCCAAAGTATGTAGAGATTGTACCTAAATGTTTTAAATAAATTGTGATTGAAGAATTTTTAAGTTTAGTTGTGAGTTTTTATTAAATTGTTCTTATCTGATTCAGTAGGATATTTTTTTCTTTAACAGCTGCTTTTACTGTCTGGCATTTTTATGCATAACTTCCTTATAAATGGAGCTAGAAAACATTTTAAAACATCCTTTTAAACAGTTAAAAGAGGCTTATACCATGATTGCTATAGGATCAGCACAATATAAATACAGGAGAAACTAAGAGACTTTGCTAAAATTGCCCCAGGATTGAGCCAATTCTAGCAGTTGGGTGTTGAAAAAAATATTCTGTAACTCCTCTTACAGGAGTTAGAGATTTACTTTTTAATTCATACAAATAATAAAGAAATAATGTAGAATTGCTATGGTATTTGTCAAAATGAAAAAAATGCATAATATTTTTTAGTATAAGCAGTTAAAGTTAAGGTTTATGTTTACCTGTCACAATTGCACCACTTCACCCTAAAAAACTATGATCCTAGTGCATTTACATAAAGTCAAATAGGATTTAGACTTTAAGAAAATTGTGAAATTTCTAATTAGGAAATTGTTATAGATGCTTTTACAATCATAAGCTTATGAAAATTGTATTGCATTATGTATGTAGCATAGTGGTGTAATACCAATAAAATTAAATTCCTGAAAATTTCAATTAATATTTCCTGTAAATTTTATAACAATTTTTTTAATGCAAAAGGTATTTTTCAGTTTTTTCTTTTTTTTCCTCTGACAGTTTGGAAATTTTCATCTCTCTAAAAATCTTTGAATTCTGAACAATATCCCACATGTTTTGTCAAAAATAAGATACTGTAAATGGTTATACATGACCTATAAAACATATTATTTTGTAATATTGGGTATATTTATTTATTTTATTCACTTTAGAATTAAGATTTTTACTCAAGGTATGTTACGTTTTAAACATAATAGTAAAAAAGAAATTGCTTTTATCAGACTGTTCAAAACTCTCTTAAACTACATTTTACTGCAAAATTTTATTTTAGCAGAACAGTCTGTAGATTAAGTATTATATATAGGTTATTATTATTATTAAGAAAAGTTTTTACTATTCAGTAACAATAAAAATCAATAAGTATCATTTACCAAGGTTCCCACTAAAGTGCAAGTTGCAAGTTCACAAGAATCTCACTTTTTTTTTTCTTTTTTTCCCTCACATAAAATTTCTAATATTGAGAGACATTTTCACGCTCTTCTGGTGTCAATTTATTAAAATTTTTGGTTCAAAAACAGGTCATTCATAAAAATCAACGATCTTGAATTGAAAAATCTTTCACCTTTCACAAAAATTAGCAAATTTAAATAAATACTTCATGAAAGTTGAATGATTTTTAGAAGTTAAAAAAAAATAAAAAAAGCTTGGGTAAGAAAATTACATTTTTTGCTGATTAGCAGCAAAAATGCATTATATTTCTACGATGAAACACCAGAAATCTGGAATTCTGGTAAATGAGCTTGTATTGATATAGAAGGTATAAAAAAAATAAGTCTCATCAGCAATAGTTGCCTATTTCAGTGATCACCAGTGAAAAAAATATACATATTTAATGAGTTAAATATGATTAAACTCAGATTATGCCAATGAGCTGTAAAATTAGATAACATTAGCAATTTACATTAGTCCAGAATTTTTAAAAAGTATTTTTCTGTTTTTGCTTTTTTTTCTTTTTTTTTAAGAAATCTCACTTTGTTTCTGAGTAAGGGTGAGAAATTCTCACCTATTTTTTACCTCTAATGAGAACCCTGCATCTAATTTACCTGAAATTTCTGCAAACTTACATCAAAAAAGGTTGGGAGGGAAAAAAAAAAATGCTTTACTGTAATTTTTGTAGGACAAATATTTTCTGTTATTATAGTTTTGAGGTTGTAAAAAACACTTAGGGAGCATCCATTAATTACATGAGGCGGTATTGACGATTTTTTTTACCCCTCCTCCCCCCTGGTGAGATTTCATGAGATTTGGCTCAACCCCCTCCCCCTTCCCCCCTTTCCCTAATCTCACATGAGATTTTTCAAAATTCGTACTTTTACTGTAAATGTGTTGGATTTATTGCAAAAGAAGTATTTCGGTCGTTTCTCTCCGCCGCTTCTGACAGGAGCTGTTCAATTTCATGCTGAACGTGCTGCACCAAGTCTTCTTTTTTCGGGTACCTCTGTTTTGCTGTGTTCCACAACTTTTATCACTTCTTCCAGTAGCACTTTTTTGTCTTGTAGATGTGTCTTTTGACATATGCATTATAATAATCTTGATAACTCATTTTAAATTAGTGACAACATTACCTGAGTCATTGTGTAACGAAATATTTACGGGTGTAAGCAAAACAGGTTGGAACATGTCCATGCATCGCAGTTACTCGTTCGTACACTGCAATGTTCGTCGAGTCGCACGTGTGGCTGGCCTGTAGGACCTAAAACAATTGAAAAGCTACTGTGCTGCTTCGCGGTGTTTAAATAGCCACAATAAATATTATCGTGTCAGATTTTGCTAGTGCTGCACCGAGTAGCACTTTGGCCGAGTACCGAGTACTCGGCCTTTTACTACTCGGCCGAGTACCGAGTAGTTGTAAGAAAGAATAATTGACAGGAAGAATTTCGCACATCTTGAAATTTAAAAAAGGCTTTTTGAACACGAAATTAAGTTAAATGGCAAACAGCGTGTTTTCATGAAACGTTTCAGAATTTTTGTAGTGTAGATACACAATTAGGTTCATTGTTACATTTGATACTTCCAGCTTAGTGGATTATTAAAACCATAATAACTGATAACTTCATTCTTTATTATATAGTCTTTCTCAGATGCGAATCATTCTCAGATAATTCTTAGAGAATATAAAAGTTCCTATACACTCAGGCTTAATTTAAGATGCATGAAGTTCACATATGAAATGAGAACATTAAAATAAATATTTTATCATTTCAAACATGATAGATTTCATTAATCTTCAAATTCTAGAAGAGTAAAAAAGATAGGTGGTTATGGGCCATAATTTGAAAAACAACATTTTTGATTATTAAAATATATTTTTAATAACATTTTTAATGTATTTATTTTTTTCATAATTATTATTTTTTAAATTAAAAACTAATCTTTTCTTACAGTTTTAAAAGTGTCTTACTTTTAGTTGAACAAATATGTAACTGAAGTTTTATTTACTATATTAGTATTATATAAGGGTTCTTTTTTCTAAAATATTTTATTTTTGTCTGTTTTATAGATACAATAAGTTTTTATAAAAAATAAAAAAAAATTGTATATACACGCATACAAGTTGGTTATACTCAAATTCTTGTAACTAAAATGGATAAGCTCATATCATGAATCGTATCTATACAGAGTTTGGGGCAATCTGCTTACTCGTTTTAACTGCAGAAAGCTGTTTGCAGCAAAGGTTTAATGACTATGTTTATATTTTCATATTTTTTAGTTTAGTTATTAATAAACAACTCTTATAAATACATTTCTTTCAATAATACATAAAAATAATGAAATTCTTACAACTACTCGGTATTGGCCGAATACTTAGTCCATATTTGGCCGAGTACCGAGTATATAACGAGTACTCGGTACCGCTCTAGATTTTGCCATATCTAAGTTAAGAAACATGTTTTACTTGAATTTAACTCAATTTTCTCACAATTTTACACTTTTTTTTACAGGAAAAAAATTTGTGATATTTGCTGAGACACCCCCTCCTCCACTTCAGATTGGGTGCGACTCGACTCCCTCCCCCCCCCCCTGAACACCTCATGTCATTAATGGATGCCCCCTTACCCTGTTCTAAACCAGTTTTAAAAATCTAAAACTCAATCCTGTTCTTAATCTTTATTAAAACTTTCTTTAGGGCACTATTATCTTATAAGCAGAATGGAAGTGCCTCCTAATGAGACACCAGAAGTTGTATCGTCATTATTTGATACAGGTCAGTTTTTAAGTATTTTATTTATTCATTTTTTTTTTTTTTTTTTTTTTTTTTTCAAAACACCATTTTCTTATGCTCTATCTTTTTATATGCATTAGAGAATGCATTTTAATAATTTTATTAAGTTGTATTAAACATTTTCTTTTATTAGTTCCTCGTCATGTAATAGGATTAGGAATTTAGGCATCCATGAAAATTTTTTAGATGTGAGGAATTCCAAAATTCACAAAATTAATATTGCATCTGTTTATTGGTTAAACAGTTTGTTAGTTAGTGTATATTAGTTAATTAGCTAGTTTATTAATCTGTGTCGTCATTATCTCAATTAACGAATGATTGTAAAGAAGTCAAACCAGTTTTTTTAAAAAATCACATGTGATACTGGCAAGAACCCTAGTGATTTTCAACATTCTAGTCTGAAAATATTTTATATTACTTCAAAATATAAGATTATGTTAACCTAGGAGAATAGGACAGAATTTTATATAAATCTGCATTATGAGGATTCTTTTTATCATAAAGATGTCAAACCAGTTTTAAAACAGTCATTTATATTTTATTGTGATATTATTCAACTTTGAAAACTTCGCAAGTTATTCTAAATTTAAGATTTTTCTTAGCATGGTAGAATAAAGCAAAATTTTGCCTAAATGTGTACTTTGAGGACTATTGTTTTAGAAATAGTGTGAAATGGCATGAAAACTAAAATACAAAAATGGATGTTAAAAAAAATTAATCAACAAATTAGGATAAGGTAACTGTATTGAAACAAAAGAGGGTAGCATATTGGATGAGGCATTTTGTTTGACGACTGTGTTGGGTGATTGGTACTGTTCATTGCTTTTTTTTTTTAATAGGAATATGGTATATCATATAGTACAAATGTATGAGAACAAATATATGAAGAAGTCTACATATATATTTATTATTGTTGAAATTAGTTGTTCAGCTTGTCAACTGTTTGAATGAATTTATGTTCTACTAAATTTTACTCCCTGTGACAGAATTTATGCGGCACAATGACATTGTCGCAGAAAGATTTGTTCATAAAAATTAAAGCTATTCCTAAATTTCAGTTGAAAATATAATCTCATGTCTTATGTTTAAGAATTCTTCAACAGTTTATTAATAATGTTGATATCTTTATATATACATATCATGTGTAATTTATGAAATATATCAATATTGTCTTGCAGAAAACGTTCACAAACGTTTTAAAACGTTTGTGATCAAAACGTTTGCACAAATAAGGTTTGACAAAAAGCATAAAAATATTCTGTCACAGGTTTTTTACTGATTAATTATATTTCCTACTTGTTTTCAATTTGACATCAATTTTATACATTTATTGTTGCTTATGTTTGTTGCTTCCACCTCTCTTTCTGTATTTGCACTATATCTTAAATATTTTATATTTTCATTTTATTTTCAGTTACTGGTATTATTGCTGCCTATGGATGGAAAATTCTTTTCTTTGCAGTTCTTCTGAACCTAGTGTGGAGCCATTACTATCCAAAGTACAAAAAATGGAAAGAGAAAAAGGAAGATCAGAAAAGGGATGAAGAATTTAAGAAAAGTAAGCTTTTTTTTGTAAATATGTTTGTAAAATATTAAAAATTTATTATATTTAAAAAAAAAAAAAGAATTTTTATATTAATATGCAAACTTGAAATTCATCCTATATTTTTAGTCTATTTTTAATAAAAATAGAGATGGTACAGTAGAACTTGGATAATTCGAAGTTGAAGGGACCAGACAAAAATTCGAAATATCCAAAAATTCAACTTACATATACTATTTTGTCAAAAAAAAGTGATAAATTAAAAAATTAAAACTCTACGATCAGAGATTTAACACATAAATATTATATCTAAGAATACCGCTACGTTACCCCTTTCACCCCCCCCCCCCCCCATTAAATCAATATATTTTACAAGCTTAATTATTCAACACTTTTTAAAAAATAGTCAAATATTTTTTATTTCTTTTTTAAGTAGAATCTTTGTGTCATAGCATATGACCTGATACAAAAATAGAATCTTCTGCATTACACATGACTTTCAATTCACAAAAACCTCAAAGTTCATACATATGCACCATATCTTCTGGTGCACTAGCTAGGGGCTTCTATTGTATTTGCTTATCCTTCTTTTGAAAGACTATAAAAATTGATAATGCACTTCAGATGAGTAAAATCTCGAACAAATTTTACTGTAATATTTTAAAGGTAATCATATGAAAAATTCGAATTATCCAAAATAGAATTCGAATTATCCACGATTTTTTAACATTATTTTAATACAAAATTCAAGGGACCGTGTAAAATATTCGAATTATCCAAAATTTCGAATTAAACAAGTTCGAATTATCCAAGTTTCACTTATTAACGTTCAAAATATATGGTTGATGTGTCATGCCTTATCGGTTGAATTCCATTGTCCATTGTTGAATATCAGCGAACCCCGCCTTCGTGAACAGGCCTACAACAATTCTATAATTATTACCATTGTTACTTTCTTCTGTATATAGAGAGAAGTATTGGATTTGTGAAAATTTTTGAACTCTTATTTTCAATGAATTTACATGTTTTAGGATGTTCTGAACACGATTTGACTGTTTTTATTAAATGCCTGTCTGTGTGTGTGTATTACAAATTTTGTGGGCTCTGTATCTCATGAACCAATGAATGAACTTTAACCTAATTTGGCATTTGGTTGGACCCTGGCATAAACTGGTGCTGATTAGATTTGGGGATACATCGCTCAACAGGTGGTGCTGTTGCTGAGACACGCTCAGACATCTTGGAATTTCTTTGGAGGAAAATTTAAAGATTTGGAATTTAAGGCATAATAATAACAGTGCGGTTAAACTTAGAGGTGAATAAAGGAACATTGCAAAGGGCATATTTTCCTAAGAAAGGAATGGTCACACACGATTTCCCATGAAAGTTAAAGAAGGATAGCTCGCTTATAGGAATTCTTGGGTGGACAAAAATAAAATTATTATTGTGAGAAAATATCGTGTTAGGTAAGAAACGAAAACAACTTTAAGGCCAGATGTCCGGGATATTTTAAAAATAAAGGCTTGAAAGCAGGGATAATGCTGAAAGGATTGGTTATTCAGGTGTACGATAGTAAAAGTCAAAATCATAACAAAAAAATAAAGGCACTGAGTGTATATTTATAGCACAAGAAATATTTTCAAATAGAATACGTTCAAAAGAAATGGTAGAAATCAAATTTTGGGAAATGTCTTCGCTATAAGAGGAAAGAAAATTTATGTTACATAAACGGAGCAAAAGGCGCCGCCAATTCAGAGAGTTTTGAATAGGCCGGAGACCAGAATAATGCAAGGATTGTTGGTAAGCGTTCGAGTTTACAAAAGGGTAGAGATGAATACGGATGGAAAGATGCGGAAAGCGCGCGAAAAACCAGCTGAGAAAATAAAATAAAATAAGGCTAGGAAAATTTAAAAAAAAGGGGAAAAGAAAAGCCAATGACGGAAAATTTCATTCAATTCCTAAAATCCAATAATATTAAGGTTAACGACGAACTAGCCAGAGATTGGAGAGTAGTGTAGGGGATATGAAAAAATGAAAGAGAACAGGGGAGGAAGCTGGATGAGATATAGAGAGATGCCGGACAGATTAAGTGTGAGAGTGCTAGTTTTTACTTCACAGAATTTAGTCAGCTTTTAGTTCTTAGGATTTTTAGTTGCTGTGTGTTTTCCATGCACGACTTTTGTGGATATAAAAGGATCTGAGAGAAGAGTCATCCGGGGCCTGATAAGGATGGATCTTAATTCGGTGCTGAGGATTTGTGGTAAGCATTTTTATTTATTAGCCCTTCCTCCTTTGAGTGCTTATAAAAACACAAATTAGGAATCCATATACACCTTAAAATTAATTAATGTTATCCTTATTAATTTTAAACCAGCTACATGGGCTTAATGTATGTCCTACTTATGTAACCAATTTCCACAAATAAATGATTTTGATTTAAATTTTGTGAGTAATTTCCATTATGAGTTTCTGTTTCAGTTATATGCTAGGATGACTCCATAAATGATAAGTGGGAAATTAGATAACCTGGGTTAAAGTTAATGACAGAATTAAACTTTCTTACTTAACTAAAATAAATTAATTATGGGGTTTATTAAGCATGGAGTCAGACAAGAAGTGACTCAACAGGGAGTCATTCAGCAAGTGGTCCGCCGTGACCATTGCTGAGACACGCTCAGACATCTTGGAATTTCTTTGGAGGAAAATTTAAAGATTTGGAATTTAAGGCATAATAATAACAGCGCGGTTAAACTTAGAGGTGAATAAAGGAACATTGCAAAGGGCATATTTTCCTAAGAAAGGAATGGTCACACACGATTTCCCATGAAAGTTAAAGAAGGATAGCTCGCTTATAGGAATTCTTGGGTGGACAAAAATAAAATTATTATTGTGAGAAAATATCGTGTTAGGTAAGAAACGAAAACAACTTTAAGGCCAGATGTCCGGGATATTTTAAAAATAAAGGCTTGAAAGCAGGGATAATGCTGAAAGGATTGGTTATTCAGGTGTACGATAGTAAAAGTCAAAATCATAACAAAAAAATAAAGGCACTGAGTGTATATTTATAGCACAAGAAATATTTTCAAATAGAATACGTTCAAAAGAAATGGTAGAAATCAAATTTTGGGAAATGTCTTCGCTATAAGAGGAAAGAAAATTTATGTTACATAAACGGAGCAAAAGGCGCCGCCAATTCAGAGAGTTTTGAATAGGCCGGAGACCAGAATAATGCAAGGATTGTTGGTAAGCGTTCGAGTTTACAAAAGGGTAGAGATGAATACGGATGGAAAGATGCGGAAAGCGCGCGAAAAACCAGCTGAGAAAATAAAATAAAATAAGGCTAGGAAAATTTAAAAAAAAGGGGAAAAGAAAAGCCAATGACGGAAAATTTCATTCAATTCCTAAAATCCAATAATATTAAGGTTAACGACGAACTAGCCAGAGATTGGAGAGTAGTGTAGGGGATATGAAAAAATGAAAGAGAACAGGGGAGGAAGCTGGATGAGATATAGAGAGATGCCGGACAGATTAAGTGTGAGAGTGCTAGTTTTTACTTCACAGAATTTAGTCAGCTTTTAGTTCTTAGGATTTTTAGTTGCTGTGTGTTTTCCATGCACGACTTTTGTGGATATAAAAGGATCTGAGAGAAGAGTCATCCGGGGCCTGATAAACGATGGATCTTAATTCGGTGCTGAGGATTTGTGGTAAGCATTTTTATTTATTAGCCCTTCCTCCTTTGAGTGCTTATAAAAACACAAATTAGGAATCCATATACACCTTAAAATTAATTAATGTTATCCTTATTAATTTTAAACCAGCTACATGGGCTTAATGTATGTCCTACTTATGTAACCAATTTCCACAAATAAATGATTTTGATTTAAATTTTGTGAGTAATTTCCATTATGAGTTTCTGTTTCAATTATATGCTAGGATGACTCCATAAATGATAAGTGGGAAATTAGATAACCTGGGTTAAAGTTAATGACAGAATTAAACTTTCTTACTTAACTAAAATAAATTAATTATGGGGTTTATTAAGCATGGAGTCAGACAAGAAGTGACTCAACAGGGAGTCATTCAGCACTGTGATCCAATTTTTTCTAAATTTTTAACATGGCAGTATAGAACAAAATTCCGTATAAATGTACATAATGAGAGTTATTTGTAATGTGTGGTTGTAAAATTGATTTGAATTATTGATAATAGTAGGTTTGTGTATGTGGCAGAATCACCCCCTACCTTTCCTGTGTCTGTGTGTGTAAATTTTCAATATGAGTATCTTTCGAAAGATCTCGTCAATATCTTTAATATGAATGGTTGAACCATAGATCTATGATGATTTAAAACAAAGTTATCGATTTTTTTTCACTTTTTTAATGAAAAAAACTTAAAAAAAAAAAAAAAAAAAAAAAAACTCATTTCTTCTGACATTGGGAAAAATTGGACTTTCTTTCAGCACTTAGTGATATATAATTCTGTCAGATAAAAATCGTCTGCATTTATCATGGAAAATAATATAATAATTTACTAAATAATTTATAATACACAAATTTTGTGTAAAATTATATAGAAGAAAGTCTTGTGATGGCCACATCATATTAGTTGTTTTCTTGTTTTTAAAGCAATTTTCGTAGGTATGTCCATCATCTAACACAAAATTTTGTTAAATGTAAGAACTTCTTGGGTTTAGCCTCATACTACACTTTCATTTATTTTATATGAATTCTTATCATTTATTTGTTTTCTGCATAATATAGACTATTATTACATACAGAAATTAACATAAATTATGTAGTGGACAGTGATCAGTTTGAATTGAGAATAATAAAATATAGTCTTCTGCTCTTTTAACCCTTTCATTCTCCATGATGCAGTTATGCCAATTGAAATCATAAGATTTAAGTTTTTCTTCCTTAACATCTAAAATTCCCACTGATTCAAAATGAACAATATTATAATCTATATACATTTTCCTACTGAAAAATGTATATTTTAGATGGAGTCACTCTCTCTGTTATGAATGAAAGGATGTTTTACTTTATTCTAGACTAATTTACGGCGAAGTTAGTCGGGAAAGGAGGAGGGGGGGGTCTCTTTTTTATGATTGTACCTACAGTGCGGCCCGAATGAATAAAATAGATTTCCAAGGTGGCCCACTAAGTGTTTTGGGTTGGACAGGCCTGTTCTAGACTATTAGACTGATTATAAGAAATCTTATAATCAGTTTTCGTTTATGGTCAATTTAAGTAAATTAACTGTCTTAAATTATATACATTTTTTAAAGTTTATAAAATTTATTTTAATTAATTGTAACATGTATTTCTTTCAAAATTTTAGTATTTTAATTGAAAAGTTATTTTAAATGGCATCAGTGGTTATATTTTTAGAAAGATTTTACTACATTTAGATAGGATAGTAAACTATTGGCAGGGATTGTGTGTGCCAGGTACAAACTATAAATAAGATTGATTGGTAAATCTTATTAAAAATACTTTTTCAACAAATTAAAATCGTGTATTTTATTTATTTGCATCTTATAAAAATGTAATGGAGATTAAAGTAAATAATATGACTTTTTTTTATTCTTACACGTCATACAGTACAAAGCCGAAAATCTGGAATCTTCGGGACCGTGACAATTCCGGATTTTTGGTCATGCCTAAAAAATATAATATTTTGGTTTAAGTATTTGGATAAAAGGCAAATTCAAGTAAGAAATAATATATTACGATTTTTAAATGTATTCTGTAATATATATATATTTTTTATCAACTTTAACAATAAATAAATTAAATTAAAAATTAAACTTGAAAACAAAACAGATTTATTGAAATATTTGCATACAAAAATTGGTACAAGGTACAGTAGAAAAAAATAAATAAGAAAAACGTACCACTTTTAAAACATTTCATGATTTTTTTTTTTTTTTTTTTTAAGAACTTTAGGTTTTCAACTAAAAGTTTGAGCATAATTGATATAGAATTTAGTTCTCAATTAGATAAATGTTTAAGAATTGTTACTATTATTATAATCTTCTTCTCCCTTCTCTTTCAGAACTTGCAAATGACAGTTTTGAAGATTACTAAGAAATAAAATACTTTTTCAGTTTTTTATTTAGATATATTTATACTTTAAAAAAAAAAAAAAATAAAAAATAAAAAATGCTGTTGATGATGATGATTAACGCTGCCTAAATTGTCCAGATTTTCGGCTTCGTACTGTATTTTGAATTATTCACAAAAAACATAATAGAAATTCTATGTAACACTTTTTTCCCATATATCTTTCTTATTATAGATCCTGACATTTTGTTAGCAAGAGAAGAAGCTCTACAAAGATCACGTCAAAGGATGCAGGAGCAACATGATGAGTTAGCCAGGCAACATGCTGAAAAAATGAAATTGGTAATAATTGACATATTCATTCTTTCTTTCAGAATAAATTTTATCAAAGTTTTTTATTTTATTTTATTTATTTTTTTTTTTTTTGTGAGAATTGTGCTAACTACAAAACTGCAAAATATTTGTACAATACTGATAGGCTGCTAATTATAGCTTTTGAAAAAAAAACCATCATAAAGAATTCTTCTGCCTGATAAGTTATGGTATAAAATATGCAAAACATAAAATTTAGACTGTACTTCCCTAATTAATTTAAATTCTTTTTTTAAAATGATATTTTTAATTAATATAAATTGAAAAACCTTTGACATTACTTTGTGCGTCGTTGTTTAAATTTTTCAGCCAGGTACCCAGCTCTCCTCATAACGACATCCTCTGTGGAGGACTTGAGCGTTACTGACGATGATCTTCTTTCACCATAAGGTGGCGCCACACACGGAGGCTGTCGTTGCATGCCCCTCTATTGGTTGTAATTTCGACTGACTCGCAAAACATCGCGTAATAATAATCATCGTAGTTTTTCATGCATTGTTGTTTAAATTATTATTATTGTTTTTAAAATTTTTGGATGGGTACTTGGCTTTCCTCAGAAAACTACAATGATTATTATTACACGATGTTTCGTGAGTAAATTGAAATTACAACCAATAGAGAGGCCAGCGGCGCAGTGGCACCTGACTGTGTGTGGCGCCACCTTATCAGTAGTGGCACCAGAAATTCCCCGACGGGGGGACACCACCTCCCCGACAGGGGGGCACTACATAAAGATAGTTTATTATATAAGTATTTATCAAAAACTGCAATACTGTTAATAATATTACTGTTAATATTTGTACCATTCCATTTGTTAGTACTCCTCGAGGTTTTGGAGATCATCGTGTCACAGACAGATATTTTCTAAAAATATCGTGGTCAAAACGTGTTCTGGATCCCTTAAAACGTGTATATTCGTAGAAAACTGGAAGTTGAAAATTTTTACGAATCCAATACTTTCTTCTATTGAATATAGAATGGAAAAACTGGAATGCTCCAAATGTGTAAAAGGAAAGAAAAATGGTTCTAAAAGTAGAAAAACTGAAAATTTTGTATTTGTTTCCCTGAGAGATTTTAGGAGTATGCCCCGATGGGGGGTCACAGACTCCCCGACGGGGGGGGGGCTGTGGCCCCTAGCTGGTGCCACCCCTGCACATTATGGTGAAAGAAGATCGTCAGTCAAGCACCAGTCCTCCACAGAGGATGTCGTTCTGAGGAGAGCTGGGTACACGGCCAAAAAATTTAAACAATGACGCACGAAGTAATGTCAAAGGTTTTTCAATTTATATTAATTTAAAATTAATACTTCATTTTTATTTTTATGTTTAAAATGATATTTTGATTCCCATATTGTAATCTGCTCTGCTTCCAACCTCTCTCCCTTTGAGGAGAAAAAAATAAAAGATCAAAGAAGTGTATGGAATTAAAACTGTGTATTCAGTAAAGCAAAAAGAAAAAGATGTTGAACTTTTTGTTAATGTCTATTCTAAATGATTTTGTTAAACTGAAATTGCATTGTGAATATCTGTATGTCTAATAATCAAAATTTTACATCTTAACTGTTTGACCCTTGATTCCGTATTTAACTATGTCAATGATTTAAAAAAAAAGGTTTTTATCTCTATATCTACTTTTTGTTCATGAAATTAATAAAATATATTTTAATTCCCTTTTGCTAAACCAGTTTTGTTCGAAATTTCAGCATGAGCCATTAGTTGTTGACAATAAAATTAGCAATTCTTTTTTGGAATCTGTCACACCAGGAGCAGGTTTCAGGGATAAAGAATCTATCTGCCTGTGATAAATCTAATGATTCATTTTTAATTTCTTCTACCAAATTCTTCACACATGGCAATTGTCTGTGTCAATGTTATATGCTATTACTTTTAGGAATCTATCTGATTGGTTGCTAGTTACAGGAACCAAAATTTGTGTGCCTGTGTTCAAATCTTGCAATTAATTTATAATCATGTAACGTGCTAAATTCAAACTAATACATGTACGTTAAATAGTGTAATTTAGAGGTGCACAACCTGCGGCCCGCCAAAAGACTGGCATTTTAGATTGCATTAATCATCAGCTGGAGGAGAAAAAAAATAAAAAAGAGACAAAGAAAAAGTATTTAAAAAAACTGGCATTTACAAAAACTTCTTTTATTTATTTATTTATTTTTCTTTTTTGGAAGGGGGGAAGGGATGAAAATGTTGATTTTATACATATTTCTGTTTGAGAGCTAAGTTTTCTATTCAGTTTCTCAATAATGTTCCACAGTATGTTCCTTAATCTTTTATTGTGAAAATCATAGAATAATCTATTGGTAAGTAGTTATAAATGTAAGAATCAGTAAGTTAAAGCTCCCCCCCCCCCCCAAACTGAAATGGAGCAGCGGCTAAAAGAATGTACAGGGAGCGATTTCAACACAGGCATAGCTGACAAGACATTCAAATACTTTTACTGGATGAGAATAGAAAGTTTTGTACTTCAAAACAACCACCAAGATTTTCAGTTGCTGCACATGTAATGGGTTTACATTTGCAAAAATATACAACATGTCTCAGATTTTCAGTAGTAGATGCAGTTGCTGACTGATTACTATCATGATAGTTTAGCTGGTTTCTAATAGGGGCGTAACCACAAACAAAGGGCACTACCCCCTCCCCCACCCCACCCCTTTCCTTGGCTATGCCCTGGTTTCTATCATAATAATTTAGCAACCAAATCCTCGTCAAACTCACTGAAACTTTTGCAGACCATGCTGTTTATGTTACGTCAGACCAGGAAGGTGACACAATGCATTTTGTTGGAAATTCATATAGAAAATGACAATTATGACCATAGAAACATTTTCACTCACATATCTCGCCAGTGCCGTCTAATTCCTCAAAGTGATATTTTCATACCCACATACCTACATTAAAACTGCTTATTTTGGTATCTTATATCAGCATTTACATATGATACAAACTCAAGTTCTGCACACAGGCACATAATGATAGTACACCTCTTTATATATGCGTGTGTGTGTGCGCATATATATATATATATATAACACGGCAAATATATCTGCTTTGTTAAACTTTTTTTATATTATCTCGTCTGCGGCCCTTCATATCCCAATGAACAGCAAGAGTGGCCCTCTAGCCAAAAAGGTTGTGCACCCCTAGTGTAATTGCTATTGAGCCATCTTCCCCATCATTTAAAACAATATAGACGACGCTGTCGCCATTCTTGGCAAAATATCATTAGATATTTTGCCAATCCATAAAGTGAAGTCAAAACATTTTGATTTCAGAAGTCAGTCAGAAGTTCGTCAGTTCTTGCTGAAAGATGTAGCCATTTTTCGTGTAAGACGCCTGTGTGGCCATGGGCCAGAGGCAGTGGCCTGTAAAAAGTTATTCATCTTATGTATCCTACATTTATGTTCTGTTTACTGTGAGCGATGTATATAGTTATTGTAATTGTGCTTTATTATAATTAAAATATTAAATAATAGGATTCCAGAGTTCGTTCTTAAATGTTCTATCATGGGAATATCTGTTATAATCATTCATTATTCAAAAAATTATTATATTAAATACACCTTATTTAAAATCCTTAAAAAGTTTGAGCTAATATATTGTGGCGTCCCAAACAGGGCCATCGTCAGAGCTCGAAATGACAAACTACAGCTGGGCGGTATGTTTACTTTTCTCCTCTTCTTCTTCATCTTTTTCTTCACTTTGCTTCATTTGCTGAAACAATATATTAGCTCAAACATTTTAAGGATTTTAAATAAGGCATATTTAATATAATAATTTTTTTAAATCAATCCTTTTAAATTTTGACAGATGCATTTATTATTCTTCATAATATTTGTCGTCATTATAATCATTCATTATTATTCATTTATAATCATTGTGAATATAATAATTCATTTATGTTATTATATTCACTTCTGCTGAATTAGTGTTACTCAATTTTTACTTCCTTATACAAGGTATAAGAAAGTATTGTAATCCCGATTTGCAAAGTGGATTTTTTATCTCACATAGCTCAAAAATGAAACGTCATAGAATGTTGCAAGCTTGTATGTGTGACTCGCATGATGTCTAGTTGTACACCTGCAAGTTTCGTCTCAATACAAGCTCTTGTTTCAGAGATCACCGACTTTACACGATTTTTCATGACATCTGTATATGTGAGTATGTATCTTGCGTAACTCAAAAATGGTTGGATGTAGAATGTTGCAAATTGGTATATAGGTTTGTTATAACATCTAGTTGTGTACCTCCCTTTTGGTCTTTCTGTGACTTTCTGTTTTGGAGATATTTACGAAAATTATACTCATAATGAACAAATATACGAAGGTTTTGACCATTATATATGACCTACCATTATAGAGATTTCAAATTAAACTAATGACAGAGCCTGTAATGATGTTATTATGAAAATTGTCAACATTTTTACATGTAGAAAGTAATTTGTAATGACATAAGCAGGTTCTAGTCAATGAATGCATTTTAGTTAATGAATATTCAGCCTGTAATGATATTTTTATGAAAATTGCCGACATTTTTGCAAGTAGAAAGTAATTCTTAAAGACATAAACAGGTTCTAGTCAACGAATGCACTTTAATGAATATTAATCTTGTAGATGGAGAATGTTATAATATTGTTATGAAAATTGCAGACATTTTTGAGTGTAGAAAGTAATTCTTAATATATAAGCAGGTTCTAGTCGCCGAAAGCACTTTATTTTGTTTTAGTCTTGTTTGCCATGTAAAGAATTTTTGAAGAATTTAGTTCAGTGCTATAAACCAATAAAGCTTTCTGGAAAATTCCAGAATTCTGTTCTTATTTAGGTTAGAGGCTTTCAAACTTTGGCAACTCTAAACTGCAAATTTTCACCAAATTCGATGCAAATTGGCCAAAATTGATGCCAAGACCAAAATCAGCGTTGGCTACAAACTTGGCGAGATTAGCGATCAAATTTGGTGGCAAATATTGTTTCAGAATGGTCAGAATTAGTAAATCCTTTCTCAGTTTTAACTGAATTAATTGTTTCTGTAAAATGTTTGTTTTTCACCTCTAATTTTTGTCAAAGAGAACAAAAGTAGGTCATCGATACTCAAATGATTTTCATTAAACTAAGTTATGAATTTGCTAATGAGAGGTTCTGCAATAAGCCATTTCTGAAAAACTAGTATATTTGTTTGGCAGTATATATTATTCTATTATCATGACTTTTGTGGTAGGAGTAGCATTTTTTCTGTTTTTTTTTTTTCGGAACCTGTGTTTATTTACGAATCGGTTACCTCACACAAAACTGTCAATGTTTTCGTAATAATATGTATATTCCAATGGATGTATAAGGAAGTCATGTGGTGTCCACATCAGATTTTCAGTTATGAGTGAATTACATTTAGTGCTGAGTGCTGACTATGGAATAAAAAGACTGTCAGGAGGAGTTCAATAAAAAGAGCAACTTATTTTTAAAAAGAAACAGCTGTCAACAGCAAATCCACAGTACAAACTGTATAGCAAAAACACATAAAGCAAATCTCATTCAAAGAGGCTCAGAACTCCTTCAATAGCACTGCTAGCATTGACGAAACTGACTGAGAACTGATCTGGGTTTGGTGCGCTGAGCTCCTTTTATACATCTCTGCCGAACCCAGAATGCTCGGGAAATTTCCCATAACTCCTTAACAATCACATTAGAGCGTCCATCTCTGGTATATTGATAATAACGATTTTCTCGCCAAAAGTCACCAAATTTGATGCCAAATCCATTACCTGCCTATCGGAGCTTTTTAATGTGTTTTAAGGGGGAAATTAAGCTATTTTAACGTGAAAAAGAGCTGGAAATGCAGAAAATTGACATTTTATCAACTTACTAAACCTCTTTGAAACAATTTATACAAAAATAAATACAATTATTTGGGTCATTCCATGTCAAATCAACAAAAAAAAGTAGCATTTTTGACCTGACCCCCTCAGATTTCTATGAAATTGGGCTCATTTATTTGTTCTATAGAGAAATGAATCTGTACCAATTAATAAGTACCTACCTCTTTTAGTTTTTGATATACAGGGCTGCAAAAATGCAAATTTTCAAAATTCTTGTTTTACAAATGTGCCCATATATCCTTCCCTAATTGACTTAGAGGTATAAATTTGGTATCATTAGAAAGCTCATAACACAGGCTTTCAAATGATATATCACATATACACACTTTTAAAATGTTTCATTTCAAGGTCAAACCATTTGACCTTTGACCTTCAATAACTCAAAAAGTGCATTTTTTATTTTCTTTTATAAAATATATGTTGTTTCTGCATTTATTGTCTATAAATACTGTGATTTTCAGAATGGGATTGCCATGGGATGCTGAGTTATAAATTAAAATGTAACATCTATCAGTGTTTTCATACTAACATCAGGGTCATTCTAAGTCAAATCAACGAAACAAAATAATTTTTTTAACCTGACCCTCTTAATTTTTTTTTATATTGGGATCAGATAATAGGTTTACATAGAAATAAATTAATACTGAATAATAAAAAGTCTGCATCTGTTTCGGTTTCTGAGATAATTGACTTCATAAGATGGGCAAAATATGTTAGTTTTTGCGTTATGTTTTTTTCCGTAGAGGTGACTCACTTAAGGCAATCAAAGTTTTGTTTAGTGAATTTAAAGCTTCTTCTTTTTCTGGAGTACACAAAGGATCTGTTTATTCAAATTCATCATCAAAACTAGATTCTACATTTTTTTTCTTTTTAACTAGTAATTGCTTTTAATTCTTTACGGCAAATAGCACAAATTTTGTAATCTTGTTTCAGAAAAGTCAATTTTTTCATCAAGTTCTTGCTTACATTTCTCAAGTTTTTCTTACAGCAATTGTGACTTGACTTTTCAAATGGGTTGTACCAGTACCTTTTACATGAAGCTGTAGAAGTTGAAGGTTCTATCTCTAAATTCTACATTTCTTTAAAGTTTTGATAAGTGAATTTGTAAAACTTCAAAATTTGTATTCAGAAGATAGTAAAGGAAACAAAATCTTCTTGAGCAATAGTTCACTACAACTTCTTCAAAAGATGATCACAGACAAAATGCCTAATGTTCTATGCTTATCACATTTAAAGTGCAGGGGAAGTGACTCATGTCAGTTTAATGATCACATAGCCCCACATCAAAGAAAACCACATGGTCCTACATAATTCAACTGTTTGAGAAACTGCATAGTTAAAAAGACACAACATATAGTTCTACATGTAGCATGATTTAAAAATGTGAAAAGGAATATTAAGATAAATGAAAATAAAATTGAAAATGAGAAAATTGCCATGTAATTTATTTCTCATAGCAAAATTAGATTTTATTTTAATAGTTGAATCTTTTTGTCAGAAAGTACCCCATGGCAATTTTTTTTTTAATTTTTAGTAGGGTAGGTGCTCTAGTGATTGGCATGCTCCAGTAATTGGCATATATCCCGAAATAGTTAATAAATAAGAAAAATAATAAAATCATATTTTACATATAATAATGTTAACATTTTATGTCAAAAACTGGAGCATAGGATGCTAATAACTAGTAAAATGAATAACTAGCAGTGTCAATTACTGGAGCATTGAGTGGGTGTCAAATGAAAATTCATTAAAAAAAAATTGTTATCAAATGTATATATTTTAACATATATGTGGCTCTGAATGTCTTTCATGCCATATGTATTAACTTAAGATTTCTAAAAATATTTTCTGATGACTAGACCATTAAAAACATCAGAGATTGCTCTGAAAGTGTCAATCACTGGTGTACTTATCCTATATAAACATAAAAAAAAAATTATATATATATATTTTAAGAAATACACATTTTGAAATATAGAAGGTCAAAGGACAGTCTTTGACCTTGAAATTAAAAATTCAAGAAATTATGTATGTCATATCAAATGAAAGGCCCGTTCAAACACTTTCTAACAACACCAAGAGTAAGGTCCAGTGACAATTAGGGAACAAATTATGTTTTATTATGTAATATACATAATGCAAAAACTAACATATTTTGCCCATCATTGAAGTCGATTATCTCAGAAACCAAAATAGATGCAGATTTTTTATTCAGTGTTAATTCATTTCTATATAAACCTAATATCTGAGCCCAATATAAAAAAAAAAAAAAACAGGGTCAGGTTAAAAATGTTATTTTTTTTCCATTGATTTGACTTAGAATGACCCTGATGTTAGTATGAAAACACTGATAGACGTTACATTTTAATTTATAACTCAGCATCCCATGGCATACCCATTCTGAAAATCACAGTAATTATAGACATTAAATGTAGTAACAATATGTATTTTTTTAAATAAAATAAAAAATGCACTTTTTGAGTTATTGGAGGCCAAAGGTCAAAAAGTTTGACCTTGAAATGAAAAATTAAAAAAGTGTGTGTGTGTGTGATATCATTTGAAAGCCTGTATTATAAGCTTTTTAATGATACCAAATTTATAGCTCTAAGCCAATTAGGGAAGCATATATGGGCACAATTTCCTAACAATACGGATTGATAAAGTGCTACTGTAGTTAGTTCTATAGCTATGATTCAACAGAAAATTTAAAAACATGGTTTATAAAAAGTTTTTTAATCTTATAATTATTTATGTATTTATTTTCAGCTTGAAGAGCAAAAAAGGCAAGAAAGAATTGAAAAACATGAGAGAATGTTACAAGGCAAATCTTTGTCGAGCCCCGAGGGTAAGTCAAGTATGAGGCGCCCTGATTATAATCCTCTTATGGGATCTGGTGGCAGTTCTGGTTACAGACCATCTCGTCGAGGCTTTGGTGGGGGAAGTGGAGGAGGATGAGGTTAAAGATGCATGCAGCTAGTAATCTGGACTCCATCTGTATTTGTAAGTTAGATTTGTAATCATTTACTAATATTTACCTAAATAAGTTTCCTTTCTAAATAAAACATTATGTTAAATATAGGAAAACTTTACTTTAAGCTTCTGTTTGGTTGTCATAATCCTTTGGAAGCCCCCCCCCCCCCCCCAGTTTTTTATTTTGTTAAAATCGAACTCCAATAACGATCAGTGTTCAAACGATCCACGAAAAGCTTTAGATTCTCAATCTTTTTCCATCCAAAATATAAATGTCAATATTCATTTTAAACATGCTTTATCAGATTCTGTAACATATAAAAGAACAAAATTATTCAATATTTCTCACTCATGTACTTTTTTTTTGTCCTCCCCCCTTTTCATCTCTAACCATTGCCAATCAAACATTCTGCGGAAAGCCTTTTATTTTTGAATACTTATCCATCCACAATATTAATTTTAAACTTACTTTATGATATTCTAGAACCCATAAAGAAGTAGAATTGTGTTTAATATTTCTCTCATGAACTACTTTTTACCCCTCCCCCCCTTTTTTTCCCCATTTTCCACCACCAGCCAATGATTAAATGTTGATTGCTAGCTAACGCTTTTTTTTTTAAACACATGTTTTATTGTGTTGATGTGCATTATTCTTCTAGTTTAATTTGTCACTTTTAAAATATTTTGTATAGTTTTTTTCACTTTGAGCATTATTTTTCATTTGAAATAAATTTTATGAACGTACATTTGTACAGATTTCCCCATGCGTGTTATTTTTCTTTTAAAATTAATTTTATGAACACGCGTGTTTCCTCTTTTTTTTTATTTTCTGCACTGTCATGGCTTTATTTGTTAGTTTATTATTTTCTTTGGCATTCAAGACACTGTTTATTATTGTTGTGCTTATCCTTCTTGCTTGTTACTATAGCAATGGGTAACTGAAAATTATGACTATTTCACGATATACATTATAGAACAAATTTTAAAATTTAAATTTATTCTTTTTCTATTTTTTATTATTATTTTGATTTAAAAAAAAAAAAAAACACTGAATTTCGCTTAGTGTTTAAATCTCATTTTTAAATTTTCCTCTTTAGGTGTTTGTAATCTCTGATTCTGTAACAGAATTTTTTTTCTTATCATGCAAAATTCAAAGTGGTCAAACTTAACTTTTTTTCTTCTATGAAAAACAAGTTGTTAATCCAAACCCAAAATTCACTCCCTCTCTTAGAAACACAAAAATTCTTTGTGTGTGTGTGTATATATATATGTTACCGCTAAAGTGCAGAAATCAGTTAATCTGCAGATTAGCTAGGTAATCTGCACATTAACTAGGGTGATCCATTAAAGTGAGGAAAATTGTTTTATTTCTCAAATTACCTAGGTAATCTGAGAATTACCTAGATAATCTGCACATTACCTACTAGGCACTAGTTAAAGTGAAAATAAGATATCTGGTGTTGTAATTTTACAGCACGCTGTGTTGTATTTGTTTTTTCATTCAGAAAAAAAAAATAGTTTTCTTTTCTTTTTTATTTCTTTCTTTACTTATTTTAATCTGTATGTGTTTTAATTTTTATATCTTTTAAAGTTATATTTGTTTTATTTTTTATTTATTTCATCTTTTTTATTCTGTCAATATAAGTTTGAAGATGTTATGCATTTTTAATATGAAATATAATAGCTTTAATAGCTTTCAATAAATTCTATTTTATAAATGAATGTTAGAATTGTAATACAGTAACGATTTCTTTTCAAAATAAAAATATTTAACAATTAAAAAAAAAAGAAAAGAAAAAGTTTTATTAACAACTTATATTGCTATTACTATTTAAACACTAGAAATATTAAATTATATAAAATATTACTAGAAATATTAAATTAGACAAATCAGAAGCATTATTTAAGAAGTACTTCAAATAATTAAAACTGCTTTATTTTTAGAATGCATGAAAATTAAAATGATAGTTTTCAATGCTTTATTAAACTATATTTTGCAGCATACATATATTTGCACAAGTTTACCAAATATATTAATTTTACAAAAAAAAAAAAAAAAAACTGTATTAACACTTTTTATGTGATCTACAACGAAATTATTTGAAAAAGCGAACAAAATTAAAATAAATAAATAATCATGTTCATGATATATAAAATATGTACAGGAAACTTGAAACTGAAAGAGAAAAAAAAATGTACAAAAATTTCATATTAAGTATTTATTAAATGCCATAATATTTTTCAAAGTTAATAGTTAATATATCTTTTTTTTTTTTTTTCAGTAAGTAATAGTAATTTAAATCAATTTCAAACAAATTAGTTTTTAAAAGTTATGGTTTAATAGTTTTAGTTCGGAAGGAAATAATTGCTGTAATGTAAATCTAATATTCATAATTCAAAATGGAGTTTCACGAGAGACAGCTTTTAATTAAGATTAAATTTCATTAATAAAATACAGACCTTTATCAAACTTATATTGACAGAATTAAAAAAGAAAGAAAGAAAATCAAAATTAAAACAATTATAACTTACTTGTTACTTTAAATTTTGTGTTAGTCATAATAATAAACCTAATCATGGCTTCCATCCTCCACATTTTGTGTTTGCCATTTATTGGTTTATCATCATAGCGTAGCGGAAGTGAAGGGGTAAAAGTTTTAGTTATGTTTGAAAGTCATTCGCGTATCTGTATCACATGACTGTTTGACGTCATAGTGAATGTAAAAAAAAACTAAGGCTCGAAACAAACATTTGAACTTTAATGATACTGAAACCGTTAATCTGCAGATTACCTAGTTAAAATGCAGAAAACTCTTTATTCTGCACTTTAACGGGTCATTTTAGTTAATCTGCAGATAAACAGATTTTGCGTTTTAATGGTAACATATATATATATATATATATATATATATATACACCCCGCGACAAAAAGATAGGAACAAAGGGTTTTTTCTTTGATTTTTCATAAAATAACGTTATCTAAATTGTGCTTATCATTTATTATTATTATAGAATAACACTATTCCTGGACTAATTTTTGTTTTAAGACTAATTTAGAAAAATTTTAAGACTAAAATTTTTCTAATTTAAGACTACAGAGCGCGACAAAAAGATAGGAACAAAGGGTTTTTTTTTTTTTTTTTTTTTTTTTTTTAATATGATTATTTTGAATATGAATATTTTGAATATGATTCAAATATTTAATATGTTTTTGATATGATAATATTTTGTTGTGATAATAAATGATCAGCACAATTTAGATAATGTTATTTTATGAAAAATTAAAAAAAAAACCTTTGTTCCTACCTTTTTGTCGCAGAGTGTAGTCTTAAATTAGAAAAATTTTAGTCTTAAAACTTTTCTAAATTAGTCTTAAAACAAAAATTAGTCTAGGAATAGTGTTATTTTGTAATAATAATAAATCATAAGCACAATTTAGATAACGTTATTTTAGGAAAAAATTAAAAAAAAACCCTTTGTTCCTATCTTTTTGTCGCGGAGTGTAGTCTTAAATTAGAAAAATTTTAGTCTTAAAACTTTTCTAAATTAGTTTTAAAACAAAAATTAGTCCAGGAATAGTGTTATTTTATAATAATAATAAATGATAAGCACAATTTATATAACTTTATTTTATGAAAAATCAAAGAAAAAACCCTTTGTTCGTATCTTTTTGTCGCGGGGTGTATATATATTTAAAAAAAGAAAAAATCTTTTCTCCTTCTTACCATTGAAATTTGTAAGGGTCATATAACTGCTATTTCTGATAAAATTTCTTAAAACAAGTGTTTTTTTTTTCACTTCAGATGAATCGAGCAACATATGAATCCATATACTGATGAGCAGGGCACGATTTGTGCACTGCACATGAATCACGATGGTGTTTATTTGAACAGTTTGATTCCTAAACGTGTGCAATCATTTGTGCATTTCACCTCAACTTAAAAGAAAAAAAGAAAATTTATACAAATATTTAAATTTGAGGACATTTAGGCCCGCATTCACCAACTTCTTAATACTCGAATTAAACCTCGGATCAGCGGTAATCGCTTGATCATACGAAAATCTGTATTCTCCAACGAAAATCCGCAGTTCACCGGCTACTTTAACACTTCATTTTTGATCTTCGAATATCGGAGGATTAACAGAGATAATTCTTGGATCTTTTCGTAACGCATGCACACTCCGCAGCTCAACTTCGTAAACAAATAAGAAACATAGCTGACATTGACGATCTGTTCTCACTAGATGATATTGAAAGCTTGGAACTACTTGAAACATTTGAAAGAAGGAAAAGGACGGTGCATCAAATTAGAGTAAATGATTTGGATAATGTGGCATTTCGATATTGCTATTGATTAAATAAAGATTGCATGGAATCTCTAATATTAATACGTCTAATTTTTTCTCTTATCCATAACAATCAAAATTTTAAATCATAGTGTAAACAGTTGTTGTCTGCGTGGTTATTCTTTTTAAAAATGTTCAAAAGTAAAATTGATTCTTAATCCGTGCATAAACAAAAGCGATGTAAACAAGAGCGAACTGTGTATCAGTGTTGCCAATTTGCTTTTTACCCTTTCTAATCTTATAATCCGATTGATTAGTTAATTGAAGCCGAACCTGTGAATAAAGTTTATCTTCGTTCTTGGCCAATCAAAACGAAGCTTTTATTTCTCCTCCAGTTAATCCATGGATCATGTAATAAGCTGATGATGAATACCGTAGGAATTTAATCCAGTGTTAGGTTTGATTCTCGGATTTGCTGATCCATGGTTTAATCCTCGATCAATGAAGTTTGGTGTATACGGCCCTTAGTGTTCTGAAATAGTCAAAGATTTTTGTGGACAAAAAATAAAAACATTTCAGTATTTGGAGACAGTCCTCGAATTTTGAGGACATATTCTTACTTTATCCCACAGGCTATTTCTTATAAGGATCATAGTAATCTCCTTTTATTAATTATTATTTTTTAACTATGAGGTTTTCTTAAAAGCAAAAACTGTTTTATTTAAGAGACAAAAATTTAAGTTAAAATATATTTTAAAAACAAAAATACATATAAAAACAATTTATTATTTATTTTGTATTTTAACTTAAATTTTTGTCTCTTAAATAAAACAGTTTTTGCTTTTAATATATATAATTGAGACAGTTTGATGTTTGTGTACGTTAATGAGGTTTTCTTATTCTTTTCAATTGTCTGGGGTCTGTCCAGAGGTAAAACTGGGTCCATAAAAGGACTCTTCACAAAACTTTTTCACTTAAAAACAGATTTTGATAAATCTCTTTCATTTCGGAAATTAATCTTACTTGTAGCAAACAGGCCCCCTGAATAATCAAATGCATTTTCCTGTATTTCTCCAAAAAGTTGATATTCAATTTCTAATTTATAAAAGGATTTTGTGCATATGTGAGTTTAGTTTTAGAAAAGTGAGCCTTTACTGTCTAAAACAAAAATCTTATTTTAATTGCAATTTCAGTTTTGCAAAATTATTTTTCATGATTACGCAAAAAGAAGACCCTTACCAAGAAGTTCGAAAGAACTTGATATGGGTGAGGTTTTCCAGGAGCTATCCCTGAATTCAGGGTTTGTGAAAATTTTGCTGTCTCTGAATTTCATGTTAAATTGCACAGGCCAACATGTAAAATTTTGATTTTATAATTTTGGCTGATCTTTATGTTTTTTGGTGTGCTCAAACCGAAATTCTCTATCATGTATAGATTTTTGTCAATACAGGGTGCCTGCCTATACAATTTCTTCCATTACTCTTCCACCAATATAATTATATAGTAAGTTTTTTGTATGTTTCCATGGTTAATTATTCACAGATGCCTATTGTTGTAATTGTGAAGCACTAGTGAGACTTAAAACCATATCAACCAACCAACCGACCGATTGTTATGATGGTATATGTAAGAAATCATATCGGTAAACACCCTGTATTGACAAAAATCTGTATATGATAAAGAAAAATGGGCTGCATTTTTGGTTTCAGCAAATCAAAAAACATAAAGATCAGCTGAAATCATCAAATCAAATTTTGTCAACTTCATTTTTGTAGGCTTGTGTTATTTTTCTTTTCTAATAGAAATTTTTCATTTTGAATGTTTAATTTTCCTTAAATTATATTAAAATATTATTTATTAAAGGTAGCCGTATGATGCACCATTAATGTCTTCCCTATCTGCATGCAAGTAGCAGTTTTCAGGTTTTATGCGTATTAAGTAGTTTCACCCTGACTTGATTTTCATGTTAAATTTAGATTCATAAAATTACATATAGATAATTTGAAAAGTCTGGACAAACCCCTGATTGCATATAAAATGTTAATTATAGCTAATTAAGTTTACTTTTAAAATCTTTGTGAGTTATCTTTTACCAATGCTAGCAAAAGATAATAAGATTTTAA
Organism: Salticus scenicus; assembly: GCA_963930645.1. Taxonomy (NCBI): domain Eukaryota; kingdom Metazoa; phylum Arthropoda; class Arachnida; order Araneae; family Salticidae; genus Salticus; species Salticus scenicus. The sequence continues at coordinate 119,837,064 of OZ005660.1, read as the reverse complement.
AGTTATTAGTAATTAATTAGTAATTAATACATCTTCATTTAAATTAAATTAATTATTGCTTTTCATTTTTGCAGCTAACATTTGGAGTTTTAGAATATAAGTTGCATGCTCTATATACATGTGCAGCTGTTCCTTTATTTTTCCTGAGAACATTTTAACCTTAACATTGACCTGCAGGAGAAAAAAACCAATGAAGTCTTCAGTCTAAATGGGGCTTCCAAGACTAAAGATGGATGTGGGTCAGCTGTTGTGTAGCAATTTTGTAAATTTCTATTTTCAGCAATAAACTTGTTAATGCATGTTTTATATGAATTAATGATAAAAAACTATTGTATTATAACCTTGTATTGTTGTTTTTGTTTCAATAAAGACTGCCTATTATTTTATTCCTAGATTTATTTGAAACTGTGTATTGTCACACACACATTTAAAAAAAAAGTCTGCATTTTTAAACCTTGTCTTTTTATTTAGGACTATCATCATTATTTTTAATTAATATCATTATTTTTAAAAGCTTTTTATATGAAATTGACTTTGTCTTTGTGTCACGCTAGTGAACAAGGCGCCTTCATTTTAAAGTAAATATAAGCCATTCCGTTTGTTGTTCCTTGGTTCAGTTGGTTAAAGCATCACGTTAATAACCCGGTGGTAGATAGTTTGGACCCTGGAAGGTCCGGCGCGTTAATTTTTGCAGATAATTAGTAGAAAAGGTATCAATTGATACAAGAAAATTTTTTGTTGCTTACACAGTATCCTAAGAATTTCTTTAGGAGTTTTTTGAGAAACTTTTTTTTAGATATTAAAAATCACAAAATACTTTTGATAGTAAAAAAAAAAGCACAAAATAAAGTTTTAAGTGAAAAATACATAAATAATTTTTTTTTTTTTTTTTTTCGAAACTTCTTTTTTTTTTTAAATTGGATTTTGTCATCGCGTCTTCGTGTCATGCTAAAAAAAACCAAAGCGCTTCCACTTTAAAGTGAAGTAAGGAATTTTTACATTGTCCAATGTCTCAGTAGGTTAAAGAGTCATGTTGATAACACAATGCTGGTGGGTGGGTTCCGTCTTCAAAGGCCGACGTTTAACTTTTTTTCAGATAATTAATAAAAAAGATGTCATTTGTTAAAAACAAAACCTTTCATGGCCTGCACAGTATCCTAAGAAATTTTGATTAGTTTTCTCAAGAAGTTTTTTTTTAGTAACTAAAAAAAAAAAAAAAAAATGGAAAGTTTTTGTTGTGGAACCTTAAAAAGTATAAAATAAGATTTCATCGTTGCAGAGACATGCTATAACAATTAAACGTTCCAACAATAAGAAAACTTTAAAGAAGAATATAGATATTTCATTTTTACACGAGATGAAAATTCTTAAATATTCAATGTATTTCGAAAAGCATTCAAGAACAATATTTTTTTTGCATTACTTAGATTTTTCTAGCATGTTCTATGATTTTTTTTTTTACTGTTCTTTGACTTTTGGTTAGAATATCATGCTGATAACGCATTTGTTGTGAGTTCGATCCTCGAAAGCCAACATGCTATTTTTTTTTTTTTTTTTTTCAGATAATTAAAAAACAATGCCAGCATCTAAAAGAAAATCTTTTGTTGTCTACACAGTATCCTAAGAAATTTTGATTAGATTTTTAAGAAGCTTTATTTAAAACTAAAAAGCACAAAATAAAAATTTAAGTAAAAAATCGTTTTTTAAGATAAAAAGCTTTTTATTGTGAAGCCCTAAAAAGTATAAAAAAAATATATATATATATTAAGGAAAAGACATGCTATAAAGAAATGAAAGTTTTAACACTAATGAAACATGTTAAAACTTTCATTTCTTTATAGCATGCCTTTTCCTCAATAATTTTTTTTTATTTTATACTTTTTAGGGCTTCACAATAAAAAGCTTCTTATCTTAAAAAATGATTTTTTACTTAAATTTTTATTATAGATTCACTAGTTTACTTTATAATTTTGTGGAAACTTTTTTTTTTTTTTTTTTTTAAGAATAAATTTTATTGGCACTCTTTTCCTTTAGAATAAACTCATCTAATCTAATGTAGCTATTAAACACAAAAACTTTTCACACAACTTTCATTTGAGCCAACATTTGCTCCAAATTCTGAAAACTAAAATTCAAAAGATGGTTGCAAAAGTTGAGTCAAAGATCATTCAGAAAACTAGTTTGCAGAGTGTTCAGTATATGTCAAGGCACACTACCTATTTATTGCTCTTTTCTGGTGCTGACGTTAAGTTTTCGTGGAAGAATAAAGAGAACGGTGAATGACTTCACACAGGCCCTGTCTTTTTTTTGCACATATAACTAGCTTTCACCTTACTGGTTTATCATTGTAGGAGAAATTGCTCATACAAACAACTTTTTATAATTAGCCAGAAAATATTGTTTGTATTCGCAACTCCTATTATACTGGGACGTTGAGGCAATTTGAACCAACAAAATTGGCTCAAAAGTTGCATGATAAGTTTTTTATGTGTAATAACACTGTAGTTGTTTGCTAATATAATTTTACATTTAACAAGATAAAGTAAGAGATTTCAATATCATGGCATAATATTTCTTTTCAATTAACCCGTTAGTAGTCGCTAGTTGGTCGATTTGCCACCCATCCTTCAGTGTTACCAGATTTTTTTATTCAACAGCCACCAAAAATTTTTAGAAGTAGCATTTGATATACGTAAAATGCAAATAAAATCGAAGGAACGTCGATCACATCACTTCTTAAAATTATTGGTGAGAGTTAAATAAAAAGTGCACAATCTGTAATAGGTGGTGCTGTCTATAGTGACTACTAACGGGTTAAGAGAATCTTTCTGCTTTTATGTAGGATTTTTTTTTTTTTAATCTGTAATAAGGCACAGTTAAAATGTTTTTGTTTTTTAAATCAAAGTTTGTATTTACTGATGTGTTTTTCTGTTACATTGTTTAATTAAATAAGGTTTACATGACCATCTTAATAAAAAGTAAATAAATAAATAGAAAGTTATATCTCCATGAATATTTGTGATAGCCTCATAAAAATTTATACAGATAATGAGAAAAATCCTAATAATCACATGCTACAGCTAAAATGCATTTAAAACATTACTTTTTACTGGGGGATCCAAAACATTTTGTTTTTTGTTTAATTTTTTGCTGGTCCTCTTTACCTCTTCAAGATACAACTTTTACTGAAATATATGTGGTATAACACGTTCTTTACACTCCTAAAGTTCCAAGATGATTCCTAAAGAACTCTTCCAGATATTTGACAAAACGTCTAAATTCAAAAGTGTCCAAATACTTATTGGTAGGTAGTGTAGAATTTTGAAATCAATGAAAGAATTAAACAAAGGTATAAAACAAAAAAATAAATGCATGAAACATTTCACGAAGTCTTTAATAGAAGATATTACAAATAAATAAATATAAAAGGCTCTACTTTAGTATGGGACCCCCTTGACGACTTTCAATATTTTTGTCCATTTTTGCAATGAATTGAAATGGCTATCGCAATTGCGTAACTAAAGACCTTGGTGAGAAACGTCCAAGCTACTCTGGTGCTAAACTTCAAATTTTGCCTAATACTAAAGCTGTTCCCTATTTTTTTTTAAATAAGAAAAATACAGTTTTATGATCTTTACAAAATAAAAAAATCAATAAAATCCAAATTATAATTATTTTAAAGTAAAATGAGAGCCATAAATGAACATCATAAGTTACACATAAAGTATCAATATAAATGAAAAATTTTGTTTTACTGTCGAAAAGAGAAAAAAAAAAAAATAAATAAATGCTGACTTATTTAAATAAAATTTTAAGCCAATGTTAAATATTTCTATGAAAATATTTATTTACATGCAAATTCCTGATAAAAAAGTATTTTCATAGTGTAATTAATTATTATTATTATTTTTTTTTTTTTGCTAACTTTTATTATTCATGCAAAATTAAAAATATTTTATTTCCGGGAAAAAATAAATAAACATGTACTTTATTTGTTTATTTTGGCATCAATGGCATTAGATCGATTTTGCCCTGATTGATAAGATTACCGCTGTTAATAGCAGTTGTTTGAACGGTTTAGCTTTGTATAGCATACTAAAAATTGGACAAACAAGCAGCTTTACCTGCATATATAAAGTTGATTGATTGTTTGTCTGGATTTCTACAGAAATCTACACCATTCAACCGACCGCTATGAAAATTGTTGTACTTATTAAAATCAGGACAAAATCTAGCTTTAACTTTAAAATGAATAAAAAGAAATATTTGATACTAAAATAAACCAATAAAATACACATTTTCTATCTATCTATCTTTTTTTTTTTTTTTTAAATAAAATATTTTTAATTTTGCATGAATAATAATAATAATTATTATTAATAATAATTATGCTATGAAAATTAATACACTTTTTTTTTTTTTAAATCAGAAATTTGGGTGTAAATGAATATGTTCATAGAGATATTTGGCACTAGCGTAAAATTTTTATTTAATTAAGTAGTACTTTTCTTTTCTACAGAAAAACAAAAATTTTTGTTTTCATTGATATTTGTTCTCACCTTAATTGAAAATAGTTATAATTTGGTATTGATTAATTTTTTTTTATTACTGTTATTATTTTATAAATATAAAACTTTATTTTATTTTATTTTATTTTAAATTTATTTAACAGTTTTAGTTTGGCAAAATTTGAAATTTGGCACTGAAACTCGGATGTTTCTCGCTAAGGTCTTTAGTTAAGCATTTGCGATAGCCATTTCAGTTCATCACAAAAATGGACAAAAATATTTAAAGTCGACGGGTTCCCATACAAAAGCTATGCCTTTTATATGCATTTATTTATTAATTTATAATATTTTCTTCTAAGGAATTCGGGAAGTGTTTCGTGCATTTCTCTTTATTTTACACCTTTATTCAATGATTTCAAAATTCTATAAACACTACTTCATCCTGGGCAACGCTGGGTAGGTCTGCTAGTACATATATATATGTAGATAGATATAAAATATATATAAACTATAATAAAGATGATATATTAAGCATAGTAGAAGCCAAGCAACAGATACAAGATCACTGAAACACGAATGACCAATAAGATTTAAAAAAAAAAAAAATTATCAGTGGATGAAATACTCTAATGTAAAGAAACCAGATCTATTAATCAACAGCCTGCAAAAGAAACGAATCAATAAAGTAAAACAACAAATCTTAACTTAAAATCATAAACTTATCAAAACCAATGAAAAAACAACCCAAGAAACACAAGATAGGAAACAACCAAGATAAAAAAAATTCTGTATATTTTCATATAGGATCATCACTTTCCTCCCTTCAAGTGTAAATTTTCAATATGGGTATCTGTCAAAAGATTTCGTAATTACCTTTAAAATGAATGGTTGAAATTTGATGTATAATAATTTGAATGAATGTTATTGATTTTTCTTTCTTTCTTTTTCTTTTTTGTAAGCATTTACTAAGATATTTCCTGCATAGCGCCAATATTTTAATTTATTCCGGAGTACATTTAGCCCCGCCTTTATTTCACACCACTTTATTTACAGAAAAATGTTCTCCGATATATAAATTCGATAAAATGAGACAAAATTACTCTTAAAAAAATAAGTGGTACGAAATAAAGGCGGGGCTAAAAATACTCTGGAATAAATTAAAATATTGGCAGCTATGTTCCTGTAAAGCATAAGACTGGCTACCTTTTAAAATTTAATATTATACTTTTCTGAGATAAAAGCCCTATGCATTCAACATGGGAAATATTTTTGATAAATAATAATTCTAATAAATAATTTCACTACTGGAATTTATATAGGAAAATATAGAAGAAGGTTTTGGAATATCTACAACATGTTAATTTACTTTTAAAGTTAGCTTAGACAACACAATTAAAAAGATTTAATCTTTAATTAGTGATTTCATTACAATAACAAGGCCAAAAAAATAAATAAATAAAATAAATAAATAAATAAAGGGTGTAAATTAATAACAGTTGGAAAAAAAAAATATTGTACTAAGGACATAGATACACAAATCTTTGTAGATCCTTGCTTTTTTTTTTTTTTTCAAAACAAAGAAATTCAAGATGGCTTCTTTAGCAGTGTAACTGTTTGCAAGGTAGTAATTTAGGTTGATAGTTGTCAGTTATGATTTTTCTTTATAACAGTGGGATTAACAACAAAGTCAAAAGTTTTTTTTTTTTTTTTTTTTTTTTTTTTATAAAAAATTGCAGTGGGGTAATGTAACAATCTTTTGTCATAGTTTAACTTTGATCTCATTTCAGTCAGCTGCTATTGTATTAATACTTGTGAATATTTTTAGGCATAAACTGCAACCAATTGGCTTTAAAAAAAAATAAGTTTTTTTAATAGTTTAACAATGTGTAACTTGAAAAAAAAAAAAAAATGAAACTTTATGTTTTTTGGTTCTACATGCCCCATGGGGTAGGGCAGGTGTAACCCTGGCCTACTATATCCATATTCATTACATTAAAAGATATATCAGTCGAAATTTCAAAGGCCAAGTAAAAAGGCAAGAATGAAATGGATTTTTTTTTTTTTTTTTTTTTTTTTCGCTCAAAATTTTCTGCGACCTCTAAAAATGTTCTTTTAATGTTATCTATATCTTCGTCTACATTATCTAACTGTATTTCCTAGGAAGTATCTATTGCCAATGGTAATCGACTTTCTATTCATCGATAATTTTGTGTAATAATTTGGAGAATTTCTCTTTAATCAGTGGTATGTCTCTAGCCCAGCGATCATTGGATAATGGTCCCAACTGTCCTCCGATTTCTTCTGGAAGTATGCAAGGAGGTATCTTCTCATAAAGGCTTTCCCAATTGGAAGAATCATAAAAAGTTATCTGGAATATTAATAAAAATTATTAATAATTCTAAATTACCTCACTAGCAGATATAATAGTATTTTCATACAAAGATTACTGTAAGATTAACATAGGTTGTGACAGAATAAACATTGTTTACTATAGTCATTGAATAGTGGTTCTAAAATCAAATATGAGTTCAAAGTAATTCATTAGTCACTTCATTTCAGTTCATATGAGCTGGCATACAGTTAGTAAAAAAGTATTCTACATTATTTACATAAACTCTTCAAAGTAACTAACATGAAATACTAAATTTTGATACTTCATTTTTAGGGTGGAATGAAAAAGACCAAAATTCTTCTTATTGAAAAAAGGTGTGGTCTGTCCCTGGTTTGCTAAACATTATTTTTCGATTTAAACTTCAGCCTGTGAAAGAGGTCATACATTTTGAAATATAGGGGAGAGTGGGGTTGAATGGGACGCGGATGTACTTAATACTGTTTGTTAACTAAATCCTTGTCGAATCATGTTCTTAGTCAAAGAACATCATTCGACAAGCATTTATTTAACAAAACAGTATTAAGTCGTATTTTTTTATATAAGCATTTTTGCTAGTGTTCGAATAATTTTGCTGCCGACTGTATATCAAATATTCCTTCTCAAAATTATTGGTGACAAAATTTGGCAACATTGTTCACAGCAAATTTATAATGAAAAAATGGCTGTTGATGAAATATCACACTGTTGTAAAGTGAAAAAAAAATTATTTTTCCGACTGAGTGAAAATAATGCCTGGACCGGGAGTCGAACCCCAGATCTTTGACTTACAAGGTCAAGGCTCTACCAATTGAGCTATCCAGGCCGACAACCGGTGAGCATTACTCACTCAGACAACCTTTAGGCAGAAACATCTGAGCCCAATCAGTTGATTGTGTGATTTTAATATATTGTATTTCTTTCTCCCATTGTTTAATGGTGTTTTCCTTTACCTGCGGCTTATTTCTGTCGAGCTATCTACATGATAGACCAGATGTTTCTGCCTAAAGGTTGTCTGAGTGAGTAATGTCCACCGGTTGTCGGCCTGGATAGCTCAATTGGTAGAGCCTTGACCTTGTAAGTCAAAGATATGGGGTTTGACTCCCGGTCCAGGCATTATTTTCACTCAGTCGGAAAAATAAATTTTTTCAATAAATATGATTTTCTTCTCAATCAGTTGATTGTGTGATTTTTAATATATTGAAAAAAAAAAGTTTGAAACTGGCCACATATTTCACCACACGCCTTTACTGACTATTCAAGAAATGGAAGACCATCAGTCACGGAAGATGCTGTCACAGCGGAGAAAGTGAAGTATTTTATCCAGTTAAACCAAAAAACAACCTTCCAAATGATCAAGAATGAGACTTATCTTAGTTCCGGGAATGTATATTAAAATTTTCACGAAGAATTGTGCATATCAAGTTGTTAGCAAGCTGATTTCCACACTAAAATAAATGGCATTAAAATTTTTAACTTTAAACTAACAGTATATTTTAACCATAATTTAGCAGAAGTATAATGCAACACGTTTATTTACAGACATTTGTGCCATAAATTGTGAAAAATCACCATAAATGATTTGGAAAGGAAAATTTTCATGCTCTTTTCTTTTATATCTAAATCAATATTATATCAAGGCACATTGCACTAAGCTTCTACATGTTTCATAAATATAGTGTACCTGTTATTGCCCAAACTTATAAAATTTATAAAGAGTCGCAAACTTTATATCTGCATCGGACCTCAAATTGAGTAAGCACGGCGCTAAACATAAAATACAGTAATAATCTGTATTCAACAACAGATGCTCGGTCTGACAGAGCTCCTAGCAGTACAATTCTGCCATCAAATGAACTGCGGACGGACGAAATGAGATCGTATATGTAGCCTCGTATCTTGCTAGTATTTTATGGATATTTCGTGAAATATTAGATTTAGAGCTTCAATAGTCGATATATCGATAAGGATTTTTCTCGCAAATGTTACCAAAAATGCCGCTAATTGGTGATAAACTCGTCAATATGGTGGAAAATTCGTCGCCAAAGACGTTTCTGCCTTGGTGAAGCTTTTAACGGGGTTTTGAAGGAAAAGAACTATTTTAATTCTGTAACAAGGCAGAAACGTGGAAAATTAACATTTTATAAACTGACCAAGTCTTTAAAAATGAAATAAAAAATAACAACTAATATATTTGCAAATTTGTAACATTGCCTCTCCATTTCAAGGACTACACATCCGAGGCAATACAATCCTTGGTCAAGAGTCATAAACTAAATAAATTATACAATTTAAAATACACAAATTAAATTGCATGCAACAATAAAATAAAAATATAGATTGCAAAATTAAGTAATCAAATTATTTACACTATATACAAATAACTACATTATATCCAAACATTTACATTACACATATACAAATTTAGAAATGCTGATGACCATAATAGGGTGCTAACCTATCATAATGCAGTACCTTCGGTTTCGATGAAGATGCTTTAGTTATCATCTTCAGGAATCTCCAACATCATTTAGTCTTTTTAGGACTGTATAGAGACCATCCAAATGACATTGTAGCTTGGGAGAGAGCCCTTTACGACGAACGGGGTTGCACAAGCACAACCAACCCTAACAGCACAGTCAGGGTTAACTCATCCATATTACATCTTTAGGGCGATTCTGGGATGTCTTTTCATTCTGAAGACATTTTGAAAATATCATGGTGAGAAGATGTGCTGTTAGGGAAACTTTGTTTCCTTTTTTTAAATACATGCTGTGTAGATCTTGCGTTATATCTCATCTTCATTCTCTCCGTCGCCATATGAATCCGCTCCTTAGTAAAGTTGTGTACCTCTTTAAATCGGGCCTAGAAGTCTCGGATGCACTCTCACAACTAAAGCGCATCTAGTGGACAACCAAACAAGATATCACATAGAAGACGAAGTTCACACCCAAAAAGCATCTGTACTGAAATATAGCCAGTAGTTTCGTAGACTGCATTTCGATATGTCAGCAGAAACAAAGGTAACCTCAAGACCCAATCTTGCTGGTACCTTCATAGAAGAAGAGAATGGTTCGGTTAAACCTCTCATCCATGTCGCCCGACTGGGGATGTAAGGACGTTGTCTGAGTTTTGTCCATGATGAATAACTGGCACAGTCCTTTGTATACCGAATATATGAAGCTCGTTCTTTTATCAAAATGAAGTTGTAGAGGCGTGCTGTCGCTTAATACCCACTGCTGCACTATTGCACAAGTACCTCCGCAATTGTGCGTACTTCTTGATTTGGAATGGGATACACCTCCGGTCATTTGGTGAACTAGTCCTTTATAAAGAGGATGTACTCATTGCCTCCACAGGTTCGTGGCAACGGAACCAAGATACCAAGTATGGTCCACTCAAATCGTGTTCTACATTATACCAATGCAATAATTCTCGGCTTCGTTTCTTCAGACTTTTATTTGCTACTCATGCATCAAAAGATTTTCACGACTTTTCAACGTCGTCGTTTGCCTTGCACCAGTAGAAGCGTTCTCGAATTTTCTGGAAAGTCTTCATCACTCCAAAATGGCATCCGGTAAGCTACTATGCATCTGCTCTAGAACGATTGGAATCTCCGATCTTGCTCGAAGGATCTGTCACTTAAAATTTCGTCCATCGTCAGACTCCCGTTTTCTGTACAATACGCCGTTTCTAATATGAAGACAATCCAGAGTACCCAGTAACATTTCGCGATGGGGTTTCAATGTGGAAATGTCCTGTCAGATTGGTTTGTTGCTGGCAGTGAGTTGAAATATTGGCTTTATGTCAGAATCTTCAAACTGAGCTTGTTTAACTTCCTAATCACTCCACTGGTCTGGTTTCGATGGCGTTGAAACTGTTGCTTGACAAGCAACTGGATTTATCTGCTGGTACTTCTCTTCGGCTTTAGAGCAGTACTTGCACATTTCCGAGAAAGGCTTCCATGAGAAGGCATCTGCATTTCCATGTAGAGTTCCTTTACGATGACGTATTTCGAAGTCATACTTCTGGAGGCGTTGTATCGTACTAGCAATCTGGCCTTCCGGATCCTTGAAATTAAGCAACTACGTTAAAGATGCTTGGTCAGTCCGGAGCAGGAAGCTTCTGCCATAGAGATAATGATGGGAATGTTCTATGGCCTTTACAATGTAGAGTAGTGCTTTCCTAGAGGTAAGGGGGTTTCGCTCCAGTTTAGACAAACATTTACTCTAATAAGCAATGATACATTCTTGGCCGTCAACTTCCTGCGACAAAATAGCATCGACACTTTCATGGCTTACGTCAGTGTCTAGTATAAATTATTTTGGTTTTGTGCGTTGCCGCTTTGTTTGCAGCATTCGTGCCTACAGCCAGCAGCAAAATTACTCGAGCGCTAGCAATAACTCCCATATGAAAAAAGTATACTCCTGTTTTGTTAAATAATTCGTTGTCGAATCATGTTCTTAGACTGACTAAGAACATGACTCGACAAGGATTTACTTTGCAAAGCAGTATTAAGTGTACTTTTTTAATATAGCAATTATTGCTAGTGCTCGAATAATTTTGCTGCCGACTGTACATTATTCGCTTGACGAAAGGTTGTGACTTTTTTCGACCTGAAACAACTGTTGTGAGTTCTTATATTTTATGGTGTTTATTCAAAATTTTGTACTCATTCTTTTAAACGCCAGTTCTGTGGTGCTTTTTTATGTGGCCCTTTCTGTCCTGGCGAAGCTTTTCAAAGAGTTTTTAATGCCGTAACAAGGCAGAAACGTGGAAAATTAATATTTCATGAACTAAGTTTCTATAAATAAAATTAGGTATATAAAATAACGACTAATACTTACAAGTTCGTAACAGTATTGTAGTTCACATTTTTAAAAAATTAGAAATTCACTTATTATTTCCGTAGCCCCAAGTACCCCCGAATTTTACAATGTAAATGATCATTTTTTTTTTTTTTTTTTTTTTTTTGGTGGGGGGGGGGGGTGGAGGGGGTTGCGTTGGGAAAAACGGAAGTTATGAATGTATTTCAATTAAATAAATCTATCTAAACTACAACAAGTATGACATATCCCACGCTATAAGTAATTTCGATTTTGTTGTATTTTTTAATAAAAGTTTTCATAAAAATGTGAATTTGTTACTATTTTTGTGGTGCTTGGAGTAACAGAAGATGCAAAATGATTTCTATTAAAAATAATATATATGTAAACTACCTATACATATTATACCTAAGGCATAACTTTGCACTCAACGCCAAAAGTAATTTGATCTAGGGATGAGTTCCAGACCCTCGCCGATTGTCCATTGCGCAGCGTAGTGCGACGTAAAATCCAACCAACCAAAAGTAATTTGATTTTTTTTTTTTTTTTCCATATATTTTCGATTCTATTATTCCTTATCTTCTACATGTTGAACTGATGGCGAAAAAATAAGATCAAAATATAAATGATGTATATATATGGAAATTTTCATTAAAATACACATTTTATGACCAGGAACATAGTTGGCATAGCTTCCAACTTGTGCGGTTTTTCAACACCACTTTTTCTGAGTAAAAAGTTTCACCTCATTCAGTCGTAGAAAACTTCTACAAAATTTATAGAAAATTCGTGTTGAAAACTTCCGGTAATCAACACTGTAAAAAAAAATTACGACACTTTCCTGGGAAATTTTGGGCAGCTAATGTGCCCAATATTTACCAATAATGTTCCTTGAAAATATTAGTAACCATCAAAAATACACACATAAAAAATACTACATTCCTGAAATCAGGAACGTGTCCAAAAACCCGCTATTCTATGGAACAAACATATGAAACATTTCCAAACATATTTAAACCAGGAACGTATCCATTGTATAAGAGTAACGTTACTGATTTTTCTTACAGTGAAGGTGGCAGATATGTATCTGCCATTTAAGTGGTAATATTTTGAAACGCCTTACGTTAGAAAATGGGAATATAAAATAAAATTGCATCCACTTACTACTTTTTGCGCTTTTTCACTGAGAAAAGGTTTCACTATACTCCATGACCATAAAATAATTGATGGGGTGTGAAGGACATGAATTTCCTTAATTTGAACAGGCGAACAATACTGCAAACAGAAAAAAAAAAAAAAAAAAGAATGATTATACTCCTCACCCACACAAACACAAAAGAAATAATGAAAAAACATGTGTTAAACTGGATCAGTGTCCCAAAAAAAAAAGCGATAATTTAAAAATCCATTTAAAGAAAAACGGAAGGCGATAGAAATGTACCATTTGTTGCATTCTTCAATCTTCTTAGAAAAAGAAAGTAATTTCTTCTCACTAATTTTAAAAAATCAGTCTCAAGTTCATCCAATAGATGGTGCTTTTAATCTGTGGAGAAATCTATAATATCAGATCGCCATTCTATATTTCGCTCTGCATTTTGGTAGCATGTGCTTCTCAAAAATTTAACGTGCTGTTGGTTTAGCCATTTTAAATGGTTAATTTGTTGGAACTGCGGATGTTTCTTGTTTTAGAGTTTCATCACTTGAAGTACAGATTTGTTGCAATGCAACGAGGTGCAGATTCCAAAAGATGTTCCATGCTAGAAATAAAACGGCGAATATTACAGTAAAGGCTCTATTCGAAAATATTGATTGTATTGGGTCATCCATGATGACTGTGCTAAAAATGTCGACCGGCCAAACACAGCAATTACAGAAGTCGATGTTGCAGTAATTCTGCAATCCTTCAGTAGCCATCCTCGAGTTTCCGGTTACGTTATTGCAGATCAGGCTAGTTTGCGATGAATGTTCATGCGCGGTATCATGCGACATTACTCTCATATACTTTTTCGGAATCCATTCTCGCCAACCCTTGAATACTAATGCTATTAATGAACGAGACGCTCGTGAGCACTATGCTTCAGAAACTGGAAATGGATGTTGTAAACATTTTGTTCTCAGACATGGCATAGTTTTGCCTCGACGGCTTTGTCATTAAACAAAACTGGTGCATTTAGGGAACAGAAAATTCACACATTCCTTCACGTACCTTCATCATCATAGCATCTTCCAAAAGTATGGGCTATCAGGGTTTATTCATGGTTTAGACCGTCATTTCCTCCAAAGAACTCAATAAACCCTATTTTTCAACACCAAAGATTACAGTAGCACAACATCTGGACATTCTTTATAAATATGTGTTGATTTAAAATCCATTGTAGGGCAGCAGCAACACTTCATGATTTATTCAAAACATGTCTGGCAACTTTGAACGGCTGAAGTTTTCCAATTTTTCAGAAAACATTCCGATGTTTGTTTCATTGCCCTCTACTATGAAATGCATACCGGAAGTAGCGTGGATTGGCTTATCTATTCGCAAGATTTGACGGTATAGTATGGTATTAGGATTAAAGCCGATTGATTGCACTAGGGTCCTAGACTTGAAGGGGAGTGCCCTCCATGGAATCTTCCTATACGGTTCTAGCCTGTATTTAAGCAAGTTTTGAAGAAAACCATGGAAAACTCCGAACGGCTAGACCAACTAGCGCGACCTGAGATCGAACCCGGCACCTCACGTCTACAATCTTCGTGGACAGAACCTTTCGGCCGCTATGGTGGGTCATAAGATTTGATGGAATGTGTTTTTTCTTTGGGATAAGAACATTTGTAGCGCCAAAACTCAAAAACTAGAGCTGGACTGGAACACTATATCTTTTCTGCAGGTTAGACTATTCCAGTTAAAATATTTGCTCAGGTATCTGCGGAATTTTGTTTTCGACTGCACCACGTGCGGTTTCAAATGCTGGTTATTTTGAAAACATTTATACTATATTGCCATCTATTGTTCTTTAATCGGTTTCTCACATCATCGCTCATTTTTGGAACACCTGGTATATCCTTATATATTTTTCATTTTAAATAATTAAATAAAAGCACAAAAATAAATGAGAACAACAATAAGTATGCTCTACACATCATAATCATATTTAATATATATATATTAGTGTTTAAAGGAAAGGTGACAAATAAATATTTATAAGAAAACACCTTAAATTACAAAGACACGCAACACTTGTTTAATCTTGAAATAATTAAATACGACCCTTCATCAGACGAAAAAGCACTCGTGTCTACTTTTTTGTTTAATGAAGGATCATGCTTAATTATTTCAACCTGAAGCAATTGTTACATCTTTTTGAAATTTATTGTAACTTTTTACAAAATTTTTATTCATCGAGGAATATATTATAGGAATCAACAAGCATAAAATTAAAAATAGGTGTAATTTTCTGTAATTTGGTTTAGGTTTAAGCCCAATAGTTAGCATCAGGTATGAGTGATACTTCATGTTATTTAAAAACATCCATCGAATGAGGCTCAGCATATGTTTAAACTCTATGAAAAACAGCTATATTAAAAAGTTGCTACTAATTAAATTATGTTGTGGGTAATTTTCTCCAAAAAGATGCGTCAGTTGGCTGCAAAACCGATCAGGCAATAGCATTTAAATATGTAATTAGTTTATCAAACAATATATCTGTTTCTATCTTTAAAATCATACGTCAAGATTTAGGTTTGGGTCTATTTTAGGTAATGAAATGGAATACACAAACAAAATTATTCGTTGTAAGGACTATCTATGTCTAGAAAATTAGGATCTCTTTTGGATACTCATATTCACTTTAAATCAGTACACTCTGCACTGCAACCACATTTTTTACACGACTTTCTCAAATTCAGCGGCACACCTCATGCAAAATGTACTGCAAAATATGGTGATTTAAATAATAATAATAAAAATAAAAATAGTCTATAAAGTTTCTATGTTGTATAAAAATAATTTAAATGTAATTAAAAAAAACTAGTATGTTGTGGCCACCACGAGACTTTCTTCTATATTTTACTATACAAATTCACTCGTAACAATAATTAAAAAAAAAAAAAGGAAAAAGTGGGACTTTGACAAAATTTTGGGTAAAATGTGTAAATTATTCTAAGTTTGTCAAAACACGGAAACCGTGGGACTTTGACAAAATTGGGGGAAAAATGCAAAAATTTGTTTAAGTTTGTCAGAACACGGAAACCATGGGAGTTTGATAGAATTAAGGGGAGAGGAAAAAAAAAAAAAAAAAAGTGGGACTTTGACAAAATTTTGGGTAAAATGTGAAAATTTGTTAAAGTTTGTCAAAACACGGAAACAGTAGGACTTTGACAAAATTAGGGGAAAAAAGCAAAAATTAGTTTAAGTTTGTCAGAACACGGAAACCGTGGGAGTTTGATAAAATTAAGGGGAGAGAAAAAAAAAAAAAAAAAAAAAAAAAGATTTTTTTTTTTCTAAGTTTTTTTTCGTAAAAAATAAAAAATATCGATACCTTTGTTTTAAATTATCACAGATTTATAGTTCAACCATTCGTTTTAAAGGTACTGACGAGACCTTTCGAAAGATACACATCTTGAAAATTTTTGCCCTATATCACCCTGTTAAAAATTTAGAAAAAGCGGGATGGCAATGCAACCTGTAAGACGATTTTTACCAAAAGTTGATAGGCACTAATTTATGTCAAGGTGCAACTACATACCAATTTGTATGAAATTCTGTGCAGTAGTTCCAGAGATACAGTTGCCACAAAATTTTGTCACACACACACACACACACACACAGACAGACAGACAGACATTTTCTAAAAATTGTAAAATCGTGTTCTACAGCTCTCAAAACGTGTAAATCCATCAAAAACCCGAAATCGAAAATTTTTACGAATCCAATACTTTCTTCTATTGAAGATAGAAGAAAGTAAAAAAGTAAAAATTCTGTCAAAGACAGAATTTAGTTTCGTACGGAGGACTATTAATTTCAATCTGTAAATTTTTTATTTTTTATTTAGTTTTTAATCTCACTTTTTGACCGTAAAACTGGGCCACGTACTATTTAAAATGATTGAAATGAATTGAAAATGAAGTGTTGCCATCTACAGGGTGACATAAAATAACGGAGACAATGTTTAACACATCCTGACGCGAAATAATTGTAACGTATACAAATAAAAAACGTTCTGTTGAAATACCCATGCAGTTTTTTACAAGTATCTGCATTTACGTCTGTGAACTCGCATATTTCAAACAAACTTATTGCAATTTTGGAGCTGTTTCGTCAAGGAAAACGGCAGTGTGAAATTGTTCGTTTACTCAAAGTGCAGTTACAGACTGTATACAAGGCCATCAAACGTTTTAAGGAGCTTGGCCATGAAGGCGACCGTCCTGGAAGAGGACGAAAACGTACCGCCAACACGCCCAGGAACCGCAAGGTTATCCAGAATCGAGTCAAGCGAAATCCGAGAGTCTCCATGCAAAAAATCTCCCGTGCGACCGGAATCAATCGCGAAGCAGTTAGACGAATAGCCAAAAATGAACTCTATCTCAAGCCTTATAGGTTACAAAAAGTTCAGTAGCTCACGGAAGACAACAAGCGGGTACGACTCCAAAAATGCCGGCAACTGAAGCGTCGGTTTGCAGCTGAACGATGGGAGAGCATCCTCTTCACGGACGAGAAGCTGTTCACCTTGCAGCACGCGCACAACTTCCATAACGACAGATATTGGTCCTCCGATGCTCCCAGCACATCGACAATCGTGGAACACCGGCAAAAAAATCAGTCTGTCATGGTGTGGGGTGGCGTTTGCGCCAGCGGCAAGTCCCCTCTCGTTTTCATTGAGGAAGGGGTCAAAATCAAACAAAATGTGTACCAGCGCGACATCCTTGAGGCTGTGGTACTTCCGTGAGTCAAGCAGCACTTCCATAATGGGTTACGGACGTTTCAACAAGACCCCGCCCCAGCTCACAGGGCGAAGATAACACAGAGGTGGTGCAGAACCCACTTTCCCCATTTCATTGCTTCTACGGAATGGCCTCCTACTCGCTGGATTTAAACCCCATGGACTATAGCATGTGGTCTATTTTGAAGGCGCGGGCATGTGCCAAACGCACAGCAGTTTGGAGTCGCTGAAACAATCACTGCTTCGTTAGTATTACAGATTGTTGCCGGAGGACTTGCGGCCAATTGCCGAAAACCAAGAATCGTTTGCAGCTGTGTATCGACGCTTATGGTGGCCACTTTGAAACCAACTGAATATGTTATAACCTGAGGTCCATATTATTGTTTGAAATTGTTACATATGTTGATTTCTTTTCTATTAATAAAATATGGATAAAAAACATTGTCTCCGTTATTTTATGTCACCCTGTAATTTTCATATTTTACTTAATTTTAAAAAATCTAATTTTCGTGTCGAAAAACTGTTTACACCTCTAGATTCAGAAAAATCACTCTTTTCATTTGTTACCAAATTTGTAACGATAGGACTGATATTTCTAATTTATTTCGATGTTACAGAAAACCGGCTTACAAAAACTGGCAACGAAGTTTTTACCCAAATTGAAACCAATTAGTTCTCCTGGTCCTAAACAATAAGATTAATGTGTCCGTTAGTTTTACTTTAAAAATTTATGGGAAAATACGTTTCAGATTTGTAATTAAAGCAATATTTTTACTTACTTTAATAAACATAACTAAAATACATTTAGCGCAAACATAGATATAGTAATTCCTATAGATCTATCATCCTCATGTTAACGAGCAAAGATTTTTGATTGCGAACAATTTTTTTGGCATCAGCCATTAGAGAGTATGGAGACAGAAATATAGTAATAGAATAGAATGTTAATGAATTGTCGATATATTGCGTAGCTTTTAATTGTTCTAATATATACATGAAAAGAAATGGGATAAGTTATCATAAGTAAATTATATTTGACTAAATTACGAAATATATAATTTTTATAATCAGTTGCTTTGTTATTATTATGGTTTAAATATACTGTTTTAATTTTTCATTGAATACTTTTTTTAAAGTTTGATATTTTTTAAGATTTCATATCAGTAAGCAATATATACTTTTTAAAATTCTTTTAAATATAGTTAGCAGCAGCGCTGGTAAAGAACGTTAGTTTTTGTATACTTTTTACCAATTTTTACTAAGGTTTGTGCAATTATACTTAAAAAAAAAAAAAAAAAAAAGTCACTGTACGATTAATTCTATACCTTAGGCAGGAGGATAATTAGGACGGATAAAGGAAAAAAATCTGATGTGGAAAGCACATGACTTCTTTATACACCCATTGGAATATACATATTGTTATAAAAACATTGACATTTTTGTGTGAGGTAACGGATTCGTGAATAAATCCGCAGGTTCCCGTCCACAAAAATTCCTAAAAACACGCAAAAAAAAAAAAAAAAAAAAGTGCTACTCCCACCACAAAAGTTACGATAGTAGAATTATGCATACCGCCAAGACAAATATAGCTGTCTTTTTTTTTTTTTTTCAGGAATAGAACTTCACGGCTTATTGCAAAATCTCTCATTGGCAAATGCACAGCAATAAAAATATTCAATAAAAATCATTCGACTATAGATGGCCTACTTTTGTAATCTTTGGCGAAAAACGACACATTTTATCAAAACAATTAACTCCGTTAAAATTGAGAAAGGGATTCTTATCTTTCCCGATTTCAACTATCCGCGTTTGTAATGATCGATAGATGGCACTTTTTCAGCTTTTGTTGTTAGTAAATATAATGGCCACGTGTATTAATTTTTGTTCTATTTATATTACTACTTAATATTCGTGCTATAATTTCTCCACCATTACATCATGGAAAACTGATTACTTTTGGAAAAAATATTTCAGTTTATTCAACGTTCGATCGGAAGTAGATTTTTAACTGAAGCTGAACAAATATTAGTTTCAAATCATCTGATTAATTTTTTACTTCCATTAGCCGAAGCAAATGAAATTTTAAATTTGTCATTTGGAAATAAATGGAAGCTGAATTCTGGATTTTTTTATTTTTGGAATTACACTGTGGCACACAACAGTAAGTGTTATCTTTTTTACCGGATTTATTCATTTTTATTCAATAAATATGTGTGAAACTAAATATCGGCCAGCAATGGCGTCTAGATGAATTCGAAAGCTATGCATGTTAATTGTAATTTCACCTTAGCCCACCAGAGGGCGAGCATTTCATTACAATCGCGGATAGGCTTTCTACAATTATTACGTTCGAACTAGAAAAAACACTATGAGGATTAGATATATACGAGAGGGAAATCCCCTTTCCCTCTCGTATATATCTAATCCTCATAGTGTTTTTTCTAGTTCGAACGGGGGGAGTTTGGAAACAAAGAAAGGGGGGAGGGGATGTTACTTTTTCATTAATGTTAATGTAATTTTGAATGTACTCCTGAACCTTTTCGATAGGTTAAAATAATAAAATAATTATAAGATTAAAAAAAAATATATATATATATTCCATGTTTTAAATTTTCTGATGAATCATAGAGCTTTTATAAATATCCATAAAATTTTTAAAGTGATAATGACGTCAATTTTTGTGAGAGGCGTAATTTAACTTTTTATAATTTTTTAACGTTCACGTTTAATTAAATGTATTCATTTTTATGTCGAAAGAAAATGAACTCGTATTTAATATTATTATTATTATTATTATTATTATTATTTGGCAAAAATTAAATTATAGCTAATATTTTAATGGCTATTTTAACGCTATTAGGATGTTATTATTTTCATATTTTAATTAATTAAAAGAAAACTATTCGAAAATTTGGCTTTGAAGTATTGTGTTGTCTCCAGCATCTGAGCTACTGTGAAAGTTTCAAGTTAGTTAAAATTCGATTGCAAGATTTGTACCGGACAAACAAACAAACATACATACATACATACAAACAAACAAACAAACAAGAATAGAAGTTAATAAAAACATGGTAAAATATTGGAGCTTTTCACCTGCAAAGCATTTGAAAGAAATTGAGCCCAGCTTATTAATTCCTGGAACTGTCCAAAATAAACACCTTTGCAATCTGCAATGACGACGATTCCTGTAACTTGGTTTACTGGATTTTCTATGTATTCATGAAATGCTATAAGGGTGCCGAATATGATATCTTCGGCCCTTAAATCATATGGATCCCATCTTTCTGAAAAAAGTATAAAACAAAATAGGTAAATTAATATATCTAAACATTTAATTATCAAAAACAATGTATGTTCTACTACATGTAATAATCGTAAATTAATTTTTCAATAAATAAATAAATAAATAAATAATAATAATAATAAATAAAAATCACACTTTTATTCCAAAAATGTACTAAAAATTTAAAAATTTGCCGCTAGAATTTGTCCTTGATGAGATAGGACTAAATATGTTTCTGTGTTGTATATTCAGGCCCCTGAATTGTGATGAATTGGAGCCTGAGCAAAAAAAAAAAAAAAAAAAAAAAAAGAAAAAAAAAGAAAGAAAAAATTGTAGTCCCTCGTTATCATTGCAACTGCTCAAAAAAGTATTGGGGGAAGAACCAGAAATGGGACAGTAAGTCCGGATCTCAAAAACGGCTCTCACGATTTTTTTAAAGTTACTAATTAATCACTTTGTTAGATGTTCTTTCGAATGATATAGTTGGTTAGTTCAGGAAAATTTATAAGCGTCCAGTATAAATAGCTCAATTTCAGGTCTCGCAAGTACGTTCCTTTGAAAACAGCTGTACGGATTTTTTTCAAACTCGCCATATTTACTCCCTTTTAAATATCCTTCTGTATGTAATTATTGTTTTCCTGTCAATAATTGAATATGCCAAGTTTTGGTAAACATTGGTATCCATAAACAGCTCTAACGATTTTCTTGAAAATTGTTACATAAATCCATTTTAGATAGCCTTTCTCATGTATTATGTGGTTATTACAGGAAAAATAACAGTCATCCTGCTTAGGTAGGTCTGTTTTAGATATCGGAAATTGGTATTTCAAAGAATAACTCTACCATTTTTTTTTTTTTTTTTTCTTTTTTAACTCGCTATGTAAACTTTGTTTTATATGTCTTTATACGTATATCAAGTTTCTGTTACCGAAAACAAATTAGATTTCTGCTCTGTTAGATCAGTTTTATGTCTTCTGATCACATTCTCATACTTGCCAACCATCTCATTATGAACAGTACAATTTTTAGTACCTGCCTTTTTTCTCACACCAATAATTTTTTAGAGTAATTTTAGTCTTATTTAATCGTAACAACATTTGGAGAGAATTACTCTAAAAATATAGTGGTGTGAGAAAAGAGGCGTTTTTTCAGGGGGCGTTAACAATTGTACGGTTATTAATGAGATGGTTGGCAAGTATGCATTCTGTCCAAACAGTGCACATAATACGTGTAATAGTGGGCAATGGAAGTCGTGTGGTTGTTTCACACCAGATTTTTTTTTTTTTTTTTTTTTGTGTGTGTGTGTTTTTTCTGTTAATTATACCCATTTGTTATTTATTAAAAATAAAAATTCATGCATTTAAGACGACACGCTGTTGCTGCCTTCAGACTTGAAACTGGTTGTGATTGTCTTATTTGAACTAGGGGTCGTACTCTCCGCCCTTTTTTCCGGACAGTCTCATAGATGAGAAATTTTCAAAATTATTTTCACCACAATCTTTATAAAATAATCTCTACTCTGTATAATAATGGCACATTAACGTAAACATACCTGAATTATTTCTGCATGAAATAAGTGGTGTCAAAAAAAGCTGAAATTTCTTATCTCTGATTGTGTCCTGAAAAAAGGGCGGAGAGTACGACCCCTGTTTGAACATATTCGGAATGCTCTCTCCCCCACATTGTCCTTTGTGAAAGTGATCAAGTAATGGGCGCTAGACATCGTGAAGCATGCCCTAGCGGTCACAAGAAATCCTTAGATAAGATATTGGATGGCTAGAGAGCTGTTACAAGCGTTCCTTTCTGACTAATTTTTAATTAAAAATTTTTGTTGATCCTGTATTATTATTACTTATTTATTGTTTCTCTTTGTATGTTTCTACGGAGTGTTTTCACTCTAGCGTATGGTGTCATGTCAAGTGTTTGCTGAAAAAAATACTAATATTAATAATAGGTACAAAATTATGTATAAAACAGAATTTAATTTAGTATGACAGGCAGAGTTCCCAAATTTTATAATTTATTCACGAGCATTTTTAGCCCTGCCTCTTTTCCATAACGGAAATTTTGAAAAATGATTTCCTTCTTATTTAATCGTTGTCACATATTAAAGAGAAATAATCTACAAAATTTCTGGTGCGAAAAGAAGGCGGGACTAAAAATACTCGTGAATAAATTATAAAAGTTGGGAACTCTGATGACAGAGCTTTTACTTTAGACTGTTCTTTCATCTGCATGCGATTATTGTGTTTCCCACTCCCCTTCAACCAACAATTTCAGGACTGTGTGTACCTTAGAAACCGTTACTACATTCATTTCTTAAAATTTCTTGGTACAGCTTTAGTATAAGACTCCTTAGCGACTTTAAGTTTTTGTTGCCATTTTGGCGTTGAATTAAAACGGCTATTGCAATTGCGCAACTAAAGATTTCGGCGAGAAATGTCCGAGCCATGTCGGTGCTAAATTTTAAATTTTGCCAAACGGGCCCTACATTAAGCTGTTTCATTTCTTTTACACAGTTTTTCTGAAACTTATTTAAATATATTTTTCTTAACTTAATGTGGGAGAGGAAAAAAAAATAAAAACATTTTTTAATTGGCCTAAATATGTAAAATCTGCAATAAGTAAAATAATAAAATGAAATAAAATAAATAGCAGAGTTTTAACTTAAAATATGACGTTGCTTTTCCTTGGCAATGGTTACTATATTCATTTCTTAAAATTTCATTTACAGGCTTTATGTCAATTTTTTTTTTTTTTAATTTGTTGTCAAAGAGAGAAACATCCTGACGTATTCAAGCTATTCAAATGATGACGAAGTGAAATGTCTAACTGAAAGAGTCCTGCCGTACTAAAAAGAATCCCGGTTTTTAATCGTTTCTTTTAATCAATATATTATTTTAAAAAAGGGCTTTTGTATATTCGTATTTAGCCACTCATAAAAGTCGGCGCAGTGGCAAGCGATGAGAACTTAGTGACCCTCCAGCGAAATATTTGAGGGGGGATCCGGACATAATATCGCGTCAAAAAAATAATATAATCTATTTCAAAATTTGTATTTCTGTCACGTGGGATTTCTGGTAAAGGCCACAGAGCTTTATAAATTAATATTAATTAATTAAAATAAATAAATAAATAAATACATTATAGAATGGAATTTTATTATTTTATATTTAATTTTAAGTTATTTTATCATTTGCTTTTCACCATTCAAAATACACTTTAAACTAGTTGGCATAGGTGGACTCTGCTCAGTTCCCCATCATATTTATGTTCTCATAAATTTCTAGTGCGAGACATATTATAATCACATTAAAAGAAATGAATTTGACCAAAGCTTGATACAGTGACAGAATGAAATCCCCGCCTAATAGGCTATCCACCGTTCACTTCGATATATTTATCTTATTCTAATCTATTAATTTATTTTATCAGGGTCAATTCCGTTGTTTTGTTTTGATGCTACTATTTCCAATGCAATAATCCTCAAAATTCATATTTACATGAAAAATTTACAATTTCGCCATGTTGGTAAAATCGTAAATTACGAATAATTTACGAAATTTTCCTATTAGAATATTTGTATTCAATCATGTTCAAACAAATATCATAAATGTAATTTTGAAGTTGCCTAATGCAGGGATGGA
The DNA here is from genome assembly GCA_963930645.1 of Salticus scenicus. NCBI lineage: Eukaryota > Metazoa > Arthropoda > Arachnida > Araneae > Salticidae > Salticus > Salticus scenicus. The sequence goes on along the minus strand of OZ005660.1, from coordinate 119,812,502 downwards.
ACACGGGCGCAGAATTCATACCGGAATCTGTTTAAGAAATTTCTCCACCTATAATATCGTTGATTCAAGAGGTAGAAAATTTTCTTATATTGACAGTGGTATGAATTCTGCTCCCGTGTTCCATCCCTGCTAATGCATTTATGATCCTCAAAATGGAAGTTTATGCTCAAATTTGCCTTATTCTGACATGTTAAGTAAATCGTAAATTCCAAATAATTTACGAAAATTTTATATTGGAAAATTCATAGTCATTAATATTCACGCCAGTGTCCTAAATAATATTTCAAAAGTAGTCTGACATCTTTACGATGAAAATATATCTCAAAATTGACGTTTATGTGAAATTTTGTTCTATACTGCCATGTTAAGAAATTCGTAAATTTCCAATAACTTGCAAAATTTTCAAAGTAGCATATTTATAGTTATTTATGTTCATTCCGGCATCAAAACGGATATTTTAAAACTGGTCTGACATTTTTACAGTAAAAAGTTTCCATTTAATGCATGTTTAAGTGAATTTTTGTCCTATTCTCCCATGTTAAGAAAATCGTAAATTTCTAATAACTTACGAAGTTTTTTAATTCGAATGTTGCAAATGAATAGGGTTCTTGCCAGTGTTGAAAGTAATATTTTAAAACTGATCTGACCTCTCTGCGACAATTTGTTCGTGAGATATCGTGTACACAGACTAACAAACTAACGAACTAACGGACTAACAGACACCCTACAGACAGACACCATAGAAATTTTGTCATTTTTGGATTCCTCACACCTGAAAACGTGTAGAAAAGTAAAAAAACCGAGGTCGAAAATTTTCACGATTACCTAAGTTCCCCATACCTATAGTATGATGGGGAACTAAAATATTGTACATTACTGCTGACATCAAAGTTGAACACTGTTCACAAACCTTAATTAAAAATTTTAAAATAAACTAGCACGATTGTATTCTTTATGACTAATCTTAAAAAAATGTTAATAAATACAGTCTTTAAACTCTTTTAAGGAAAACGTATAACAATTTTGGGGGTGGGTTTGTGTGTATGCCAGTGCTCTGACTAAGGCATGTGTTGCCATGAAATTTTATACAACATTATTATAATTACCATCTCCTTTTCATTTTTGTAGGCGATATTTTGTCCACGCGAGATTTTGTTCCGCGAGATTTTGTCCCCAACACCTGGGGCCCACTACACTACTCAAACTGTAATGCATTACGTTTTTTAATGAATAGAATAGAAGAATTTTTTTTCCCCCCAAAGCTTTGACGAAATATCCTCAAAATAAATAAACAGATATACTAACTGATTTCAGTAAATAGTTCTTCGCTTTATGTGCATCGATACTAGTGAATACTTTTTTTTTTTTTTTTTTTTTTTTAAATAATAATGACATTTTTCATTTTTTCTTACCCATATATGGTAGAAAAAGTGGTTCAATTTTCGAAATTTGGTTTTTGTTATATTTACACAGTTTGAGGTTTCCTGAATCCGAAAAACATGTTTTTAGCAATTGGGCTCTCTCTGTGTGTATGCAATAAAAGAGTAGGCTGTATTGCAGCTAGGCAAGACATAGTATATTTTTATTACAAGTTATACTAAAAGGAAATACGACTTACCTGCTATAATCATTGCAAGGGCTCTTCCTTTAGCATCTCTGTATGGCAGAAAGCCTATTGCTTTGGAAGCAATCACTCGCTGCATTATATCTGTGTCTATCCGTGTTAAATAATCTTCGTTCGTCTTGACAAATTCTATGCCTTTTCTAAGCAACAAGCACGACTGTTCAAAATCGAACTTCTTTGCTCTAAGGAAAGCCAGGATAAAAATATCTTCGAAGTCAGAAAAAAGGCTTAATTCGTCTGGAAAAATAAGAAAAAAAAACATGAAAATGACTTCTGTATAAGAAAAATATTGAAAATATTAACACTCAGAGAAAAATAACTAAAAAACTAGTAGGATGTGGCCACCACAAGACTTTTTTCTATAGTATACAAATTCATGCAGCATAAATAATATTTATTAAATTATCTGGATATAGTATTCTGACGCTAGCGTCAATTTTATTATTATTATTATTATTATTATTATTATTACTTTTTATCTGCGACCGCATCTCCTTGCGAACGATAGTGTTCTCTGTATCATGAGATGTATCAATGTCTGCCGAATACTCCAAGGAAGATATTTCAGTTGGTTAGAAATTTTTACCATCTTAATTAACAAAGTTATTAATTAAAAACTCGTGTAATACAGGTACTCTATTTGCCAACATCCAAATACTTTCTCCAAATCATCATTCTTTCAGTTTTAGGAAGTCATAGTTGCTTGGGAATACAAAATGTCATCCGGTATTAAAAAAAAGTCAATGTTGCTGTTGCTAACAAAGAAACTTGACGTCTACAAATAAATACAAAGCATTATCTTCGATATTTTCAATGAAAAAAAGAATTTAGAATTGTAATTTGTTGTCTGCAGATAGTTTTATTTATTTATTTATTTATTTATTTATTTACTTTTAGAAAATTAATTTTCTATTGCTAAGCTCTTATATTGTTTATATATATATATATATATATTGTGTGTGTGTGTATGTGTGAATGACCAAATAATATTGTGTCTAATTGAGTGCATTTCTTTTTGCTTTTAAAATGTATTTATCTTAAAAAAATAAAAAAAATAAATAAATAAATCAATATTTCGGAACTATTTTGGCATAAAAAAATATTTTAGAGTCAAATTCAAACTCATTTATAAATGACAGCATCTTCTAATTTCCCTCTGATAATTTTTAGAAATATATATAGAGTATTATATACTGTCCTACATTAACTAAAAATTCAATAGTAAAAAGTATAGGCATTAGAAAAAATAAGTAGGGAGCGTGGTGCTAGTTGCAACAGGGGTAAGAAGTAACATGCATTTTACGAAATAGTTTATAATATTTTTAATTAAATACTCCGATAAATACAATTCTTATGATGGGCTTTATTATGTAAGCACAATCAGTGTTCCACAAAAATGGTTAATGAGAGGTTCTGTACACTTGCTTCATTTTAGCTAGTTAGCGGAAAAAAAAAAAATCGTAAATTTTGATTAAAGATATGGTAATTTATACTTCAAAGAAATGTTTATAGCTATTTATTTTGTCTATATGTTAAGTTATAAAATGCATGTTTAATTACACTGCTCTGCAAAAAACAATTTTTTTTTTTTTGAGATCTGATACCATTCTTGGAGATCCTTATGTAAAATGACCCCCTGAATCCGAAAATGACCACCATTTTTCCCAATCACCCACCGTTTTCTAGATACATCCCCTCCCTCATTTATATCATTGTTTGGTAATTTTATACCCATCAGTTTGATTTGGAGAGGAGCGATGATTATTTTAACCGTTAAATGTCTTCTGACCTGAGGAGCTACAGAGGTAGAAAGTTCTAAAACATGAACATTTGTAGTAAGGAGGAAATTTGAGGGGATTTGTGCCCAGAAAACAAAAGAAAATCAATAAAAACAACCAGTTTCTATTTCTTTTTCTTTTCTTTTCGCAATATTTCTCTTATTTATTACATATTATAGCTTCCACTTTGCCATTTTCTTACCAAAACACGCCAAATAATAATTTTTTTTTTTTTTTTCAAAATGTTGGTGAGTGGAGTAAAGTCTCAAATCCCTCGCAAGAAAATATGACTAATTCACTGTACGACGTTTGCTTTCAATAACTCCCACGTTAAATGTTTTGGGCAGTAAAACTTAAACAGTAAAATATCATCCTTTGACACGTGTTAAAGATCATCACACAAGATCACCACCATCGAGAACACCATAAAGTTTACTCTCTTATCGCAAAACGTGTACTAAAGGTAGATAATGACTGACGAGTAGAATGTAAGAGCAATGACCTTTAACACGTGTCAAAGCAGGAGATTTTACTGTTCATGTTTTACTGCCCAAAACATTTAACGTGGGTTTTATTGAAAGCAAACGTCGTACAGTGAATCAGCCAACCTTTCTTGTGAGGGATTTGAGAAACCACTCACCAATATTTTGAAAAAAATTTCACTGTATGTTTTATTATTTGGGGTGTTTTGATAAGAAAATGGCAAACTGGAAGCCGGAATATGTAAAAAATAAGAGAAATATTGCGGGGGAAAAAAAGAAAGAAAAAAGAAACAGATTGTTTTTATTGATTTTTTTTTTTTTTTCTGGGTACAAATCTCCTCTTATTTCCTCCTTACTACAAATGTTTGTGTTTCAGAACTTTCTACCTCTGTAGCTCCTCAGGTCAGAAGACATTTAACGGTTAAAATAATCATCGTTCCTCTCCAGATAACTGATTAGTATAAAATTACCAAACAATGATAAAAATGAGTAAGGGGGTGCATCTAGAAAACGGTGGGTGATTGGGCAAAATGATGGTCATATTCGGGTTCAGGAGGTCATTTTACATAAATATATGCTGAAATGGTGTCAGAGGCAATTTTCATGCCGAACAGTGTTATTTGTATAAATCGTTATATATATATATATATATATATTATAAATAAACAAAATCTTCAAAATAATTCGATGGGCCAAGTTAAAACAAAATATTGGGGCAAGTTGTAACGTTCATGTAATTAGACGTACTATTTCATATGTTAACAAGTAAATTAATTATTCTGTACTTTATTCTATGAATTAGTTTTTTCTCGTTTTATAATGAGAAACTACAAAAAGGAGTCTGAAAGAGCTTCAAAGGGTCCTATATTATTTAGCTACAGCTGAAATCTTCAAGAAAGGTGCAAATATTAGACACCATCACCCGAAAAAAAGCATTTAAAAAATATTTTTAAGAGATAATTAAAAAGTAACACAATCATAAAGAGAAAGGAAGAAAGGAAGAAATAAATAAATAATAAAACGAAAGGATAAAAATATAAACAAAATGATTTTAGCACCAGATATAAATTCTGAATCAAAGGAGTGGTTTTACTTTGTTTCTGGCGATGCCTACGGCCAAGGATCGTAGTCTCCGCCTTTTTTTTTTTTTTTTTTTTCTCAGGACACTTTCAAAAATGAGAAATTTATGACTTTTTTGCTACCACTACTTATACAATAATTTCTATCCTGTTTAATCACGACATATTACTTTAAAAATACAATAAAAATTTCTCCAAGAAAAAGTGTGGTGGCAAAAAAAGCAGAATTTTCTCATCTCTTTTTGAACTCAGGGGATCTTAAAGCATGTGAATCAGATGAAAGCCCGATATCGAATTTTTGGACCGAATACAGTAATTCCATTGCCTACAGTAGTAGGATAATGAAAGTAAAAATCGTTGATTTTGTTTCAAATTATCACAGATCTATGGTTTGTTTTAAAGATATTGACAAGTTCTTTTGAAAGATAACCATGTTGAAAATTCATACACCCCGGGAAGGAGGGGCGGGAATCATGCTCCTACATGTACACAGTGTTTTTCCTAATTTGTTACCACTATTATCACCACTATTATATTCGGTAAAAATAATTCTCATTATGCACATGCATACGAAATTTTATCCTGTACTACCGTATTAAAAATTATCACAAACGGATAAGAGCAACACCTGTTGAGCGATTGATCCCCAGATTTAATCAACTCGAGATTAGGTCAAAGTCCAACTAAATAGCAAGTTTTGTTAAATTTCGTTCGCTGGTTCATGAGACAGAGCGTCCACATTTTTTCCCCTTTACTGAAAATATTTGACACACACACACACAAATACACACAGACGTTTTCTAAAAATAACCAAATTACGTTTGGAAGTCGCAAAACGTGTAAATCCGTTGAAAACCAGAGTTAGTTTTACTAATCCAAAGCTTTCTTCATATATATATATATATATATATATATATATATATATATATATATATATATATATATATATATAAGTAATAAAAAATTCTTTGCTAAGCAGTAAAACCTTTCTTTATAAAAGCCATTTCTCTCATTGGCCGTTTTTTTTCGGTCTAAATATTTTTTACTTACTTCTATCAAAGACAAGTTTTCAAATGAGTACTTCTCTTGTGGGGGCGACTACCAACTGCACTCGCTTATTTTTTCCCACTTTAAAATACTACCAACTGCACTCGGACATGCAAATGCCTCCTGCTATTTCAAACCCCAGTTATGAATTTAGATTCTTCCACTGAAAGTAATGAAATAGAAAACGAAAAGTGCAATGGGAAACGGAAAAAAAAAAAAAAAAAAATCACTGGACATCCCTACCTCGCTCTGCATGAATCTGAGAATGTCTGTAACTCGGCAATCACTATCACGCACGTTAAAACCAAAAAACATCACTGGACACCCCTACCTCGCTGTGCATGAATCTAAAAACGCACGTAACTCGGTTCTGCGGCAATCACTATCACGCACGTTAAAACAAAACAAAAAAAAAAACATCACTGGACATCCCTTCCTCGCTGTGTATGAATCTGAGAACGCCCGTAACTCGCTTCCGCGGTAATCACTACCACGCGCATAAAAAACAAAATAATCATTGGACACTTCTACCTTGCTGTGCATGAATCTGAGAACGCCCGCAACTCGGTTCCGCAGTAATCACTATCAGACACGTAAAAAACAAAAAAAAAAAAAAAAAAGTCACTGGATTCTCTGACCTTGCTGTGCATGAATCTGAAAACGCAGGTTAAATACAAATAAAATTATAAACTCCCAGCTAGGGCAGTTAGTATAATTCCACCAACAAACTTTTGGGTTCTTCCTATTCAGAGCGAAGGGGTGGTAAGATAGAAACTTGCAAGAGAGTAAGTAAAAGGGGGGTTAAGACTACCGAGTGCAGTTGATACATTTCGAGTGCAGTTGGATAACACCGCTCTTATGGCTGTATCACATGAGAGATTTCGCTTAGCTTTTTACTAAGCACAACATACTCAACTTTTCCGAAAGACGGTCGATCAAGTTGATTACTGGCTGACCTTGAATCTTCCCCCGTACGTTGCTGTGTTGTGTTTACTAGTCAAATGTTGCGCGAATTGCCGTTAGAGGTCGCATTTTGCAAGAGTAGGCAATCAAATTTCTTTCTTTGACCTTAAAGGATCACTGTTAGCGGTCATTTAAGTAAGTGATCCACGGCACTGTGTTTAAATGACCACAATAGCACGGCAGGTCGTACTACTTCTTTCAATCGACTGTTTTTGCATTTTTTTTTCAATTTTTATCTATCACGTTGAATGAATGTACAAACATTTTTGTTTTTATTTAAAATATATAAAGCTGAATATTTGTTATTGCATCTGTCCACGGATTATTAGATTATATCAAAAATTGGTACTACACAATCAGGACAAAATTTAGCTAACACCGTATTTATAAATTCAATCAGATAATTGGTTTGAAAGATACTACCAGATAAAAACTTCATTTTGACTTTAAAATTACTAAAAAGAAAAAAAAAATGATGTCAAAAATAAATAAATATGTAAGTAAATATATTTCTTTTTAGACCAATATATAATACTTAAGTACTACTTAAAATTAATTGAGAAAAATCGTGCTAAAGAAGTGGAACAGCTTCAGTATAGAACCTCTTTGCGAAATTTGAAATTTGACACCGAAGTAATGGGATGTTTCTAGCCAAGATCTTTACTTATGCAATTGCGATAGCTTTTTTTATTTCATCGCCAAAATAACAAAAAAATATATATATATATATATAAAAAAAAATAAAGTAAAATAAGTAAATAAATAATAAAAGCCGCGAATAGGTTTTTATGCTAAAGCTATACTAAAGAAATTTAAAAAAATGAATGTAGTAACCGATGCTAGGGAATGAAACACAGTTATTGATTGCTGTTATAAGGGAAAATAGATAAGCCCTGTCGTACTAAATTAAATTTTGTTTCATGCAGAATTTTGTATCTGCTACTAGAAAACAAAAATAGGCTTAGTATTGTATATATATATATATATATATAAAACTGTGTTTAATCTCTAGATGTAACTGTCGTAAGTGAGTGATTATGACGTAAGTGAGTGTGTATTTATGTCGTAAGTGAGTGAACTATTGCACGTATTATATGCACTTTATGGAGATAATGTTCTCAGAAGACATAGAATTGACCTAATGAAATAGACACCAAAAAATTTCCCGGTAAGAGAAAGTTGATACATGCGTAAAGACATATAAAACAGAGTTTACACAGAGATTTTTTTTTCATCAATTACCGAGATCTAAAACTGATCAATCTGATCAGGATGACTATTAATTTTCCTGTGATAAACAAGTAAAGCATGAGAAAGAATATCTAAAATAGGTTTATGAAACAATTTTAAAGAAAATCGTTAGAGCCGTTTTTGAGATACCAACGTTTACCAAAGCTTGGCATAATTAATTGTTGGCAAGAAAATAACAATTACATGGAAAAGGATATTTTAAAGAGGGTTTATATGGCAAGTTTGAAAAAAATTCATACAGCCGTTTTGAAAGAACGCGCTTGCAGGACCTGAAATTTATCTATTTATACAGGACGCCTGTCAATTTTCCTGAACTAACCAACTACATCAATCGAAAGGACATCTAATAGAGTGTTTATACAGCAATTTTGAAGAAAATCGATAGAGCCGTTTTTGAGATACGGACTTACGGCTCATGTCCCACTTCCGGTATTTCACTTTTCACCAAAATTTGGAAATTTCAGCTGTACACCATACCTGTTTCAATTTAAAGTTTCGTAGTTCTATCTTTATTAGTTTCCGAGATATAATAGCCAGAAGATTCCCCACATACATACACACACACTGATCAATTGCCAAAACCCGCTTTTTTGGACTCAGGAGACTTTAAATCATGTAAATCAGGTGAAATCTCGATATCGAATTTTAGGACCGAATACAATACTTCCATTACCTACGGTAGTCGGGTAATGGAAGTAAAATCAGTAATGTTGACTTTGGACGACAAAATGAAAATGATAAACGTACTTGAGATTGAAAGTTAAATGGGAATTAGTAGTCTTGTAAGGACATTAATAGATTAATAGAGATATCTTATTTACACAGAAATGAGAAAAAAGAAAAATTTTGATCGAGAATATAAAAGAGAGAGCCTTAAAAAACAAAATTATCGTTAAATCGCATTTAAATTATATCTATATTAATAAAATCAGAGTTTTGTCTGTAAATTTGTCGGAATCGAAAAATTTTGCGATATCTTCACGTTTCACACCCCATGAAAGCCGAAAATGACTTCAGAAAATTTTGCCTGTGTGTGTGTGTGTGTGTGTGTGTCTGTGTGTGTGTCATCGTGTCCGAATGTCGCTTTTTTTGTCCGGGCATCACTTGAGAACGGCTGGACGGAATTCAATGGCGCTTGGCAGGAATTTAGGTCTTCACCCAACTTAAAATGATATCTATCAACTTTTCAGAAATTCCCCCCCGTTCCCCCCCTAGGGGGTAAAAGACTAAAACACGTTTGTCCGGGCATCACTCGAGAACAGCTGGACGGAATTCAACGGCGCTTAGCAGAAACTTAGGTCTTCACCCAACTTGAAATTATATCTATAGAAATTTTCAAAATTATGATTAGTGTTTAAATTGTGTGTAAAAAACGCCTGCGCATGCGCCATAAATATTTTTTCACTAAAACGCTTTGAATGGAAAAATAAAATGCAAAAATAAATTTTTAAGATAAAGACTTTTGTATTCGCGTGATTTTCACTACAAATTATGAAAAGATTGAAATGAAGTGTTGCCATCTAAGTTTCATACTTTAGTTAATTTTATAAAATCTAATTGTTGTATCGAAAAACTGTTTACACCCCAGAATTCAGAAAAATCACCTCTTTCATTTGGTACTGAATTTGTAACGATAGGTATGATATTTCTAATTTATTTTCCCCTTTTTCCGTTTTTCCGTTGCCACTTAAATTTCACACTTTAGTTATTTTTTAAAAATCTAATTGTCGCATCGAAAAACTGTTTGCACCCCTGGATTCAGAAAAATCACCCCTTTCATTTGGTATCAAATTTATAAATATAGGTCTGATATTTCTAATTTATTTTACCCTTTTTCCGTTTTCAACTCAGATTCGATATGGAACAGCTTTAGTATTGGATCCCTTTGGCAAAATTTGAAATTCGGCACCGAAGTAGCTCGGACGTTTCTCGCCAAGATCTTTAATTGCTGCACAATTGAGATAGCCAATACAGTTCATCGCAAAAATGGCTTAAAATATTTAAAGCCACCAAAGGGTTCCGATACTTAAGCTGTGCTTTTTTTAGTTCTAGAGGCCTATTTCACTCGGTACAGTTGTCGAATTTTTATAGGTCACTCTTAATTAGTGCTATAGGCCTATTTCAGTCGGTTTATTGAATGGGGATTTATTGAATGGGGATTTATTGAATGAAGTCCCCCCAAGGCCCAACTTTGACATGAGTCCCCCCCCCAGGCCCAACTTTGACATGAGTCCCCCGCAAGGTACAACTTTGACATGAGTTCCCCCAAGGCCCAACTTTGACATGAGTCCCCCCAAGGTCCAACTTTGACATGAGTCCCCCCCAAGGTACAACTTTGACATGAGTCCCCCCCAAGGCACACCTTTGACATGAGTCCCCTCCCCAAGGCACACCTCCCCCTCATTGGGAAAAAGAGAAAAAACGTTGTTTTGCGGTTATAAGACAGTTTGGACTTCCAACTTTATTTGTTACAATATCTGCAGCTGAAACACATTGGTTTGATTTAATGAAAACTTTATCATGGAATTTAGATCGTCACGAATTAACTAAAGAAGAATTTGTCGATATTAACAAAATTAGCAGTAGGCCTCTGGCACTAAATTAAAATCTGTCAATGTCAGATTTTCATGTTTTAAATAATGAAATAATGTCGTGTCTGTATAATTTTTATTTTTTTATTTATAATATTGCCTATTAAAGACTTCTGTGGTCACGAAATTTGGTGCGTAAATTGTTTGTATGCACCCGGCACTTATTGTAACTGCATTTCACGAAATTCGAAATCCCCCCCCCCCCTTCTCGGAGTCGGAGGGCAATAAACATGTGTAAAAACATGTTTTCCGTTTGAATTCGCTTTGAATTATTTTAGAATGGCGAATTTTGGTGTGTGGATATTGATTAAGTGTACGCATTATGTACATTAGTGGGATTTTGCAAAATTTCGAACTCACCCGCTGAGGGTGGGGAAGTAAGAAGTGGGTAAGTTGTGCCGAAGACAGTGGGGACCCAGACTCCTCACATTGGGAGCGAAAAAACTTCTACCAATCACAGCGAGAACTTAGGTTATTAATAAAGATATGGCATTTTGACAACTCATTTAAGTTTAATGTCCAGCGAAGCGGGCAAAGCCTGCTAGTATACATATAAAAAAAATAACGATTATCAAAAATCTATACTGACAGAGAATATACAGTCGGCTGCAAAATTATTCGAGCACTAGCCAATAATTCCTATATTTAAAAAGTACACTTAAGTACACTTTGCTAAGTAAATCCTTGTCGAATCATGTTCTTAGACTGATTAAGAACATGACTCGACAAGGATTTATTTAACATAGCTGTATTAAGTGTACTTTTTTTTGGCAAGGATTATTGCTAGTGCTCGAATAATTTTGCAGCCGACTGTACTTAAGAATAACTATACTTAAGAAATCCCACTCCCAGGCCACTTGATTGGCTGTTTAATATCCTCAATAGAAAAAACCTGCTTTCTAAACTAAATAATATATTTGAATTTCTTATGAATATGACTAATCTCACAGATTAATCTCACATCTGCTTGCTCTATATGTCATCGAACCTTCACAAAATCATCTTTTCATCAATCTTGTGCTGTGGGACATTTCAACACAACATAAAATATCGACATCAACAACTGCAGCCTATTGTCTTTGTTTCTCAAAATCAACATAAAACAACCTCCCCCCAGCTTAATAGTTATTATGGTGCCACTTGTCGCGTGGGGCACAGTCCGGCACATATAACACTAAGTTTTCCTGCTTAAATTAACTACAACGTTACCCATTCTCGAGAAGGATATCATAAAGACTTTCACAGCACAAAAATTTATAAAGACTTTCCGAGCACCAATTTTTCCCCATGAACTCTCAACATTACCTTGCTACCAAATATCTTTAAGCCACTTGTCACTTTATCTACCAGCATAGAACATGCCGCTCCTTGTCGCGTGGGAGACCTGTCTCTAGCGGCTTTTGTAAAAAAAAATTTTTTTTTAAGAGTTTAAATAAACTCCGGAATAGGGGCTCAACATAGCTGGAATCGCTCGACACTGCTCCTAGAGCGGTGAGCGGCACCTCTTCCCTGTTAAATAACGTAAACATAAATTATGTATATATATATATAAAAGACTATTTATCTTATTTGTTGCTTGACTAATGATTTTCTAAACAACCTGTTGGTTTAAATGGGTCCACAGAGTGAAAAGCAGAGTCTTTTACACAATCACAACATTTAATAATATAGAAAAGAAGAATAACATAATGCTGGCATTTCTTGCCGCACGCTTAGCAAAGCTTTCTCGTACAGACTCATATAAACCTCTCTCTCTCAGAGAAGTGAAGATGCGCTGTTGATTACGTAATACAGTTACGTCACATCTGACGTCATGACAGGTGTGCGCTAGTTAACAGGTGATATGAGGAAACATGCATTGAAATCCTACACAACTTCTATAAAATACCCCTTTCTAAAGGGTCAGTTTTCTATAGCACAGTGGATAACCCTATCAAGAGCGCAAATTACCTAATCTCGCCGACAGTCAAGGTCCATATTATATATGGAAAAATTTGTTTCTATAATTAATCTTAACCCATTTTTTCGCATTTCACATCTATAAAATAAATATATTAAAAATGTGAAAAATCAATTTTTCGAAAACGAGTACAAATTTAACGATTGTGAAGGGAAAGCAGACTCTGAATGGATGGTAGCAGTCGATTTTCATGTCAGAGAAATATAACAATCAACACAAATGTAAACATATAACAATCAATGTAAAATCGTTAAATAACGAAAGAAAGTTAATTTTATGCCGACATCTGACAAGGAAACATTCAAAAGGTGTTGTCTTCAAAAAATATTGAAAAAAAAAAAATAAATAAATACATGTGATTCCACTCTTCATAAAACACCAGGAAGTGAAAAAAGTATCGGCTGAAATGAATTACAGTGACCACAAAAAATTATCAAAATTAAGCATGTTTGGCGATTTAGCGGTGTTAGGCGTTCAGTTCGCTAGCACCGAGATTGCCGTATACGAACAGAACCGTATTTTGTTTCTACGCCAAGTACTCAAAGTCAATGTAAAATCGTAAAACAATGTAAAATCGCCAAATTTGCTTCATTTTGATATTTTTTGTGGTCGCTGTAATTCATTTCAGCCGATAATTTTTTCACTTTCTGGTGTTTTAGGAAGAGTAGAATCACACATATTTTTTTCTATATTTTTTTATCACGACACCTTTTGAATGTTTCCTTGTGAGCATTTTCTATTTTTTTCTTATTATCTCGGGTTTGTGGTTCTACCATTTGTTTTAAAAGTATAGATGAGTTCATTTGAAAGATACTCATACTGAAGGTTTACACCCTGTAGGGGGGTGCTTCCCCCAGAAAGGAAACGTAAAACCCTGCCGATGTAACTATGAAAGATTTAAATCTATACTGATTCAATTTAGGTGCATTTAACCCGACAGGTGACGCTGTTTGCCGCTATTTAATCCGTTTACGGAAAGGCAGTATTTCAGCTTTTATGATATATGAATGAATCTAAATTGATATGTGAGACTGATATCATATAAAACTATTCTGATTCAATTTGGGAGCATGTCAGGTCAGCCAATAGCTGGTGCTGCTATTACTTTCTGTAATTTTTCAGACGGCTATATCTCATTATCTATTGAAGAATGTTTCATCAAATTGCATATATAAAATGATAATTGGAAGAAGTTAAGCTGATAACTTTTGTGCATGTTAACCGCTAGATGGTACTATTATACAAAATGATATACAGTGAAACCTGTCAAGTTGGACACCTCTCTAAGTTGGACACTTCTTCTCAGAACGGAATGTACCCATAGGATTAACATTATGTCCCCTCTAACTTGGAAGTTGGACATTCAAATACTGCCTTAAGTTGGACACTTTTACCAGATGAGACAGAAAAAAAAATATATATAACTTCTATTTTGTCACTTTTTTTTTTAGAAATTTTACCTATCCCTTGTAGAAATAGCTGTAAATATCTAAAAAACAATGTTTCTTGTCACAATATATTCACCTCTGTCTCATCTTGTAAAAAAATATTTATTTTCTTCAATTGAAAAATTCACAAATTTTGAATTTTGGCGCATAATGAAAGAGTCTTTCTTTTTATTAATTTGCATGAATTGTTTTTACTTTCCGAACACTATAGTGAGGAAAGTATTGTAATCATGTCAAAAATCCGAATTCGAGATTTTGATGTTTCTATACGTTTTGAGGTCCCCTGAGTCCGTTTTCACTATTTTTACGATGATATATGTATGTGTGTGTGTATGTGTGTATGTGTGTATGTCTGTGAGTGAACACGCTAGCGTCTAAACGCTTTGTTCGATTAACCTGAAAGTTGGTACGCATATTGTAAGTCACCATAGTACGAACCCTATAGATTTTGGTGAATCTAGCACTTATAGTTTTTTTACAGGGACACAAAGAAAAATTCTTTATCATTATGGCCTATGGGAGCAAAATCTTAAAAGTGCGATAGCATCTAAACGTCTTATTCAATTGAGCAAAAATTTTATACACATATTATAGATCACAAATACTCAATCAGTATAGATTTTGGAGAATCTAGCACTTATAGTTTTTTTACAGGGACACAAAGAAAAATTCTTTATCATTATGGCCTATGGGGCCAAATTTTTAAAAAAGTGATAGCGTCTAAACGCCTTATTAATCTGAGCAAAAAATTTGTACACATGTTATAGATCACAGTTGAACTAACTGTATAGATTTTGGTGAATCTAGCACTTACAGTTTTTTTACAGGGACACAAAGAAAAATTCTTTATCATTATGGCCTATGGGACTAAATTCTAAAAAGTACGATAGCATCTAAACGCCTTATTGAATTCAGCTGAAAATTTATATGAGTATTATAAATCACTGTTGCACTAACTATAAGCATTTTGGTGAATCTAGCATTTATAGGTTTTTACAGGGACACAACGAAAATTTCTTTGTCATTATGATCTATGGGCTCAAAGTTCAGTAGCGTTAAATAAAACAACGTGTAATAGATGGAGAAAAATACTCAAACACTCTATTATGGTTTTCTCTCTTTTGTTTGTTTAACAACTACTCTTTCTTTACTTTATCTACAAAACTGTTAATTACTCAATGTTCGGAAAGTCGAGTGGAGTCACTCCAGATTTTTTTCCTTTTCTCCAGGAAATATCCAGTAGAGAGCCTAGAGACATGTTTTGACTTAGACTGTTTTAAAATAAGCATTAGACAATACATTTCAGTTGCTAGGGTTCCTCTTCATTTGTCCCTTTTATTTTTCCTACCAAGTTTTACTTGCGTGTATAATTACATTAAACTTAATATGTGAGAGATCTATCGATTGCGAAAAAAGATGCTGATTCAATTTGGGTGCATATCAATCGACAGGTGTCGCTGCTATGCTGCAGTTTTCCCCGTTCACGGGAAAACTATAACTCAGTTTCTAGAGCGAATAAATTAATAAAACTTCATAAGTGAGATAGCTATTGTGAAAATGAACGTTATCTTAATTTGGGCGTATATCAGTAGACAAAGTGGTGCCACTTTTAATCACATTCTACGATTTTCCATATTACTATCACAGTGTCTATTGAATAAAATTGCACCAAAATGGATATGCAAAATCTTTATTGTGAGAAGTTATACTGTTAAATTTTCGTGCATATAAACTGGTGGATGACGCTGTTATGTAAAAAAATCTGGAGTGACTCCACTCGACTTTCCGAACATTGAGTAATTAACAGTTTTGTAGATAAAGTAAAGAAAGAGTAGTTGTTAAACAAACAAAAGAGAGAAAACCATAATAGAGTGTTTGAGTATTTTTCTCCATCTATTACACGTTGTTTTATTTAACGCTACTGAACTTTGAGCCCATAGATCATAATGACAAAGAAATTTTCGTTGTGTCCCTGTAAAAACCTATAAATGTTAGATTCACCAAAATGCTTATAGTTAGTGCAACAGTGATTTATAATACTCATATAAATTTTCAGCTGAATTCAATAAGGCGTTTAGATGCTATCGTACTTTTAAAAATTTAGTCCCATAGGCCATAATGATAAAGAATTTTTCTTTGTGTCCCTGTAAAAAAACTGTAAGTGCTAGATTCACCAAAATCTATACAGTTAGTTCAACTGTGATCTATAACATGTGTACAATTTTTTTGCTCGGATTAATAAGGCGTTTAGACGCTATCACATTTTTAAAAATTTGGCCCCATAGGCATAATGATAAAGAATTTTTCTTTGTGTCCCTGTAAAAAAACTATAAGTGCTAGATTCTCCAAAATCTATACAGATTGAGTATTTGTGATCTATAATATGTGTATAAAATTTTTGCTCAATTGAATAAGGCGTTTAGATGCTATCGTACTTTTAAGATTTTGCTCCCATAGGCCATAATGATAAAGAATTTTTCTTTGTGTCCCTGTAAAAAAACTGTAAGTGCTAGATTCACCAAAATCTATAGGGTTCGTACTATGGTGACTTACAATATGCGTACCAACTTTCAGGTTAATCGAACGAAGCGTTTAGACGCTAGCGTGTTCACCCACAGACATACACACATACACACATACACACATACACACATACACACACACATACATACATCATCGTAAAAATAGTGAAAACGGACTCAGGGGACCTCAAAACGTATAGAAACATCAAAATCTCGAATTCGGATTTTTGACATGATTACAATACTTTCCTCACTATAGTGTTCGGAAAGTAAAAAGTATGGAAGAAATTGTTATTATGGCCACACTATAACAGTTTAAATTTAGATTTTAAATTGGTAAACCAATCATTTTTTGTATATAACTTATAAATACTTAATTATGTTATATTTAGATATGATTAAAAGTTAAAAGGCATGCATAGATACAATTTAAATAAATCTAAAAATGTAAGCACTCCTATAAGTTGGACACTTTTTCCTGGAACCGTAGGTGTCGAACTTAGAGAGGTTTTACTGTATAAGGTTTTGTGTTGGGCACAGCATATCAGTTTTTTAACAAAAATTAAATTTTTACGATAAAGTGAGACTTACCTTTCATGAATCTTCTGATTCTTCGAAGATATTTACGCTTATTTTCTTCAGTTTCATTAAGATAGTCTCTGGCATATTCAATTTGTATATTCGTCAGTTCGGTACAGCTATAAGGTCTGTATTCTTCGGGAACTTGAGATGTTGGGAGTATTTCTGGATTTTGGTTATCATCCATCTCTTGGTTCTGTATTTTTAGTAATGAAATAAAATAAACAGAAAATAAAGGTTAAAAAAATTAAAACGTTTTTAAACGCTAGTGTTAAGATTAATTAATGCTTTCCAGTTTTAAACAATTTTTACTTTTTTCTGTAAACCATAGCTTCCTAAACTAGATGCTTTCCGCATGGCTTGGAAACTTGCCGGTAGACAGCGCCACCCGGTACAGATTGCGCGACATTTTTATTCAAAAGCCACCAAAAATTTTTAAAAGTGGAATTTGATATTGATAAAATGCGAATAGAATCGAAGAAACGTCGATTAGATATATCATATATCACTTCTTAAAACTATTGGTGACAGTTGAATAAAAAAAGGGCGCAATCTGTACCAGGTGGCGCTGTCTACCGCTTGAATTGTTGCCAAGTTTCTGAGAACGCGGAAGGCATCTAGTTTAGGACGCTATGCTGTAAACATAATAAGAAAATATTGGAAATGTGAAAATTTTGAACTTACACGTTTTGATACATCCTCAACACAATATGACCATTTTCAGAAAATATCTGTCTGTTTTTAGTATATTAGTAAGTCTTTCTCTCTATATGTGCAAGTAAAATTTTGTGAGAGCTCTATCTCACGAATAAATGGACGGTATTTATAGAGTTGCCAATATTTTAATTTATTCCGGAGCACTTTTAGCCACGACTTTATTTATAGAATAATATTATCTATTTCGATAAAATAAGAAAAAACTACTCTTAAAAGAAAAGGGGCATGAAATAAAGGCGGGGCTAAACATTTTCCGGAATAAATTAAAATGTTGGCAATTCCTGTATTTAATAAATCTTAATATTTAGATATACTTTGAATTAAATTGGTGCTGATTAGATTTTGGAATAAGATAAAGCTAGAAGAGTTTGCGCACAATTCAACAAAACGCTATAAAAAATCTAAATTTTAATTTTTTGCTAAACTGTTGGTGCATAGCTTTGAAGTGATCTTTCTTCTACGCATTTCCATTACTATTTTGTTGTTATACTATGGTTTAAAGCAACAGCTGTAATAAAACCAAGAAAGCTATTTTGCGCAATCTCTCCTTATAGGGTAGGAGAGATTGCGCTTAATTTTAACTACAATTAAATTGTTAACAATGATAATTGCACTTAAATGACATTGGTATAAGGTTTTTGCAAACAAATATTTTTGTATTACATGTAGGTATTTCAATTTAATAATAATAATAATAATAATAATAAAATTAAATGATTAAAATTTTTTGTTCAAATAAAATAAATTAAAGAAGCAGATAAAAAACAAGGCTAGATAATAAAAAGTAACATTTAGTTACTAGATAATATGTTAAAATTAATAAAGCTCCTTTTTAGTTTGAATGGTCTCTTGTTTGTTGACCTAATCTGTCGTTGTCTATAATCGTTGCACTCGTTGTTATAAAAGATGCAACTTTTATGCAAACACCAGCCACAAGTAAAATTTACAAACGAGTCAATGGGAAATTGTTTAATTAAAAAATATTTTGTAATACTACCATTTTATGAAAATTCTTAGAAAGGGTTTTGAAAATTTAAGCAAACATTTTCGAAAACGAGACAAAATAATCACGTTTAATGTTATACTGTTCAAGCAATCAACATGCACATTTAAGTGGGCACTCTGCTATCAATATTGTAGAACTACCTGGAGTTTCAGAATGCCCATTGTACTCCTTCCTATCGATCCCCTATGTGCGCAATCTCTCCTACCGTGCAATCTCTCCTAGTTTTACCTTATATAAACCATATATAAACCTTATATAAACGATAGTGCTACTATATTGTAATTTCTCTAAGCTGCTACAGTGCAATTTAACCCTTTGTCAGGCAAGATAAATTCGCTCATTTAAAATCAACTACTGCTCTCTCTCTCTCTCTCTATATATATATATATATTTTTTTTTTAATTTCTAGGACAAGTTTTTGCAGTTAGAAATTAAAATAGGGTGCGATATACTATATGTGAGACAGATATTATTAGAAATTATTCTTATTCCATAGCTGCCAATATTTTAATTTATTCCGGAGCAATTTTAGCCCCGCCTCTAAATCATACCACTTTTTATTTAAGAATAATTTCTTTTTATGTCATCGAAGTTATGCCCCCCCCCCCTTTTTTTTTCATACCACTTATTTTTTAAGGATAAATTTTCCTTATCTTATCAAAGTTATATATTAGAGAAAAATTCTCTACAAATAAATTGGTGCGAAAAAAAGGCGGGGCTAAAAATACTCCAGAATAAATTAAATTTTTGGCATCTATGTACAGTAAAGTCTCGTACAACGCGGAAGCAAGTTTGCCTTATCATAGCCTCCTGAACTAGATGCCTGTCGCATAGCTCGGAACCTTGGCAACAGTCCAAGTGGCAGACAGCGCCACCTGGTACAGATTGCGCGACTTTTTTATTCAACAGCCACGAAATATTTTTAAAAGTGGAATTTGATGTATATAAAAGACGAATAGAACCGAAATAACGTCAATTATATACATCATGTATCACTTCTTAAAATTATTGGTGACAGTTGAATAAAAAAGTTGCGCAATCTGTACCAGGTGGCGTTGTCTACTGTTTGAACTGTTGCCAAGTTTCCGAACCACGCAACAGGCATCTAGTTTAGGAGGCTATGGCCTCATGAATATTACAATTTTATTTTTTAACACCATTAATTTTATATCAAAGCAGCTGCTTTATTAAAAAAAGAAACTAAATCGAGTGTATCTAATAGTTTGTTACTCTAAAAATTTAGTGGTGTTAAAAAGTAAAACTGTTTTATTTATTTGTCATCTCTATCACTGCGTTGTACGCGAGTTTACTGTATTCAGTAAAGTGATCACGCCGACTTCTGTCCATGTGCAAATATATGCAAAAGAATTGAAATATATTATAATTTTTTTTTGTCGGATAGTAAAACGCCTTGAAACTGCACTAAATAAAATTAAATAACATACATTTTTTATACACACAAAAGCGTGTTTGAATACCCTGAAAAGCATTTATCCTTCGTCTACAGGACCACACTAAAGAATTCAAATATTTTAGGACTATGGTTGCAAATAGTTTGAAGTGCATTTTAAATTGTATTATGTGGCAGGCTAACTTACCATCGAAATTGGATTTTTTTTTTTTTTTTTTTTTTTTTTTAGACGAGGATACTGATGATAAAGTTTGATCACATTAAGTTGTACTTGATCTAGCATTAGTCGTTTTCCCTTCGGGAATAAAAAAATATTTGTTATAAGTTGAAAAACCGGTATACAATAAATATATAAGCAAAGAAACTTCTTTATGCACTATAAAATAAAGGAAACACTACAGGTTTCGAAAGGGCGTGGCCTGTCTTCTCCATGTGCAAAAAACACGTGCTACTACCCTGGCAGTAAAAACAAATAAAATTATAAAATAATAATAATAATAAGTATTTGGACTAGAATTAGGCTGTGCGGCTGGCGCATCGACAATGTCAACTTTAGCATGTAAATGGATATTACGCTTCTCCTCAAGATTTCTAGAATGATTAATGTTGACTTCACACGAGGGTAATTGATCATACGATATTGTCTTTCGATTATGCATCCATTTTCGACTATGCCAAGTTCAGCTAAATAATGTAACTTTCATGTTTTTCAAAAATAATGCAATATTTCCACTTGATTTGATTCGACTTGTAAATTTTCTTGAACACGATCTCTCAATCTAAATGATTTTTTGAATTCAGAAAAGTGCTCAGGTGATTTTGATATTTAAAAGGCTTGATAAAGTCCAGCTTACTGCGAATATCTGAGTTTAAGAAGAAGTATCTTCCCATCTAAAAAGAGGTGTTACACTGTATAGCACTGTATAGCATTAAATAATTGTGTTTTTCTCATTTCTTTGATAGAAAATAAAATGTTAAGAATGTGAAAAATCAATGTCTAGAAAAAAGGTGTTAAACTAACGATTATAAATATTCTGTACGTGAAAATAACTTTTTTTTTTTTTTGCATTAAATAATAGGTAATCCTAGAAACAAATTTTTCCCGAGAATATTTGCATGTTCTTACCGTAATTTATATCGTCAAATAGGTTATTTGAATAATAATAATCATTCCACCTTTGTATAGCTACCAACAATCTAATATCCCTTAGTTCTGTTAGTACCCGTCCTCTTTTCTACACCACTTAATTTTTTGATTAATTCTCTCCAAATGTAATTGCGATTAAATAAGAAGAAAAATACTCTGAAAAAAAAGGCTGGCTCAAAAAATAAAATAAAATAAATAAATAAATAAAAAGAGGCGGATACTATGTAATATTAATTAGGATGTTGACAGCTATGTCTTTCTGTCATTAAGAACCACGTACTTTATTTTTATGAACATTGCTTAAATGAAATGGAGGTCGAGTATGCGTAACGTCGCATTACAAATATGCATTAGAACAACAGCATTAGAAATAAAAATACTTTTCGAAATTATAAATTTTGGCCTTGAAATATTTCAAAGAAAATTGCAAAAGTAGAAATAATACTGAATTATGTGAGTCGTAAAAGACTAAACTTTTGTATTATCAAAACGCAATCTTGGGAAACGCGCATATGAGATCACAGCTGCCAACGTTCAAATTAATATTCCGTAGCAATGTTAAGTACCTGTCTTTTATTCTCACAAGACCTTTTTTTTTTTTTTTTTTTTAACCTTACGTAATTACATTTGGAGCGAAACTACTTAAAAAATTAAGTAAGTAGAAATGGGAAAAAAAGCGGATACTAACAAGACTACGGAATATTAATTAGAATGTTGGCAGCTATGTGAGATGTATGCCGTATGCGCAAGCTCGCTATATGTAGACCTGGTAATATTCCTAATTTATTACAGAGCACTGTCAGTACCCGTCCATTTATAACACCACTTGTTCTAAATCCCATTTTCCTTATGGTTTTTCCAATATGTAATTATAATTACATATAATTATATATTACATACATATTGTATAACAGTACATTATGTAATTATATTACCCTTATGTAATTATAATTACATATTATAATTATGTTATGTGATTATAATTACATACATTATTGATAGCAACTACCAACAATATGTAATTATAATTACATATTGGAGATAGTAGCTCTAACCTATAAGCAAAGCAGTGTAAAAAATAGGCGAGTACTAACAGTATACAGAGGTGAGGAAGCTTTTAAGTATTAGAGGACACATTTAGATTAGGTAGTAATAAAGGAGGCCGCATAGGTTGAGATACCTGTTCATGTGATTTTTGTGAAATTGTATTTTCTGTAGTTTTATCAATATTTTGCATTATATAAAAAATAAAAATGTCAATTATTTAATATTTAACATAAAAAGTTACAATATAAAAAATAGGTGTATTACTAAAAGGGTAATAATTTGTTATAACTTTAATATTTACAGGGATCGTACATACTCGCCAATCCCATTAGTAAACTGAAGATTTTTAGTACCTGCCTTTTTCTTCACACCAGTCATTTTTCAGAGTAATTTTATACTTATTTAATTGTAACTACATTTACAGATAATTACTCTAAAAATAAAGCGGTGTGGAAAAAGGGGCGAGTATTAAAAAATCTTCTGTCTCATAATTAGGGTGTTGGCAGGTATGATCCGCCCTTTTTTCAGGACATTCTCAGGAATGAGAAATTCAAAAATTCATTTCTACCTCTATTTTTATACAATCATCTCAATTACGTATAGGCAGCGTTCCCAACTTTTATAATTCATTCACAATCATTTTTAGCTTCACCTCTTTATCATACCGGAAATTTTGAAAAATTGTTTTCTTTCTATTTAATTGTTGTCACATATTAAAGAGAAATAATCTACTAAATTTCTGGTGCGAAAAGAAGGCGGGGCTAAAAATGATTGTGAATAAATTATAAAAGTTGGGAACGCTGTGTATAGGTCACATTACTATAAATATATCCGTAAATTTTCTGAATGAAATTAGTGCCGACATAAAAAGCCGAAATTTATTATCTCTGTCCTGAAAGAAGGGCGGAGAGTACGACCACTGCATTTATCATGATTTTTTAATTAATAACTAGATATTGATATGCCATTCCAGATAAAAATAATTAAGCAGATGTATTTTTATATAAGTTTATTACATTACATGATAAAGAATCATAGTAGAAGAAAAATAATATTAAAGAGAAATATAATTAACAGAAATGTTAATAAATTTAAAAAAAAAAAAAAAAAAAAATTACATTATGGGCGAAATAGAGGTGCTAAGTAGAAAGAGAGAGGGCGGGGGAGTAAGAACTGCTTGTTTCTGTTAAAAATCTTCTGCGTTCTTGAGCATGTAATATGTTTGCTTTGATTTAATCAAAGGTTTAATAGGAGAGATAGAGATGAATTTATATATACTTTGCATTGGGATTGGTTCAACTATTGTTTTAATCTTAATTAGTGTTATTTATTTTTAAATATCAAATTTCGCTTTTACAATCAAAGAATTGCTATTACTTTTTTATTGTTATTGGAGGCCGCACAAGAAACTTACGAGGGACGCATGCGTCCCCAAGGCCGCAGGTTTCCCGCCTATAAGGTTCCCCTCCAATAAATTAGATATGTTGTCTATCAGATATGCAAACATTTTAAATTTATTTCTGAGCATTGTGAGCCAGCACTGCTTTCTTTTTACACGCAACTTTATTTGAAGAGTAATTTTTTGTTCATTAATATTTATCTAATCGTAGTAAAATATTAGAGAATATAAACAGTGTCGTATGGACAAGCCCTTTTTCAAGGATTCTTCTACCACAATATTTATAAAAGAAAATTTTGCTTCAAATCATGAGCCTATTTCTTGAAAAAAAATTGCTATAAAATTTTATTGATACCGAAAAGTAAGGATTGTGTGAACCCTGAAACAGTGGTTTAAAAAAAATGCGGGGAGTACAATCCTCCCGAATAAATTAGAAATGATAGCGTATCTGCAGGGTTTGCACAGTCCATAATTTTCGGTAATAGTAAAATTTTATAGCAATTTTTTGTCATTAAATAAGCTTATGATTTTAACATTTTCGCGACTACTGACATAGATTCATGTCATTTGGAAATCTGTGACTTCGCCAGCGGGCGTTTCTTCTGCAATTTGTATGTTGCTATATTTCTTAAGAATATTCCCTATATTCATATTTGTCAGTTCAAAATACTATGGATACAAATACTTTCATTAGAAAGAGTATAACTATTACGTATATTGATATGTAATATAAATATATGTACAGAAAACCTTATTTTAAAATAAATGTACCTTGAAAAAATAACGCCCACAGGTGGAACTTTCTGTCAAAAAGACGAACACATGCGATCGCGCGAAAGTGTTAAGTAAAATTTTATTCTATAATAGAGGTCTTAGTCTCCGTCTTTTTTTCGAGACACTTTGAAAAATAGAAAATTTATGCTTTTTTTTGTACCTGTATTTTTATACAGCAATTTCTATACTGTTCAATAATGACATAATGCTTTAAAAATACAATAAAAATATCTCTAAAGAAAAGATGGTGATGAAAGAGGTGAAATTTTCTCATCCTTAAAAGTGCCCTGAAAAAAAGGCGGGGACTACGAACCCTGCTGTAAATATTGTGGGAAGGAATCCTTACAAAAGGCAGGTCCGTATGAACCCTGATCTGGTCTATGACTACTATGACACACCCTCTTAAATTACTACGGTTATGTAAAACTCGCAAGTATACACCTACATTTCTCACAAGTTATGTGGAGGCAGAGTTCCCAATTCCCAACTTTTATAATTTATTCACAAGCATTTTTAGCCTCGCCTCTTTTACATACCGGAAATTTTGAAAAATGATTTTCTTTTTATTTAATCGTTGTCGCATATTAAAGAGAAATAATCTACAAAATTTCTGGTGCGAAAAGAAGGCAGGTCAAAAAATGCTCGTGAATAAATTATAAAAGTTGGGAACACTCTGTGTTGAGGTAACCTGTGAATTCGATCATTAATGAAACTCTGTAATTCCCATGATGATTGTGATGCCATACAAACAGCCTTTCGTGTTAACGATTAATAAATGCATCAATGATACTAAAATAAATATTAATGACGTTTAACCGAATCGTATCAATTTAATATTTTTAAATTAATTTCCTGTACACGTATTCTTATCAAAATATATCTCAATATTTTTTTTCAATTAATTAATTTTTTGTACTGTTTTTTGATTTGAAATCAAGTCATAAAACACATTTCGTAATTAAATAATAATAATAATAATAATAATAATAATTCTTATAAAATTAATAAAAACAAAAATAATAGCTTTTTATGAATAAAACAAATAGAAAAATATTTTTTAGTTATAGAGAAATACAGTTAAGCAAAACAGTCGAAAATAATTTTCTTTATAAGGAAGTCAAACTATTATTTATTCATTATTTTTCATTTCAATTACCTTAGAAACTCATGACAGCGTTTCAGATATTTACAAATGTGATGACATAAATGTGGTGACATAAACGTTTAACACTTTTCTATAATACTCTGAAATAAATATTAAGAAAATATAATTTTTAGAAATTTTATTTAAAATGCTGGATTTTATATTGTGGTATCACGTAAGAACATTTATACCAGAAAAATATAAAAAAAAGTTGTGAATATAGATTTACTGATTAATAGTTATTTATGCACAATTGTCAAAACAAACACTCTTAGTTACGGACTGTCGCTTGTACAGCAGGTGGTTCGGCGAAGAGAATAACAAGGCTTGTATATCTATCTGTACTGATAATTATAAAGGATTTAAGTCCAAAAATGTCGATTTTGAGTTAAGTACTTAGTCAGACCCAGAAAAAAAATTCTCTATCGATTGGTATAAAGGATTTAAATCCATGTCATTTAGTCTTTGAGAAAATCCATTGGTTAAAAAAGATTCAAGTCAGAAATTTATCATTAATCTTTGTATAAAATATATAATTCCTTTTTTGTCCCCTTTATTAAATGAAGGTTGACAATCACTGAACGGTATAAAGGGTATACATCAACGTAATCCCTTTTTTCCTAATCGATTCTTCTGATTAGTTTTTAGTTAGTTTAACTTTATTTTTCGTCTCCTGAAAAATCAAGAACATGGACTTAAATCCTTTATACTTATCAGTACAGATATATTCTTCTCTGTTTCCGGTAATGAACGTACGCGGGTGCATGTAAAAGCATCTTAGTTAGATCGTTATTATCAAGCCTAAGGATCTTAAGAAGGGGGAGCTGACTCACAACTCAATTTGTTGCCCACTGCTCTTGTCATTTTCAGATTTTTATCGCACAAATGTTCGAAATTACGGATGGTTGTTCAATTATTAATTGTTCAAATCATTCAGAGATATGATTTTGACCGGCACAATTTTGAAAAGATGGAAAAAAGAACAGCATAACTTTGATTTGGGCAACATTTTCGATGTGAGTCGTCTGTATCTATAGGGGCTCTAATCAAACCTGAAGGTAGAGATGCAAGGCTTTCAAAACACCCGTTTTTTTCCCCCTGGGAATTTTGAAATTATGAATATTTTTTATAACTTTTGTTAAATAACGTAAAATATTTAAACAGCCTCCGATCCTTAAATTAATTTCAATTTTAACTTCTATGTAGATTTCATTTCCCTTTCCCGCTAATTCTAGCATCTTCGATGTTCATGTTCATTCCGTAAATGAAGAAAATAATTAATTATAATTAATTCGTCACTAACACAAACGGTAAGTTTCTGTCATTATTCATTAATATTATTTTGATACATTCCTAAGCTATCCTTTCTATTATTAATGAGAATTAATAACATTTAATTTTTTTATTCTTAATTCATTTATGAATGTATAATGAAATAATTAGGAAACTGGACTTCAGATTTTAGGAAACAAACCCAACTCAGTTTATACTTCATTAAACTTAACTGAAGTATTTAGGAAATTATTTTCTTACCCGATAAATTTTAAATTGTTCATTTTTTTTTAAATAATAATAATAATAAAAGAATTCTTAAATTTAATCTTCTTTAGTGAAATTGTAACTAATGCGTAATTTTTCACCACTTGGGTTAGAAATGCAGAAACTGCTTTTTATTTGTATAAAATTAATTAGGAGAACAATATTTATATAAACTTTTTCTCAAAAAATTTTCATTGTAGGAAATTTAATATCGACTTTTCACAAACTCAAATAAGAAGTATTTATCAAAATAACTTGTGGAAGAAACTATACCACTGTAATAATTGCATAAAATGTCATCTCTTGTGTTTAAAAACCATAATTGTTCAATTCATAAAATGTAAATTCTTAAAGAAGTTCAAATTACTGCAGGATTGTAGTTGCGTTTTCCTTAATTCTTCAGCTTGTATAATATGGAAATTGTGTCCAACATTGAACCGACACAATTATTTTAAGTACAGCTTATAAAGAAATAAAGAAAGCTTAAATTATTTTTCAAATTTTCTATCTTATATTAACATTATTGTCAAATTCAAATAAATATGTTTGAAAAAGGTATTACTAGAGCTTTTATTGATTAATAAATAAAGCAAAAATTAAATATACTATTCACTAAATGCATGCATGCATTTTCATTTGACTTTAGTTTTTAGTTAATAAATTATTTATAAATGAAAATTTGAATTATATGTTTTTTATTTCTCTTTAATTATTAACAATATAGAGTGATTTGACCTGTCAAAATAAATAAATAAATAAAAATAAATAAATAAATAAAATAAATAAATAAATAAATAAATTGGCCCATCAATTTATAAATGAATGAAAGCTTTGTAAGTTAATATTGTAAACTATATAATTTGTAATGTGGTGTCGGCATCTCTTTTCCCTTGGCATATTGTATGTTTATGTGAATGCGCTAATCTGCCAAAGATAGCAATTTGTGAATGAAGCACTTTTCCATTTGGTTGTTTCTAGTGTGCGGAGTTGAATGCACTGTAGGATTGTTGTTTAGCGAATGTTTAGGTATCAATTGATTATGAAGATTGCACGGTTTGAAAATGAATGGAGATGTATGTCTCACAATGTTTGTAAAGAATGAAATTTTCCAATATGTTTTATGTAAAATGTCTTAAATGTAACAAAAATATGATTTTAACCCGTTAGTAGTCGCATATCGGTCTTTTTGCCGTCCATCGCTTATAAATTCCTCCTGGAAATCACCCCTTAAAAACAAAGTTGGGAAACTCTGTGTACCTGACCTTGGGTGGATGTCCTCTAACATAGTATGTTTTAAAGTCATTCCTGCTATTTTTTGAGCAGTTAAAAACATCTTTCTTCTCAAATCGGTCTATTTGACCGCGACGCGACCACTAGCGTTGATTCATTTTTCTCCCCATTTTCGGATTTTCAGACAGGTTAGAGTTTTGCGGAAAAAACGTCGCGTGAATTAAAGGCACTTCATCTTTCTCTACTGGCTTTCTTTCGGCTATCCTCCAACACTAAACAGCGGCGGCAAAAATACCGACACGCGACTACTCTCGGGTTAATAGAATGTAAGGCACGCTGCACGTGCACAAGCACATTGAGGAAACATACGACAAACTTTTATGCAACATATGCATGCTTAGAATTTCTTCCCTTAGAAACTGCATAGAGCATGTATAGGTTGCTTCGTTGTTTATCATGTCAAACTTTGTCTCATGTCTTCTCCGTATATAATAGGTCTTACAATGAAATAGATTATTTTAAATGGTTTTCAGAAACTACTGCTGCAATATGTAACTTCATGATAAGATTCAAACACCAAAAGGTATTGATTATTTCTTGACATGTTATATTTTTGGAATTAAAGCATGCATACTGGCATTATTGATTGCTGCAATACAAAATCTCATGCACCTTGAGCCAGTGGAAGGAAACGATAAGAGATATTTCATTTATTTATTTTTCTTTTCATGTATGCAACGCATACATATGTGTGCGATAGTGATTACTGCAGTATGTAATATCATGCATTTCAAGGTAACGCTACTCAGTGTTGTTTTTCTTTTGGGTTTTCATTTGTGCTAAGCATATATACATGCATGATGGTGATTGATGAAATACCAAATTACATGCATTCATATCATGGGATCAAATATTTATGATTTAAATACTTTAACCGTGTTAATTTTTTTGTTTCGTGAAGAAACTGGCTTTCTTATGTAGTCTCTGAAGAGTTAAAATTGGGACCGGGACATGATACAAAACATTGCCTTCTCCTCCCCCCCCCCCCCCTTCCTCTTGGCAAATGCTTGAAAATGCACAAGCAACTTCTACTCTCCCCACTGTATACATTAATTGATCAAGTGAAAATAATAAAGCACCCTTTTTCGACAGCTAAAAAAAAAAAAAGTCAGCAACATGCAGTAGCAATATTCAATCCAAAATAATTATGTGTTCTTGCCATTTATTGTGTTATCTTAAAAAAATTTCATCCTGTTCGAATTTGTAATACAATTATGCTATCACTCATTTCATTATATATATATATTTTCCCCTCTAGGTTACAATGAGACCACCTTCATCAATTTGGCGTCATTTTTCAAGTAAGGAAATTGGAAATAAAAAGGTAGCAACTTGTCGATGTTGCCAACCAATTCATCTTGCTGCATATTTATTAGATCCACGATATGAAGGAAAATAATTAATTCTGGAAAAATATCAAGAAGCAATAAATTTTATTGCTAATTTTCCTTGTCAAGATGAAGAATCTGCCAAAATTACTGACAGTTTGGCAGAGTATAGAGCACTTACTGGTATATTTCCTAGTGAAGCTTTATGGGGCAGTGCTGAATTTTTTAATCCTTTAACATGGTGGAAAGGGTTGTTAAATAACCAATGTTTGAATAATATCGCTATTAAATTGTTTAATATTCCACCTTCGTCTGCAGTATGTAAACGTATATTTTCAGCATTTTCAAAGACTTATGTACTATTTTACGTAACAGACTTAAAAACTATAGAGTCTCAAAAATAATTGCAATTAGATTCAGCTTAATAATGGATAGTAAAATTCCTGATTTATATTCTGATTTTATGGAATAAAATATTTTGAGTTAGAAAAAAATATTTCTTTACTGAATAGTCTATTAAATTTTTCCCTGGACTTTATTTAAAAGTAAGTTTTAATGTATTCAATTTTAATTATCATTACTGCTTTCTTAAAAAAGAAATATATATGTGTGTGTATGTTTGTTTTGATCAGTGAAAGTTTAAAAATTAAATTATTGAATTAATATCTGATATTTAATATTTTTTGTAATAATTTGCTTAATTATTTATTGTGATTTTTTTTTTCTTTTAAAAAAGAAATTTTTGATTTTCATTTAAGCTTGCAATAGTTTTTTTTTCAAAGTAAAATTTACTTTTTGAATACTTTTAAAATATTCATTTACATTCAAATACTTATTTCTACATGAATTCTACTAAAGTAAAAAATTTAACACATGTTTAGCTCTGTTTGAATAATATCCCTATACAAAATGGAATTCCATTATAGTAAAAAGACTTTTATTTTTGTTTTGATCAGTGAAAGTTTAACTCGTTGCGGCGTAAGACAATACGGATCATTTAAATTATACTGCCACCGGAATTCATGAACTAAATTAAACTAAAAGAAATTTTTAATTTTAAGGTTAAAAAAAACCGGCCTTTTCTGATATGTTATAAACGTAAATTTTTGCTAAAAAATTTCCGGGATGAATTTTTGCAGCTGGATTTTAAATTTTGCGTCCTTGCAGCGAGGACACCGCGCGTTAAGGGGTTAAAAGTTAAATTATGAAAGAATCTCTGATATTTAATATTTTCTGTAATAATTTTATTGATTATTTATTGTGATTTTTTTTTTTTTTTTTTTTTTTTAATCTTTTAAGAAAATTTTTTGATTTTCATTTAAGATTGTAATACTCTTTTTCAAAGTAAAATTTACTTTTTGGATGTTTTTAAAATATTCATTTATTACATTCAAATAATTACTTCTACATAAATTCTACTAAAGTAAAAACTTTAACACATGTTTAGCTCTGTTTGAATAATATCCCTTTACAAAATGGAATTTCATTATAGGGTAGGTGTAGGTAGTGATTGACATGCTCCACTAATTGGCATCTATCCCGAATTAATTAATAAATAAGAAAAATAATACAAGCATTTATTTTACATATACGAATTTTAACATTATATGTCCCACACTGAAGCATAGGGTGCAAATAAGTGGTAAAATGAGTAACTAGCAGTGCCAAACACTGAAACATAGGGTGTCAATTACTGGTAAAATGAAAAAATGGCAGTGTCAATTACTGGAACATTGAGTGGGTGTCAAATAAAAATTCATAAAAAAAATAATAATAATTGTTATCAAATGTACATATTTTAACATATACGTGGTCTTTCATACTATATGTATTAATATTTCTAAAAATATTTTCTGATGACTAGAACATTAAAAACATCAGAAATTGCTCTAAAAGTGTCAATCACTGGAGCACTTACCCTAGTAAAAAGATTTTTATTGGTACAAACTTATTTATTTTTATGTATCTTAACTATATTAAATTTAGAAAATAATATGCTATTACTAATTTATGATCCTAAATATTCTATTATTAAGAATTCTCTTTAAACTCCTCTCAGTTTTCAACTACCAAAAATATTTATAGACTTGTAAATTATTTAGGGATTTGGACAAATATACACAAAAGTAATAATAATGATTACTTTTTATGTTAAGCAATTTTGTTATTATTTCACGTGGTCGAAGACTCCAGAAAAAAAAAATCTTTGCCTCATAATTTTATATAATATATAACATTTTTTTTTTTTTTTTTTTTTTTTTTTTTTTGTGGGGGGGGGGGAAGGGGGAGTTTATTTTGAAAATATAGTTACATATAATATACTTCAGTATATGCCAGCATCATTTTTAAATGAATTCTGCTTTCATTGTTTAAATTTTATAGATATCTAAAGTTTAATATTTATCTTTCAATTTTCTGAACTTTTTGCATTTAAGTGAGTGATGAACATTTTAAAGCACTTTTCAATTACTTTTAAATTAGAGTTGTACTGAATACTTGCTCAAATTTGGATTAAGTACTTAGTAGCGGTAAAAAATTCCTTATTTTTATGCATTATTGAAGAAAATTGTATCAATAACGCATGTTTATCAGCAACTAAACTAAAAAATTATACATACAAAGACATTATGATTAATGTTTTACTATATACAGCTTTCTGAAGCTAAAGCAGAAAGTAGTTTGTTGCCAAATTGCATAAGAGGTAAACAATACATCCTGTTAGCATCGTTCAATTTGAAATTGCGCCGAGACCTTCACTTATTCTTGTCTAGACCCGAAAAATGTTTGAAATGCTTATCTTGCTAATTTTTTTAATTCGGGTTTAGTCAAGAAGAACGATGGTCGTCAAATGGGCGATAAGCGTGCTATGTGTAGTGTTATTTTTCTCGCCAAATCGCATAAGGGGAAAAACAACACGTACTGTTGGCATCTTTGAAATTGCTCCAAGACTGTCGCTCATTCTTGACTAGATCCTTTAACTCCCTTTCTCAATTTCCCATTACTATTTTTCAAAAGCATATTACGAACAAGAGCATGTTTTGGTTTTACCATTCTATGGTTTTACCTTGTGGATACGTTGCCAAATTAATAAGAAATATTTTTATGTTTGAATCGTGAAATTTCATGCAGACATCAGGTGTTTCAAAACTTCAGATTGTCTATCATAGCCTAAATTAAGATGAAAAGTAGAATGGATAACCATGGGCTTTTTACCATGTTTTTACCATGTTTTTATTAACTTCGATTCTTGTGTGTTTGTTTGTGTGTTTGTCAGGGACAAATCTTGCAATCGATTTATAACTAACTTCCCGACTAGCTACATATTTGAAATTTTCAGGACAGCTCACAACACGGTGACAATACATTTTTCTAATAATTTTAGTCAACTGCTTCAGGTTCCGCTGCCTTCGGCAGCGTTTATATGATTCGGCAGAAAATTTATTTAACTAACTTCCCGACTAGCTAGACATTTGAAACTTTCAGAATAGTTCAGAATAAGGTTAAAATGCATATTTTTAATACCTTTAGCCAACTGTTTCGGGTTTCCGCTGCCTTCGGCAACATTATCAGTACAAAAATTGCAATCGATTTTTTCCTAACTTTCCGACTAGCTAGACATTCGAAACTTTCAGAATAGTTCAGAACACGGTGAAAATGCATTTTAAAAATATTTTTAACCAACTACTCCGGGTTCCTGCTGCCTTCGGCAGCGTTACCAGTACAAAGCTTGTAATCGATTTTTCACTAACTTCTCGACTAGCTAGACATTTGAAACTTTCACGATAGCTCAGAATACAGCGACAATACATTTTTTTATACTTTTAGTC
The DNA here is from genome assembly GCA_963930645.1 of Salticus scenicus. NCBI lineage: Eukaryota > Metazoa > Arthropoda > Arachnida > Araneae > Salticidae > Salticus > Salticus scenicus. The sequence continues at coordinate 119,778,549 of OZ005660.1, read as the reverse complement.
AGCTGTTTCAGGTCCATACTGCCTTCGGCAGCGTTTATATGATTCGAACGAAAATTTGTTTAACAAACTTCCCGACTAGCTAGACATTTGAAACTTTCATAATAGTTCAGAATACGGTTAAAATGCATTTTTTTAATACCTTTAGCCAAATGTTTCGGGTTCCTGCTGCCTTCGGCAGCGTTATCAGTACAAAGATTGCAATCGATTTTTCCCTAACTTCTCGACTAGCTAGACATTTGAAACTTTCAGGATAGCTCAGAATACAGTGACAATACATTTTTTTTTTATAGTTTTAGTCAACTGTTTCAGGTCCCTACTGCCTTCAGCAGCGTTTATATGGTTCAACAGAAAATTTACTTAACTAACTTCCTGACTAGCTAGACATTTGAAACTTTCAGAATAGTTCAGAATACGGTGAAAATGCATTTTTAAAATATATTTAACCAAATGTTTCGGGTTCCTGCTGCCTTCGGCAGCGTTACCAGTACAAAGCTTGCAATCGATTTTTCACTAACTTCCCAACTAGCTAGACATTTGAAACTTTTATAATAGCTCAAAACACGAGAGCAATGAATTTTTTTTTTTTTTTTTTTTTTTTACTTTATCCAATTGCTCCGGGTTCCCGCTGCCTTCGGTAGCGTTTATATGATTGAACAGAAAATTTAAAAACATGGTATATAAAAAGATCTTTTTATCTTGTAATTATTATTAACTTCGATTCTTGTTTGTTTGTGTGTTTGTCAGGGACAAATCTTGCAATCGATTTTTAACTAACTTCCCGACTAGCTAGATATTTGAAATTTTCAGGACAGCTCACAACACGGTGACAATACCTTTTTCTAATAATTTTAGTCAACTGCTTCAGGTTCCGCTGCTTTCGCCAGCGTTTATATGATTCGGCAGAAAATTTATTTAACTAACTTCCCGACTAGCTAGACATTTGAAACTTTCAAAATAGTTCAGAATAAGGTTAAAATGCATATTTTTAATACCTTTAGCGAACTGTTTCGTGTTCCCGCTGCCTTCGGCAGCGTTATCAGTGCAAAGATTGCAATCGATTTTTTCCTAACTTTCCGACTAGCTAGACATTTGAAACTTTCAGGATAGCTCAAAACACGATGACAATACATTGTTTTAATACTTTTAATCAACTGTTTCAGGTCCCCACTGCCTTCGGCAGCGTTTATATGATTCAACAGAAAATTTATTTAACTAACTTCCCGACTAGCTAGACATTGGAAACTTTCAGAATAGTTCAGAAAACGGTGAAAATACATTTTTTAAATATTTTTAACCAACTACTTCGGGTTAATGCTGCCTTCGGCAGCGTTACCAGCAGAAAGCTTGTAATCGATTTTTCACTAACCTCACGACTAGCTAGACATTTGAAACGTTCAGGATAGCTCAGAATACAGTGACAATACATTTTTTATACTTTTAGTCAACTGTTTCAGGTCCCTGCTGCCTTCGGCAGCGTTTATATGATTCGAACGAAAATTTATTTAACAAACTTCCCGACTAGCTAGACATTTGAAACTTTCAGAATAGTTCAGAATACGGTTAAAATGCATTTTTTTAATACCTTTAGCCAAATGTTTCGGGTTTCTACTGCCTTCGGCAGCGTTATCAGTACAGAGATTGCAATCGATTTTTCCCTAACTTCTCGACTAGCTAGACATTTGAAACTTTCAGGATAGCTCAGAATACAGTGACAATACATTTTTTTTTATACTTTTAGTCAACTGTTTCAGGTCCCTACTGCCTTCAGCAGCGTTTATATGATTCAACAGAAAATTTATTTAACTAACTTCCTGACTAGCTAGACATTTGAAACTTTCAGAATAGTTCAGAATACGGTGAAAATGCATTTTTAAGATATTTTGAACCAAATGTTTCGGGTTCCTGCTGCCTTCGGCAGCGTTACAAGTATAAAGCTTGCAATCGATTTTTCACTAACTTCCCGACTTGCTAGACATTTGAAACTTTTATAATAGTTTAAAACGCGAGAGCAATGAATTTTTTAAAAAATTTATCGAATTCCTCCGGGTTCCCGCTGCCTTCGGTAGCGTTTATATGATTGAACAGAAAATTTAAAAACATGGTATATAAAAAGATCTTTTTATCTTGTAATTATTTGTCTATAAGGTGTCTTTGAAATAATTTTTATAATATTTAATATAGGTTTAATGTAAAATTAGCTTGCTCCAAGAATTTTAAATAATTTCAAAGAAATTTTAATATACCTTATATTGTTGAATTTTAGTTGACAATCTTCTTAATTTTGAGACAATAATTTACGAAAGAGCTTTATAATGTCCACTGTCTTCTTAATAGATTTTTAGGTTGATTTCTTTAGAAATCGACCTATTGCAATCACTTCGTTTATCTATCTATCTATCTCTATATATATATAATGAAAATTTTGTCATCACGATAACTCCCGAAATAAAACTCGAAATGGAACCAAATTTGGACAGTGAACTGATCGTATAAATATCTTAGATGAGTTCGTTAACCAAGTTGCTGCGACTTTTTGTTTTCAAGTGGCAGCAACTTGAAATTTTCAAACCGACAATGTAAAAAGCATACTTGCTTGAATTTTGTTGTAAATACAGGCCACATAAGGGTCTCAATGAAGTTTATTAATGAAGTTTATCCGCCATTTTTAATAAAGTGTCAGATATTTTACTTGAAATCAGACTACCACTTGAAAATTTAAAATCATTATAACTTCCGAAATAATACTTCAAATCGAACCAAATTTAGACAGTGTCTTAACTTATTTTATAAATATCTTAGATGAGTTTCTAACCAAGTTGCTCCGCTATTTTGTTTTCAAGTGGAGACCACTTGAAAATTTCAAATTCAAATTGTAAAAAGCGTATTCCGAATTTGTTTGAAATTTGATGTAAATATAGACCACATAAGGGTCTCAATGAAGTTTATTAATGAAATTTATCCGTCATTTTTAATAAAGTGGTAGATATCTTAAGTTAAGCGAGGCCACTTGAAATCACTCTACCACTTGAAAATTTAAAATCACAATAACTTCTGAAATAATACTCCAAATCGAACCAAATTTGGATAGTGTCTTAACTTATCTTATAAATAACTTAGATGAATTTGTTAACCAAGTTGCTCCGTCATTTTGTTTTCAAGTGGAGACCACTTGAAAATTTAAAATTCAAATTGTAAAAAGCATATTCCGAATTTTTTTTTTTTTTTAATGCATACATAGATTATACAAGTGTCTCAAATAACTTTATTAATGAACTTTATCCGCCATTTTTAATAAAGTGGCGGATATCTTAAGTTAAGCGGGACCACTTGAAATCAGGCTACCGCTCGAAAATTTAAAACCAAGATAACTTCCGAAATAATACTCCAAATGGAACCAAATTTGAACAGTGTCTTAACTTATCTTATAAATATCCTAGATGAGTTTGTTAACCAAGTTGCTCCGCCATTTTGATTTCAAGTGGAGACCACTTGAAAATTTAAATTGTAAAAAGCGTATTCCGAATTTGTTTAAATTTTGATGTAAATACAGACCACATAAGGATCTCAATGAAGTTTATCAATGAACTATATTCGCCATTTTTAATAAAGTGGCAGATATCTTAAATTAAGCGGGACCACTTGAAATCAGGCTCCCACTTGAAAATTTAAAATCACGATAACTTCTGAAATAATACTTCAAATCGAACCAAATTTGGACAGTGATATTATCATATAATTATCTTGAATGTTTTCACTGGGGAACTTGTCCCGACATCTTGTTTCTAAGTTCCTGCCACTTGAAATCACACTGCCACTTGAAAAAATGCCATCACGATAACTTTTAAAATACGAAACTGATTCAAATAAAAGTTGGATAGTGAACTTATGGTTCAAATATCTAGGATAAATTCACTTGGTGACTTGATCCGCAATTTTATGTCCAAGTGGCTGCCCTTTGAAAATTTGTCAGTAGGGTAACTTTAGTAATACAGAATCAATTCGCATCAAATTTGGGTAGTGGATTTATCCTTTAAATATCTCAGATAAGTTCACTGGGCATCTCACTCAGCTTTTTTTTCCAAGTGGTGCCACCTGAAAATTTCTTATGACGATAATTTTTGAAATACTGATTTAATTTGAACTAGAACTGGAAAAGGAACTTATACAATTATACTGGATGATTTCGCTGGGCAAGTTGTTTTGCCATTTTGTTTCCAAGTTGCAACCACTTAGACTGCCACTTGAAAATTTGCCATAAAATTAACTTTTGAAACACGGCACTGATTTAAACCACAGTTGGACAGTGAACCTATGCTTCAAATATCTTGGATATGTTTGCTGGGCAACTTGTTCCACTGTTTTGTTTCCAACTGGCGGCTACTGGAAAATTTGTTATCACGGTAACTTTAGAAATACTTAATCAATTCAAATCAAAGTTGAAAAATGGATTTATCATTCAAACTACAAAAATCTAGAAAAGTCACGTAACTCGTGAAACAATCACGTTATTGCGTCCATCTTTGGTATATCGATAATAAGTATTTTCTCGCCAAAAGTCGCCAAAAAAAGTCGCCATAGGGGAAAAGTCGCCAAATTTAGCGCCAAATCCATTACCTGCGTTGCTGGGTCTTTTTAATGCGTTTTTAAGGAAAAATTAGGCTATTTCAATGCTAAAACAAGCTAGAAATGCAGAAAACTAACATTTTATCAACTTACTAAGCCTCTTTGAAAGAATTTCTACAAAAAAAAATTATTTTCTTATTTGAAACGATATTTTAGATGAGGAACTTTCTCTGCCATTTTGATCGAAGTGGCAGCCACTTAATTTTTCAACACGATGACTTTTGAGATTTTGAATGAATTCGAACTATATGTGTACAGTAGACTTATCTCACAAATAAATTTCATATATTTGTCAACTTAACTCACCATTTTCTTTCCAAGCGCCGGCCACATAAAAATTTTAAGTTCACATAAAAAGGTATTTATGAACCGATTTGCTTAAAATTCCATATGTGCATAGCCTACATTAATATTTCTACCAAGTACATTAATAATTTGTGGCCGCCATTTTGAAACAAAATGACGGTTACTTGATAAGAAAAAAAAATCAACCTACTCTTCCGAATAAGCCGGAAGGACTTGTTTAATGTACAGAAAATGTGAAACAAGCCAATATACATAAATGTACGGTGAAAAGTAGAATGGATAAACATGGGCTTTTTTGTCTATAAGGTGTCTTTGAAATAATTTTTATAATATTTAATATAGATTTAATATAAAATTAGCTTGCTCCAACAATTTTAAATAATTTCGAAGAAATTTTAATATACCTTATATTGTTAAATTTTAGTTGACAATCTTCTTAATTTTGAGACAATAATCTACGAAAGAGCTTTATAATGTCCACTGTCTTCGTAATAGATTTTTTAATGTACAGAAAAAGTGAAACAAGCCAATATACAAAAATGTACTAAAAGAACTTAGCATTTTTACCAACTGAATCACAAGTGGAAAGTCTATAATTTTATTAATTACATAAAACTTTATATTAATAACAATTATGACATTAAAATTTGTAATGCTTGAAGGAAAAATAACAATTGATTTGACTGAGTACTAAAGTAGCTAATACATATTATTTTATCTAAAATAATGTAGTGAAAATAATTTAATTTTAGGCTTATGAAATAATGTTATCTTGTGGAATTAAAAACTATATGTAAGAGGTGTCCGTGGAGAAAAATGCTTATAACAATCCTAAGTCTAATTTTTGCCAACGAACAAGCCTAAGAAAAATAACATGTTATGATTCAAAAAATCATTTTCTCTTAATCATATTACTAGCTGGACCCCGTCGACTTCGACGGTCACTTTATTGACCGTAATGTTTCAAAAATCGTTTATTAATTAAATCATTAAATTATTTATTAAATCATTATTTAAATGTATTTCAAGTTAAAACATCTAATATAATTTACAACATTTCACTTAAAAAAAAAAAAAGAAATTCGGAAAAATGGTTATAAATTAAAATACTATATATGACATCACTTTCTACAAAGTACTGTCGATGTGACGTCAAACTGACTCCAAATAAAACAGTTGCTATCATTTATTTTCTGTTTCTTTTAATACTAAGGCTATATGTTAGCTGACCCGCCCGGCGTTGCCCGGACCCATGATAATAACCTTAATTGAACCTTAAATTTGTATGATTTTATATCTTTAACTCGATTTTGTTTGAATTTCTATTTTTAAATAAAGGCATCGCGAAAAAATAATCAGCTGTAACAAAAAAATTACCTCGAACCGAACGAAACTCAGTCTTGTGACACCGGTGTCTGTGGCAGCACATACGTGAGCCGCTAATAACATAAAAAAAATTTCCAAAAATTAACCTGCAACTGAAAGAACCCACCCGGTGTTGCCCGGGCCCATGATAATAACCTTAAATGCACCTTAAATTTGTATGGTTTTATATGTTTAACTCGATTTTGTTTGAATTTCTATTTTTAAATGAAAACATCACAAAAAAAAAAAAAAAAAAAAAAAAAAATAATAATAATAATAATAATAATAATAATCATCTGTAACAAAAAAAAATTACTTCAAACAGAACGGAACTCGGGTTCGTATCCCAGTGCCTGTGGCACGTATATGCAGGCCGCTATTAACATGAAAAAATTCTCAAAAATTAACCTTGAACCGAACGAACCTCTGACTCGTGTTACCGCTGCCTGTGGCTTCGGCACCGTATAGCAGGCATGCTACGCACGCACTGCAAAATCCACTTTCCTCCAACAGGGAGCGCAGTATGTTGTATACGAACATCACCAATCACCTTGAATTTCCAAGACCTTTCAAATAAGGTGTCACATGGTGGTGTCAACTGCAAAATCCTTTAGTTGCACTTTCCACTGCCAAGACCTTTAAAATAAGATATAAGATGATAGGGTCTTCTACAAAATCACCTAGTTCCATTTTTCACCACCAGGGGCCCACTATATTGTATACAAAGATCCCCAATCAACATGACATTTCAAGACCTCTATCACCAATCGCCTTGGATTTCCAAGACCTTTTAAATAAGGTGTCACATGGTTTTGTCAACTGCCAAATCCTTTAGTTGCACTTTCCACCACCAGGGGGCGCACTGTGTTCTGTACGAACATCGCCAACGGTCAGGAAATACCAAGACCTTTAAAATAAGATGTAACATGATAGGGTCTACAGCAAAATCATTTAGTTTCATTTTTCACCACCAGGGGTCGCACTATACTGTATACAAACATCCCCAATCGACATGAAATTTCAATTTCAAGTCCTTTAAAATGAGGTGCTACATGTGTGGGTCTAGAACGGATTTCCCTCTCAAACTAATTTCCCCCCTTTCCCCTCTCCTACAAATCTACTTTTCCCCTTTTCCCCCCTTTAAAATCGAAAATTCCAAATTCGCAGATATCGATTTTTTAGTATTCAACTGTAGACCCCATATGTACAATTTCTTCACCGTGAAGCAATTTGAAGCTTAGTTAAGCTCGTAAACGTGTTTTTAACCCGAAACGGGTGGGAAACAGTTTCCCACCCGTTTTCCCCCCGGGGGTGAACCGTTCCACTTTTTTTTATTTTTCTCTTCTCATAGCACATCTACAGACCAAGACCTTTTTTTAGACACCTCAACCAAATTTTTACACCAAGTAGTTCTCTCAATATAGTGGAGACAGACAAAAACATGTTTCAAATTACTATATAGATAGATTTTTTTTTTTTTTCAAATAATTGATTTACACCAAACGCAAGAAAATCTTGAAAAATTCTTGAAAAAATTGAATGTAAAGTTGATTGTGCACGCGTAACTTTCCTCAAACTCAACGAATTTAAGCAGTTAATAGCTCAAAAGAAAGAGCTTGATCCACTGAGTGTTCTTAGACTTGTGTCAACAGCCTACGTTAATTAGAACTCTAGTTATAGAGGTTTGAGTGAAGGAAAATCTTGAAAAAATTGAATGTAAAGTTGATTCTGCACGCATAACTTTCCTCAAACTCAACGAATTTAAGCAGTTAATAGGTCAAAAGAAAGAGCTTGATCCACTGAGTGTTCTTAGACTTGTGTCAACAGCCTACATTAATTAGAACTCTAGTTATGAAGGTTTGAGTGAAGGAAAATCTTGAAAAAATTTAATGTAAAGTTGATTGTGCACGCATAACTTTCCTGAAACTCAACAAATTTAAGCAGTTAATAGCTCAAAAGAAAGAGCTTGATCCACTGAGTGTTCTGAGAGTGAAACGATCAAGATCCATTCATTAGAAGAAGAGCTATGAGAATTCGAATTGCTTGAGTGAATGTGTCCCATAAGAAATGTACAGGGAAAAATCGCGTTTGAGTATAACTTGAGTAAGGTGGGAGTTGACTAAATTTCAATGATTGATGACATATCTGTGTCTAAATACCTTTCATTTAAAAAAAGAATGAAGGAAATCGGCCGGATAGAACGGCCAGACGGACTGACTTTAGTTTTCATAAATTTTTTTAATATATAAGAATATTATTATCTTTTAAGCTTATATATTTTGCAATTGTGTTTAGTTATATAAATATCGCCATATTAAATCTAGTAAAAAAGGGTTTTGTATTGGAATATCTTTTCAGATATGTAAAGCTTGACTTATTCATATACTAGCCGCCTTCGGCGACCAGCTGGTTCGCGATCCTTGAAAAGTTCGACTTTACGAAACTCCCGCTTGGTGGCACCTTTTTCCCATTTCAGGTCCTTCAACAGCTCATTGACATATAGTGAAAATAACTTTATTGAAAAATTTAATGGCAGTAAATTACCACTCGGTAGCGCCTGCGGCGCCCTCTTCCCGTTTCAATATCTGAAACCGGGTGTTCAGAATTCTTCAAAAGCCTTCAAAATTCTGACTTCAGCAAAGTGAAGCTCGGTGGCGCCTTATTCCCGTTTTAGAACTTACAACAGCTTCCACGCTCATTCCACAAATATATTTGAAAATTTTAACTGTAACAAATTTTCGCTCTGTGGCGACTAAGGCGCCGCTATACGTTTCATGATTTGAAATAGCCTGTTCGCTCACCATATAAAGGACCTTGGATATTCTGATCGTGGCAAATCTGGAACCCGGTGGGGCCTACGGTCTCCCAATCTTCTCCCTATAAGTAATTTACTGATAATCAGAATTGGAGATATTGAATTATTAAAATGACAAAGCGCCCTCTGGCGACAAAGATTTGCAACATGTACTCCTCAATAACAGTTTAAAAGTCTTAAAATGATATTTTATCTGGGAAATTATGTTAATTAGAAGCTGAGATACAAAGATAATATAAGCATTGTTATGACAAAATTTGTGTCTGTCTTTTTTCGCGTTTTTTTTCTTTGAAACTTGCGTGTTAAAAATCCTTAATACGAAATGTGAACGGTATATCAGAATTCGAAAGCCTGCATCATAATTAGAATTGGAGATATTGTAATAAAGGTGTTCCGCCTTTTCTGTGGTTTTCTCTGAAACTCCCGTGCGGAATTTAACGGCTTACATCAGTTTAAAAGTCCGTAATATTTCAAATGATGTGTTATAAGTAGAATTCTAGATATTGAATTATTAAAATATCAAATCGCCCTCTGACGACAGAGATTTGCAACATATACTCATCAATTCTAATTCAAATAACTTTTTAAATGATGTATTACTTATGAAATTATGTTAATTAGAAGCTGAGATACAAAGCTAATATACACATTTTTATAAAAAGATTTGTGTCCGACTTATCCATGGTTTTCTCCGAAACTTGCATAATTCCGGGCTATATAACGTCAAAAATCTTTAGTACGATATGTGAGCAGAAATTGGAATTCGAAACTCTGCAAAATATTAAAGAATAAAGGTGTTCTGGGTGTTCCGTTGTTTTCTCTGAAACTCCCGTTCCTTTTCTACTTCTTTGCCCCTTCGCTCTCCCCCTCCCCCTTTTCCGTCGATAATAATAATTTTACTCTCGAAAATATCCGCAATCGATTTACCTTGCCTTAAAATCTAAATATACCAACCAATTTCAAACGCTGTAACTCTTTTTTTTTTTTTTAATTTTTGCCCCTTTTCCCCCTCCCTCAAGCCCTCCCTAATAATCGTACTCTTTCAAAAATATTCACAATCGAATTATTGGGCATTAAAACCAAATACTACGAAATTTCAACGGCATATCTCAATTTAAATTACTGCAAAATATAAAAGAAAACTTAATATTTTTCCAATAAATATGTCATTTTTTTATTTATTCATATATTTTCACGAAAATTGAACAGTAGCTTAATAATATGCTGTCTAAGCCAAATATTCATTTAAATGTAAGGTAAATGAAAATTAGAAAAAGTTTGAAAATTGCAATCCCCCCCCCATTACTGTAAAACACGTGATATCTTAATTGATTACAACCATTTCCTTTTTCACCACAGACAATCGTCTGCCTGTTGCCAACTAAATTTCATATTTTAGCTAATTTTAAAAAATTTAATTGATGTATCGATAAGCCGCTTGCACTCTTAGAATCGGAAAAAAATCCCCTTTCATTTGGTACCAAATTCGTAACGATCGGACTAATATTTCTAATTTATTTTTCATTTTTTCTACTTTTAACTCCGTTAAAATATCTATTTTTCTGCAATCGCTGTGAATTCTCAGTCATTGAGATCACTTTTTGATTAGAGATAGGTCTACATTTTAATTAATATCTCCTCAACTAATTAAAATTTTTAAATTCTGTTTTCACTATCCCCTCGGGAAGGCTTCTAGGCACCCGTATGTCAAAATTTATACTTCTGCGTTCAGTAGGGACTGAACGTACAGATGCTCAGACAGGCAGACAGACAGACAGACATCTTTTATTATTATAGATGAAAAGCTAATGATTTGTCTGCAGTTTTAATAAATTGAAAATAAAATGATAATTTAAAATAATGTTATAATCTTATCAGTGTATCAAAGTCCTTAAAATTGCCATTTATATTAAGTAAACAACATATTATTTGCTTTAGAGATTTCTAATTTGTTTTTTCCCCATAAAAATTCCCAAAATTGCCAAATTTCCCAGTTTTTTTCCCCAAAACTCCCGGGTTTTTTTTTCCCCTTCGTTTTAAATTCCCGGGATTTTTGCAGCTCTACCTGAAGGTAGAGCTGCTATCGTTTCACTATCGTTTCTATTCACTATCGTTTATTTTTGCTTGGAACATTCTAAGCTCTTCTCTGAATGCTAACATTTTTTTCGTGAAAATTGATTTCTCATTAACAATTCTGTTAAAAAATATCAATTGACATTTATCTACCTTATACATATATAATTTTATATCCATGGCTTCAGTTCAGATATTTATTAAAGCTGAAATAGATATATCTTCCATTTTATTTATATTTATATATGTTAAAAGAATTAAGATAAAAAAAAAATACTTAATGCTATAAAACTAGCTATGTGTGCACAGTATTTTAATAAAAGAGGGAAATACACAGAATTACATTGGAATAATTTATTTTTTGACACCAAGGAAATTAAAATAATATTCAAAATTAAATAATAAAAATCAATTTTTGACACACATTCATTAATCTTAAATTTCCAAATTATAGCATACAAAGTTTTAAATATGAGTGAAATCAGCAAAAATGATATTTAATATCGCTTATTTGAAAATTATTGTAATTCAAAAATATTATTATGCATATTATACAAAATGTCTATTTTATTTATAATTGTATTCACATGTACATGTATATTTTAAAACCAAGCATATAATGCTATGAATCAGGCATTGTATATTTGTACATAAAAAAAAAAAAAAATAATAATAAATAAATAAAAAAAGTGTGAAATACGCAGATTTCCATTGCAATCATATAATTTAAAGATTTGTACAACGAGCATTAAATTAATATTATAAAATAAGTATTAATAAAATAGGTATATTAATAATAAGTATTAAAAACTAGACACATCAGTAGTGTAAAAAGGGGGGTTGAGCAACACGGTGGAGGTGCGGAGGCGCGCGCGCCACCACCCTGTTGGAGAGCGCCTCCACGCCTCCACCGTATTGCTCAACGCCCCCTTTTTACACTACTTAGTCATCATCTTGGACGAGGGGGTGTTGCCACCGGAAGAATAGAAACTGTGTGTTGCCACCGGAAGTCTAGAAACTTTAACTATCATCTTGGATGAGGTTTGGTGGTGTCATCTATAGGGAATTTTGAGGAGTTAGATTTATTTTCCTAAATTTCGGGACTTAGTATTTTTTTCACAATTTTGGGGACTTCAAAATTTTTTCGAAGTTAGATTTATTTTCATAAATTTTGGACTTAGTAATTTTTTCGAATTTTTGCAGGGGGATTAGATAACGTCACGATCTTTTGGGACTTTAATATTTAGGTGTTGCCACCGGAAGAATAGAAACTTTTGAAGAGTTGTCATTCGGGGATTATAAATTGATTACAGAATTAAATAGAAATTTTCCTATGTATTTCAGTGAATTTGACAAAATAAAACAAAGGGTTGGTGAGTATTATATAATTAAAAACATTGAATGTGAATGGTATAGACATTAAAATTTAGATGTTGCCATTGGAAGAGTATAAATAATTTCCGGTGGGACTAGAGATTAAAAATATATTGTGTTACGATAATAAATAAAGAATTTAAATAGGAGTTCATACTTTTAGTGTTGTCATTGTAAATTTATATTTGGAAATTTTTACAGAATTTATAGAAACAAGATTATTCTAATACTGCATTCTAATTGGTTAATGAGTACACTTAGTATTTTAGAGCTTGAAATTTAGAAATTTTTACAGATTTAACTAGAAATTTTCGTATTTTGAGGATAAGTGTCATCAGTGGATTAACACACAGATTTAAAAACAAAACAATAATAAATAATTTAAAACACATATTTTTCAATAATGAATGTCATACAATTATATGTATAATTAATTATTTTAAAACAAAAAAGATACGCATAAATTTAAAAACAATAATAAATAATTTAAAACACATATTTTTTAATAATGAATATCATGTAATTATACGTATAATTAGTTATTTTAAAACAAAAACGACATTATAAGCAATAAAGTTGTTTAAACTAAACTTTATACACATCATGACTTTATGTTAACACTAAATAAGTTTCACTTTTAAAATTTCTTTAAGCTCTAACTTATAAATACTATTAATACAATCGTTAAAATTGAACGCTGAAACAAAGGTAGATGAATTTAACGAATGGTATATACTTTGATCTTAATATCTGCGCATTACCATTCGGAGATTATAAATTTATTACAGAATAAATAGAAATTTGCCTATGTATTTCATGGAATTTGACAAAATAAAACAAAGGGTTGGTGAGTATTATATAATTAAAAACATTGAATGTGAATGGTATAGACTTTGATATTAAAATTTGGGTGTTACCATTGGAAGAGTATAAATAATTTATATGTTATAAATTAAACTGAATACAATAAAAAATATTTAAATTAAACTAAATATAATAAAAATTATATAAATTAAACTTTATATTCTCACTAAATAAGTTTCACACTTATTTAAACTCTAACTTACATTCGTTAAAAATTGAACACATGCACTTTAAAAAATGACTATCATATAAATTTAAAAAAAATTACTATCATATAATAATATTAATTAAAAAAATGCGTACAAAGATATATAGTAAAGTTATAAATTTAAAAAAAATACTATCATATAATAATATTAATTAAAAAAAAATTACTATTATATAATAATATAAATTAAAAAAATTACTTTCATATAATAATATAAATTAAAAAAATTACTTTCATATAATAATATTAATTAAAAAAAATGCATACAAAGATATACAGTAAAGTTATAAAATAAATAAATAAATAAAAAATAAAATAAATAAAAATAAAAATAAAATAAAAATGACTATCCTATAATAATATTAATTTAAAAATACATACAATGTTTAAAATCAACAATTAAATTTTATATTCATTATAATTAACTAAACTTTATGCTGTTACTATTAAATAAATTTATCCTAACACAAAAACTTTACATAAATTTTGTAAGCAAAAAAGCTATAAGTACATGAATATGTTATTTAAATTAAACATTATATTGATACTACACAAATATTATTTAACATTTATTCGAGTTTAACGCTGTAATATAATTTAAACTATCTTAGTTGATTTAAATGAAACAGGTAAGTACTTTTAAACTTGAACTAATAAAAATAAGTTATTTTATAAAATAATAAAAAGGATTAGTTATATTTAAAAACTGTCAGTTACTAAAAGTTATTTTGTATTAAACATTTCGAAATAAATTGCATAAAAATTCAATGGATCATTTTAAATGAAAATAAACAGTTTCCTTAAAAAACAGATAATGCGGAATATTCTATGAGTCATCACCTGCAAAGGAAAACCCCTATAGCTGATGAATCGTGTGTTATATACGCTGGCGAGCCATGCATATTAGTAATCCACACTATCTCATATAAAGATTCAGTTAAAATCATTAAAACAATATAGCGAATAATTAGGAATTTGCAATATATATATATTTTTTTTCACAAAGCATATCATACAATGAGTTTAAACGATTATTAACTACGTATCACTTAAACGGTATTGAAATAAATAAATATAAAAGTAAGTTATAGTTAAACAATAAAAATTCTTTTGCGAAAGAAGTTTTATATATTGCAAAATTTAGTTTTACTCGGATAATTTCTGAACATACACAAGTTAAATGAAAACTTTAGTAGGATAACAAAATAAAAAAGTAGGTTTTATATATGTTATGCAAAATTTAGTTTTAATTAAACAAAAAAGTTTATAGTGTAACAATAAAAAAATAAAAAAAAATGTTTATAGCGTAACAATAAAAAATTACTTATAAGTAAATACCAATAAAATATATTTTTTAAATTGATTTCTCTCTCTTCAATAAAACAATAAAAATTTCTTATATAACTTTCGTAAAGTTTTAATAAAATTTCTATTATAAACAAATATATTTACTATAGTATACATATTAAGATATTACGTATAGAGTAGAGATACATATTAAGTTAAATAAATTATCAAATAGTAATAATAAATTATAAAACTTACTTAAAATTGAAGAAATTTCCCTTAGCGAAATGCAACCTTCAATCTTCCACACAAATGCGAGAAACTGTTTTATCGCAAGACGATGACTCATACAGATAAGAATGTTGAATCATACCTATCTTAGTATAATGTTGTTAGAGTTCTGTGTTTTTACAATAATATAAAATAGTTTATAGACATCATTTATTTAATATCAGTTGTAAACTACATTTAAATAATGCAATAAGAATTGAACTCTGCAATTAACCTATTAAAATATTGAAATATTTTTTATTTAATTTTACTTTTTAAAATTATGTTAAGAAAATAATGAGATCGAAACAGAATTATTTTACGATAAGTCGCGCTTTTTATATTTAATAAAATGTAACTGTAATGTTTAATGAAAGGTTTTAAAATCACTTAATAGGATAAAATTAAAAACAGAAATCTTATTGTTTTAGTAATTATTTTCTCTAGTTATAAAACTAAGTAATAAACTATCTATAAGTAATCAGATAGCAAGAGAGATTTTTGTATAATAACTATATATTATTTTAATATATGCATTACATCGCAAGGTAAAATTTCAACTTATTTATACGGATTGAAGTAATAAAAATTACTCATTTGCATAACCGCTAAATTTTATAAGTTGGATATATGATTTAAAATACTAAACAATAATCCTTATGAGAGAATTGAGGTGACACTTTCACAGAAAGAAATTATCCTTTACAATAAGATTTGCTCAGAATGTCTAAGTGAAAATAACTTACCGTGAGGTCAGTGAGTCATGCAGTTGTAATGAAATTCCCTGTTTTTAGTTAATGGGTGATTAAACTTCTAATGAGACAATTATTTTTTACTAGCATATAAATGTACATTTTTATAATATTCCTGTATATATAAAATTTTTAATAATTCATTAAGTGTTAAACTTTGCATTTAATCGATTAAATAAATAAAGTTTTAGTAAAATATAAGAGTAATTTTTTAATGAATGATTTTGAAATCACTTTAACTTTATAAGAAAAAAAAAAGTAAAAAGAGGTTTTAAAATTACTTAATAGGATAAAATTAAAAATCTTATTGTTTTTAGCAATTATTTTATCTAGTTGTAAACTATATATTATTATTTTAATATACGCCTTATACTTAAGTCAGTTTTAGAGAAAAAAGCAAGAAAAAAAAATCCAAAGGGTAGGCTGATGAGTTGGAATATTCTATTATACTTAAAGAATCCAGGTACGGAAAAACCGAAATACATTATGCGGAAAAACAGGCGGGATTTTCGGCTAAAACTCCAAAGCAGTGGACGGTAAACATAACACACCGTAAAACAACCTACTCACACGACGGCCAAACTAAGAATGAAGGGAAACGTTGAGTTGTAACACCTTATCTACTAGAGATAAGGGGGAATTCCTGAAAAGATGACTCACCCCTCGTTCGTTCATGTACAACATCTTCCGAGAAAGTTCGTGAAGGATCTGTGACGAGTTTGAATAATTTGCGTAACCGCTAAATTGTATAAGTGTGAATCTTTTAATGTGAGTATTATAGTAATGATAAATTTATTTCATAATCGATAACTCATTTATACATAATCAGGATCACACATTATATAAAACAATACTATATTTAAAAGTTTTTACTATGCAATAAACATTCACATATGGATATTCATAAGGTTTAAGACCGATTAAATAAATGAGGATCCTATAAGCGAAATGCATGAGAGTCTTTCTAAGGAATCCTATTGCATATTTAAGCAGGTTTTAGAGAAAACCAAGAAATACTCCAATCGACTAGGTTGATGAAAGGGATTCGAACCCAACACTTCCCCTTTTACTATAGAATCGTTAACAAATCGTAAGATTGATGACTCATACTAGAGTCATACAGCTGTATTGAAACTTACTGTTTTCAGTTAATGAAACTTCGAATGAGACAATTATTTTTACCAGCACGTAAATGAAAATTTTTATGTTATTCCTATATGGATAAAACTTTAAATAATTCATTACAAGTGTAAACTCATACCATTAAATATTTAACTGTTGGCCGTATAAGTGGATTGGTCTGTGTGGGAGTCTTTCTATATTTAAGTGAGTTTTGAAGACATCCTCGGAAAACTCCAAACAGATAGGTTGATAAGCTGGAATCGAACCTGGTATTAAACACAGAATCGTTTGATCTTCCAAAATCCTTGTAACAACATGTTTATGAACTTTATAAGAAAATGCTTAATACGGTTTAAGCTTAGTAGATTTTGCATGCGTTAACTATGTAACAGCGAATTAAACATCTATAGTTGTAATTTTTTTCACTATATATTATTTAACTATATTTATACACCATGCATTGTATAATATTTCCCGGGGTAAAAGTTTAAACTGAGTAATTATTCATCAACATAAGTGTTAAATTGAATACAAAAGACAGTATATGAATAAACGGATAGTAATGTGAAAATGCTGATTTGTAAAACATTTTGAAAGAAGTAACTCATAAATTTATTTCATATCTTTATACTTATGCATACACACGCTTAAGAGACTTATATAAAACAACACTATGATTAAAAGTTTTACTAATTTTTCAACATACAATAAAAAATAGTAATCAATATTCATTTACAATAAATAATTTAACGTTATTAAACCAAAAAATAATTTATTTTTTGATTCGATTTAAATAATTAATATTTATATAGGGTTGTTGGTTGATGAATGTCATTCAATGAACACTTAAACAAAGGGTTTGCGGATTATAATTGAATTGTAAACGAAATGTCGTTACACGTTTTGAATGACTATCCGCCTTCATCAGGATTTAAAGGGTAGTTTTGAAAGACTATCCTGTCTTATTTATAAATTGTCAGATAAAAGAACAACACTCATGATGCATTCTGATGGGTTGAATCGGGTCACATGATAAAATACAGCATTTATATAACTTTTTAGAATTATGCAGAACCTTTAATAAAAAATTTTGGATGCATTTTAGGGACTTAGCATTTTTGGAGATATTTCGGAGACATAAGTTTTGATGGAATTAAAAATTAAAGGGATTACATAGGATGGAAAACAATAACATACCGGTAGTTAACAGTTAATTTTTTAACATACATTAAGGTTAGTGGATGAGTGTCAGGTAATTCATTTAAAACAAAAATATAATAAGGGTTGATTGAAACAAAGGGTTTGTAGGTTATAATTATAGGATAAAACGTTATGTGTTTCGAAAACCCTTCATCAAGATTGGAACAACCGTTTCGAATGATACTCTCCCTTCATCAGATAGACTTAAACTTTTATTTTATCAGAATGAAAGAAAACGATAGACGATTTACACTTATTGAAAACCCAACTTATAAATAATTCGACTTTCATTAAAAATGCAACTCGCATATACACTTTGAAACAATCAATAAATTTTATATTATCACTATGCATTAAATAAGTTTCCCATTTAACATTCAAGATGAATTTATTTTTACATTAATTAAAAATTCAACACGTATTAATTTTTAAAATGACTATTTTTTAAAAAGTTTTAAAACAGCTAATAAATTTTATAAGCTTTTACAATTAAATAAATTTAGCATATTATGAAAGTTTAACATCACTCGATAAAATTTTTTATATAGGCAATAAAAGTTATACACATTATAAATATAAACTCATAAAATAAATTTCACACTTAACATTTAAACTCTAACCAATCAATCTTAAAGTAATTTTTTATCTTTTGTACATACTCACAAACCTTTTGTTTCTATTGTAAAGGGAAGTATGACTCATGCTTTAATTAAAATCTCTAATCAAAATTATAAGAAAGTAAAGTTTAGGAAATACCTATGTATTATAGGTAAATTAATACAGTATAAATATTCATGTTTTTCAGTTAAGTAAAAAAGTTATATAATTAATTTTACAGAGTACTTAAATAATGTATAATTCAGTTTCAGAATTATTATTATTTTTTTTTTTCTTCTATAGTATGTATATATAAATTTTAAAATACAAAGTTTTTATTAAAATACAATAACCAAAGTTTTGTATGATATTAACTTACAATGCACCGAAAACTTTAAATATATAGAGACAATTGTACAGTTGGTTTTGTCTGAAGCATATAAATAATAAAATCTTGTTCAGTTTAGCTTTTAAAACACTATAAAGATTTTAGATACACATATTTTTATGTTGTTTAAATAAATTTTAAAAATGAAACAATATTAATGTTATAAAATAATACACTCAGCACGACTCACCGAGTGTGCTATTCCATCAAATTATTCCGCGTACGTGTAATAACATGTCTGACTTAACTATATACTGAATTACCATTATTTCAGAAAAAGTTGGGACTTACCTTAAAACACGTCCTACACCCTTGGCAGACTTCAAGAAAATGAATGATATGAGACATTCTTATCAGTGACGCCCGGTCACGAGGTCAGTGACGTCACGAGTGATGTGATTGGCTATGCTCAGTCACGTGATCATGACGTCATCCTCTCATCAATGACGTCACCAATTGCTTATCAGCTACCACAACGCGCGGAAATGTCCTTCAGTACGCAGTGAAAAATATTCAAAGTCTACGGGACATTACTCGAAACGACTCCATTGTCTTATACGGTAAATTGAAATATAACACGCGGAAAAAAGATCGACATATACCGGAGAAACTATGCATACTGCCCGATGAAAATAACCCGCACAGCTAAGGAGATGCTACCAGGATGAAAGTCAAAATCCAACTGAATTCAAACAATATGACAAGGTCTATAAATCTCCCGTGTTGATTAGATGGTTTTGATGAATGGGTTTTCCCCCACACCTAAGCAGAATGGAGAAGTCATAGGTTTTTTCCTCACCTATCACGAAGATTATATCTCTTAATTAAGTTTCTTAATTAAAATTATGCAAATTATATGTAAGTCTTTCAAATATCTCTTAATTATATTTTCTAATTAAAATTATGTATCATATGCTCTCCTAGTTAAAGATTTAATAAACCTAACTTTTATACAACATAAATAAATTTAATAAGTATAATCTGTTCGATGACTCATCAAACGATGACTCATCGTAAACATGTGCGAACTTGTCTAAACATGTCTGAAGATGTATCTACTTGAACCTTAATATTTTACTGAATAAGTGATAATTACTATATGAATCACAAAGTATACGATATTGGAAATTAAGTAAATAACACTACTTGATGAAAATTATAAGTAAACTGATTTTCTAGTTAATAATTAAATTTTTATTCATAATGATTGAAAAAATAATCTTAGAAGTTGTTCATTTCTTTATATAAAAATAACTTTCGGTTTGAATAATATAAAAAGCAATAATATAAAATCTTATACAGTAAAATATTAAGGTTCAAGTAGATTCATCTTCAGACATGTTTAGACAAGTTCGCACATGTTTACGATGAGTCATCGTTTGATGAGTCATCGAACAGATTATACTTATTAAATTTATTTATGTTGTATAAAAGTTAGGTTTATTAAATCTTTAACTAGGAGAGCATATGATACATAATTTTAATTAGAAAATATAATTAAGAGATATTTGAAAGACTTACATATAATTTGCATAATTTTAATTAAGAAAGAAACTTAATTAAGAGATATAATCTTCGTGATAGGTGAGGAAAAAACCTATGACTTCTCCATTCTGCTTAGGTGTGTGGGAAAACCCATTCATCAAAACCATCTAATCAACACGGGAGATTTAGAGACCTTGTCATATTGTTTGAATTCAGTTGGATTTTGACTTTCATCCTGGTAGCATCTCCTTAGCTGTGCGGGTTATTTTCATCGGGCAGTATGCATAGTTTCTCCGGTATATGTCGTTTTTTTTCCGCGTTTTATATTTCAATTTACCGTATAAGACAATGGAGTCGTTTCGAGTAATGTCCCGTAGACTTTGAATATTTTTCACTGCGTACTGAAGGACAATTGCGCGCGTTGTGGTAGCTGATAAGCAATCGGTGACGTCATTGATGAGAGGATGACGTCATGATCACGTGACTGAGCATAGCCAATCACATCACTCGTGACGTCACTGACCTCGTGACCGGGCGTCACTGATAAGAATGTCTCATATTCATTTTCTTCCAAGTCTGCCAAGGGTGTAGGACGTGTTTTAAGGTAAGTCCCAACTTTTTCTGAAATAATGGTAATTCAGTATATAGTTAAGTCAGACATGTTATTACATGTACGCGGAATAATTTGATGGAATAGCACACTCGGTGAGTCATGCTGAGTGTATTATTTTATAACATTAATATTGTTTCATTTTAAAAATTTATTTAAACAACATAAAAATATGTGTATCTAAAATCTTTATAGTGTTTTAAAAACTAAACTGAACAAGATTTTATTATTTATATGCTTCAGACAAAACCAACTGTACAATTGTTTCTATATATTTAAAGTTTTCGGTGCATTGTAAGTTAATATCATACAAAACTTTGGTTATTGTATTTTAATAAAAACTTTGTATTTTAAAATTTATATATACATACTATAGAAGAAAAAAAAAAAATAATAATTCTGAAACTTAATTATACATTATTTAAGTACTCTGTAAAATTAATTATATAACTTTTTTACTTAACTGAAAAACATGAATATTTATACTGTATTAATTTACCTATAATACATAGGTATTTCCTAAACTTTACTTTCTTATAATTTTGATTAGAGATTTTAATTAAAGCATGAGTCATACTTCCCTTTACAATAGAAACAAAAGGTTTGTGAGTATGTACAAAAGATAAAAAATTACTTTAAGATTGATTGGTTAGAGTTTAAATGTTAAGTGTGAAATTTATTTTATGAGTTTATATTTATAATGTGTATAACTTTTATTGCCTATATAAAAAATTTTATCGAGTGATGTAAAACTTTCATAATATGCTAAATTTATTTAATTGTAAAAGCTTATAAAATTTATTAGCTGTTTTAAAACTTTTTAAAAAATAGTCATTTTAAAAATTAATACGTGTTGAATTTTTAATTAATGTAAAAATAAATTCATCTTGAATGTTAAATGGGAAACTTATTTAATGCATAGTGATAATATAAAATTTATTGATTGTTTCAAAGTGTATATGCGAGTTGCATTTTTAATGAAAGTCGAATTATTTATAAGTTGGGTTTTCAATAAGTGTAAATCGTCTATCGTTTTCTTTCATTCTGATAAAATAAAAGTTTAAGTCTATCTGATGAAGGGAGAGTATCATTCGAAACGGTTGTTCCAATCTTGATGAAGGGTTTTCGAAACACATAACGTTTTATCCTATAATTATAACCTACAAACCCTTTGTTTCAATCAACCCTTATTATATTTTTGTTTTAAATGAATTACCTGACACTCATCCACTAACCTTAATGTATGTTAAAAAATTAACTGTTAACTACCGGTATGTTATTGTTTTCCATCCTATGTAATCCCTTTAATTTTTAATTCCATCAAAACTTATGTCTCCGAAATATCTCCAAAAATGCTAAGTCCCTAAAATGCATCCAAAATTTTTTATTAAAGGTTCTGCATAATTCTAAAAAGTTATATGAATGCTGTATTTTATCATGTGACCCGATTCAACCCATCAGAATGCATCATGAGTGTTGTTCTTTTATCTGACAATTTATAAATAAGACAGGATAGTCTTTCAAAACTACCCTTTAAATCCTGATGAAGGCGGATAGTCATTCAAAACGTGTAACGACATTTCGTTTACAATTCAATTATAATCCGCAAACCCTTTGTTTAAGTGTTCATTGAATGACATTCATCAACCAACAACCCTATATAAATATTAATTATTTAAATCGAATCAAAAAATAAATTATTTTTTGGTTTAATAACGTTAAATTATTTATTGTAAATGAATATTGATTACTATTTTTTATTGTATGTTGAAAAATTAGTAAAACTTTTAATCATAGTGTTGTTTTATATAAGTCTCTTAAGCGTGTGTATGCATAAGTATAAAGATATGAAATAAATTTATGAGTTACTTCTTTCAAAATGTTTTACAAATCAGCATTTTCACATTACTATCCGTTTATTCATATACTGTCTTTTGTATTCAATTTAACACTTATGTTGATGAATAATTACTCAGTTTAAACTTTTACCCCGGGAAATATTATACAATGCATGGTGTATAAATATAGTTAAATAATATATAGTGAAAAAAATTACAACTATAGATGTTTAATTCGCTGTTACATAGTTAACGCATGCAAAATCTACTAAGCTTAAACCGTATTAAGCATTTTCTTATAAAGTTCATAAACATGTTGTTACAAGGATTTTGGAAGATCAAACGATTCTGTGTTTAATACCAGGTTCGATTCCAGCTTATCAACCTATCTGTTTGGAGTTTTCCGAGGATGTCTTCAAAACTCACTTAAATATAGAAAGACTCCCACACAGACCAATCCACTTATACGGCCAACAGTTAAATATTTAATGGTATGAGTTTACACTTGTAATGAATTATTTAAAGTTTTATCCATATAGGAATAACATAAAAATTTTCATTTACGTGCTGGTAAAAATAATTGTCTCATTCGAAGTTTCATTAACTGAAAACAGTAAGTTTCAATACAGCTGTATGACTCTAGTATGAGTCATCAATCTTACGATTTGTTAACGATTCTATAGTAAAAGGGGAAGTGTTGGGTTCGAATCCCTTTCATCAACCTAGTCGATTGGAGTATTTCTTGGTTTTCTCTAAAACCTGCTTAAATATGCAATAGGATTCCTTAGAAAGACTCTCATGCATTTCGCTTATAGGATCCTCATTTATTTAATCGGTCTTAAACCTTATGAATATCTATATGTGAATGTTTATTGCATAGTAAAAACTTTTAAATATAGTATTGTTTTATATAATGTGTGATCCTGATTATGTATAAATGAGTTATCGATTATGAAATAAATTTATCATTACTATAATACTCACATTAAAAGATTCACACTTATACAATTTAGCGGTTACGCAAATTATTCAAACTCGTCACCGATCCTTCACGAACTTTCTCGGAAGATGTTGTACATGAACGAACGAGGGGTGAGTCATCTTTTCAGGAATTCCCCCTTATCTCTAGTAGATAAGGTGTTACAACTCAACGTTTCCCTTGATTCTTAGTTTGGCGGTCGTGTGAGTAGGTTGTTTTACGGTGTGTTATGTTTACCGTCCACTGCTTTGGAGTTTTAGCCGAAAATCCCGCCTGTTTTTCCGCATAATGTATTTCGGTTTTTCCGTACCTGGATTCTTTAAGTATAATAGAATATTCCAACTCATCAGCCTACCCTTTGGGATTTTTTTTTCTTGCTTTTTTCTCTAAAACTGACTTAAGTATAAGGCGTATATTAAAATAATAATATATAGTTTACAACTAGATAAAATAATTGCTAAAAACAATAAGATTTTTAATTTTATCCTATTAAGTAATTTTAAAACCTCTTTTTACTTTTTTTTTTTCTTATAAAGTTAAAGTGATTTCAAAACCATTGATTAAAAAATTACTCTTATATTTTACTAAAACTTTATTTATTTAATCGATTAAATGCAAAGTTTAACACTTAATGAATTATTAAAAATTTTATATATACACGAATAATATAAAAATGTACATTTATATGCTAGTAAAAAATAATTGTCTCATTAGAAGTTTAATCACCCATTAACTAAAAACAGGGAATTTCATTACAACTGCATGACTCACTGACCTCACGGTAAGTTATTTTCACTTAGACATTCTGAGCAAATCTTATTGTAAAGGATAATTTCTTTCTGTGAAAGTGTCACCTCAATTCTCTCATAAGGATTATTGTTTAGTATTTTAAATCATATATCCAACTTATAAAATTTAGCGGTTATGCAAATGAGTAATTTTTATTACTTCAATCCGTATAAATAAGTTGAAATTTTACCTTGCGATGTAATGCATATATTAAAATAATATATAGTTATTATACAAAAATCTCTCTTGCTATCTGATTACTTATAGATAGTTTATTACTTAGTTTTATAACTAGAGAAAATAATTACTAAAACAATAAGATTTCTGTTTTTAATTTTATCCTATTAAGTGATTTTAAAACCTTTCATTAAAAATTACAGTTACATTTTATTAAATATAAAAAGCGCGACTTATCGTAAAATAATTCTGTTTCGATCTCATTATTTTCTTAACATAATTTTAAAAAGTAAAATTAAATAAAAAATATTTCAATATTTTAATAGGTTAATTGCAGAGTTCAACTCTTATTGCATTATTTAAATGTAGTTTACAACTGATATTAAATAAACGATGTCTATAAACTATTTTATATTATTGTAAAAACACAGAACTCTAACAACATTATACTAAGATAGGTATGATTCAACATTCTTATCTGTATGAGTCATCGTCTTGCGATAAAACAGTTTCTCGCATTTGTGTGGAAGATTGAAGGTTGCATTTCGCTAAGGGAAATTTCTTCAATTTTAAGTAAGTTTTATAACTTATTGTTACTATTTGATAATTTATTTATCTTAATATGTATCTCTACTCTATACGTAATATCTTAATATGTATACTCTAGTAAATATATTTGTTTATAATAGAAATTTTATTAAAACTTTACGAAAGTTATATAAGAAATTTTTATTGTTTTATTGAAGAGAGAGAAATCAATTTAAAAAATATATTTTATTGGTATTTACTTATAAGTAATTTTTTATTGTTACGCTATAAACATTTTTTTTTTTTTTTTTTTTTATTGTTACACTATAAACTTTTTTGTTTAATTAAAACTAAATTTTGCATAACATATATAAAACCTACTTTTTTATTTTGTTATCCTACAAAAGTTTTCATTTAACTTGTGTATGTTCAGAAATTATCCGAGTAAAACTAAATTTTGCAATATATAAAACTTCTTTCGCAAAAGAATTTTTATTGTTTAACTATAACTTACTTTTATATTTATTTATTTCAATACCGTTTAAGTGATACGTAGGTAATAATCGTTTAAACTCATTGTATGATATGCTTTGTGAAAAAAAAAAATATATATTGCAAATTCCTAATTATTCGCTATATTGTTTTAATGATTTTAACTGAATCTTTATATGAGATAGTGTGGATTACTAATATGCATGGCACGCCAGCGTATATAACACATGATTCATCAGCTATAGGGGTTTTCCGTTGCAGGTGATGACTCATAGAATATTCCGCATTATCTGTTTTTTAAGGAAACTGTTTATTTTCATTTAAAATGATCCATTGAATTTTTATGCAATTTATTTCGAAATGTTTAATACAAAATAAATTTTAGTAACTGATAGTTTTTAAATATAACTAATCCTTTTTATTATTTTATAAAATAACTTATTTTTATTAGTTCAAGTTTAAAAGTACTTACCTGTTTCATTTAAATCAACTAAGATAGTTTAAATTATATTACAACGTTAAACTCGAATAAATGTTAAATAATATTTGTGTAGTATCAATATAATGTTTAATTTAAATAACATATTCATGTACTTATAGCTTTTTTGCTTATAAAATTTATGTAAAGTTTTCGTGTTAGGATAAATTTATTTAATAGTAACAGCATAAAGTTTAGTTAATTATAATGTATATAAAATTTAATTGTTGATTTTAAACATTGTATGTATTTTTAAATTAATATTATTATAGGATAGTCATTTTTATTTTATTTTTATTTTTATTTATTTTATTTTTTATTTATTTATTTATTTTATAACTTTACTGTATATCTTTGTATGCATTTTTTTTTATTAATATTATTATATGAAAGTAATTTTTTTAATTTATATTATTATATGAAAGTAATTTTTTTAATTTATATTATTATATAATAGTAATTTTTTTTAAATTAATATTATTATATGATAGTATTTTTTTAAAATTTATAGCTTTACTATACATCTTTGTATGCATTTTTTTAATTAATATTATTATATGATAGTAATTTTTTTTAATTTATATGATAGTCATTTTTTAAAGTGCATGTGTTCAATTTTTAACGAATGTAAGTTAGAGTTTAAATAAGTGTGAAACTTATTTAGTGAGTTTATAAAGTTTAATTTATATAATTTTTATTATATTTAGTTTAATTTAAATAATTTTTTATTGTATTCAGTTTAATTTATAACATATAAATTATTTATACTCTTCCAATGGTAACACCCAAATTTTAATATCAAAGTCTATACCATTCACATTCAATGTTTTTAATTATATAATACTCACCAACCCTTTGTTTTATTTTGTCAAATTCCATGAAATACATAGGCAAATTTCTATTTATTCTGTAATAAATTTATAATCTCCGAATGGTAATGCGCAGATATTAAGATCAAAGTCTATACCATTTGTTAAATTCATCTACCTTTGTTTCAGCGTTCAATTTTAACGATTGTATTAATAGTATTTATAAGTTAGAGCTTAAAGAAATTTTAAAAGTGAAACTTATTTAGTGTTAACATAAAGTCATGATGTGTATAAAGTTTAGTTTAAACAACTTCATTGCTTATAATGTCGTTTTTGTTTTAAAATAACTAATTATACGTATAATTACATGATATTCATTATTAAAAAATATGTGTTTTAAATTATTTATCATTGTTTTTAAATTTATGCGTATCGTTTTTGTTTTAAAATAATTAATTATACATATAATTGTATGACATTCATTATTGAAAAATATGTGTTTTAAATTATTTATTATTGTTTTGTTTTTAAATCTGTGTGTTAATCCACTGATGACACTTATCCTCAAAATACGAAAATTTCTAGTTAAATCTGTAAAAATTTCTAAATTTCAAGCTCTAAAATACTAAGTGTACTCATTAACCAATTAGAATGCAGTATTAGAATAATCTTGTTTCTATAAATTCTGTAAAAATTTCCAAATATAAATTTACAATGACAACACTAAAAGTATGAACTCCTATTTAAATTCTTTATTTATTATCGTAACACAATATATTTTTAATCTCTAAAAATGCTAAGTTTCTAAAATACTCATAAATTGTTACTGATGTTAATTAACTTCAGTCATTCATTGTTTCATTCAGTCGAAAATGTTAAGTCCCACCGGAAATTATTTATACTCTTCCAATGGCAACATCTAAATTTTAATGTCTATACCATTCACATTCAATGTTTTTAATTATATAATACTCACCAACCCTTTGTTTTATTTTGTCAAATTCACTGAAATGCATAGGAAAATTTCTATTTAATTCTGTAATCAATTTATAATCCCCGAATGACAACTCTTCAAAAGTTTCTATTCTTCCGGTGGCAACACCTAAATATTAAAGTCCCAAAAGATCGTGACGTTATCTAATCCCCCTGCAAAAATTCGAAAAAATTACTAAGTCCAAAATTTATGAAAATAAATCTAACTTCGAAAAAATTTTGAAGTCCCCAAAATTGTGAAAAAAATACTAAGTCCCGAAATTTAGGAAAATAAATCTAACTCCTCAAAATTCCCTATAGATGACACCACCAAACCTCATCCAAGATGATAGTTAAAGTTTCTAGACTTCCGGTGGCAACACACAGTTTCTATTCTTCCGGTGGCAACACCCCCTCGTCCAAGATGATGACTAAGTAGTGTAAAAAGGGGGCGTTGAGCAACACGGTGGAGGCGCGGAGGCGCTCTCCAACAGGGTGGTGGCGCGCGCGCCTCAGCGCGCCTCCGCGCCTCCACCGTGTTGCTCAGCCCCCCTTTTTACACTACTCACATCAGCTCAGTTATTAATGTGAATTTATAAACATTGATTGCCAAACATTTATTGATAAAAAATTAAATCTATAAATATAACACAGTTAAAATATTTCATATAACCAAGATAATTGAATAATTCCTTGTATAAGTACTAGGCCAAGGAAATTAAAGTGATATTTAAAAAACTAATTTTTGACATGCTTGCGATTATTATTTTAAAATTTCTAAATTTCGACAGATAAAATCTGAAAATTAAGTGAAATGTTACTTATATATACATTTTTTATATTAACGAAATTATCTTTAAAATTATCTAATTCTTTAAGTAACAGAAAAAAAAGTTTATTATAGATATTTTCCATAATTTCTTCAGATGGTTTTAAAGATTTTTTAGAATTCATAGACACATTTGCTGAGTTATTAATGTGAATTTATAAATATTTATTGCCATTGACAAATAGAATTAAATTCATGAATATATATTTTTAAAGATATATCAGGTATATATAATCAGTATAATTGAAATAATTCATTTTATAAGTATTTGGTCAAGAAAATTAAAATGATATTTAAAAATAAGTTTTTGACACACCTGTAATTAACATTTTAAAATTTCTAAACTTTGACTGAAAATTAAGTGAAATATTACTAATTTATATATTTTTATATTAATGAAATTTTATCTAAAATTATTTATTTTTCTAAATTAATATACGTATGAAGTTTCATATATATATTTTCCAAAATTTCTATACATGGTTTGAAAGATTTAAAAAAAAAAAAAAAAAAAAAACTAGATCAATTAGCTGAGTTATTAACATGAATTTGTATTTATTGGCATTACCATTGATAAAAAAAAAAAAAGATTAAATTTATGAATACAGCATAGTTAGAACATTTTAGATAAATATATAATTTGTATGATTGGGATAATTAGGCAAGTTCATTTTATAATATCCAGTCTAAAAAATTAAATTATTATTTAAAAAATTAATCAGTTTTTGATACTCGTGCGCTTATTATTTTAAAATTTTGAAATTTTGACATATGAAAACTGAAATCTCAGTGAAATATTACTAATTTTTATATTTTTATATTTAAAAATAAAAAATTACCTTTAAAATTATCCCCTTTTTTTTTCTTATATATAATATAAATAATATTTCATATACATATTTGCCAAAAATTCTATACATGGTTTAAAAGATCATTTAATAAACCTAGATCCAACGCTTCAGTTATTAATGTGAATTTAAAAATATTTATTTTCATTAATTTAAAAAATAAAATAAAATAAAAATATGATTATAACATGGTTAAAATATTTCAGATAAATATATAATTAGCATAACATATGATAGTGCATTTTATGAGAGTAAAGCACAGATGCCAAAATTTTAATTTATTCCGGAGTACTTTTAGCCCCGCCTTTAATTCGCCCCACTTTATTTACAGAAACTTTTTCTCCAATATATAACTTTGATAAAATAAGAAAAATTTATCCTTAAAAAATAAGTGGTATGAAAAAATACTCCTGAAAAAAATTAAAATGTTGGCATCTATGGTGTAAGGCATACTTGCCAACACACTAATTAATATTCCGTAGTGTTGTTAGCCCCGCCTTCTTTTTTACACCAGTATCTTTTTAGAATATTTTTCTTCTTATTTAATCGTAATTGCATTTGCTGACTATTACTCTAAAAAATTACTGGTGTGAAAAAAAGGGCTTAGGATGTTGGCAAGTATGTGTAAGGTCAAGAAAATTGAAATGATGTTTAAAAAATCATTAAGTTTTTGACTGGCATATAATTATTATTTTAAAATTTCCAAATTTTGACAGATAAAAAACTTAAATTTGATATTTCTTTAAAATAATAAAATTACCTTATAAGTATTTTTTCTTTTTTTAGAAACATAATTAAAAATTTCACATGCACATTTTCCAAAAAAATTCTGTACATGGCTTGAAAGATCATAAAAAAAAGAGAGAGAGAGAGAGAGAGAGAGAGAGGGGGGGATTCATAGCTCCGTTATTCATGTGAATTTATAGACAATTATTGCATTGATGAAAATTTAAATTTATGAATATGATATGTTAGAAATATATATTGAATTTAAAAAGAATGTAATGAATAAGTATTAAGCTACGATAATTAAATACACACACATATATATATATATATATATATATATATATATATATATATATATATATTAATTATATTATTTTTTAAGTAATATTATTTCTTTTCATTTTTATTATTTATAATGAATGAATGTTTGTCAAAGGTTTCTCATTATAGCCATTTGATAAGCATTTTTGCAGTATTATTATTTATTTATTTTTATAAGAAAATTAATGTTATATTGAATTACGCATGCATAAATACAAATGTAACAGACATTAGGAGGCATTATTTAGCAGTATTAATTAAAGACTGGTTAAAAAAAGAAAAAGAAAGAAAGAAAAGAAAAAGAAAAGAAGGGAAAAAAATTGGATGGCATGACTTGATTCTTTTAAGTGAAGTTAATTATAATTATTACTGAAAACGATTAGTGGAAGTACGTTAGTTTTACTGAAACTAAAGTGATTTCATTTATATTTATACAATTACATTTAATGATGTGATCTAAAATTTCATTCATGAGAAATGTAAACAAATAATAAAAATTTAAATCTATGTGACAACAAACATTGTTTGATACAAAATTCAGAGCTGAAAATAAGATAGTAAAATAGAAATGGGACCCTTGTCTAGCGATAAGGGACACAGGTTGTGACGTCACACGCTTTTCAAAGTGATACTTTCAGGCTTGATAGTAACATTTAGGAAGCTTTGGTATAGTGCGACCACGTTTCCTACGACTAGCAGTGAGGTCGAGTCCAAAAGTTTGGAGGGATGCAAAATTGGCCGAGAGATAGTCATTTGGCAAACATCCAGTTATTCGGTGTTCCCTTATCGCTTGTTTTCTCTCAGTCACCCCTATTTTAACACTGGACTCGTTCAATCCGCACTTGCGCAGAGGCTTCCATGGTCGCAAGAAATGTGGTTAAAGAATACTTACAGCTAAATTTCTTTCCCCTGCAGCTTCTTAAATCCCCATATCTGACAGAAAATAACAACCATAGATCGCCCCCTTCTCGCATTCACAAATTCTCCAGCTTGTTTCTTTTAAAAAGTGTACGCGGGGATATTGTTTCAAGTACTATAACCATGAAAGTCGAAGAAATTGAATCGCAGTCCATGTCTCCCTCCTTAAACGATTCATTTAAACAGACAATTTTAGATATTTATCTTTTTTTTTTTTTTTTTTTTTTTTTTCCATTTCAAAACATTTGTTAAAATAACAAAAGTCTTAAAAGGAAAGATCATAACATGGAAAATTCAGATCGGGACGAAACTGTTCAGAATCGCAGAACGCTATGAAGGTAACAATATATTAAAGCAGTAGTGCTCACTAGCCACAGGCGGGTTCGGTACTGGAGCCGGCCAAAGACCGTCGTGTACACTAATGGTGGCTGGTGCACATAAAATCTGTCGTGGCCGCAAAGTCCTCCATGTTCCCATCAAAAATTATACCTCTGGGGGTCACCGAAGTTGGAGAGCCATCCCTTCCGTGGAGGATCAAAATTGTGATGGCATGTCTCCGGACCACCTCTAGGGGTGTGTCCCAGATCGTCGCCAATTGCCCATCTGCGCAGCATTAGTGCGACGTAAAACCCAACCACAACCACAACTTCACTAGCCACAGATTTCGAGAAAAAACAAACAAAAGCGTTTAAAGTGTTAGTAATCTTTAAATACAAGTTGTTTCACAAGCAAGTCAGTGCTCCAGTGGTGTGCTTGGTAGAGCACAAGGCTATCATCGAAACGACATCGCTTCGATGTTACTTTCGGGACGTTTTTTTTTTTTTTTTTTTCTTTAATTTTTTATGTAATCTAAACTTTTCATTTGTTTTTACTTATTTTATAAATCAATTCAAAATTTGAAAATTTTTATAAAAATATATATAATTTTCTTGAATATAAAATAAATTTTTTTATTTGTGATATTTATAACTTAAAAATACAATAAATTTCTATAACGTAAAATATAAATTTTAATTTTGTTTCAACTATAAAATAAGGTAAAACTAAAGAAACTATTTTTAATTATTTATCTAAATATTTTATTTTACTTTAAGTATATTTAAAACAATACTAAATTTTGTTTTTTAAATTACAATAAATAAATAAATTAAATATTACAGAGAAATGTTGATTTTAAATTGAGAAATGATGACTTTATATGCATATTGATATTACTATCCAAATTAAATAATTACTTCCAGTGGTGGCTCGTGAACCAAAAATATGTGAATAGCTCAGAAATAATATTTAAGTATTTTTAATGCATAATTTTTATTGAGCATGGTCTTAACTTAAATTAACTAAAAATACTGATTTAAATGTAAATTTATGTTCTATAAATGAATATAGTGTAAAATACAGTGTGTTCTTCACCTTTTTTTGGTGCAGGAGTCGCCACTGATTACTTCTCCAATCAATACAGTTTCTTAAAACATTATAGTATAGGATTCCGATGCTATAAAATTATTACAGGCAAAGAAATGTTCCAAATATATGACATCTTTAAATGTAGATTCTAAATGTTAATCAACATACGTTCTTCGACAATGACTTTTTTTTTTCCATCCTTCTGTGCACGAAATAAAATTACAGTTGCTCTCTAATATTAACAAGTTAAAACAGTTACGTAATTCAAAAAGTCAAAATGAATATAGCGATTACAAACAGCTATAACTATTTAATGGAAAAGAATTCATCGATAAGATTAACACAGAATGTAGATGGAACTTCAAAATTTTGTATACATACGTCACAGATGTTCTATGTGACTTCCCTTGGTCACACGGACAACATATAGGCGGTAGTCCATTTCACGCCATACATTCGGAAGCATTTGTTCAGTCACCGATGCAAGCGCATTACAAATGCGTACTTTGAGTTCTTCAATTGTTTTGAGCATGGGAAGCACATACACCCTGTTTTTCACATAAACCCATAGATAAAAATCGCAGGGTCTCAAAGTACGCATTTGTAATGCGCTTGCGTCAGTGACTGTAGACATGCTTCAGAATGTATGGCGTGAAATGGACAACCGTCTAAATGTTGTCCGTGTGACCAAGGGAAGTCACATAGAACATCTATAACGTATGTATACAAAATTTTGGAGTTTCGTCTACATTCTGTGTTAATCTTATCGATAAATTCTTTTCCATTAAATAGTTATAGCCGTTTGTAATCGCTATATTCATTTTGACTTACCCTGTACATTAAAACCATATCAGGAAGCTCAAGCAAAGATTTAAGTACACCTGCTAACTATTTTTTTTACACTTTGTTTTACAGTTTGTTTATATTCTAATTATTTAAATTTTTTGTCTGTTTTCCTTTATTTTTATATTTGTTATTTAGAGGTTTGTTTGTATATATTTTTATTTATTTATTTATTTTGCTATTAAAGCTGAAGTTGAACAATTGTAACGATGGATGCTTGTAAAATTCAATCTTTTGAATAATTAAATCCACAAATTAAAAGAATTAATAAACAATAATTATTGAATTTTCGTGTTTTAAAAAATATATAGGTATATAGCCATATTTTTCTATTTGAAATATTTATAATTTCCTACAATTTACATATATATATAATAGTTTTATTTTAATTATAAAATAAAGTAAAAGTTAAATAAAATGTTTAAATAATTAATTAAAATTAAATCCTTTTATTTTTATTTTATATTTAAAACAAAGCTAAAATTTACTTTTTGAGTTATGGAAAATTATAAATATTACAAATAGAAAAAATCTAAACCTACATACCTATATACACTAAGCGACCAAAAAAAAAAAAAAAAAAAAAAAAAACCACACTTGGATATTTTCCTTTTCCCTTTTTGCAACCGCCAATTTTATCATTTAAAAAGCAAATTTTTGAACAGATTTTATTACGTCGCCCTCCACGTACACTTTAGGATTGAGCCCAGTGTTAAAAATAAAATGAAACTGTCAGGAAAATTATAATTTTAGAAAGTATTTCAAAAATAGCAAGTAATAAATGGCATTTAACGATGCCACAAAAAGTATTAATTTTAGAATGAAAGCCAAAAAATATATTAATACGGGAGATGGCAAATTAATTAAATGTTAACGAAATATTCCTCAGATGATTTTTAGGAACATATAAGTTTTTTTTTTTTTTTTTTTTTTGGGCTGTTTAAACGGAAAATGTGTCTTTCGGCGGCCATGTTGCCCATCCAAGCGAGATGTTAAGGGCCCTCTTCACTCACCGCCGCCGGAAGCCGAAGCTAATGTTATTCTATGGGAAATTTTTCTTTACAAATAACTTATTAACTAATACATATTTTTAAATTCTGTTTTCACATTCTGAAAATTCCCAGCTGTTAAATTGACGGACCTTTTATAAAAAATTATTTTTTTTTAATTTTATATATTTTATTTTGAAGCTTTAAAATACGAATTTACAATATGTGATTTTTTTTCATTTTGCAATTTCAAAATAAAATATAAAAAATTAAAAAAATACATTTTTAAAAAACGTCCGTCAATTTAACAGATGGGAATTTTCTGAATGTGAAAACAGAATCTAAAAATATCTATTAGTTAATAAGTTATTTGTAAAGAAAATTTCCCCATAGAATAACATTGGCTCGGGCTTCCGGCGACAGTTAAGTGAAGAGGGCCGTTAAGAAACAAAAGTTTAAAAAAAATCGATTTGTACATGCTCATAACTTAGAAAATATTTTTAAAAAGTGCATAGCAAAGTATTTCTTTAAAAGCAGTACTGGAATAATTAAACAAAATATGTTAAAAGCCAGAAGATCTGCAAAAAAAAAAAAAAAAGTCATTACTAAGGAAAAGAATTTAAAAAAAAAAAAAAAAAACAAGACTTCAGTTGAGCGCTTGGGTAAGGGGCTAATGTATGTTTATACACAGAAAAAAAAAAAAAAAAAAAAAACATTGCCGATTTAAATGTATTGTGCATCGGTTTATAGGTTAAAAAATTGAACGTTTGGTTAAGGCGCTGGTGTATGTTTATATACAGAGAGGGGGAAAAAAATTATAGTTCCTGCATGAGTATGGAAATTAGCGTGTGCGTGTAACACGAATGTTGCACATACACACTCACAAACAACAACAGAAGAAAAAAAAAGTAAATTTAAATTAAACATTTCATTTGAAACAATCTTTTCTTGAATATGATAACAGAATATAAATTTGGCCGATTTAAATGTGTAATATGAGAAGGGTGAAAAAAAATGGGGGCTTCAGTAATGGGCTCTTCCCACCGTCGTCTGCTCAATCACGTGATAGAGGAAAACGAATAATCGAATTAAATTAAATATTGTTCTTAAGAACAAAAGTGTTAATATCTACTATAAAATAAAATAAAAGTAATATTGTGCATTTGCAAACAGTAGAATAATTGTATTTGTAAATTTAATAATTTTTAAAAAACACTTTATGTGTTTATTTATTTTCACCTGTAAGAATCGATTTTTGTTTTTTCCAGTTTAACTGTTACATTAACTGATCTAGCAATAAATAATAGCTTGTTCTTGTGGAATGTTTATGGATTATAAAATGTTTTCATTTAATTTAATTGCATAAAGGTGTTACAACAAGTTAATTAACTTAGTTACTGGTCTAAATGGATTTACGTAGTACGATATTGCACTGTCACTGATTTAAGTACCAAAAATCAGAGTATTTAAACATGGTCTTCATGAACATCAATAACAGGTATAAATTAAATGATGATTGTAAATGTATACAGCAAACAAAAGATGATGAATAATGATATAAAATGGATTAAAAATGATGATGTATAAAAAATACACAGATTAAATACGATTGATCAAAAATAAGAATAGAAAATATGTTATTTCAGCAATTGCTCTAGATAAACAAGACTTCGTCTGCTATTTGTTTTTCCTCTATCATGTGACCTCTGACGTCAGGTGGGAAGAGTCCATTGCCGATATAAACATGTTGGTAGGTCCATTTATCGATTAAAAAGTTGACGCTTGGGTAAGGCGCAGGGACCAAAAATCCGGAAACCGCGGGACCGACGCCATTCCAAATTTTAGAAACTTTTCAAAAAAAAAAAAAAAAAAAAAAAGTATCGATTTAAAGGACATTTTTTTTAAATTTTAGTCCAACCCTTATAATTAAGCACCAAAGAAATAATGACTGACATATTCCAATATAATTTTATACCGTGTGAACGATAATTAAAAACTTTAATTATTATAAAACTATGGTAGTTAATTGACAGAAATAAAATAAAATAAGAACAGCATTCCAACTATAGTGAAAATACCGCAATTCTAAACAGACTATAATGTGGTCCACATGATAGACCCGAAAGTGCAAAGCTTCATTTATTTAAGCCTATTAAATTATTCCTCAAATAAAAAATTAAAAAATAAAGTTCAAATACTTATAATTACAAAGATAAACGCACAACTATAGTGCGACCACGTTCCCTACGACTAGCAGTGAGGCTTTATTTTTATTTATTTATTTATTTTATTTTATTTTTTATCTTTCCGAGGGTGTGGCGGTGTCTGGTCCTCGTTAAAATGTGCTGCACCGTCAAGTGCTCGATGGGGTCGTTTAGCAGTCATCGGGCTACCAACGCGGGGCACCATCCCCCCGTGGTGGATCCAAATTGTGATGGTCCCTCTTTCTTCTCCCTTTAGGCCTCTTAGTGCATAGCTCTTTTCCCCCCATTGGCCCAGCCACTTCAAAATTCTACGTTATGTACTACTAAATTTCCTTCCAACCTTCCGTGGCGAGATCTTAAAAAAATAAGAAATACTGTTTGTAGCGTTTTTTTTTTTTTTTTTTTTTTTTTTATAGCTCCTTGTTTTGTAGACCGTTCAGCCATTTTTATTTTAGGTGTTTAGCTCCCCTCCCCCATTGTTTCTGCCTCCTCATTTCGGTGTAAATCTGAGTGCACAACTATCCTCTAGGCCCCCACTGCGATTCTCCCCCCCCCCCCAAAAAAAAAAAAAAAAATCAATTTTTTTTTTTTTCCTCTCTGGCTCTAGGCTAGTTGTGCACATATTCAAAATTCTTGTTTTGCATCCAGGAAGCGTGTCTGTGCGCTCCGTTCCCTGGGCAATCTGGAGGTGTGGTGTGCCAGTCGAGCATTATGTGTCAAGAAGCAGATGTCGCAACCCTGCCATTCCTGAGCTGTCATCAGAAGTAACATTGCAGTTGTGTTGATCAGGAGCCAGCAGTCTCCCTGTCTGATGTCAGAAGCCTGAACGAGTCGTCAGACACAGCTCATTCTATGTAGCGACTAGATAACTATCTGGCAGTAGGCAGCTATCATGCAGTGATCTGGCGATTAATTCGCTCCGGCGGACGGCATCCAACCCGTTAAGCTTGGCTCGTCCAGGCAGGCAGGGGCTGTCCAAAGGTTTCAATGAGTCCAAAAGTTTGGAGGGATGCAAAATTGCCCGAGAGATAGTTATTTGGCAAACATCCAGTTATTCGGTGTTCCCCTATCGCTTGTTTTCTCTCAGTCACCCCTATCTTACTAGTGGACTCGTTCAATCCGCACTTGCGCAGAGGCTTCCATGGTCGCAAGAAATGTGGTTAAAGAATGTGTTATCTCTTTACTCAACGGAACGATAAACAAAACTTTTGAAGATAAACGTTAAGAAAGAAAAAAAAATAGACTGTTCGTCTGTCCGTTGTTTTAGAAAGAAGTGGAAAATGATTAGAATATTATATTGTGAAAATAGCCAGTTATTATGTTGTGTTATTTTACTTTTTGCTTTGTACTTTTTACTTTTCACAACATTATTTTTTGAATTTAATCTTTTTATCTTTTACATATATAAATTTTCCTAATCCTACTAAGTTACTTTAATTGTTATAATGGCCTTTTCTCTTTACTTTTCTTAAAGTTGATGCTTTCTTTAAACAAAAACTATTTACTCTTTATGAAATAGATATACCATCAAATTTTGTTTACACTAGTAAATTGAACTCTGCCTGGATATTTTTTTTTTTGTTATCCATACAAATAATAATTCTAATTTCAAATAAAATTTATCAAATTATTAAATATTAAAATTCAATAGATTACAACCTTTTCTTTGTATATAAGAGATTGCAAAATCAAATAAAGAAACACCAAAAAAAAAACTCGAGTATAAATTTAATTCTAACTTATTATTTTTACAAGTAATTTAGTATATCTATGTTTTCTAATGTAATGCCAAAAGGTTACAGTACAGGGTTTTTCTACTAAATTATCAAACAATCTTAATCATACAGATCTATATCCAAGCAAGTTCATATCCCTACCTTTTACTAAAGAAAGCATCAGCATTTATTATACTTTTGTACGTATAGTGAAATAAAGAAAATTTCGAACTCTTTATTCCTCAGATTGAATATTCAAAACAAATTCAATGAATAATTTTCTTTAATCATAACTAAAATAAAACCGCGTTGTGTAATTTCAATTTTAGCCCAGGTAAAAACACCAGTGATAGCAATGTCCAATTGTTACCTATCTTGAAGGAAACTGAACATGTAAAAAAAATTCAATTCTTTCATCTATTTGAGTATTTAAAATATTGTTAATAAATTTATATCTCTCCTATATTTGATCTAGACCCAGGGCCCGACTTAGACCACCTGGAGCCACGGGGCAAGTCTATTCTGGGGGCCCCCTTGTAGGGGCATAAGAGCTCTTTAGGTTGCAGAATTTCTGCATACGCCTGTAGGGGGCCCCTTTCAGAAGGGGGCTCAGGGCATTTGCCCCGTATGCCCTGCCGTTAGTCAGGGCCTGTCTAGACCTCCTTGTTTTCAATTCTAATTCAAGTAATTCAATTATCCACAGGAATCGGGCAGTACTTAAATTAATTAAAAGAAAAAGAAAAATAATGTAAAAATAACTTTATTTCTTCATACATCTGGACCTAAAAAGGAAACTGTTAGCTCAATCCTCCTCTGGAATTGCAAGCAACAAAAATTTACTTTTCATTTGTTATAACCACCTATTATCATAGTCTAAATAATACACATAACTCTTTTCTTTTTTTATTTACATTACTATTAGCAGTCAGAACACAATTCCAAATCAGAGGATTGAACCAACTCACTGCCCATGATTCCTGACCATTTTTGTGTTTAAAACTCACATAAATTTTACTTGCTAACTCGGTTATTTAATTTTGTTAGGTACTCATTACGAATTACCCTTAATATATTAAAGTTTTACTATAGACTAATTAAAGCATCTACAACCTGCTCAATAACCAAATGAATACCCATCCGTTTAATTATTCATAAAACTTACCCCTAAATAATCAGGGGACACTGCTATCGCTGTTATGAATAAAAACAAATATTTATAATATAATTGTTCTACCCTAAAATTTACTTTAAATAATTATAGGATCTCATCATATTCATAAATAAAATAATACAGAAAAATAATTATATCAATAAAATTTATTACGCTTTTTCCAAGAAATAAACTCTTATTTAATGACAAATAAAACCAGCAAGAGTAGTTGATCTTTAGAAAAATTTTATTACATATTTTTCATAAAATAATTTTTTCTTTATATATATACGTAAACACCTTTTAATAAATCAAATGTCCCTGGATATGCACATAATCAGTTATATTATTATTTCAGACACAAAATATATATATATAAATATAATTCTAAGAAATATATCAAAACTTACAATTATGGAAGGTTAAAGATTCCTCCAGACGTGGTGACACTGTCCGCCGCAGGGGCTTGGTTAGGGCCGTCAAAAAAACTAATTCAGAGGCGGATCTTCTCGCCGTAGGGCCGTCAAAAACTAATTCATATGCGGATCCTCTGGCCGATTATTTTTTCTATAAGCATCCAAGGATGACTAGGACCAGTCCATGGCTTTTCAGCAGTTTTTTTGAAACAACCGACTCGCAGACTCTCAACGTCTAGCATTTGTGATCGAGGCCGTTGCCTATAAAGTTATTCCGTGCCTCCCAGGTCTCCCCTCCAAAAGACGATCGGAGCTTCGCAGACCTGGGTGCTAGGCACTAATTAGGCCTCTTAAATATAATATGTCTAATCTTGATGGTGCAAAGCTTGCCTTATTTTTAGTACCCAGCATGGTTTAATTCTCTGGACTTATACCGAATTCACACTGAAACATAGAAGCATCCGTGCAGTGGACCTATTATAGCAGCGGGTCGGAGAAACGGATTAGTGTCTTTAGCGGCATAGCATCGAGAGAGCTCCACGGCTACGAAGATTTCTAGGCCTAATATAGGGCCTCCGAGAGAAGCATGAAGGGGCGACTGTGCCGGTCGCCTGCTCAAAGAACTCTGTCATTTCTGGGGAGCTCACCGGCTCCCCTTCCTTTTTACCAGCGGCCTTTACACATGTCGTCCTGGATCGCTGTCCTAACGTCGAATAATTAATTTTTTTTCCAAAAAAAGCGAAGAGCATTACTAGCGTCTGTGGATGCAATGTGGTACTATGGAGCCGAAGTGCATTACTAGCGTCTGTGGATGCAATGTGGTACTATGGAGCCGAACCAATCAAAATCTTTCTTGCATTTCTCCTCTATATTCTTTTATGACAGCATCTTTGATTGGTTGAGACAAATGATTACCATCATGTTAGCGAAAGTGGGCTTCTTGGCGCACCTTGGCATTGGCGATATATTTCTTCTTTGTTTATGTTTATGACCACATTAAGCGATTTTGTCCTTATGCCTTTTGTTTTTTCTTAGTATCATTATCATTTTCTCTATTGTAATCTGTGCCTTTTTTTTTTTCGTAAGATAGTTCGATCCAATATTACGTGTATCTGTTGTATATTTATATATTAATGTTTGGTAAACAGAAAGGAATAAATTTTATTTGAACGTTATAACATTAGTAAACATGCTGTCTCCTGATAAATTAAATTTTATGTTTAATTTTTACCTTTGAGTAAGAAAAAGGTAAATTTAAAACATACTAGATATTGTAAAACGTTTAATAATAATAATAATATGTTGATTGTTACTTGTACATGTTTAATTCTAAATATTTAACTGTTTAATTTTGTATATATCCTTTGTTAATTTAAAAAAAAAAAAAAAAAAAAGATTAGTTTTATAATTGATTTTATTAAGGCTTTTTTTATTTTGAAAAAGGAAAAAACAATAATAATGTGACAATTTTGTCAAATGTCTTTAACAATCTTCTTGTAAATAATAATTTTACATATCTGGGTAGCATAGTTGAAGCTGGATGCTGTTAAATTAATAAATAATAATAATAATAAAAAAACCTAAGTTTAGATTATGAATTCTCATTGTTTTATTAAAATACAGTATACGAACAAATAAAAGTAAGCTTAATGACAAATTTATCATCTACCACTTGTATTTTATTTATTTATTTTTTAATGCAATATCTATAAATGTTAATTTGCAGCAAATTATGCATTAAAAAGTTAAAGTACTGTGCTAAGTCCTGTTAATAATATAATTTATAATATGTATTGAATTAGTTAAAGGCTAATGGTAGACTATTTTGTGCCACACATGCTTTAAAAAGTTATATATTTGTAAAATCAACCAATTTTTTTAAAAATTTTTAACCTATCAGCTTCAGATTTCAATTAAACATTTGATAATCATTCTTTCTTTTGAAATAAATGATAAAATACTCTTAAAAATGTTTTATTTCATTTGATTTTTTGAAAAATCAGCATTTTTTAAAGCTTAAATAAACACATTCTTATGTTTTATGAGATAAAAAAGTTTCTGACCCTCATTTTAAAGAGAATTTCACGAGATTTAATTTGATTTTATTAGGTAAAAACATATTTTTATTTATTTATAAAGATAGTTTTTGTAAACTTTTTTTTTTTTAAGTTTTTTGTAATACTATCAGCTATTATAACTTAAACCTTTTAATAAAGATTTATGACATGTTACTGTACATGTAAGAATATCATTATCATATATTTTGTTTACATGATAAAAGACCTCATTTTTAAAGTCAATAATCTATAAAAGATGAATAACCTATACATTTTATTATGGTCGAAGAATTCATAGCCTAGTGTAGGGAAGTGGCCGGCACCTGGGAAAACAACTAAACCCCTACACAATAAAGCTATGAATGAGACTCCAGGTGTCAGGTTGAAAATCAACCGTCAAAGGCCTAATTATGTTCTTTATAATCTTTTGTTTATATTGTTCTTAAACTTTAAAGAAAATTATCTGTTGAGTGTAAAACAAACAATAACTGTTAAGCTTATGTTTTAATTAGCTCTGACTGAAAGTTAATAATACCTAATGTAACCCAATCTTTACGAAATCTTAAATTTGGCATTGGTTCGGTGTTAGTATGACAAAGACTGCACTGTTGGAAGAGGTGGTCTGACCCCACCCCCCTTGATGCCTTATGTCGAAAGGTTATGGTTCGAAATTTTAAATTTCGGGTGGGTTGGGTGTTAGTATGACAAAGAATACATACTGTTAAAAGGAGGAAGGGTCGTACCTCCCCATGGTGCCTGATCTCGAAAAAAAATATGGTCAGAATTTAAAAAAATTTTAAATTTGGAGTTGGTTGGGATGATAAACACTGCACTGTTAAAAGGAGGGAGAGTCTCCCCCCCCCCCACACACACACAAACACACACGCTCACGGTGTCTTATCTCGAAAACTTATGGTCCAAACTTAACGAAATTTTAATTTGGGGTTGTTTACAGTGGCGGATTTAGGGGGGGGGGGGGCAAAAGTACTAACATTCACAACTGACTATTACAATTGTAAACTTTTCTTTGATCTGGAATTATACTTTGACAAATCTTAGCCCCCCCCCCTCAAAAAAAAAAAAAAAAAGTTAAGTTCTAGATCCGCCACTGTGGTTAGGTATTAGTATGACAAAGAAAGCACTGTTGGAAGGGAGAGGGTCCTACCCCCCCCCCCCCTTCCCCCCCATGGTGTCTATCACGAAAAGCTACAGTCCTATATTTACAAAATTTTAAATTTGGCATTGGTTTGGTGTTAGTATGACAGAGACTGCATTTTTGGAAGGGGTGGTCTAACCCCCCCCCCTCGATGCCTTATGTTGAAAAGTTATAGTTTGAAATTTACAAAATTTTAATAAATAATCTAAGATTTTCTTTCTTATCTGTACAGAATATAAAATGTATACAAAGAAAAAAATATATAAATTTGTTTTGAATTATTACTTTCTTCTATATTAAATAGGACATAATGGATGTGTAAAAAATTCTTACTTCCAATTTTCAGTGTATTTACACATTTTGAGGGGATTAGAACACAATTTGACCATTTTTAGAAAATGTCTGTCTGGTAAAAATTTTGTGTAGCAGCTCTAGTTCAAGAACTAATGCACAGAATTTCACATAAATTTATACACAGGGAAAAAAAAAGTGCACATCAGTTTTTGATGCAAGTCACTCAACAGGTGGCACTGCTATACTGTGATTTCTCTCATCTAATTGAAGACTATCTCAGCTTCTATTGTGAATAATAATAATAAAAAAAAACTAAGTATGCCATAGGGCTATCATGAAACATGTTTAATTTCTGTGCACATCGGCCAATAGGTGATGCTGCTATACTTCAATTTTGCCTGTGAATAGGGAAGTTCATTGAGATTTATTTGTGTATAATTACACAAAATTTTGTATGTGAGAGGGCCATTTTTATAAAACATCATGTTGATTCAATTTTGGTGCATATTGGGCGATAGATGACAATATATGCTGCAATTTACTCTGTCTGTAGGAAGACTAAATCTCAATATCTATAATATTTCACTGCACTTAACTTGATATTCAAGATAAATAATATGAGAACGAAAGCTGGCTTAATTTGGGTGTATATTGACCTACAGGTGGCGCTTTTCCTCACCTTTTGTGATTCTCCAC
This sequence comes from Salticus scenicus, assembly GCA_963930645.1. Classification (NCBI taxonomy): domain Eukaryota; kingdom Metazoa; phylum Arthropoda; class Arachnida; order Araneae; family Salticidae; genus Salticus; species Salticus scenicus. The sequence goes on along the minus strand of OZ005660.1, from coordinate 119,733,576 downwards.
ATGGCTACATCTCAACCCTTTGATTAAAATTGCACTAAACTCCATATCTAAACTCTGTATTGAGAGAAGCTGTGATTAAATTTCTTCTGTGCATGTTAAACAGCATGTAGCATTGTTATATAGAGTGATATAGAAGAAAGTTTTGTGATGGCCATAACACACTAGTTTGAAGCTTCGTTTTTTTTTTTTTTTTTTTTCTTTCTTTTATGTTTTCTTATGAATGCCTCAAAAGAAAGTATTGGATTCATAAAAATTTTCAACTTCTGGTTTTCGATGCATTTACACATTTTAAGAAGTCAAGAGCCTGTCTTGATCACTTTTAAAAAATGTCTCTGTGTGTGTGTGTGTGAGAAAAATTCTGTTCAACTATATCTCCACAACTACGCAGTAGTTCTGGAATTAAAATAAAAAATTAAATTACATATAAATTTATATGTAATTTCACCAACAGGTTCTGGCGCACTGCGATTTCTGCAACCTATAAGAAGGCTAAATCTCAGGAACTATTGCACAGAATTTCATGTAAATTTATATGCACATGCACCTTGGCATATATTAGTGTCTATCAAGTTTTGGTGCCAATCACTCAACAGGTGGTGTTGTTATACAGTACTTTCTGCAATTTTAGGGAAGGCTATAACTCGTGCTCTAATGCGCATAATTACACGAAACTTTATGTTGTAAGGGTATTATGAGAAGTTATGCTGATTCAATTTTGGTGCATGTTGGCCGATAGGTAGCGCTGCTATACTTGAATTTCCCCCAATACATGAAAGCTGTATCTCATATTGTATCATGTATAATTGCACAAAACTTGGTATGTGTGAGAGTCGGCCATTATGAAGCACTATCGTGATTTTATTTTGAGTGTATATCAGCTAACAGGTAGCATTACTGCACTGCAGTTTACCCGATGATTTTTCATAAGCCTATATCTTAGCATCTGTTGATTAAAATTGCACCAAACTCCATACGTAAAATATTTATTGTGAGAAGCTATGGGCAAATTTTGTACAATTTAAACTGTAAGTGATGCTGTTATCTATATATATAAAAGAGTAAACTCACTGATTCACTGATTCACTCACTGACTCAACACGGCTGTGGCGATCCTATGGGAGATAGTCACAATTTTTGGTGAGCAGTTTGTTTTTATGGCCCTGACGCTCACTAAGACGGGATTTTGCGAAATACCCCCCGGGGGGCAGAAGGCAAAAACCACCTTTATAAGCATAACTCGGCTCCAAATTACTTCACAGTGAAGAAATTGCAGAGAGAGAGCCTAGACTTGAGTGCCAAAAAAAAAAAAAGAAATAGCAAAATACGGGTTTTTGAGGAAAACTGTACCAATAACGGCACAAAGATATAGAAAATCGCCAAGAGTCTTCTTCAGAATATTTCCAAAACCTCATGTTTGGTATTTTGCGATTTTAGTTTTTTTTTTTTTTTTTTTTTTTTGGGGGGGGGGGGGGTTTACACCCATTGCAATGGGGTTTTGCGAAAGTTCCTCCTTTTCCCCTTGGGGGTGGGGTGGGGGGCAATATAAACCCGTTTCCAAATATAACTTTGCTTCAAATTATCTCAGCAAGATTAATTTGTATATGTGGGTTGTTAATGCATTCCCAACATGCACAGTAAAGGGATTTCACAAAATTTTACCCCCCGTCCTTTAAGGGCGGAGGAAGGCAAAAACACACTTATAGGAGTAACTGTGGTCCAAATTATCTCAGGATAGCGATTTTTTGATTTGTCAATTGGTTATGCGTACTCAAGACACATACTAAAAAGATATTTTGTAAAATTCCGTCCTATCCCCCTCTTAGGGGTGGGGTTGCAAAAAGCATGTTTCCAAGCATAACTTTTCTTCAAATTATCCCAGTAAACTTATATTTTACATATGAGTTGTTTATGCATTCCCAACACACATTATAAAGAGATCTTACAAAAATTTCCCCTCCCCTCCTTCAAAGACAGGGAGGGGGGCAAAAAACGCTCTTAAGAGTAAATCTGCTCCAAATCATCTCAGAATAGCGATTTCTTGATATGTCGATTGGTTATGCGTACTCAAGACACACACTACTAAGGGATTTTGTAAAATTCCACCTTATCCCCCTTGGGGGTGGGACAAGATCATGTTTTCATGCGTAACTCTGCTCCAAAATATCTTAGACGATTTTTTATTTGCGAGCTGGTTATGCACTCCCAACACGCACTATAAGTCGATTTTGTGAAATTTTCCTTTTCCCCCCTTTAAAGGTTGGGGGGGGGGGGAAACACGCTTTAAAGAATAACTCCGCTCCAAATTATCTCAGGAAAGCGATTTTTTTATAGGTTGATTGGTTACGTGTACTCAACACAAACAAACTACAAATGGACTGTTTGGAATTCCGTGCTATCACCTCCTTGAGGGTTAGAGGGGGATTAAAAACATGTTTCCATGCATAACTCTGTTCCAAACTATCTAAGGATGGCAATTTTTGATGCGTGGACTGTTTATGCGTATTCAACACACACAACAAAGTGATTTTGTGAAACTCCACCCCACCTCCCCTTAAGGGGCGGGGGGGGACATGTATTCATATGTAACTCTGCAGTAAATTATCTTATGAAGAAGAGATTTTCCATGTATGGGCCAGTTATATGTATCTAACTCATAATATAAGGATATTTTGCAAAATCTCAACCTCCTTTCCTTTAAGAGCGGGCTGGGGGGGGGGCTAAAAAACACGTTTTAAAACATAACTTTGCTTCAAATAATCTTAGAATCCCGATTTTTTAATATGTGGGTTAGGTATGTGTATGCAACATGCATTAAAAAGGGATTTTGTTAAGCGTGGCGAGTGGGAAAGCCGTTATCGAAGGTATCGAGAATTTTAACTTAGATTTTGACTGATTTCAATGATTTTAACATTATTATTATCATCATCAATGATATGGTATTTTGAGACTTCATTTCAATATAATGACCAGCGAAGCGGGCAAAGCCTGCTAGTACAGAATAATATAGAAAAAAGATTTATGATGGCCACAATATATTAGTTTTCCTATGAAAATAACCCTTTAACTATGATTTCATTAGTAAAATACAGTACCCGCCACTTATTAAAATCATTTTCGTTCTGTGCAAAAGTGATTTTATTAAGCGGCTGATTTTTATATCCGGCTAACGTCCCTGTACACAATAAAAAAGTATTACTTCCCTGAATTTGAAAAGAAATTTTAAAAGATACCAAATAATGAAATTAATAAACAATGCTAATTAATTTTTAACCGATAATTATTTAAGTGTTTCTTCAAAATAAAAGAATTAAACACATCCCAAGCTCCGATGCGCTTTCCTTTGAGGAAAATCATCATTACTTTGCGAAAAGTTCACGCCTTTCTTTAAAATTTAAAATATTTTCGTTTAAACATCTTACTTCTTAGTTATTTCAGAATAAGAATTAGAAATTGTCTTTAAATAATTAAAAATAAAATAATCACTGGTGAATTAAATCAAATGTGTAACTTATTACAAATTAACTTATTACACCTTGAAGAATATATTCCTTGAAATTGTTCCTAAGTCAAGTGATGGGGCGTGTTTAATTGCTGTAAATGTAAAATTTAATGTTGTAAATTTTCGACAAAGAGAGATAACAGAGGGATTTCTGTATTTAATTTATTTTTTATTTAAAAAATAAAAATTCGGAGTGTAAATAAGAATTTACTCAGCATGCATAAATGGTATTTTGCTTCTGATGGGAATTTTTTAGCTTATTAACCGGCAATACTGATTTTATTGAGAGGCAGTTTCAAAGATGGTTTGCATTGATTTGACTCCGATCCTGTCAATTTGATCAGATTAAGCGTCTGATTTTATTAACCAGTGATTTTTATTAAGCGGTGGTTACTGTATTTTGTTTCATTTTTTTAAATATTAATATTGCAAAAAATATGTAAATAATAAATTTTAGTTTTATAATTCTGAACAAAACCTATTTCTTTGTGACAATGCTTTTCACCACAAATTGCAAGTGTAGGAATAAGTATATTACGCTTAAAGTTTTATTCTCCATGGCAATATTGCACAAATAAATAAATATATTTAAATAAATTATATTTAAAATGTTTTTAAAAGGTGGGTTATATTTTACTGTTTTAAAATAATGAAAAAGAAAAGAAACATACAAAAAACAAAACTAATGCCGGATATCCGTTTCAGACAGGCAAAAGAGCTCCGGATATCTGATATCCGGCAAAATTTCTATCCGTTTCATCCCTAAAAATAACAGATATGCCATAGTATAATAATACTTTAGGTAGTTAATTTCTTACCATGTACTGTTTAAGTTTAAAAACACATGACAAAATGATATATGTAGGTATTTACGATGATCTTGTGTTCATTAACAGAAAGCAAAAAAGAAAATATAAAATCTTAGAAAGAATTAGTAAATATTTAAAGATTGCTTTTAAAATATTTTTCTGAATTTTACAATTTATATGCAATATTAAATGTTTTTATATGGTCATTTACAAAATAATTCTAAGTGCATACATTCTACTTTTAGACTAGATAAAATCTATGTTATTTTCACAATGGCTACATAAAAAACTTTGTAAACATTTTTCCGCAGGTTTTAAGGATTTTTACAAAGGGAAATATTTATCACCACAAGTGTGCTTTTGTCTTTTAAAACTGAGAATTCTAACTAAAAATGTTAAAAACAATGAGTCAAATTAACATTTTACAATTTATTGAGTAGCCTACTGTAATGTGCAGATTATATTTTTTTTTTTTGTTCGCTCAACAATTTTAAATATTAAGTACTTTCATTTTCATCATCAAAAAGAAGTTTAAAAAAAAAATAGCGTTAAGATAATAATTATAACTTTAACATCTTTAGAGACAGACTTGTTAAAGGACTAAATAAAGTTACATATTTAAACACAAATGTTTAAAAGCACTCAATTCAATCATGAAAGAACAACAATTTAAAATCACATTAGTATTTTATTTTAGTTGCGAATGTGATTGATTAGTATTCAACACATTTTAATGATAAAACTATGATTATTATTTAACATATGCAAAACTAATTATATTTTCTAAGTTGTTCTAAAATGATACCAAAATATTGCAAGAAAAGTAAAAAATTATACTTCTAATGAGTATAAATGAATTCAACTTTTTTTTTTCTTTATTTATTTCTTTATTATTATTATTATTATTTTGCAAAGTGCGCAAAAGATATGTCAGGAGGAATGTGAAACGTAAATATTCCACGATGTAAATTGTAAACAAATCGCTGGCGAGGCGAGATGCACAGAATGAATGTCAAAAAGATTTTGCAAAAGCAAGCTACTCATTTTATCGCCAATTCGCTAACAGGTTGCTATAAGAACTGATAACCAATCAACAATGGTGTTATAAACTTTCAGTGTAAGTTGAATTCTGATTGGTTCGGCTCCATAGTACCACATTGCATCCACAGACGCTAGTAAGAGCATTCCAGCTAGTGTTGCCAGCCGGGATTTCTAAATTATTCACTACCCAATGAAAATCCATTCCTTCAAAAAAAAAACCACACCTAGTCGTGATTCCCCCACGCGGTGATAGGCTAACTCGGCACGAGGCAGAGCATTCCTCACCCCTATGCCATGAAGCAAAAAATAAAAAAAAATTTCCCGCCAGATGCCCTGTTTGTGAGAAGAAAAAAAAAACATCTGGGATTCTCACAAAATTCCAGTATTAAACTCTGAACTCTCCTGACACTATTCGCGAATTTATGTAATCCCAAGATCCCCTTAAATTCTCAAATTACGTACCACTTCCACCATTTTTACTAGCAAGATAGCATTTTTGAGTTTCCAAAAACAAAAAAATTCCTGCGAACGAGGTACTAACCACACACGAACAAATTCCTACAGCTCCCTAGCGCTTGTTTTTTTTTCCCAGAAAATGGAAATTTCTGCGACACTGTTGTCAACACCATATGTGGATAACGGTCATTCCATTCCAACCGACTATCTTGTTTTCGTAAATGAGCTAAGAAAATTCTTAAGTGCAATTACACCCAATTTTTGAATTTAAAAAAAAACGAAAAATATATATAAAAGTTTTTAAATAAAATTAAACCGTTCGTGTAACGTTTAAAAAAATTATAAAAACATATAGTTTTTGTAAAATTGGTAAATAAAAAAAAATTTGTTTTCTGACATTTAAAAAAATTATAAAAAGGTATAGTTTTGTGGAATTGATAAATTAAAAAAAAAATTTAGTTTCCTGTCCTAAGGGTTTAAAAATATAGTTTTGTAAAAGTATACAAGTTTTGAATAAAATGAAACAGTTCTGGTAAAACTTAAAATATTAAAATTTAAAAAAAAATTTGTTTTTGTAGAAATTCAGAATTCGCCATAACAAGAAATTATCATTTAATGGAGAGAGAAAAAAAACCTCGTTAAGATTGAATTAAGTTACCGTAATTTGCTGGAAACATGATTTTTATTTTTCCCTATCCTTTTTTTCCCCCACTCAGACTGTTCAGTGTGGGAATGATTGAATTTCAAAACATTCCGGATTTTAGGTCCTTCCGAATTTCGGAATTCGAATTTTCGGTTCTATACTGTATATATATATAAGTCAAGTTTGTGGTTCCTATATGTCTATTGAAATCAGCGTGTGCGTGTAATGCGAACGTTTCACGCAAGAATCACGCGAGTAAAATAGAAATGTAAATTAGACACACCTCATTTGAAATAGTCTTTTCGTGAATATAATTACAGGGTATAAATTTGGCCGATTTCAACGTGTAATATGGATAGGTTGAAACAAAGGGAAAATTTCAATAAATTTCCAATTTATATATGTGGTGTATCGATTTATAGATAAAAAAATGTTGCACTCTTAGAAAAGTCGCTACCGCACAGTTTTGTCATAGCCTCCTAAACTAGATGCCTGTCGCGTGGCTCGGAAGTTTGGAAACAATTGAAGCGGTAGACAGTGCCACCTGGTACAGATTCCGCGACTTTTTTATTCAACAGCCACCAAAAATTTTTAAAAGTGGGTTATGATATACATAAAAGGCGAATGAAATCGAAGAAACGCTCATTTTATATATCATTTATCACTTCTTAAAATTATTGGTGACAGTTGAATTAAAATGTCGCGCAATTTGTACCAGGTGGCGCTGTCTACCGCTTCAACTGTTGCTAAGTTTATGAGCCACACGACAGGCATCTAGTTAAGAAGGCTATGGTTATGTAACAAAAAAAAAAAAAAAAAAAAAAAATTCCAGCAAAATTTATGGTTTTTTCATGAGTATTGAAATCATCATGCGCGTGTAACGCAAATATTAAACGCAAAAAATACGAGAGTATAACGTAAATATAAAATAAACATACCTTATTTAAAACAATCTTTTAGTAAATATAATTACGAGATATAAATTAGTCCGATTTTAATATGCAATATGGATAGGGTGAAAAAAAATGGGGATTTCAGCAATTGCCGATTTAAACATGTGAAGTTTGCACGGTTAGATAAGGCGCTGCTATATATATATAAATATATAAGTAAATTTTATTGTTACTAAATATCTGTTGAAATCAGCGTGTGCGTGTAACGCGAATGTTACAAGAAAAATTCACGAGACTATAATGTAAATATAAATCAAACATACCTTATTTAAAACAACCTTTTCGTGGATTTAACTTCAATTTGCAACTTCAAGAAAAAGATAAACACAAAGTTCACTTTCACTAATCCATCACGACACGATAATAGCCGATCAGTTGAATGTCCATTTACTAAACGGAAAAAACTGGACATTCAGTTTTTTCACTTTAACGCGTGAAGGTTATTGCAATTTTAAGAAATTTCCTCATAGAGTACAATGTAACAGATGAATCACAAAAATAGCTGTTATTAAATCTGTATAGTAGGTTTTAAATAAAAATCATGTCCTATGATTCTGATTTCTAAGTGATCATAAATCAATGTTGTTGTTGTTGTTGGGGGGGGGGGGGGTTTCTTTGAGGCCTAGAGCTACACACCAATGTTATGATACTACAATGACAGTAAAACCAATGATTCAAAACTTAAAAAGTATTTCTCAGTTTTGAGTATTGTGAACTTCCTTATGCTTCACTTGTAAGTTTGAAAAATTTTAGCATAAAACTGAAATAATTTGTATAAACATTTTTTTTGTGTGTGGGGGGGTGGGGGGGGGGCGTGGGACGCGCTGTCACTCAGGCAGCGGTCCTACTTGCGTCAGCCGACCTCACCTCTCAGTGGTGGCTCCTGGGTAGCCGCTTCGGCGGTGAGCTAACGAGGCAACGCACAGTGGATCGAAGTATAGGCAGAGGCGAACATAGGAACGTTATGGTATTATTATTATCTAAGTATGATTTTTTTTTTGTCACATTTCGATTTAAATATGTATATATGTATGATAGTTAAAGCGATTCCATGCTTTTTTTTAACCCTTTATAAGGCCGAGGGAATATTTTCCTCACCAAATTCGTTATCGTTTCATTCACCTGGCACCAATTTTTTTAAATAATGATTCCTGTGTATCATTTTTCTGGAAAAACATCACTATGAAAATTATTTTGATAATTCTAGTGGGAAAAAAAATTAAAAAGTAGTTGTTTGTGAGAATCCTGCTTATGCTAACACGATGGGTTGTGAGAAGTATGCGATTGACTAAGAGAATAAGATGCCAAAAGTAAAATTAATTATTTCTAATAGGCTAAATGAATTTTTTACTTTACATCAAATTTTATTCGTGAAAATAGTGTAATGTGCCATTTGAGGAAAAAATGATTTAATAAAGGGGTTAAGCGGTATCATATTTTTCTGCTGCAAATAGGTATTTAGAAACATACCTGGTAAAGAAACAAATGTTGTATAAAAGAAGAGAATAAAAGAAAATAAATAAAAATTTTGGGAAGAAAATCTATATTTGTAACACAATTAATTTAGCACACAATGATAAATATATCATTAGATTACTGCTTCTTTTTTCTTTTCTTTTTTTTTATGTAGTTTTTAAATAAAAAACTCATGCAGGCATTTACTGACAAACTCTATTAAAAAAATTACTTTTGTCTTTATTTTACTAAAGATTTATGGAAGGCAGGCGATCAATAATTAATGAATTTTTTTGATTGAACTGGATTTTTTATTTGTTTTATTTTGCTATCAGAAATAATTTTTAAACAAATAAGCAAATAAAGTGAATTCTTATCAAAGAAATTTTAAAAAACGTTGTTTCTAGGTTCTGTTATTTTTAGAAGGACAATTTTGGAAGGCAAATTTAGGAGACAAATTTGGAAAATTTGCACTGGAAACAGCGAAACAATGTGTCTCAAAATATGTGTGGTACTATATACCAGCTTCAGTTCACAAACTATTGATTCATGGAAAAGACATAATAGAAAATTTTTCTATTCCAATTGGACAATTGTCAGAAGAAGCTAGCGAAGCCCGAAATAAAGAGTTTCGTAAATACAGAGAATACCACACGAGAAAAATAAATCGAAGAGCTTGTAACGAAGATTTGCTACATCACTTGTTATTAACATCTGACCCCCTGATTTCAAGCATGATAACGAATAAAAGAAATGTGCAAAGGAAGGAACTTTTTCCTGAAACACAGGAACTTTTACTTTAAATCGTAATATGTTATTACATTATTTAGTTTTAACATTTGATTATTTAACGTTAAACATTTACTTAATTTTAACATTTTATGACAAATCACGGCAACTATTTACATTTCCCTCCTTTTTTGGGTCCAACGGTACTTTTCAGTACCATTAAAGTAAAATTAATTATTTTATTAAATATTTAAAAAAAAAATAAAATTAATTTCTGATTTATTAAATTTATTTTAATCATCTAAATTCTATAATATTTTCACGATAAAAATTTTAATATATTTTCTGTCATTAATGAATACAGTTATTCAGATAAATTTCTCGATTGATAATTTGAGGGTAAACAGAATAAAAATTCATTTTACTCTAAAAGTGGCGATTTATGGCGCAAATTCTTTTCACGGATTAAAATGCATACTTTTGGGAGTAGTAAAATGTGTTTGAAATTTTGGACAAAAAAAGTTACGCAACTTATAAATTTAATCTTGTTGTTAATTTTATATTCACATTTCATGCGTGAATCACAACATAAAAAAACCAACAAAATGTTGGCAGAAGTACCTTAAACTTTTATTAGGACATTATTAAAAGTATTTTTATTTCGTATTTTTTCATAGTTATTGTAAGTGCCACTTGATGGCTATTCAAATAAAGTCACTGAAATTCATCGAAAAATCTTATTTCTGAAAGTTTTCGTTTTGAACTTATTTATATACAACAAAACTTCGTGTAATTGAAGAAATAACCATATATTTGTATTTTTTAGACATTCTTTTAAATTATTTCACTGCAAAAATATCAGTTATTTAGAGGTTGATTTTTGAGCCTATGTTCTTATTTTAACATTGTTCGATCCACTGTGCGACGTGGGCGTGAAGCTTGGCGTGTGGACTGATAGTTCTCCACGTCGATTGTGCTTATGCCTCTCTGGCAAGGAGGCTGTAACCACTCGTTGCTCGTAAGTAATAGGTGATGTGTTATGTTGCGGACTGTTCCGGCGGTTTTGTATAAACAATTTTTTTTTTAATATAGTGGGAATTGCCCCCCCCCCTTTTAACACTTTCCTACAAGGTTGGAAAGTGTTTATGCAACTACGGTCTGTCTGCCTGTCTGCCCTATCACTCAAGTATATAATTATGGAATTCCTTGAAATTAATATATGTTATTCAAGTTCATTATCGGATTTTACCTACTGAAAATAAAGTTAATACCACCACTGGTTTGTGTACAGTACAGGGACACCCAGAAGTATTCGAAAGCGTTACGTACTATGAGAGGTATTTTTACAAACCATATTTTAATAGGGTAAATTCTCCAGTGATTGGCATTTTCCAATAATTGACATCTATCCCGAGATAATTAATAAATAAGAAAAATAATAAAATCATATATTTTACATATAAGAATTTTAACTTTTTATGCCAAACACTGGAGCATAGGGCGCTAATAACTGGTAAAATGAATAACTAGTAGTGTCAAACACTGGAACATAGGGGGCCAATTACTGATAAATGAAAAACTGGCAGTGTCAATTACTGGAACATTCAGTGGGTGTCAAATAAAAATTCATAAAAAAAAATACTTGTTATCAAATGTACATATTTTAACATAAATGTGGTTCTGAATGTCTTTCATACCATATGTACTAACTTAAGATTTCTAAAAATATTTTCTGATGACTAGAACATTAAAAACATCAGAGACTGCACTAAAAGTGTCAACCACTGGTGCACTTACCTTAACTTTATTTTGCACAAATCTTAATGAAATTGAAATTTACTATTCATACGCACAATAATAATGATAATAATAATAATAATAGAATATATAGTATAATTAGCATTAAGATTTAGAGACTACAGAAAATCGGCCAGATACATTATAAGGACTATAACTGGAAATTTCACTTTCATTTTTATTAAGCGTTTATGACACTTTCTAATTATGTTTAAAAATGATTGCTATTTGAATTAGTCTATCTGTCCGTCTGTTCTCTTCTTACGTCCATAGTATTTCAGAATTTCTTCAAAATAAGACACGTAATTCAATTTCACTATGGGATGTTCCCTATTTAAAATGGTATTAATAGCACAACAGGTTTGTGTACAGGGACATCACAAGAATGGTAATGCATTGCGTTTTATGAGAGGCGTTTTATAAAGCAAACTTAAATAATTTTGTACTGCATAAATCATAATGAAATTGACATTTATTGTTAATATGCTAAAAAAGGATTTGTAAAGACATGATATGTTTAGCATTCAGATTTACAGGGCTACACTAAAATATTCAGGTACATTAAAGGCTAAAACTGAAAATTGCTGGAATTTCTGTTTAAGTTAAGAGTTTCTAACACCTTCCAACAATGTTTAAAAGTAATAATAAATTCAGTTTATCTATCTGTATGTACTTCTGTCCGTCTGTTGTGTGAGAACATAAGTGGAGAACGCTGAAGATTAAATGATTATTTGAGTATGTAGACTTCGAAAGCATTAATAATCAATGCAAACTGCATAATGTTTCGTTTTTTTAAACTTCTGTTAAAAAAAAATGTATTTTTTGGTTTCAAGAACTAAAATAAATTTTATATAGTGTTATGTATATATATACATACAAAGATATATAACAAAAAATGTGTATATATATGTATGAAAAACCTTTTCAAACATTTTATAGGAAGAAAAATGAAATGATGGAATGAAGAAAAGGAAGATTTTATTCAAAAAGTTTAACAAAATCCAATAATATGTATAGAGAGAATAAAATAAAGAGAATAACAAACATATAACAAAAAGAATATTCAAATATTGATTATTACAGTTATTATTATTATTATTATTATTATTTTAATTTCACAATGCTTGGTTAAAAATAATCACCATTGAGTACATTTATACTGCATTTCATCCTATGCTGCTATCTTTAAAATTTTGAAAAAAAAAAAAAAAATCTGGAGTGACTCCACTTGACTTTCCGAATATTGAGTAATTAACAGTTTTGTAGATAAAGTAAAGAGAGAGGAGTTGTTAAACAAACAAAAAAGAGAAAACCATAATAGAGTGGTTGAGTATTTTTTCTCCATATATTACACGATGTTTTATTTAACGCTACTGAACTTCAAGCCCATAGATCATAATGAAAAAGAAATTTTCGTTGTGTCCCTGTGAAATCCTATAACTGCTAGATTCACCAAAATGCTTACAGTTAGTGCAACAGTGATTTACAATATTCATATAAATTTTCAGCTCAATTGAATAAGGCGTTTAGATGCTATCGCACTTTTAAAAATTTGGTCCCATAGGCCATAATGATAAAGAATTTTTCTTTGTGTATCTGTAAAAACACTGTAAGTACTAAATTCACCAAAATCTATACAGTTGGTGCAACTGTGACCTATAACATGTGTACAAATTTTTTGCTCAATTGAATAAGGCGTTTAGACGCTATAACAATTTTAAGAATTTGGCCCTATAGGCCATAATGATAAAGAATTTTTCTTTGTGTCCCTGTAAAAAATCTATAAGTGCTAGATTCTCCAAAATCTATACAGATTAAGTATTTGTGACCTATAATATGAGTATAAATTTTTTGCTGAATTAAATGAGGCATTTAAATGTTATCGCACTTTTAATATTTTGGTCCTATAGGCCATAATGGTAAAGAATTTTTCTTTGCGTCCCTGTAAAAAAAACTATAAGTGCTAGATTCATCAAAATCAATAGGCTTCGTGCTACGGTGACTTGCAACATGAGTACCAACTTATAGCTCATTCGAGCAAAGCGTTTAGATGCTAGCGTGTTCACACACACACACACACACACACACATACGTCATCGTAAAAATTGTGAAAACGGACTCAGGGAACCTTGAAACGTATAGAAACATCAAAATCTCAAATTCGGATTTTTGACATGATTACAATACTTTCCTCACTATAGTGTTCGGAAAGTAAAAATGATGATAACGCCACGGTCAAGGTCCAATCAAATAATTTATTTTGAATTCTGTCCATTAAATCGTGAGGAAAGATTCAAGGAAATTATTAAGATACATAACGTCTGTTATACCTTAATGACATCTTTTAAATGAAAATCACGTTTCATGATTATGATTGCTGAGCAATCACGAATTATTCGTGTGAAGCTAGAAAATGACAGTGAATGCTTTTTGCATAAATTTGAAATATGTTTTTCAATTTTGAATTTTTCAGAATTTATTTGTGAATGTATCACAAAATTGATAAAATTTGTGTAAGTACTCTAATTATTTTCAATATGTGGGATTTTTTAGTTCCCCATCATACTATAGGTATAGGGAACTTAGGTAATTGTGAAAAATTTCGACCTAGGATTTTTGACTTTTTTATACGTTTTCAGGTGTGAGGAATCCGAAAATGACAAAATTTGTATGGTGTCTGTCTGTAGGGTGTCTGTTAGTGTGTTAGTCCGCTAGTGTGTTAGTCCTTTAGTGTGTCAGTCCGTTAGTGTGTTAGTCCGTTGGTTTGTTAGTCTGTTAACACGATATCTCACGAACAAATGATCGCAGAGAGGTCAGGTCAGTTTTAAAATATTACTTTCGATACTGGCAAGAACAATATTCATTTGCAACATTCGAAATAAAAATCTTCATAAGTTATGAGAAATTTACGATTTTCTTAACATGGGAGAATAGGACAAAAATTCACTTAAACGTGCATTAAATGGAAACTTTTTTCTGTGAAAATATCAGACCAGTTTTAAAATATCAGTTTTGATGCCGGAATGAACACCAGTAACTATAAATATGCTACTTTGAAAATTTCGCAAGTTATTGGAAATTTACGAATTTCTTAACATGGCAGTATAGGGCAAAATTTCACATAAACGTCAATTTTGAGAGATATTTTCATCGTAAAGATGTCAGACTACTTTTGAAATATTATTTAGAACACTGGCATGAATATTAATGACTATGAATTTTCCAATATAAAAATTTCATAAGTTATTGGAAAATTACGAATTTCTCAACATGGCAAAATAGAGCAAAATTCCACATAAACGACAATCCTGAGGGATATTTTCACCGTAAAGATGTCAAACCACTTTTTAAATATTATTTTGGATACTGGCATGAATATCATAGACTATGATTTTTCCAATTTAAAAATTCGTAAGTTATTTGGAATTTACGATTTAATTAACATGTCGAAATAAGGCAAAATTGAGCATAAACTTCCATTTGGAGGATCATAAATACATTAGACAACTTCAAAATTACATTTATGATATTTGTTTGAACATGATTGCATACAAATATTCTAATAATAGGAAAATTTCGTAAATTATTCGTAATTTGCGATTTAATCAACATAGCGAAATTGTAAATTTTTTATATAAATATGAATTTTGAGGATTATTGCATTGGAAATAGTAGCATGAAAACTAAGCAACGGAATTGACCTTGATAAAATAAATTAATAGATTAGAATAAGATAAATATATCGAAGTGAACGGTGAATAACCTATTAGGCGGGGATTTCATTTTGTCACTGTATCAAGCTTTGGTCAAATTCATTTCTTTTAACATGATTATAATATGTCTCGCACTAGAAATTTATGAGAACATAAATATGATGGGGAACTGAGCAGAGTCCACCTATGCCAACTAGTTTTCTTCTTATTATTACTATTTTTTTTAACTTTCTCCTACCTGTATGCAGTAAAAAAAAAATATTTTTGAATCAAATTTTCGAAATTTAGTTTATGCTATATTCGTATTTTGAGGCCCCCGTGCCCTACATACGAAAATCAGGTTTTTAGGTGTTGGCCTATGATTATGCGCGTGCGTATCTGCAAATGTGCGTATGAGAGTCTGAGTCTGTTAATAGATAACTCAAGAAAACTTAACCCTTCCCCCTCCCATAAATTAGAAGGCTCTAACTACACTTTTACTTCCCGAACACTATATTGAGGCAAGTATTATATTCATGCCAAAAATTCAAGTTTGAGATTTTAGAGTTTTTATACGTTTTGATGTCCCCTGAATTCATATTTACTATTTTTACGATGAAGAATGTGTGGGTGTGTATGTATATGGGTATGTATGCGAGTGAACACAATTGCATTCAAATGAGCTTAAATTTGGTGCGTATGTTATAGGTCTCCATAGCACGAACCCTATTGATTTTGGTGAATTTAGCACTCATAGTTTTTTACAGGGACAAAAAGAAAAAAGTTTTATCATTACGGTCTATGGGTCCAAATTTTGAAAAATACATTAGTGTTTAAAAGCCTTATTCGTTTGAGATGAAAATTAATGGAGATATTATGTGTCACCATTACACGAACTGCATAAATTTTAGTGAATTTAGAATTTATTGTTTTTTTACAGGGACACAAAAAATAATTCTTTATGATTTTGGTCTATATGGGCCAAAACTTTTTAAACTGCGATAGCGTCTAAACGCTTTTTCAATTGAGTTCAAAATTTACACACATGCTATAGGTCATTATTACACGAAGTGAGTGCATAAATTTTGGTGAATCGACACGTATAGCTTTACAGGGACACAATAAAAAATTCTTTATCATTATGGTCTACGGGCTGAAAATATTCGAAGTGCGATAGCGTCTAAATGCCTTATTAAAATGAGCTGAAAATTTATATACGCACTGAGAAAAAAATATACCTCCTTTCTCTAGAATGAATAAGTGGCCATTTTCTAAATCCTTAAACTAGAAATATAGATTTCCGAGCTATGCGCATAAGGCACGCCAATAAACTAAATAGACGAAATTATCGAGAATTTCTAGTGCACACATTTCTAGATGGTGAAACAATATTCTGAATACTCTAAATATTCTGAATCATTTATATTGGGAGAAATTCTCGCTTGATTTTCTAGAATTTGGTAATAAACCAAGATTATAGTTGCAGAAACCCGCCTCTTGTAGTCTCATTTATTTGCGGAGATTTTTAAATAACTTCGCCCTCGAGAATATAGGCAAACGCTCTAGAATTCTAATAGGGGCTTCTAGAACTCGCTTTCCAAGGGAACTAGAATTTGAAAGGATGACATAGAACTATTTTTTCTAGAGCCACAATTTAGATTCTAGATGCCAGTTACAGAATTTTTTCTCAGTGCGGGTTAAAGGTTACCGTTGCTCGAACTGTATAGCTCTTGATGAATCTAGTACTTATGATTTTTTTTACAGGGTCACACACCACAGTGTTCGGAATTTCAAAAAAGCTGGCCAAAAGTCGAAATTAAAGAAAACAAGTGAAATTGTGATGTATATATATGTTTTCGAGGTCGCTGAATCCGAATCTGACATTGGTTTTTTGAAAACTTCAAAGGCAAACTCAAAAACAAGATGGCGAATCCAATATGGCGGGCCAGCTTTTTTGAAATTCCGACCACTGTGTGGCGGATCAAAAATCAAAAAATTGATAGATGAAGGATAATTTTCACATTTAAGGGTTTTTGAGGGCGCTAAATTCAAATTTGATATCAGTTTTTATAAAAAAAGTGATCTTGCACTCAAAAACAAGATGGCGGATCCAATATGGCAGACCAAAGTCCAAAAAATTAAAAAATTAAATTAAAAAGTAAAAATTAAATTAAAAAGTTAAAACGCTTTTACACATACAGGGGCAGGCGGGGGCACCCAATTCTTTAACGGCTGAATAAAATGGACATCCCTTAACACTCTCCACTTTGATTCAATGCGGGATCTTGCGAGATAAAAAAGTTTCCATACTTTGAAACTTTTGGTTATGTTATAATTGAGGTTAACTTCAAAAAGCCGCTCTGGAGATCACTATCTACTAACCTCCACAATTGTCGGCCATATTTTGTTGAATGTTGTTGTTGCGAAATTTTCCGAGAAACACTATTTGTTTAACTGTTAAAATGCATTAACAATTAAAAAGAAAAAATTGTCACGTTTTCCGCCAGCCTACACTTAGAAATATGTAGATAGAATAAATTTTCCACCTCACAGTTTCATTCAGTGGCTCCCTCTGAAGGTATTTCCGCGGTACTTACGTCTAAAAACGCGCCTAAATTTTTCGACTTTTGGCCAGCTTTTTTGAAATTCCGAACACTGTGCACACGCAGAAAAAGTAAATAAATAGAATAACACTTTATCATTAGGGTTTATGGGATGAAATCATTAGCATCTGAATGCCTTATCCGATTGAGTTGAAAATTTACATACGTACTGTATGTCACCGTAGCATGAAGTATAAAGATTCTGATAAATCTAGCAATTATGGGTTTTTACAGGCACACAAAGAAAAATTCTTTATCATTATTTCCTATGGTCTCAAATTATTTAACCCTTTGCGGCGCAAGACAGTTCGGACCATTTAAATTATACTGCCACTGGAATTCATGAACTAAATTAAACTAAAAGAAATTTTGAATTTTAAGGTTAAAAAAACCGGCCTTTTCTGATATGTTATAAACGTAAATTCTTGCTAAAAAATTTCCGGGATAAATTTTTGCAGGTGGATCTTAAATTTTGCGTCCTCGCAGCGAGGACAGCGCGCGTTAAGGGGTTAAAGTACGATTGCGTCTAAACTCCTTATTTGAATGAACTGAAAAGGCATACACATGTTACAGATCCCAGTCGCAGACACTATACAGATTTTGGTGAATTTAATTCCTATGGTTTTTTTTACAGGGACACAGAGGAAAACTCTTTATAATTGTGGCTTATGGGCTCAAATTATTTAACATGCAATAGTGTCTAAATGCCTTATCTGATTGATTTGAAAATTTATATGAATGTTATAGGTAACCATCGTAGGAACTTTGTAGATTTTGGTGTGTCTAGCACTTATAAATTTTTACAGGGACACAACGAAAATTTATCATTATGATCTATGGGCTCAAATTATTTTAAGCGCATTAGCGTTAAACTAAACAATATACTATATGAAGAAAAGTTTTCATACACCCTATTATAATTTTCCCTTTTGCGTGTTTAACCTTTTCTTTTACTTTAATTCATTCATACAACCGTCAATTACATAATGTTTCGAAAGTCGTGTGGAGTCACTCCAGATTTTTATTTCCCTTAATGTTTCTTCGTAAATTTTCCGAATTGATCTAAAACAATTACAGCTTTTTTGTGACATTATCTAAATTCAATACAGGGATAAGTTATATTGAAATTCATAGTGGCTGTAATTCGAAAACTTTTTCAAAAACACTATAATATATCATTAAGGAGTAAAAAATCGAGCTAGGATATTATCATCAAATTTTCTAAAAAAAAAAAAAAAAAAAAAAAAAAAAAGAAAAAAGTGGGGATAAATTAACGCGATGTCTCCAATTTCAAAATAAGAAATTGTGTCAAAAGAAATACTTTAAAAAAAAAAAAAAAAAAAAAAAAAGTTCAGTCATTACTTTTAAATTACAAATTGCGACAAAAGCTTTACTTAATAAACTAGTTCATGTGGAGAGAAAAACTGCCGAAATTTTGGAGATTTTCTTCACAAAATGGGGACGTTTGGTCGCCTTAAGTGAAGGCCTTTTAATTTATGGAGGTAGACTTATGAGCAAGAAGTCCTAATTCGGTATTCTAAAGCAGTATTATACAGGAATGCTACAATCGGTAATAAAAGCCTCCGAACACTAGCAGAAATTCCTATATAAAAAAAGTACACTTAATACAGTTTTGTTAAACAAATAACTGTCGAATCCTGTTTTTAGACTGACTAAAAACAGGATTCGACAAGGATTTATTTAACAAAACTGTATTAAGTGTACTTTTTCTATCATAGCCTCCTTAACTAGATGCCTGTCGCGTAGCTCGAAAACTAGGCAACAGTTGAAGCGGTAGACAGCACCACCTGGTACAGATAGCGCGACTCTTTTATTCAACAGCCACCAAAAAATTTTAAAAGTGGGTTATTATATACATAAAAGGCGAATAGAATAGAAGAAACGTCGATTTTATATATCATGTATCACTTCTTTAAATTATTGGTGACAATTGAATAAAAAAGTCCCATAATCTGTACTAGGTGGCGCTGTCTACCGCTTCAACTGTTGCCTAGTTTCCGAGCTACGCGACAGGCATCTAGTTAAGGAGGCTATGTTTTTTATATAGGAATTTTTGCTAGTGTTCAGAGACTTTTGTTACCGACTGTACTTGAGATTTTTCCTTGAGATCACCCTAATGATTCGTGTAAACACTGGGATTATCATTTTCCGAATATGCATATGTAAGGAAAGTATTATAACCATGACAAAAATCCGATTTTGAGATTTTGGTATTTCTACACGTTTTGATGTCCCCTGAATTCTTTTTTTGCTATTTTTATGATTATGTATGTATGTGTGTTTGTGTATGTGTGTGAGGGGACACGATAGCGCCTAAACGCTTTCTTTAAATGAGCTGAAAGTTCGTACATATGTTTTAAGTCACCGTAGCATGATTTCTATTATTTTGGGGGATCTAGCCCTTATAGTTTTTTTACAGGTTTTCTATCATTATGACCTATGGACTCAAATTATTTAACATGTGATAGCGTCTAAGTCTCTGATTCAATAAAGATAAAATCTGTATGTCAAATTCTATAAGACAGAAGGAGGCTCATGAATAATATCTACATTATTGAGAAGATCAAAATTATTCTACTGAAATACCTTAGTGTCTGCAAAAGAAAGTTTCCTCATAGCCACACATGCTATTCATTTTACTCATAAGCTTTAGGAAAATTGGCTAATGGACAATCATCAGTAATGCTGACTCACGAGAAATCGCTATAACAATAGCTTTTCTCTAAATTTTTATAAAATATGGACCATTTTTATGATTTTATTATAAATTACGCACTATTTTTCCGGCGATGTTTAAATTGTAAGAGGAAGAAATTGTAAAAATAGATAAAGTTAAAGTAATTTGGTTAAAAAATTTTTTAAAGAAGAAAATGCTACCGAAAAGGAAATTTAGGTGGTAGAATTAAGAAATTTACAGATATTAAGGAAGTTAAAAATAAATAGAAACTAATATGTTATGGCCACCACATGACTTTCTTCTATATTTTCCTATACAAATTCACTCAGTAAAAATAATTTATTAAAATTATTATTTAAAAAAATTATCTTACATGATAATGCAGACGATTTCCATATTAGAGAAGTAGTATAACACTAAATAAATTTATAAAAAAGTCAGTTTTATTGTCAATATTACATTAAAAAAAAAAAGTCTATAACCTTATTTTAAATTATCGCAGATCGATGGTTCAACCACTCGTTTTAAAGGTATTGGCAAGCTCTTTTGAAAGATACCCATCATGAAAATTTACTCCCCTCGAGCGGGACTTCCTCCCCAGGGGGGGGGGGGGGGGGCGAGGCTCTTACACATACAAAATTTTTTCCCAGTTGACTATTTCTATTATAAATGATTCTTGTAAATTCCATGATGATTACTAAAAAATAATTCTCTTTATGCACATTTGTACAAAATTTTGTCCTATATCACCATGTTAAAAATTTAGAAAAAGCGGGATGGCAACACAACCTTTAAGACAATTTTTACCAAAAGTTGATAGGCACTAATTTATGTCAAGGTGCAACTACATACCAATTTGTATGAAATTCTGTGCAGTAGTTCCTGAGATACTTGTAAATTTCATAATGATTATTAAAAAGTAATTCTCTTTATGCACAACTTCTGCACAATTTTGTCCTGTACCACCATGTTAAAAATTTAGAAAAAGTGGGATGGCAACGCAACCTGTTAGACAATTTTTATCAAAAGTTGGTAGGCACTAATTTATGGTATAACTACATACCAATTTGTATGAAATTCTGTGCAGTAGTTCCTGAGATACAGTTGCCACAAAATTTTGTTACACACACACACAGACACACGTTTTCTAAAAATGGTCAAATCGTGTATCAAACCGTTTCGAAACCGGTTTCGACAGACGCAGAATTTCTTCATCTCGACATAGCGATAATTCGCTAAGCGATGCAACCCTAATTAGCGGAGATATGAATTAAAACGTTGAGCTATGTCGATCGAAAAATGACTGAGAATTCACAGCTAATTGTTCAAAAAGAGACATTCTTACAGAAAAAGTGGAAAATAAATTAGAAATATCAGTCGTATCGTTACAAATAAGGTACCAAATAAAAGGGCCGATTTTTCTGAATCCGACGGTTTAAATAGCTTATCGATCGAACAATTAGATTTTTTAAAATTAAGTAAAATATTAAAAAAAGGTGTCAACAAATCACAAGAGTTTTAATTTCGCAGACGACTGTCTCGACGTATTTGAGTTACCATGGCGCGGGCCCAAATAATAAATAGATTTTACTTCCTGCTTTACTGATTTTGTACTGGGAATAAAAATTGCAAATTTCAAAATTCTTCGATTTTCTTCAAAATTCTTTCAAACTTACTACACACCGTTAACATCACAAGACGAAGTTGCAGTTCAAATTTCACCGGGTTTGGAGAATAAACAAAAAATTTACATTTTAATTGCAAATTAAATTTTATTCTAATACGCGTATTTCAAATTCTAACTATGATTAAATTATTTTTAATACATCATTCGGAAGATATTTTAAAGTACTTTTATATTATCGAAAGTGGGATTCGAGATTTCACCTGATTTACACGCTTTGAGGTGTCTTGAATCGGTTTTCTTTTGTATCTCAGCTACTAATTAAAATTAGTTGGCATAGGTGGACTCTGCTCAGTTCCCCATCATATTTATCTTCTCATAAATTTCTAGTGCGAGACGCATTATAATCATCTTAAAAGAAATGAATTTGACCAAAGCTTGATACAGTGACAGAATGAAACCCCGCCTAATAGGCTATCCACCGTTCACTTCGATAAATTTATCTTATTCTAATCTATTAATTTATTTTATCAGGGTCAATTCCGTTGTTTAGTTTTCATGCTACTATTTCCAATGCAATAATCCTCAAAATTCATATTTATATGAAAAATTTACAAATTCGCTATGTTGATAAAATCGTAAATTACGAATCATTTACGAAATTTTTCTATTAGAATATTTGTATTCAATCATGTTCAAACAAATATCCTAAATGTAATTTTGAAGTTGTCTAATGTATTTATGATCCTCCAAATGGAAGTTTATGCTCAATTTTGCCTTATTCTGACATGTTAAGTAAATCGTAAATTCCAAATAACTTACGAATTTTTTAAATTGGAAAAATCATAGTCTATGATATTCATGCCAGTAACCTAAACAATATTTCGAAAGTGGTTTGACATCTTTACGATGAAAATATCCCTCAAAATTGACGTTTATGTGAAATGTTGCTCTATTCTGCCATGTTAAGAAATTCGTAAATTTCCAATAACTTACGAAATTTTTATATTGGAAAATTCATAGTCATTAATATTCATGCCAGTGTCCTAAATAATATTTCAAAAGTAGATTGACATCTTTACGATGAAAATATCGCTCAAAATTGAGGTTTATGTGAAATTTTGCCCTATACTGCCATGTTAAGAAATTCGTAAATTTCCAATAACTTGCGAAATTTTCAAAGTAGGATATTTATAGTTACTGATGTTCATTCCGGCATCAAAACGGATATTTTAAAACTGGTCTGACATTTTTACAGTAAAAAGTTTCCATTTAATGCACGTTTAAGTGAATTTTTGTCCTATTCTCCCATGTTAAGAAAATCGTAAATTTCTAATAACTTACGAAGTTTTAAAAATCGAATGTTGCAAATGAATAGGGTTCTTGCCAGTGTCGAAAGTAATATTTTAAAACTGATCTGACACACTAACGGACTGACACACTAACGGACTAACAAACTAACAGACTTACAGACACCCTACAGACAGACACCATACACATTTTGTCATATTCGGATTCCTCACACCTGAAAACGTGGAAAAAAGTCAAAAAACCGAGGTCGAAAATTTTCACGATTACCTAAGTTCCCCATACCTATAGTATGATGGGGAACTAATAATTTCATAAGTAATACATCATTTGAAAGTTTTGTTGATTGGGAATCGAACAGTAGATTACAGAAATTGCGACCGCCAGATGGCGCTGCAATATTTAAAAATTTCAATATTTCATATTCTAATTATGATTAAATTATTTTTAATACATCATTCGAACGATATTTTAAAGTTCTTTTATGTTATCGAAAGCGGAATTCGAGATTTCACCTGATTTACACGTTTTAAGGTGTCCTGATTAGGCTTTCTTTTGCATCTCGTTAGACTGTTTAAAATTGGTGTATGTAGGTTAATTAGGAGGGGCTGTAAGGGTGGGGAAGGAATAGGCGAGCGCAGCACGCGTATCCCCTAACCTGAGCACGCGCAGCGGGCACGAGATTGCGCTGCCGAAGGCAGTGGGGACCCGGTCCGAATTTTTACACGATGAGAAATAATTGTTTTATTTTTATTTTCTTAAGAATAAAAGTTTGATTTCAGAAAGAATATGTGCGCGCAGCTCACGTATAGCTTCACACGTGCGCGCGCATGGGTCTGCGCTGCCGAAGGCAGTGGGGACACGGTGCGAGTTTTTACCCAATGATAAATGATTATTTTTTATTTTATTTTCTTAATAATAAAAGTTTACGTTGAGAAGGAATATGTGCGCACAGCGCATGGGTCTGTACTGCCGAAGGCAGTGGGGACCTTGTGTGAATTTTTCCCGATGTTTAATGATTTTTTTTTTTTTAATTCCGTTTCTTAAGAATGAAATTTTATGAGTAATAACATGGCATTTTGAGAAATCGTAAGGATAGTGAAGGAATACGCGCGCGCAGCGCACGGGTCTACGCTGCCGAAGGCAGTGGGGACCCGGTGTGAGTTTTTACCCGATCACAAATGCTTTTTTTTTTTTTTTTTTTTTTTTTTCCAAGAGTAATTTTCAAGTTTTTTTCTTTCCTCGAGAGTAATGTTAATGAGTGATAATATGCAATTTTGATAATTCATTCATTATAGTGATTCATTTAATAATATTGACCCGCTAGTTCAAATTATTATTTACAGAATCGTTGCTAGTAGAAGTAGAAGTAGAAGTAGAATCAGTCATTTCAAAATCCTGTTAAAAAATTATCTCATTATAAGAAGGTTTTAAATCAATTCTATTTCTTCTTAAAATGTTATTTTTGTTATTCCTTACCCAATGGACTTTATCGGCGTTACGTAATAAACCTTGACATGTGACTACTACAGGGAAAAATGCAGAATTATAACGTTCACATTTGTATTACATGGGGAAATGTTTACATTCTATAGGGATATATTTGCACCCTAGAGGGAAATTCATAGGGAAATGGAGAATCAGAAGTCACATGTTGGGTATGATTTAGCCTCGAACCCAAAAACCCGATACAGTCCATAGCTTCTAGGTTTTTTATCTCTTTTAATAACTATTTCTCTATCCCACTGATTTCCGGAACGAATCAAAACATTTAGATATTTTGGAATTTCCGATAAGGTCTAGACATTCTATCATAATAGAATTTACTTAAGTTTTGTTTATTTACAATTATTTCTTACGTTCGTTTGGGGTTCTGGCTTTAATAATTCGCTTTTTATTGGTAATTTAGTTCGTGTTCGTCTACTCACTAAGGCTTGAGCGGGATAAAAAATTTTCCCTTTTTATGGGCGTGTTTCTATATTCCAGGACCGCACTGTTAATACCCTAATTAGACTCATAACATTTTTTTAGCATATTTTTGGCAATTTTTACACCGCTTTCCGCTTGACCGTTTGATTTCGCGTATTTCGGACTACTATTTACGATTTCAAAATCCCATTCTGATGAAAATTTTCTAAATTGATACGAATTAAAGGGCGTGTTATCTGCGTCTAGAATTTTGGGAATTCCATGCGAACTAAATTACTTTTAATTTCCTAATTATTTCATGTGATTGTTTATTATGTAAGGGAACAACTTTTAGCCATTTAGTTAAATAATCTATTAAGACTAAGTAATTATTTTTTCTAAATTCACAAATGTCACACCTTTTTTTTTTTTTTTTTTTCAAACAGCAATGACAAAATGTCATGTAAAAGGAGTGGTTCTTTACAATTTTTTGGTCTGTACTTATCACAAACAGAGCATTTAGAAATTAAATTTTCAATATCATTTCTCATATTAGGCCAGTAAATAATTACTCTAGCTCTAGATTTACTTTTTTTCTATTCCGAAATGTCCATCATGAATTTTATTGAGCAATTCTTTTCTAAGATCAACAGGATCAACTATTGTACCATTATAAAAGACTATTCCATCTTCCTCAAAAAGATCTTGTCTTAATTTATAATAAAATCTTATATTGTCTGGAACATCTTTTTTACTGTTAGGCCAACCATTTTTACAAAAAGTCACTCGTTTATTTAATACTGGATCTTTTAAGGTACATTCCTTAAATTCATTTAATTTTTTATCAATTACATGCATATGCCTTGTAGCTTTTACACAATGAACGATTTCTTTTAGAAACTCATCAAAATTTTCGAACTGTTCTTGTATTCGGCTATTAAATGCACAGCGTTCGATCACGACATTTCTGCGTGGATTTGCATAGTTCTCAAATGCATTCAGGACATTCGCTAAGGTATTTCTCTACTCATCAGTTGGCTCAAATGTATTATAGAGTTCGACAGCATCTTCGCCAATGCAGTTTAATAATATTGCTACTTTGACGTCATCATCTTTCTCCGTATGGACTATTGACTTTTAAATAAATTTCAAAGTTCTGTCGAAACTTTCGCCATGCTTCGGCGATATTACCGGAGAGGTCCAAACCTCTTGGAACTTTTAAAGAATTCATTCAGGATTTATTCGAAAATTAATTTCGGAACAGTTCTGGTTCGACGCTCGGCTGCGCCATGTTATATATTACTTCTTTATTGAAGAGCAGCTGCAGTCTGACTGTTGCCGTGGGCGTTGCCACACAGTGGCGGTTACGTCTTATTATCTTAAAGTTATGTTACAGTTAAGCATACTTGACACAGCTATAATTACAGTTACATATAGATATACAGTTATGGTTACATATCTAACAGTCTGATGAGATTATTTTACGGGAAAATATATTTTTAACAGTTGCTGCTTCAGAATCTTTGGAAACGTAATTTTAAACCTAGCACCTAGCAATACTTTAAAGACATATACAGAATATGAACTTTTGTGTCATACATTGACTAAAAAATACAATCACAAAAAATAAAATCAAAATAGGAATTATTTTATTTTCTTAAACAAAAAAATACACCAAAATTAATAAAAAGTCATCGCCAACATGACGACAAAAATTTAAAAGGCGTCGTGGGAGTCCTATATTAAAACTGTACTGCCGACGGAAGTATGAAAATTGGGTCGTGAACCATGAATTTTATTTGGAAACCTTTCTTTGAATGATTTTGGTTTCACTATTGTACAATATTAATTTGGTTTTAATAATAATTTGGCTTCTGGTAAATAAAAATTTTAATTAGGTGGTGAAATTGGTATAACATTTATGAGTTTCAAATGTTAAAGGTAAATAAGAAAAGAAATAAAGTGCAAAATTTTCGCAAGGGTTTGCTAGTATTTAATAAAATCGAAAATGCAATTTCAGAAATTTCTGGTTATAGCCCTTAATATAGCTGAATATTTTTGTGTGGCGCTGTAAACCTTATTGGTAATCATATTGTATTTCATATGAAACTTTTTTTTGTGTGTGTGAATAGGATTTTAAATTTCATTATGATTTGTGCAAAAATAAATAAATAAATAAATAAATAAAATAAAATAAAATAAAATAAAATAAAATGGGATTTTTAAGAAATAATCTCATATAGAACGTAATATTTTGGGATTCTTCCGAGTGTCCCTGTACATAAACCAGTGGTGGTAAGTACTCTATATTCAATAAGGAACATCTCATAGTGAACTTGAACAGCATATCTCAGTTTCAACGAATTCCATGAGTATTTACAATAGCTAGAGACGGATAGACAGATGGACGAATAGGCAGACAAACCGAATTCATAACCACATTTTAACTTTGTTGAAAAGTGTTGGAAGCAGTCAAACTTTAAAAATACAGTGTCTTATTATTATTATTATTATTATTATTATTATTATTTTAGTGTATGTGTGTCATTGTGTTGGTGTTAGGATTAAGGCCAATTGACTGCCCATCTGTCTTAGGTCCGAGGAAAGCCCTCCGTGGGAGGGGTCTTTCTAAGAGGTCCTAACTCGTATATACGCATGTTTCTGAGAAAACCACAAAACACTCCGAACGGTTAGGCCAAAAACGGTTAGGCAACCTGGGATCGAACCTGACACCTCACGTTTACCAGCTTCGAGGATAGAATCTCTCAGCCACTGGTTGGCCTTCTTTTTGTGAATGTACAAGAAAATAAAACTAATATGCATAGGTGGACTCTGCTCAGTACTCCATCATATGTTTATTCGCATAATTTTTGTCTACAAGGCATACTATTTTCATAATATTAAGTATGTCAATCACTCAGAAAGACTAGAGAAAGAAATACTCCACCCAATAAGCTACCTCTTCGATACATTTACCTTATCCTAATTTGTTGTTTAATTCCATTAGAGTCGGTTTCATATTTCAATTTTCTTATGCAACAGTACTTCCAATACAGAAATCTCCAAAATTGAAGTTTGTGTGAAATATGAAATATTGTCCTATTTTCCAATGTTAAGAAAATCGTAAATTTCGAATGACCTACGAAGTTTTCAAACTAAAATATTGAAAATAAATACGATTCTTGCTAGTGCGGTAAGTGATATTTTAAATCTGTTTTAACCCTCTTTCCCATCATTTGTTTTTTAATTAACGCGTACTCAGACTAACAAACTAATCCACTGACAAACTAACACGTTAACGTGATAACACACTAACAAAATGACACTCCACACAAGGATATCACGTTGATGTTGAGATTTTCGGTTTCTTTCCATCTCAAACGCGGTCAAAAAACCGAAAATTTTCGCAAATGCCTGCTTCCCATACATGCAGTATGATGGGAAACTAAAAACTCTATTTAAAAAAAAAAAAAAAAAAAAAAAAAACCTAGAATGTTGTGGCCACCACATGACTTTCTTCTACATTTTCCTATGCAAATTCACTCAGTAAAAATAATTTGTTAAAATCATTGTTTAATAAAATTATCTTCCACGATAATGCATTACGATTTCCTTATTAGAGAAGTAGTATAACACTAAATATCCAAAAAAGTTCATTTTTTTCTCGATATTACATTTAAAAAAAAATGAAAAAAAAAAAAAAAAAATCGATAACTTTATTTTAAATTATCGCAGATCAATCGTTGAACCATTCATTTTAAAGGTATTGGCGAGCTCTTTTGAAAGATACCCATCATGAAAATTTATTCCCCTCGAGGGGGGGGGAGGCTATGCTCCTACAGATACAAAAAAAAATAAAAAAATAATAAAAAAAAAATCCAGTTGACTATCTCTGTTACAAATAATTCTTGTAAATTTCATATTGAATATTAAAAATAATTCTCCTTATGCACATTTATGCAAAATTTTGTCCTATGCCACCATGTTAAAAATGTAGAAAAAGCGGGATGGTAACGCAAACTGTTAGACAATTTTCACCAAAAATTGATAGACACTAATTTATTTCAAGGTGTAACTACATACCAATTTGTATGAAATTCTGTGCAGTAGTTCCTGAGATACAGTTGCCACAAAATTTTGTCACACACACAGATAGACATTTTCTAAAAATGGTCAAATCGTATTCTACAGCTCTCAAAACGTGTAAATCCATCAAAAACCCGAGGTCGAAAATTTTTACGAATCCAATACTTTCTTCTATCGAATATAGAAGAAAGTAAAAATGATAACAATGGTTGGTTGCGTTGCTTAAGGCCGAGTGACTACTCTAGGATCTTAGGCCTATAGGTGGAATGCTCTACCTGGGGATGGGGGGGGGGGGGAATCTTTTTAGCCGGTCCGAGCCCGTATTTACAACAGTTTGGGAAAAAATTACAGAAAACTCAGAACGACTAGGTCGATAAGCTCGACCTGGAATCGAACCCGGAATTTCTCATCTACCAGCTTTGAGTGCAGAAACTCTCGGCCACTTGTGCGGTAATATAACAATGGAAAGAGAAGAAGATAATAAAATTAAACATTAAAATAGTCATGAGAGCTGCAGGAGTACTGAAGTCATAATACATACTAGGCAGTACAATGACTAAACATCACATGTGAAAATTTCTAAGAAATTTAACTTACCTATAGATTGCATTACAGATCGCAAAATTTCTTTGCTAAAAAGCAATTGTTCAAATAAAAGAAAACTTTGACTTCATAATAAAAAAGTTGTCATTATCATAAAATCAAAAACGTAGATTAAACAATGCCTTTCACTATTCACCAACGAAATTACTGAAAGGAAACTCGAAATTTAAATGCTTCTTTTCAAATGAAAGATGATGGTGAGATTCTAATACAAGTCATGTGGAAATATATTTTACAAATTATTAAAAATCATTTGACAATTTCCATATATTATTGTTTTACCTTAATGGTTTAAAAATTTGATAACGTTTATCTTGTTCAAGGACATCATCAAAACGTATATTTGATAATATTTGATGTATGAGTAAGATAAGTTTTCATTAAAACAAAAAGGAAAATTTAAAAACAGCTCAAAATCATACAAACACGACCACGTGTTAGTGATCAAATACTTTTCTTTGACATCAAGGACAAACAAACGATATAGAGGTGTCATCATTTACAATTTCCAACAAAGATGAAATATATATGACTTCGTTTCAGTGATACTAGATTGAGGATTTTATCCCCATTTTGGGGGATTTTTGAGGCTTCTGGGGACAATTTTGGGGACAAATGTTTGTGGGGACTTTTTGGGGGAATTCTAAAATTTTTGGGGACAAATCTGGGGAGATCTTCAACTTTATGTCAATGTTGGCAACGTAATGATTTATCCCTACGACTAGGGACTTTCAATAGCTTTATTGTTATTTGGGGATTTTTTTTCAAAAATTGCCTTCATTTGGGAAAAAATCTGAGCTTAAATCTGCTTGATTTTTTTTTTTTTTTGAAAAATTTTTTTTTTTCCTTTTTAGTAGAAATCAAGTTGGAAATTTTTTCGAAAAAAAAACCCCCTGATTTGGGGAAATTTGAAGACCTGTTTGGGGAAATAATTTTCAACCATCTGGCATCACTGCTTCGGTTTGTCCATAGCCTCCTAAACTAGATGCCAGTCGCGTTGCTCGTAAACTTGGCAACAGTTCAAGCGGTAGGCAGCGCCACCTGGTACAGATTGCGCGACTTTTTTATTCAACAGCCCCCAATAATGTTTAAAAGTGGGAGTTTATATACATAAAAGGCGAATAGAATCGAAGAAACGTCAATTATATATAACATATATCACTTCTTAAACTTATTGGTGACAGTTGAATAAAAAAATAGCGCAATCTGTACTAGGTGGCGCTGTCTACCGCTTGAACTGTTGCCAAGTTTACGAGCAACGCGACAGGCATCTAGTTTAGGAGACTATGGTTTGTCTATCTGTCTGCTTGTCTGTCTGCGTTCTAACATCCGTAAAAAATTTTAGAATTTCATCGAATTGATATATGTTGTTCATGTTCACTATAACGTGTATTCTGTACAAAATAGTGTAAAGAGCACCAATGGTTTGTGTACAGGGACACCCAAAATAATTCCATTGCAGTGTGTTTTGTCAGAGGTATTTATATAAAGCATGTTATAATATCTTTGTACTAGACAAAATACAATGAAATTTACATTTATTATTCGTATAACCAAAAATATATTTCCGAAGAATATGGTATGTTTTGCATCGTGATTTAAAGCACCACATAGAAAGATTTAGATACATTAGAGGCTGAAACTGGAAATTTCTGAAATTGCATTCCCAGTTTTGTTAAAAATTTTTAACATTTACAACAATGTTTAAAAGGGATTATGACTTCAGTTAGTCTATCTATCTGTCTGTGCAAGTATATTCATGGAGATAATTATAATATATACACTTTTCTCTATTAATGTTTATAGAATTCTATGAAATTATGTTATATTAAAGTTCACTATTGCTTGTTCGCTATTGTAAATTGTCTAAATAGCGCATATGGTTTGTACATAGTGACTCTCAAAAGATTTACTATGCATTGTGGTCTATGAAAGGTACTTTTAAAGGATATTTTGTTATTTTTCTGTTACATACAACATAAGGAAATTAGTTTCCATTTCTAAGATATGCAGAAACATTTTGTATATAAACTGAGATAGCATCAGCGAAATTGAATGATTTACATAGTCTCACAAAGTTTTTTAAAATAAATTATGGGACATAAGGGGACATTGCAAAATTTCCATGTTATGAAGAGTTTTTTTTAATACATTATACAGTGTTTATCCAAATTTAGATGATATTCATGGCAACAAAAAAGTAACCTTTTTAATCTTTTCACTTTTTTAATAAAGCCAGGGCTTGAAGTGTTCTTAAAATTTTACACTTATTTCATTATATTGCTACCACTATTTTAGAACAATATATATATATTTTTTTAACTTCGAATTGGGAGCACCTGTGGTCAATGTCACACATCTGCCTCTGCATAATTACCGTAACTCGCTTCCGTGGCAATCAGTATCACGCACGTTAAAAAAAAAAAAAAAAAAAAAAAAAAAAAAAAATCACTGGACACCCCTACCTCGCTGTGCATGAATCTGAAAACGCACGTAACTCAGTTTCGCAGCAATACTACCACGCACGTTAAAAAAAAAAAAAAAAAAAAATCACTGGGCACCCCTATCTCGCTGTGTATGAATCTGAGAACGCCCGTAACTCGCTTCTGCGGCAATCACTACCACGCGCGTACAAACCAAAAAAAAAAAAAAAAAAAAAAAAAAATCACTGGATACTTCTACATCGCTGTGCATGAATCTGAGAACGCCCGCAACTCAGTTCCGCAGTAATCACTATCAGACACGTAAAAAACAAAAAAACTTTACTGGACTCCCTTACTTCGAGGTGCATGAATCTGAAAACGCAGATAACTAGGTTAAATTACAAATAAAATTATAAACTTCCATCTAGAGCAGTTAGTATAATTCCACAAACTAACTTTTGGGTTCTTCTTATTCAGAGCGAAGGGGTGGTAAGATAGAAACTTGCAAGAGAGTAAGTGAAACGGGGGGTTAAGACTGCGAATGCTGTTGGTATATTTCGAGTGCAGTTGGATAACACCGTTGAAATTAGTAATTTAAATATGTTTAAATTATTTATAGTTTTCATTTAATGCGATCATTTTAATAATTTTTTTAGGTATGCATCTCACTTTTTTTCTTTAAAAAAATAATTATATAATATTTAAATTATGCATAACACGGGGAAAAAACGCAAATTAAAATTTTTTTTGGTTAAATTTTTAGCTTACTTCTCATATACTATGAGAAATCTTCAACAAACATTCCAAGTAGGTTCATGTTGGGTAATTATGACTAATGGGGTAATTGTGACCAGTTTCCTTTTTCAGGAAAACTGCAGATGATATATACTTATGTATTTCAAAACTTTAGATGTAAAGCTTATAATGTGTTTTCCATAACAAATATTGTTACAACGGATTAAGTCTTTTCCTCTGCTTCAGTTGTCCGGTTGCAGTGCAAGTTATTTTAGAGGCAAAGTGAAAATAAAGGGGCAGTTCATTTTCTTTCAGTGAGGCCAGTCTTGGCAACAAACTTGGCGATTTGGTTACGAATTTGTCAACTTGGCGACCAAATTTGGCGAAATGTACTAGATTAGGTTTCTAAAGTTTTGAAGGTGTACTATGCGCGGGGGCTTAATTCTAGAACTTCACTTCCCATGGGTTTCTGGACTGAAATATTGTAAAACACCATGGCGAAAAGATATAAATAAGAGTTTACTTCTAAGAGAAAGTGTGTAGTCACTACGATTCAGAGTTTTGTGCTCTAAGTGACTGAGAACTTTGTGAGCTAGCGAAAGTGTTTGTTATTATTTGCTTTACTCCTGTAGAACAAGTGACTGTTTTCTTGGACTGTTCCAAAACATTTGTCGAGTAGTGACTTTTGTGATACGCGTGACAGCTTCATTGAACATACTTATAGAGTATTCGACGAAATAACAGTACTATTGAACTGTTTCGAGAATATCAGTAGTAATCACAGTTTTGTTATACTGAGTCGAGAAGTTACGTTGAATAAGGAGCATTCACACAATAAACACATTTCTCACGCAAGAGAATCGACATGTTTTTCGTAACAATATTCGTCATAATTTATCTGAAACACATTACAATAGTTACCAGTGTTAATTTAATGACCTACTCTTTTTTTTTTTTTTTAACTAATTTGACAGCTCAATATTCAAAGTTATTTAATCCAAAAGGAAAATATTTCAGGACAAAGAAATTATATTTAAAAGCATGCTAATAATGCATTTATATATCTATCTCTGATATGCTTTTAATTTTTTTTAACATAAATGAATGTTTTAAAATACCTGATAAAAATTACACCCCGCTCTTTTTTTTTTTTTTTTTTTTTTTTTTTCAAAACGGGGGGAGGGGTAATTATGACTAAATTGTAATGGCATAGTTAGTAAGAGCATACATATTAAAGTTTTTTTTTTTATTATTATTAAAGAAATCGTATAACATTCAACCAATACAGAAAACGAAAAACCCTTGAAATTACTTGTGATTTTACCAGATGTTGCAATATGTATATCAAGGGATTAAAAAAAAAAAAAAAAAAAAAGTACCGATAAAATGAGCTTTTGTTTGTAACACAGATGAGTTTAGATTTTTAGAAATAATCCATATTTTTGGACTCTATATGCTTCAAAAACCAACTCACAGGTGTTTTGTCTTTGGAAATTTATAGAGATGAGGCACAAACAATTGGAAAAAAAAAAAAAGTATTCAATTTTAATCGTCGACCTGTGTAATCTACATACTCTCCAACCTAACCCAGAAATTGTTAGTCCCGCCCATTTTTTCACACCAGTCTCTTTTCAGAAAAAACTTTTCTTCTTACTTAATCGTAAATATATATGAAGAGAATTACTGTAAAAATTAAGTGGTGTTCAAAAACGGGCGGAAACTAACAATCTTCCGGGATAGGTTGACGCAAGTATTAATCTATAATAACAGAAAATGTGTGATTAGTGTGTGAGTGTGAAAACGTGTGAGTGTCTGTGCAGCTATGTATTTAGCGAATACGTGCAGCAAAATTACATAAATAGAATAAAGAGGACGAGAATTAGTATTTAAAAAAAAAAAAAAAAAAAAAAAAAAAAAAAAAGGAAAGAAAAAACAATTCTTAATTAATTTTTGAGATTTTGAAAATGTGTTGATTTTATTGTTGATTTTAAAAGCCTCCTAAGCGAATATCATATCTTACAAAAAATTCCGTAAGACAGTTTTTTTTTTCATCTTACATTTGATAGTTTCATTAAAATCTACAGTTTTCTACTTTAAAATGAAATTGCTGAAAACAATTAACTTTTCTATTAATAAATAAAACACTTTAAAACACGTATATAAGTTTAAAAAACATATATTTAATTAAAAGACGCATATTTCAAAGCTTTTCGCCCTGAAAAGCAGGGCATCATCAAGAAGGCTACATGGTTTTACACAATATGCAGCTGTGTTACAAATATATATACCATAAATCAGGTTAAAGCTACAGTTATATCGCTACTTTAATACAAATTTTTTTTTAGTTCATTAACTAAATGTTCAATGAACTAAAAATTTTTTTGTATTAAAGTAGTGATGTAAGTGTAGCTTTAACCTGATTTATGGTATATATACTTGTAACACAGCTGCACATTGTGTAAAACCATGTAGCCTTCCTGATGATGCCCTGCTTTTCAGGGCGAAAAGCTTAGAAATATGCGTCTTTTAAATAAATATATGTTTTTAAAACTTTGTTTTAAAGTGTTTTATTTATTAATTTAAAATGTTATACGTGTTTTTAAAAGTGTCTCTATATGAGGTATATTTTTCTTCAATTCACTTTTCTATTTTTGATACTTTGATTGAATTGTGGTTTCAGTTTGATGCTCAGTAAAAGAAAAAAGTCCAAATTGGGTTTATTTATGGTTAATTCTAACAATTTCCAGCAACTATGTCAAAAGTGACAGTAGAAAAACAATAATATCTTGCTGGTAAAGTAATATATATATTAAAAAAAAAAAGCTTGTGTTCCAAGCCAAATTACATTACAATGCTTTTCTTTAAGGAAAAAAAAAAAAAAAAAAAAAAATTGGAGCTTGGATTTTTTTTTTTTTTTTTTTTTTTTAGAAATGATATACTCGTGAGTTCGAGGAAACTTACTTCCGAAGCACCTGGGGGTCAGTCATTATCCCGCATCTTCAGGTGACAGATGTATATGTATATAAAAGATGAAGATATGGGTTCGTGATGGATTTTTAAAACAAGAAAGAAAAATCATGCAGTACGCATTGATTAGTAACACTTTCCAACTGTACGTAATTGTTGTATCGAATAACTTTTAATATTCTTTGTCTACGTTATCACACAACAGACAGAAGAACTGAAAAATATACAGATAGACTAATTGATTTTAAAATTACTCTTTGGCATTTTGGAAAGAGTTAAAAAAACTTAACGCAAAATAAAATGCAGCCATTAGATTATAATTGCAGCTTTTGATCTCTCTGAATATTTTAGTGTAGCTCTGTAAATCAGAGAGTTAATCATATCATATTCTATACAAAACATTATTTTAGAATATTAACAACACATTTCAATATTTTTATGATTTTTACAGTAGAAATATTTTTAAATATAACTTTCAAAAAATTCTGTCCTAAAACGTAATGCAGTGGCATTTTTTTTTTTTTTTTTTTTTGTGTGTCCCTGTAAACAAAACCAGTTATACAGGACCTATTAATGTCATTTTAAATGGGGAACATTCTATAGGGAAAATATTTATAAAAATAACACTCATAGAACACAATGCTTTCGAATTCTTTCGGGTGTCCCTGTACACAAACCAGAAGGATATTCACTCCATTTTCAATATGGAACATCCGATAGTGAACTTCAATAAAATGTATCAGTTTCGAGAAATTCCATAAATATTTATAGGAGTTAGAACGCGGGCATACAGACAGACAGACAGACAGATGGGCAGATACACAAACTGAAATCATATTCACACTTAAAAATGTTAGAAAGTGCTAAAAACGTTTAATGTAAACGAAAGTACAATTCTAGCAATTTTTTATTAATAGCTATTAATATAAATGGAAATTTTTGTGTCACCCTGTAAATCTAATGCTAATCATGCTCTATTCTATGCAAAGCATTTTTTTTTTTTTTTTTTTTTTTTGTGCATATAAATAACATATTTCAATTTCCTAAAACTTCGTGGAAAGTAAAGTTATTAAAATTTGATTTATAGAAAGATCTCTCATAGAACGCAATGCTTTGGAATACTTTTAAGTGTCCTTGTACATAAATCGGTGGACATCCAATAGTGAACTTGAATAACATATTTCAATTTAATTGAGATATGTCTACAGTAAAGGTATGAAAATATGGTTTATAGAAATACCTCTCATAGAACACAATGCTTTGAAATACTTTCGGGTGTCCCTGTACACAAACCAGTAGAGGTATAAACTCCATTTTCAATAGGGAACATCTGATAGTGAAATTGAATAACATATATCAGTTTCAAGAAATTACATAAATATTTACGGGAGTTAGAGCTCGGACAGACAGACAGACAGACGGACAGGCAGATACACAAAACTGAAATCATATTCACACTTAAAAAATGTTAGAAAGTGTTAAAAACGCTTAACGTAAACGAATGTACAAGTCTAGCAATTTTTTATTAATAGCTCTTAATGTAACCAGATATTTTTGTGCCACCCTGTAAATTTAATGCTAATCATGCTATATCCTGTGCAAAACATTCTTTTGTGCATATAAATAACATATTTCAATTTCCAAAAACTTCGTGGAAAGTAAAGTTATTAAAATTTGATTTATAGAAATATCTCTCATAGAACGCAAAGCTTTGGAATACTTTTGAGTGTCCCTGTACATAAACCGATGTTGGTATTTTCTCCATTTTATAGAGGAAACATGAAATAGTGACCTTGAATAACATATTTAAATTTCGTTCAGATATGTCTGCAGTAAAGGTATGAAAATATGATTTATAGAAATGCCTCTCATAGAACACAATGCTTTCAAATACTTTCGGGTGTCCCTGTACATAAACCAGTAGAGGAATAAACTCCATTAGAACGTCCGATAGTAAACTTGAATAACATATATCAGTTTCAAGAAATTCCATAAATGTTTACGGGAGTTAGAGCGCGGACAGACAGACGGACGGACAGACAGACAGACAAACCGAAGTCATAAACACTTTTCAACCTTGTTGGAAAGTGTTAAAAAGAAAGAAAAAAAATTGTAAGGGAGGGCCAGTGAGGGAGGAGGGAAATTAAATACGTGGATGTAAAGTTTTAGCCCATGAACAAAAACACAATAACACAAAAATGAATTATTAGGGAGTTTATAAGGATAGCATTACGAAGTGAAAAAGTAGTATAAGATAGCAAGACAAAACAAAGAGGTGGCATCACAACAACAAGATATAATTTTGGATTTAAAAAATTTTTAAACTTTTTATTTGGTTTTTGAGATTTATATATATATATATATAAACACATGGATTTATCATAGAGGGAAAGCAACCACAACAGAGAAAGACTATGAGTGAAGATCAGTAGTGCTGCCATCTGCAGTTGAAAGAGAGAACCTTTCATTGAAGGGGAAAAGTTCAAGGAGAGAGAATACAGAACAATTTGGTGCTGCCATCTACTGAGCAGAGTAGCAACAAAGAGAAGATAAGGAAAGGTACAAAACAATTAAAGAAAAGAGAATAATTAAGCTACAATTAGGAAGTTTTCTGTTGGCCGGATCAATGGGGTCATATGTTTTCAGAGAATTTAACCCTTTATATCCCACCGGGACTTTAAAGTCCCACCAAAAAAATTTCTCAATATAGCCTAAATTTACTACAGAATTTCATTGGGACTATAGTTTAAGCTTTAATCCCAATAGTTTAAGCTTTCCCTATATTGAAGCTGTAGTTTAAGCTAAATTTAACACTTTCGCGACCGCTGACGTAGATTCACGTCATTTGAAAATCTGTAACTCCACCAGTGGGCATTTCTTTTCTATTCATTTCTTAAATATTTCATTTCTTAAATATGTAACCAATATTCACATTTTTACAATGAAATATACTATGGATACAAATACTTTGATTAGAAAGTATATAATTATAATGTATATCCATTTCTAATACAAATATGAATACAGATAATTTTGTTCTGAGACATTGTAACATAGGAGAATAACGCCCACAGGCGGACTTTACTGTCAAAAATTCAAAATCATGAGGTCGCGAAAGTGTTAATATGAGATGATTCTCATGGATAAAGAAATATAATAAAAAATTTTCAAACTATTTTTCCAAAAATAAAATAATTTAAGATATAAAGTGTTAAAGCACTATTTTCAATATCAATTAAAGAACTATGGAAATTTACAGTAAGGTGCTGGATAAAATCATTTAGACGCAGAAAAGCAATTTTTCTATAAATTTGGTAGTTGTGAATGTAATAAAGCATATCAAAAATTTGCTGGATAACAACATTTTGACTTATTATTAATATTTTGATATGCGA
The DNA here is from genome assembly GCA_963930645.1 of Salticus scenicus. NCBI lineage: Eukaryota > Metazoa > Arthropoda > Arachnida > Araneae > Salticidae > Salticus > Salticus scenicus. The sequence goes on along the minus strand of OZ005660.1, from coordinate 119,694,152 downwards.
TTTAGTGGCATATGAGATACACTAATGAGTTCCAGTGTCTTCTATTTATACGAGTTCCCATGCGTTCCATCTAATATGTAAAAATCTGGTCTGAGACAACGGCACGACTTCCATTACTAGCTATTACACGCATTATAAGCATTTTCTGCAGATAATGTTATCAAAAGACATAAAATTGACCTAATAATGTAGAAACCTACAATTTTTTCGGTAAGAGAAACTTGACACACGTATAAAGATATACAAAACAAAGTTTACATAGCGAGTTAAAAGAAAAGAAGGAAAAGAAAAAATGGTAGAGTTATTTTTTGAGACACCACTTTCCTCCTAAGCAGGCTGACTCTTAATTTTTTTTTAGTAACCACAAAATATACGAGAAGGGTTATCTAAAAGGGATTTATGTAACAATTTTCAAGAAAATCATTAGAGCCGTTTTTGATATACCGACTTTTACTAAAACATAGTATATTCAATTATTGACCGAAAAGCAATAATTTCATACAAAGATATTTAAAAGGGAGTTAATATGGCGAGTTTGAAAAAAAATCTGTGCAGCCCCTTTTTAAAGGAACGCACTTGCGAGATCTGAAATTGAGCTATTTACGCAAGACGCCTATCAATTTTCCTGAACTAACTAACTATATCATTCAAAAGGACATTTAATAGAGTGTTTATATAGCAACTTTGAAGAAAATCGTAAGAGCCATTTTTGAGTACAGACTTACGATCCTACTTCCGGTTTCCTTATTTTCACCAAAATTTGGAAAATTAATCTGCACACCTGACATGTCTCAATGCTGAAGTTTTTAGTTCTGTCTTTATTAGTTTCGAAGATATGATAGCCAGAAGACTCCACACATACACACACACACTGACCAATTGCCAAAAACCACTTTTTTGGACTCAGGGGACCTTAAAACGTGTAAATCAGGTGAAATCTAGATATTGAATTTTTGGACCGAATACAATACTTCCATTACCTACGGTAGACGGGTAATGGAAGTAAAAAAATAAATAAATAAATAAATAATATGGAAATAACTTCAAAATTGGACATTTAAATTTATGATTGTTGCCAAAAGATTTACGAGTTATTATTATATACACTTTTTGAGGGGAGAGGGGGATGCCCCCCCCTCTTGGCACCTTATTTGTAACGAAGTTTTGATTAAATATTTTAAAATTAATTAAAATATGAAAATAATTTCAAAATTGGACATTTAAATTTATGATTGTTGCCAAAAAATTTTACTAGTTACTGTTTTATATATATAACTGTTTTATATATATACTGTTTTATATATATACTGTTTTATATATTTAAGGGGGGGCGGGGGCATAAAATGAAATAATGTTTTCACGCGAAAAAATAAAAATATTAAAATATTAAATGTGCCCATGCATATAAAAAATACTTATTAAAACGTGTCGAAGAAGGAAGCGAAATAAGTACTGAGTTATATTAAGATAAATACGATGTATAATATGATACGTTATAATAGACCTATCGTCCAGGGTTAGTAGGTATTTTCGTTGAACGAAATAGTTTGTTCGTTTGGTGCAACTTGCACATTAGCCCCGTCAAGTACAACTTGCACACTAGTCCCCTTTAAATATAGTGTCCAGCGAAGCTGGCAAAGCATTCGTTGATTCACTACCTTAATTGATTTCACATTCCGTCATTTTTGACGGGGTTATATACCAGTTGTGAAGAATGTTCACTGTTCTATGTAGATGCTACAAATGGACCAATTGTATACGGTGATAAAATAATAAAGGAAACATGAAAATGGATCATTCGAGACAACAGCATTTGTTGCTACCGATCTAAAAACAAACCTTTAAAAACTAATTAAATTTTATTTAATTTTGCACCGACTTCAAAAGTTATGATTAATTGTAGTGTTATAGGTTGTTTGGCGAAGGAAATTATTTTATACTTTTAAGCGCAATTTACAGTTTCATTTTTTTTACAAAAAGATTTTATTATTTATTTATTTATTTATTTATTTTAATATAATGTAGGGAATCAAAATTTTTATTTAAAAATATAAAATCTTTTTGATGAGTGTTTGTTATCTTAACGATATCAACTATCAATACTTTTATATGATGTTGTAATGTATAAAAAATATTTATATTTAATATGTAAACCCGTACTCCCCGCCTTTTTTTTTTTTTTACTTTCTCTTACCCATAAGGTAGAGAAAGTATTGTTTTTGGGTCAAATTTGTAAACGCAAGATTTTGTTATATTTATACGTTTTGATGTCCCCTGAATACGAAAATCATGTTTTTAGCAAATGGTCTGTGTGTATGTCTGTGTGTCTGTATGTCTGTATGTGTGTCTGTCTGTTATCAGCATATCTTAAAAACAAATTATGGCAGAAAGTTCAAACTTGGTATTCTAAATGTGTATCATATAGGGATGCTACAGTAATCTTTTCGTTAAGATCAAGCAAATGGTTCGTGTACAGGGACAATCAAGAGAATTTTAATACATTACGTCTATGGGGGAAATTGCAGGTAAGTAGAGTTTAACGTCTATAGACTGCACTAAACCAAATGAAACGAATATATATTTTTTGTAATAGAGATAGTTAAATGGGGAAAAAAAATTGTGTGTGTAAGAGCCTCGCCTCCCCCCTGGGGGGTAGTCCCCCCCCGAGGGGAGTAAATTTTCATGATGGGTATCATTCAAAAGAGCTCATCAATACCTTTAAAACGAATGGTTGAACGATCGATCTGCAATAATGTAAAACAAAGTTATCGATTTTTTTTTTTTTTTTTTTTGCTTTCAACAAAAAAAAAAAAAAAAAAAAAACTTAGAAAAATAAAATCTCTTTTTTTTTTTTTATTGAGAATAAAATGGACTGTTTTTGAATATTTGGTGTTATACTAAATAATAATTTTAATAAATTATTTTTAAAAAACAGAATTATTTTTTAATAACCGAATTGAATTCTATATAAATGTAGGTGCATAATTGAAACGGGGGGTTGAGGGGGGCAATTATTATATTAAACTCTTCCGAGGCCTAATTTGAATTGTTTAACACAGGTTTACATAGCAGTACTCGTTATCTTACCTCTTAATCTGCAACCTGAATATATAGTATTAAATTTAGGGTAAGAGAAAGTCGTGTGAGTAACACACCAGATTATTTTTTCTTTTTTCAGGACACTGTCAGGGATGATATTTTTTTTTTTTTTTTCAATCATTTTTTTATACTGTAATCTCTATCCTATTTAATTGTGGTACATTACTTTAAGGATACGATAAATATTTTCATATGAAACTAATGAAGCAAAACATACGTAAATTTCTTACCCTTAAAAGAATCCATAAAAAAGGGCGAAGAAACAACCTGAACACTTTCGTGACCGCTGATGCCGATTCACGTCATTTGAAAATCTATAACTCCGCCAGTGGGCGTGTCTTTCGTAATTTGTATGATATTTATTTATTTATTTAAATGAAAATATACATCCAATATTCATATTTGCACAATCAATATCGTACACATACAAATACTTTGATTAAAAAGAGTATATTTATCATGTATATCCATTTGCAATATAAATGTGAATACAGAAAATTTTGTTCTGAAATTTTGTAACTTGGGAGAATAAAGCCTACAGGCGGTCCTTACTATCAAACAGACAAAAGCAAGCAGAAAGTGTTAATATTGTATATTATAATGAACTATCAAATTATTGATTTTCTTTTGTTTTCTGGGAACAAATTCCCTCAAATTTCCTCCTTACTACAAATGTTCGTGTTTTAGAACTTTCTACCTCTTTAGCTCCTCAGGTCAGGAGACATTTAACGGTTAAAATAATCATCGTTTCTCTCCAAATCAAACGGATGGATATAAAATTACCAAACAATGATAAAAATGAGGGGTGGTGGTGTATTTAGTAAACGGTGGGTGGCTGAGCAAAATGGTGGTCATATTCGGATTCAGGAAGTCATTTTACATAAGAATATGCTGAAATGGTGTCAGAAGCAATTTTCATGCCGATCAGTGTAGGCAATTAAATTGAAGTTACAGACATTTTTTTAACAAAATAAAATTTTATGTGACTAGCCTGTAAAATTATGTAAAATAAATGACTGAAGAAATAGTTTATGATTTTTCTTTTTCATTGATTAAAGAGGAAATCAGAAAAAGATTCGGGCCGATACGGACCGGAAAAATTTCATTCAGGCCCGGCCCGACTATGCACAAAAAAAATTGACCCCGGCCCGGCCAGAGCCTGAAAAAAAAAATTCTAAGCCTGAGAGCAAATTGAAAAATTCGGCCCGAACCCGGTCCGAGGGTCGGGCCATGAGGCCGGCCCGTGCAGACCTCTACTCTACATACTTATTTCCATTGTCAAATTTGACCGCTATAAAGTAAACATTAGTACACTGTTGTAAACTGGAAAAAAGGGAATGAAAGGTGGTGAGAAAAATTGGAAGGATGAAACGCCACAATCCTTTGCAATCTCTAATTAAAAAAAAAAAATATCTCAATTTTTTTTTAAAATACATATACTATATATATTTATATTATGTAGAACATTTAATAATTTTACTATGAATGAAAAACGTTTACAACATACAACAAAAGTTTCAACTTTTAAAGTTTAATATTCAGCCTTATTCTAGCATCACAAGAATAGAAAAACTTGAATAAATTTCTATTTTATGAAAATTCTACAGTTTATTTATTTTTTCCATAAATCTCATGAATAATGAATGACGATATTATAAATAATCAAATTACGCAACATAGATCTAGGTTTACTTTTTAATTTAACCATTTTAATTTCTTTGTTCTTTTACACAGAATTGTTTTTTTAACGCGATAAATATATATATATATCTATATATATCTGGCACGAAACAGCCATACTTTTTCCATTACCCACTATTACACGTATTATACGCTCTTTTTGGTTTTTTGGAAATAACGTGATCAGAATAAATAGAATTCACCTAATGAAATAGACACCTAAAAATTTTCTGGAAAGAGAAGGTTAATACACGTATGATGACATATAAAACAGAGTTTACATAGCAAGGTAAAAAAAAAAAAGGGGGGGGGGAAAGAAAGAAACAGGATAGAGGTTTTTTTTTTTTTTTTTTTTTTTAGTGCTAGAGGCCTATTTCAGTCGGTACAGTTGTCGAATTTTTATACGTCACTCTTAATTAGTGCTAGAGGCCTATTTCAGTCCGTTTATTGAATGGGGATTTATTGAATGAAGTCCCCCCAAGGCACAACTTTGACATGAGTCCCCCCCCAGGCCCAACTTTGACATGAGTCCCTCAAGGTACAACTTTGACATGAGTCCCCCCAAGGCCCAACTTTGACATGAGTCCCCCCCAGGCCCAACTTTGACATGAGTCCCCCCAAGGCCCAACTTTGACATGAGTCCCCCCAAGGTACAACTTTGACATGAGTCCCCCCCTAAGGCACACCTTTGACATGAGTCCCCCCAAGGCACACCTCCCCCTCATTGGGAAAAAGAGAAAAAACGTTGTTTTGCGGCTATAAGACAGTTTGGACTTCCAACGTTATTTGTTACAATATCTGCAGCTGAAACACATTGGTTTGATTTAATGAAAACTTTATCATGGAATTTAGATCGTCACGAATTAACTAAAGAAGAATTTGTCGATATTAACAAGTTTAGCAGTAGGCCTCTGGCACTAAATTAAAATCTGTCAATGTCAGATTTTCATGTTTTAAATAATGAAATAATGTCATGTCTGTATTATTTTATTTTTTATTTATTTATTTATTTATTTATTATTATTATTATTTTTTTTTTTTAAACACCAATTTTCGAGATCTAAAACTGATCTATCTATCTCATCAGGTTGACTATTAATTTTCCTGTAATAACCGTATAATGAATCTAAATTATCTAACTATATATAAAATGGGTTTATGTAAATCATATCTAAAAATGGGTTTATGCGACAATTTTCAAGAAAATCATTACAGCCGTTTTTGAGATACCAGTTTTTACCAAAACTCGACATAATGAATTGTTGACCGTAAAATAACAATTACATACAAAAAGGTATTTAAAAGAGAGTTAATATGGCAAGTTTGAAAAAAATCCATACGGCCGTTTTGAAAGGAACACGCGTGCTGGACCTGAAATTCAGCTATTTATACAGGACGCCTATTAATTTTCCTGAACTAAACAACTACATCATTCGAAAAGACATCTAATAGAGTTTATAAAGTAGTGTTTATAAAGTAATTTTGAAGAAAATCGTTTGGCCCGTTTTTGAGATGCGGTCTTACGACCCCAATTCCGGTTTCGTATGTTCCACTTCCGGTTTTCCAAATTTCATCAAAATTTAGAAACTTCATCTGTACGCCAGACCTGTCTCAATTCTGAAGTTTTATAGTTTTATCTCTATTAGTTTCGTAGATATAATAGTCAGAAGATTCCCCACGCACATACACACACACACACACACTTTCAAAAACCACTTTTTTGGACTCAGGGGAACTTAAAACACGTATATCAGGTGAAATCTCGATATCGAATTTTTGGACCGAATACTGTCATTACCTACGATAGTCGGGTAATGGAAGTAAAAAATCAATTATCAGTATCTTTCATTCTGGAGTAGATATTTACGTTGAGAGATATTCCTCCAGCACAGGGGAAAGGGGATATTTTAAAGGGATAATTCAAATTTTCATTTGGTAACATTAGTTATTTGTGATCTGTAAAATAAAAACGACAAATTAAATTTGTTAAAATCGCTGAGAGCTTAACCTGTTAAAATCGAACAACGGTTGTCCTAAATCTAAGGGCTCTACGGCTAGTAATTATAATCTATATAAATAAAGAGAAGTGTCTGTGTGTGTGTGTCTGCCTGTGCTCTGATGCTCACACTACTGGCCGCAGAGCTATAAATCTTGGCAGAGAGGTACCTGGAACCCTGCAGGTGTGCACTTCGTTTAGATTTTTTCGAATTTCGAATTTGAACTTTTTTAATTAATTTCTATTTTAAATATTGGCTTTTATGTTTCATTTTTCATAAATTTATTCTTTCATTGAAATTGTCTGCGTATCTTAACAACGATTATTATGATATTTATGACATCCATTACTCGACTACCGTAGGTAATGGAAGTATTGTGTTCGGTCCAAAAATTTGGTATCGAGATTTCATCTGACTTACATGTTTTAAGGTCTCCTGAGTCCAAAAAAGTGGTTTTTGACAATTGGTCAGTGTGTGTGCGTGTGTGTGTGTGTGTGCATTTATGTGTGTGTCTGTTGGGAATCTTCTGACTACCATATCTCCGAAACTAATAAAGATACAGCTACTACGAAACTTCAGAATTAAGACAGTACTGTTGTACAGATGAATTTTCCAAATTTTAGCGAAAATTCGAAAACCAGAAGTGGGACATCCGAAACCGGAAGTGGGGCCGTAAGTCCGTATCTCAAAAAACGGCTCTAACGATTTTCTTCAAAGTTGCTAAATAAACACTCTATTAGATGCCCTTTCGAATGATACAGTTGGTCAGTCCAGGAAAATTGATAGGCTTTCTGCATAAATAGCTGAATTTCAGGTGCTGCGAGTAGATTCCATTCAAAACGACTGTATGGATGTTTTTCAAACTTGCCATATTAACCCTCTTTTAAATATCTTCTTGTATGTAATTGTTGTTTTCAGGTCAACAACTGAATTTGCAAAGTTTTGGTAAAAATCGGTGTCTCAGAAACGACTCTAACGATTTTCTTGAAAACTAATTCATAGACCGATTTTAGGTATCGTTTCTCATGCTTTACATGGTTATTACAGGAAAGTTAACAGTCATCCTGATCAGATAGATCAGTTTTAGATCTCGGAAATTGGTATATCAAATTAAAAAAAAAAAAACTTTACCTTTTTGACCGACTTCAAAAAAGAAGGAAGGTTCTCAAATCAAACCGTATGTTTTTTTGTTTGTTTGTTTGTTAGCTCATAACTTCTGAACGGATGCTCCGATTTTGATACTTTTTGTTTTGTTGAAAAGATCTTGGTCTTGGTCCCATTGTAATATCTAAAGAAAATGCAGGGTGTCCAAAAAAATCAGTCCCAACTCTTTTAACTGCTAAACGGCTGCAACTATAGTGATAAAAATGATATGTAAGTATAGCAAAGTGGCCATGCAGTACAAGGTTAAACCGCTTGCAGCGCCACCTGGTGGAAAATAGAGGAGTTAGTGTTCCTATCTCGAAAACGGTTCTAGACAGGGAGAAAAAGGGAATTATAAAATTGCAGAGTATCATCGATTTAGTACAAAAAGATAGTTTAGACATTGATGCTAAAAATACAATGCTAAAAACGTGCATTTGTTTGTTCGCAATTTCTTACACTGTGCACTCTTGAGCTACATTGTGCACGTTGTAGCGTAGCTGGTGAAACATACGCAGTTCAAAATACGGTTTCTTGATACTTTTTGTTTTGTTGTAAAGATATTGGTCTGAAGTATGTCCCATTGTAATATCTTTACAATCTAAAGAAAATAAAGCGCCATCTGATGAAAATCAGTGGAATTAGCGCTCCAATCTCAAAAACGGTTCAAGATGGGAGAAAAGTTAATTACGAAGTTATAGAGCATCATCGATTTATTACGAAAAGACAGTTTTTAGATATTATTGCTAAAAATAGAACGCTTAAAACGTGAGTTGTTTGTTCGCAATTTTCTACACTGTGCACACTTGAACTATGTTGCACACTTTGCAGCGTAGCGGATGACACGTATACTCTGTGGTTAAAGTACTGTTATTGTAAGCGGTCACATCGATTAGCGCAAAGTTGTTTTCAACCAACTTCAGAAAGGAGGGTGTTCTTAATTCGAGCTATGTGTTGTTGTTGGTGTTTGTAATCTTATAACTTCGTATGAGATGCTCTAATTAACCGACTTTAAAAAGGAGGAGGTTCTCAATACTAAGCGTATGTTTTTTTGTTTTTGTTTTTGTTTGTTAGCTCATAACTTCTGAACGAATGATCTGATTTTGATACTTTTTGTTTCATTTAAAGGTCTTGGTCTGAAATAGGTCCCATTGTAATATCTTTACGATCAAAAGAAAATACAAGGGGCACAAAAAAGTCAGTCCAACTCTTTTAACTGCTGAACAGCTGCAGCTATAGTCATAAAAATGTTATGTAGGTATAGTAAAGTGGATATGTACAACGTAATTCAAACGCCTACAGCGCCACCTGGTGGAAAACGGTGGAGTTAGCGTTCCTATCTCGCAAACGGTTCAAGACAGGGAAAAAAGTGAATTATAAAATTGCAGAGCATCATCGATTTAGTACAAAAAGATAGTTTAGACATTAATGCTAAAAACAGAACGCTTAAAACATGCATTTGTTTGTTCACAATTTTCTATGTTGTGTACACTTGAACGACATTGCATATGTTGTAGCGTAGAGGGTGAGATTTATGCTATGTAAATTCAAAGTATGGTTAGTATAAGTGGTCACATCGATTAACGCATAGACGTTTTAAACCGACTTCATAAAGGAAGAGGTTCTCAATACAAACCATGTTTCTCGTTGTTGTTGTTGAAATTTGTTAGCTTATAACTTCGTAAGAGATGATTTAATTTCAATACTTTTTTTGTTGTCGTAATGATCTTGACCTGAAATAGGTTTCATTATGATTTCATTAAGCAATATAAACAAATTACAGTATACACACAAAAGTCTGTTCTCACTCTAACTGCTGAACGCATGCAGTTACACTCGTTAAAGCAGTATGTAAGTATCGATGTTGAAACTTCTGTCCGTGAGCTGCAATGTATATTTTGCTCTTTGTTTGAACTTTTCTCTTCGCAATTTCCAGAGCAGCGGGAGACACGTATTCATTGTAAAGTTCAATATATATGCCTAACAGAGTTTTTGGTTACGAATACAGCGTATCCGTTCTTTATATTTCTAAAGACATTTTAATTTAACGTATGTTCATTCAATAGATAGTTTTTTGCTCATATCCGATAAAGGCAAGAAAAGTGATAGAACTTAAAAATGCAGCATTTGAGAAAAATCAACTTAAAAATAACATGACTAGAATAAAACTGGCATAACTGCCTCTCGAGTGGATAACTTTGTAGATGGAGATGTAACTTTTTTGTTTACATTGGGTGCATTTCATGTATTTTTCAGTGACATAAACCATTTTTTGAGTTATGTCACTTTTCTTGGAAGCTGTGATTTGTGAAACTGCCGTCGAACGTCTTCTGATGTTCTGCTATATGAATAAGTTTTCACCGAAAAGAGAAATATAAAATCTTTTTGTAAAAAAATAGAACCGACTCCAAAAAGCAACTACTATTCAAACAACTAAAAAAAAAAAAAAAAAAAAGGTACGAAATATAACTGTAAATTGCGTCTAAAAGTATAAAATAATTTCCTTTGCTAAACAATCTATAACATTACAATTAATCATAACTTTTGAAGTCGGCGCAAAATTAAATAAAAATTGATACCTTTAATCAATACAAAAATCAAATCCTATTCAAAATACACATCTCACATTGTCACCTGCAAAACGCAGCCGAAAACTACTTTGATTTAAGAAAACAAATAAGATTTCGTAAGCAGCAAATGTTGGCAAATATGCTGGTATCTGACGCCTTTGGTGAAAGAAAAATCGCAAAATTATCTGGAAAACATATTTAATTTCTTTGGGATATCATTATTATTTTGATAAGGTATATTAAGAGAGGAATCAAGAATATAAAATAATACTTCATACAATACATATTATGAAAATGTACATCTTGTGTGTATATTTTTGCATTACGTTTTGATCGCCAAATCCATAAGCCACCAAGGATGATAGTTATCAAAGTTATAGCAAATTTGCAAAGGAAATTCCGCATTGAAATAATACCGCATTGTGAAGAATGTTCACTGTTCTATGTAGATGCTACTAATGGACCAATTGTATACAGTGATAAAATAATAAAGGAAACATGAAAATGGATCATTCGAGACAACAGCATTTGTTGCTACCGATTTAAAAACAAACCTTTAAAAACTAATTAAACTTTATTTAATTTTGCGCCGGTTTCAAAAGTTATGATTAATTGTAGTGTTATAGGTTGTTTGGCAAAGGAAATTATTTTATACTTTTAGGCGCAATTTACAGTTTCATTTCGTACCATTTTTTTTTTTTTTTTTCAGTTGTTTGAATAGTTGTTGCTTTTTGGAGTCGGTTCTATTTTTTCTTTTTGCTATGTAAACTCTAGTTTATGTCTTTAAGTTTTCATGCGTTTACCGCAAATGTGTATTAACTTTCTCTTACCAGTCAATTTTTAGTTGTCTATTTCATTAGCTCAATTCTATGTCTTCTGATCACATTATCTCCAAAAAGTGCATATAATACGTGTAATAGTGGGTAATAGAAGTCGTGTGGTTGTTTTACACCAGATTTTTTTTTTTTTTTTTTTAATACATTCATTTAAAGGCAAAATCTTTTTTTTTTTTTTTTCTTTTTTTTTTTTTTTCCTTTCTTAACTTATTATATTTATTGAATATAAAACTGTAATGCAGTAGAAAAAATTAAACATATTAAATTTTAAATTTAAAAACGTATTAAAACAGTAATGTTTATGTTTATGTTTATGTTTTTTTTTTTTTTTTAATAGTATAACAAATTTTTAAATGTTCATTTTTTTTTTTTTATTAATGCCTTTAAAAGAAAAGCTTTTTTCTTTTTTCTTTTTTTAATTTATAGTATTTATTGGGAAAAAATGGTATAGTATAGTAAAAAGTATTAAACGGATTAAAATTCTTTTGCTTTTTATGTATTTAATTCCTTTTAAAAGAAAATCAACTTTTTATTTTATTATATTGGTCGGAATGAAATTGTAATATAGTGTAAATAGCAGGGGTTATAAAATACATGGTTCAAAAGCTAAAATATTTAACAGATGCTGAGGTCCAGTCACCTTTAAAATTGTAGTTCTTAATTACTAGTAGATCCACTTATCGTCAATATATACCCAAATTGAAATGCTTAGGAAAAAGCCTTCTGCAGGCAGTGGGAACCTGGACCTGATACATAGCGGCCGGAAAAAAAGCTGCTGTAGGCAGCGGGCGCCCAAAGCGAGGTTTAGAGTGATTTAAATGTAATTTTTTTAGTTTTTATTTATAATAATATGTAAAAAATATATACTGATCCAATTCTTTTGAAAATTCATTTCAATATAGTGACCATCAAGCGAACGTAGCCTACTAGTAATTGAATTATTCACATCGGGCCAGCGTTTCACAAGGAGAGGTCACGACATGGAAAATTCAGATCGGGACGAAATTCCGCAGGATTGTAGTATACTATGAGGGTAACAACATATTAAAGCAGTAGGACCAACTATCCACAAAATTTCGAGAAAAAAGCATTTAAAGTTTCAGTAATCTTTAAATACAAGTTATTTCGCAAATGAGCCAGCGCCCCAGTGGTGTGATCTTAAAGCGCTAATCTGCTGGCCAGACGACTTGGGTTCGAGGCTACCTCGAGACTGCTTTTTTTTTTTTTTAACTTTTTGTGCAATCTAAACTTTTTATTTATTTTTACTTTATTTTATAATTCAATTCAAAATTTGAAAATTTTAATAAAATATTATTTAATTTTTTTTTAAATATAAAATAAATAATTTTTTCTATTTTTAATATTTATAACTTAAAAATACAATAAATTTCTATAACTTAAAAAAACAAATTTTAGTTTTATTTTAACTGTAAAATAAGGTAAAACTAAAGAAACTGTTTTTGATTATTTATCGAAATATTTTATTTTATTTTAGGTATGCTTGAAACAATACTAAATTTTGTTTTTTAAATTAAATAAATAATAATAATACAGAGAAATGATCCTTTTAATTGCATATTTTATTACCATCCAAATTAAATAATTACTTCTCCAATCAATACAGTTTCTTGAAAAATTATAGTATAGGATTACGATGCTGTTAAATCATTACAGGTAAAGAAATGTTATCTTTAAATGTAGATTTTAAATGTTAATGAACATCATTTCCTTTTCGATAACGACTTCCTTTTTTTTATCCCTCTTTGCACAAAATAAAATTCCGCCTGCCCTTTATTATTAACAAGCTAGAAGCGTTTACGTAATTCATGCACATTCAAACAAAATCAGGAAGCTCAAACCAAGATTTAAGTAACACCTGCTAACTATTTTACACTTTGTTTACAGCTTGCTTATTTTTTAATTATTTAAATACTTGTCTGTTTTTCTTTGTTTCTTATTTAGGGTTTTGTAAAACTAAACTTTATTTTTTAAGTTATAGATATTTATTGTATTTTAAGTTATAAATATTAAAAATAGAAAAAGTTATTTTATACTCAAGAAAATTAAATAATTTATTAAAAATTTCAGATTTTGAATTGAATTGTAAAATAAAGTAAAAATAAATAAAAAGTTTAGATTACATAAAAAGTTAAAGGGGAAAAAAAAAAGCTAGTCTCGAGATAGCCTCGAACCCAAATCGCCCGGCTAGCAGACTCGCGCTTTAGGATCACACCACTGGGGCGCTTGCTCGCTTGCGAAATAACTTGTATTTAAAGATTACTGAAACTTTAAATGCTTTTTTCTCGAAATTTTGTGGATAGTGGGTCCTACTGCTTTAATATGTTGTTACCCTCATAGTATACTACAATCCTGCGCAATTTCGTCCCGATTTGAATTTTCCATGTCGTGACCTCTCCTTGTCAGTAATATTTCACAAATTTTTAGTATCTGCCCCTCTTTCCACATCGCTTTTTTTTTTTTATTTAAGTAATTTCCTCCATGTATAATTATACTTAAATAAGAAGAAAAATAGTGCTCTAGATAAAGGGCAGGTGTGTAAAAAAAAAATCCGAGTACTGACAGATTTACGACACCACAAGTATAACATTGCCAGTTGGCACGTATTGCTTGTTGATTATCATGGAGAACTGCCCTTTGAGCGTTCATCCAAACGTTTCAAAGCAAAGTAAAGGAGTGCATCCGTCAACAAAATATGTGTTTTAAAATTTGTAAAACCATAAAATAAAAAACAAAAATTGGTAGTAATGAAATATCTTATTTATAAATGTAAAAATAGTGTTTTTGTTCGGACTACAATTCGAGATAGCTAAAATAAGAGTTTCGTACGATTTTTCGACTAAACCATTTTCCAAACTTTTAGTGATTTTTTTTCCTACACTAATAGCAGCTCTAAAGCAAGTATTTCTGAAAATACAAGTACGACATACTTGAAACAAGTACTTGCATACTTGCCAACTATCTCATTAATAACAACACAATTGTTAACGCCCCCTGAAAAAACGCCCTTTTTCTCACACCACTTTATTTTTAGAGTAATTCTATCCAAATGTTGTTACGATTAAATAAGAATAAAATTACTCTAAAAATGACTGGTGAGGGAAAAAAAAAAGGCGGATACTAAGTATTGTATGGTCATAATGAGATGGTTAAAGAGTATGTATACTTGGCTACGATTATTTACATTCTGTAAAAACTGCAAATGTATTAACGCATAATTTATTTTTTCAAATATGCATACCTGGCAGGGGTCGTACTCGCCGCCCTTTTTCAGGGCACTGTGAAGAATAAGAGATTTTTGTCTTTTATGTCACCACTAGTTTCATGCAGTATAGTATTTTTATAGTAATGTGTCGGGATTGAATATGTTAGAGATTATTGTGTGAAAATTGTTGTAGCACAAAAAACAGAAATGTCTGTTCCTTAAAAGTGTCCTGAAAAAAGGGCGGAGAGTATAACCCCTGATACCTGGTAATATTTATAATTTATTCCGGAGTAATGTTAGACCCGCTTTTGTCGCACATCAGTATGATTTTAGAAAAAATTTCTACAATATGTAATTATGATGAAATAAGAAAAAAAAAATGTTTTTAAAACATACTGTTGTGAAAAAAGTGCGGTGCTTACAATACTCCGGTATAAATTATAAATGTTGTTAGGTATGAATATGTATTGCAAAGGGCAATATATATATATATATATATTCAAATACTATTTTATATATTTTTGTATTTTGGGGGAAGAAAATTTGTAATAAATACTTACCACTTTATTTTTAGTGATTTCCTCCATGTATAATTGTGCTTAAATAAGAAGAAAAATACTGTAGATAAAGGGCAGGTGTGTAAAAATAAAAACGAGTATTGACAATTTTACTATGCAACTAGCGTAACACATAGCCAGCTTGCACGTATGCATAATAATTAACATGGAGATCTGCCCATACGAGCGTTCATCCAAATGTTTCAAAAGAAATGAAAACCCAGCAAAGAAGTTTGTGTTCTTAAATTTATAAAACAGTAAATCTAAATACGAAAATTGGTTTTAATGAAATATCTTATTTTTAAATGTAAAAATAGTATTTTTGTTCGGACTACAATTCGAGGTTGGTAAAACAAGAATTTCGTACAGTTTTGCGGCTAAACCATTCTTCCAAACTTTTAGCGATTTTTTTCCCCTACATTAATAGCAGCTCTAAAGGAAGTATTTCTCAAAATACAAATACAACATACTTGAAACAATTACTTGCATACTTGCCAACCATCTCATTAATGACCGTACAATTGTTAACCCTTAAAAAAATTCCCCTTTTGTCACATCACTTTATTTTTAGAATAATTCTACCCAAACATTGCTACGATTAAATAAGAATAAAATTACTTTAAAAAATGACTGGTGTAAAAAAAAAAAAAAAAAAAAAAAAATGGCGGGTACTAAAAATTGTACGGTCATAATGAGTAATGAGATGGTTGGAGAGCATGTACTTGGCTACGATTATTTAAATTTTATAAAAAACTGCACATGTATTAACGCATAATTTATTTTTTCAAATATGCATACCTGGCAGGGGCCGTACTCTCCGCCCTTTTTTCAGGACACTGTGAAGAATAAGAGATTTTTGTCTTTTTTGTCACCACTAGTTTCATGCAGAAATATTTATAGCATTTTTATAGTAATGTGTCGGGATTGAATATGTTAGAGAGTATAAAAATTGTGGTAGCAATAAAAACAGAAATGTCTGATCCTCTAAAGTGTCCTGAAAAAAGGGCGGAGAGTATGACCCCTGATACCTGGTAACATTTATAATTTATTCCGGAGTACTGTTAGACCCGCTTTTTTCGCACATCAGTGTGATTTTAGAAAATTTTTCTACAACATGTAATTATGATGAAATGAGAAAAAAAAATTTTTTTTTAAACATACTGTTGTGAAAAAAGTGCGGGGCTTAAAATACTCCGGTATAAATTATAAATATTGCCAGGTATGAATATGTATTGCAAAGGACAAATATATATATATATATTCAAATACTATTTTATATATTTTTGTATTTTGGGGGACGAAAATTTGTAATAAATACTTTCACGCCCTGTAACATCAGCGTAGTGCCTTTAGCAGACATATATTATACAGCGTTGGCAACATCTTAATTTAACCCGGATAAATTTTAGCCCTGCCTTTCTTCCATACCACTTTTTTTATGTACATTTTTTTTTTTTTTTTTTTTTTTTTGTAGTTATACATTGGAGAAAAATGTTTTAAATATAAAATGGTGCGAAATGAAGGTTGAGCTAAAAATACTCAATATTTCAACTGGTATACATCAATATTTAGAGTTTATTTAAGAGCATTGTTATAATCAGCCTTTTTTTTTTTTCCTAACATCATTTCTTTTGAACCACTTTTTTTCCTACTCATTCGCAATTGCATATTGTAGAACATTATTAAAAAAAGAAGAAGAAAAAAAAAAAAAAGAAGAAGAAGAAGGCGGATACTAACAGTGCTCCGGTATAAAAATAGAGATGCTGGCATGTCTAGCTTTAACACTTTCGTGACCGCATGCTTTTGTCTTTTTCACAATAAGGTCGGCTTTATCCTCCCAAGTTACAATATTTCCGAACAATAAATTTCTGTATTCACATTTATATTACAAATGGATATACATTATTATTATATTCTTTCCAATCAAAGTATATGTATCAATAGTATATCCGATTTAAAAAATATGAAATATTGAGTATATTTTTAAGAATGCACACAATTACACACAGATTGCGAAAGAAACGCCCACTGGCGGAGTTCCAGATTTTCAAATGCCGCAAATCTACGTCTGTGGGCGAAAGTGTTAAGTGTATATTAGGGTGCCTCGATAAGATATAGGCACCCTAGTGTATATGTATCTCACATAGTAAAATATAAAAAATCTTTGTTTGATTTTCCGCATAAAATCTGATAACAGAACTGGATATTTGAGAAATGTTTCCATTCTTATCTTCCCCCCCTCCCCCCCCCCTCTCTTTTTTTTTTTTTTTTTTTTTTAGATTGTTTGTTATATAATTTTTACTGTTTTACTTTCTTAAAATAAAACGAACCAAAAAAAAAAAGGGAGGGGATAAAAGCGACTAAATAACTGCCAAATAGCAACAATTAAAAACTCCCGATGAGTTATTTTGATGTATTATCTCTTAAAAATGAGTAGTTACTGTTTATCTGTTGCTCAAAGGCTCCTTCCTCTTAACACTTTCGCGACCGTTGACGTAGATTCCCTTCATTTGAAAATCTGTAACTCTCCAGTGGGCGTTTCTTTCGCTATTTGTATGTTAATTGTTTCTTAAGAATATACCTAATATTCCTATTCGTACAATGAAATATACTATGGATACCTATTCTTTGATTAGAAAGAGTATAATTATAATGCATACCTATTTGTAATATAAATGTGAATACAGATA
This sequence comes from Salticus scenicus, assembly GCA_963930645.1. Lineage (NCBI taxonomy): Eukaryota > Metazoa > Arthropoda > Arachnida > Araneae > Salticidae > Salticus > Salticus scenicus. The sequence goes on along the minus strand of OZ005660.1, from coordinate 119,676,357 downwards.
ATTTTGTTCTGGAACATTGTAACTTGTGCGAATAACGCCCAGAGCCTGACCTTCCTGTCAAATAGCACGCGGACGCGGTCGGGAAAGTGTTAAGAAATGAAACAGGTGTCGGATTTCATTCATTTTAGCTGGAAACAATTGAACAATAGGATTGGGGGAAGGAGTTTAAACAGTATTTTGTCATCCTGTTTATAACACTATTACTGTATAGGAATCTTTACCATTTCTATTAATTTTAAATTAATTTAACTGCTTACAGTTAGTAAATGAGAAAATAAAAGCTTTTGCGTTTATACAACTATTTTATTCTATGTGAACTCTTTCTAGTATATCTATCTCATAAAAATTTAGTTCTTAAAAATAATAATATCTAGATGAAGTTATTAAAACAGTCTGCAATTCTTAACTACACTGAAGTTTGTTAGACTCTTTATTTAAATATGAAGCACTGTAAGTTAATTGTAATATTTTATATTGTACAACATTGTATATTCATATTGTATAAACTTAATCTAATTTACTAGTTAATACCCGTCAAAATTTGACGGATCATGTGCATCTTAAATCTTTTCACTGCATAAAGTTTTAAACATCCCTATTTTAATAATCCGCATTGCTCTTAACCAGTTTAAAATCCACTGCTGTAAACAATTATTTTTTGGTTGGAAGGGAAGGGGGAATAAATTTCATGAAATTTCAATATACAAAATTTAAGCGTAATATCCATATAATAAAATTAAAATCCGAAGATTTTTTCTAATTTTACTTTAAATATACCAAAAAAATGTTTGGAGTAATTAAATGAGAGACAGAATTTATAGAATGGAGAAAGAAAGCACGCATCAATATTTAATGTTTTTCATACATATTATTTTAATTTGCTCGCATCTCGCATCTATAACATTCCATTTCAGTTACAATATGATAGTGGCGCCATCTATAATCTGTCAATAATAATAATTTAAAAAAAAAAAAAAAAAAAAAACTCAGATTTTTTTTCTCTTTCTTTTTTTTTTTTTCTTTTCTTTTAATAAAAACACTTTTAAAATCACATAAATTTATAAAGCAAAAAAATTTAATTTAAAATAAATTTTAATAGCGTTTTGTGTTTTCTTTACATTCTATAATTGCGATTTATTTTCCCTTAGAAATATAATATACTACTCAGGGCCCGAATAAGTAAGAATGCATTTAATACTTTAGCAAGTTAATTTGCTCATTAAATTTTTAATAATAAATTATTATATGCATATTTTGACTCTTATAAAATATCAATATTTTTTAAGTTATTCTTTTTAAATTATTTTTTTCTATAATATAGTACAGAAATAAAATATAAGAGATCAATTTCAAATTAAATTTAAAAAATAAATTTTCGGTGAAATGAAAATGCATACGGTGATAGCTGATAAGTATTCGCGAATTGCTTTATTTTTAGTATACTTCCTTGGAAAATATGAATCAATGAATTAATCGTGTGAATTGTATTTATTATTGAGCTTTAATTAGGCGTCTGCCATAGACATACGAAATATAATTTTCGTCTGCTCGAGTTCTATCATCGATGTGCATACTGCACTGCATCAAGGGGATGGAATATTCCCGCTCGGAATTGGTTCATAATTTTCTCGCGCATGCCCAGATCGGGCGATTTTGGTCTTAAAGAAATACCCTTGTGTTTTAATACTATAGATATTTTAAGTTTTTTACTGTATAAAAAATTCTTGTTCATAAGCACATTTATTATAGTGTAAGTTCATTCATTCTTGAAAATTTATTAAAGAAGTTTAAACAAAATTGTACAATAAGTATGGAATATTAGTATTGCTTCTTTTTCGAAATGCCTTAAAACATGTTTGATTCTTAAGTTATTAATTTATGTGAGAATTATGTGTTTTAAAATTTCTTAGATTAAATGATAATTATATGTGTATATATATATGTATGTATATCGGATACATACATACATATATATATATCCGTTAAAATATCAGATCATATGTTGCTTGTCTCTTATCGTAGATAAAAAAAATAAAAAAAAATAAAAAAAAAAAGTTCGTCAACGATGACTCTAGTAGATAAGCACGTTATTAACTAGCATTTCAATCTATTTTAGCAATATGTTATCTATATATATATATAAGAGCAGAGTCTGTCTCTGTGTGTGTGTGTCTGTCTGTCCGCTATAGATACCTAGGCCGTTTCACCGACCGGGACAAAATTCGGCAAGGTTAATGTTTACGACCCGAGAAACACAACGCTGCAAGCGATTTTACAAAATTCGCCCCCCAAGGGGGGAAAGGGGGGGGCAAAACGTAATTTCACAAAATCCTTCATATCTCATACAAAAAAACAGATATCCGTAAAATTTTTGCTTTAAAATATAGCTAATACACATGTCTAAAAGTAGGTTTCTGGAATTTTTGAAATTCTGTCCCCAAGGGGGGCGGAGGGGCAAAACGGCAAACGGCTATGGGGCAAAAACAAATAGAAATACAGTTAGGCCGCTCAAAATTGGTACAGATAGGTTTTAGAGGCCTGCAAGTCGAATGGGGATATTTTCGAAAGTGTAAAGTTATTAGAAGGGGCGAGAAGGGGGAGGGGTGAGGGGGGGGGGGGCAAAAAAAACAAAAACAGAGTTAGATCGTTCAAAATTGGTTTATAGAGGTTTTCGATACTTCCAAATCAATTGCGGATATTTTCGAATTTGTAAAATTATTAGGAGGGGCGGTAAGGGGGTGGGGCTATGGGCAAAAACAAATAGAAATACAGTTAGGCTGTTCAGAATTGGTACAGACAGGTTTTATTTACATTATCGCTAAGGAAGCAAACCTTCTTTCCGACCCGTTAGTATAAGTTCTTTGGGTTGAGGTTTTTAAAAATCATGGAGAACTGCCTGAAAGAGCGTTCATCCATTTACATACTTGCCAACCATCTCATTAATATCCGTAAAATTGTTAACGCCCCCTGAAAAAACGCCCCTTTTCTCACACCAGTATATTTTTAGAGTGATTCTTTCCAAATGTTGTTAGGATTAAATAAGACTAGAATTACTCTAAAAAATTATTGGTGTGAAAAAGAAGGCGGGTACTAAAAATTTTACGGATCATAATGAGATAGTTGGCAAGTATGCATTTACTTTAGCGCATAGAATATTTTGGGCCGTTCCAGCAAACTGCTCAATGCGTTTTAAAATTAATAAAAGTACAATAGTAACTACAAAAACTGGTGGAAATAAAATATCTTATTCTAGATGTAAAAGTAGTATTTATTATCTGACTACCATTCAAGATTGGTATAATAAGAATTTCGCACGATTTTGCTACTTCCAAACTTTTAGCGATTTTATTTTTTCCACACTAATAGCAGCTCTAAAGCAAGTATTTCTTAAAAACAAGTACAATATATATGAAACAATTACTTGGCAGTGATTAATTAAATTTTGTAAAATATTGCAAATGTTTATAATGCATAATTATTATTATTATTATTTTTTTTTTTTTTTCAAATATGCATACTTGGTAATATTTATAATTTATTCCGTAGTACTGTTAGCTCCACCCTTTTCACACACCAGTATATTTTTAGAAAAAATATTCTACAACACGTAATTGATGAAAGAAGAAAAAAAAATTAAAACCATACTGGAGTTGGGAAAAAGGCGGGGCATACAGCACTACGGAATAAATTATAAATGTTGTTATACATAGGATATGCATAGCTGCCAACATTTTAATTTACGTTGGTGTACTTTTAGCCACGCTTTTATTTCGCACCACTTTATTTATAGAAAAATTTTCTCCAATATATAATTTCAATAAAATAAGACAAAATTTATTTTTAAAATAAGTGGTACGAAATAAAGGCGGGGCTAAAAATACTCCTGAATAAATTAAAATATTGGCAGCTATGGATATGTAATGTAAAGGATAAAAAAATATTCAAATACTATATATATATATATATATATATTATTTATTTTTAATTTTTGTTTTATTTAATTTTTATTTATTTATTTAATTTTAATTTTATTTTTTATTTATTTTTGGGGGGGGGGGAGGGGGGGGGAGAAATTTGTAATCAATACTTTCTCGCCTGGTCAGCGTAGTGCCTTTAGCAGACATGCCTCATACACAGTTGCCAACATTTTAATTTAACCCGGAGAATTTTTAGCCCTGCTTTATTCCATACAACATTTTCTTTCTTACTTTTTTTTTTTTTTAAATAAGGATAATTTTTTTTTCATTTTATTGTAGTTATACACTAAAGAAAAGTGTTTAAAATATAAAGTGGTGAGAAATAAAGGTGGGGCTAAAAATGCTCCGGAATAAATTAAAATGTTGGCAGCTATGCCCACATGTTGATATTTGCTTGTTTAAAATTAATTTTTATTGCTAAATTAAATTTAATATGTAAGTGTAATGCGAAAACATGCCGATGGAGATTGGTTGAATAATTTAATAATTTAAATGAATACAAAGCTAGTAGCACTAAATTTTAAAGAAATCATAAATTCATAGTGCATTTTATTTGCTGATTTTCTCGAATATATGCGTACATATATATTAGCCATTCATTTTCTCTGTCCAGGTGTTCAGCAATCAGCTTAAGTGGTTGTTAATAACAATGGATCATTCTATTGTTTCAATGCAAGAAATTAAAATAATATAAATATGATTTTATTTAATATCTACTAGCCGCCTTCGGCGACTAGCTGGTTCGCGATCCTTGAAAAATCCGACTTTACGAAACTCCCGCTCGGTGGCGCCTGCGGCGCCTTTTTCCCATTTCAGGTCTTACAACAGCTTAGTGACATAAAATGAAAATAGCTTAATTGAAAATTTTAATCTCAGTAAATTCCCGCTCGGTAGCGCCTGCGGCGCCCTCTTCCAGTTTCAATATCTGAAACAACCTGTTCGCTCACCATGTTATGATCCTTCAAATTTCTGAGTTCAGCGAAGTCTCGCTCGGTGGCGCCTGCGGTGCCTTATCCTGGTTTTAAAACTGTTCAATTCCAAATTAACAAACCTTTCAAATGATGCATTACTTCTGAAGTTATTTTAATTAGTAGCTGAGATACCAAAGGAAACCTAATCAGGAAACCTCGAAACGTGTAAATCGGGTGAAATCTCGAATTCCACTTTCGATAATATAAAGTACTTTAAAATATCTTTCGAATGATGTATTAAAAATAATTTAATCATAATTAGAAATTGAAATATTGAAATTTGAAAATATTACAGCGCCATCTGGTGGTAGAAATATCTGTATTCCACTGTTCGATTCCAAATCAAAAAAGCTTTCTAATGATGTATTACATATGCAGGGATGGAACACGGGCGCAGAATTCATACCACTATCAATGTAAGAAAATTTTCTACCTCTTAAATCGACGATATTATAGGCAGAGAAATTTCTTAAACACATTCCGGTATGAATTCTGCGCCCGTGTTCCATCCCTGCATATGAAATTATTTTAATTAGTAGCTGAGATACAAAAGAAAACTGATTCAGGACACCTCAAAACGTGTAAATCTGGTGAAAACTTTCGATAATATACAAGAACTTGAAAATATCTTTCAAATGATGTATTAAAAATAATTTAATCGTTATTAGAAACTGAAATACGCATTGAAATATTGAAATTTGAAAATATTACAGCGCCACCTGGCGGTAGAAATTTCTGTATTCCACTGTTCGATTCCAAATCAAAAAAGCTTTCTAATGATGTATTACTTATGAAATTATTTTAATTAGTAGCTGAGATACAAAAGAAAATTTTTTCAAGTCACCTTAAAACGTGTAAATCTGGTGAAAACTTTCGAGAATATAAAAGAACTTTAAAATATCTTTCGAATGATGTATTAAAAATAATTTAATCATAATCAGAAATTGAAATATTGAAATATGAAAATATAACAGCGCCATCTGGCGGTAGAAATTTCTGTAATCCACTGTTCGATTCCAAATCAAAAAAGCTTTCTAATGATGTATTACTTATGAAATTATTTTAATTAGGAACTGAGATACAAAAGAAAACCTAATCAGGACACCTCAAAACGTGTAAATCGGGTGAAATCTCGAATTCCATTTTCGATAATGTAAAAGTACTTTAAAATGTGTATCGAATGAAGTATTAAAAAAAATGTAAACATAATTAGAATCTGAAATATTGAAATTTTAAAATATTACAGTGCCATGAGACCTCAAAACTTGTAAGTCAGGTGAAATTTCGAATTCCATTACATATGGTAGTCGGTTAATGGAAGTAAATCGATAAACAAATATTTTTACCTTAAGTGAAAAAATTAAGTGTTGCTATAGAAAGTGGCATCCTCTTTCGAGAAAATTTAATTTACAATTAAAACGTAAGCCTTTTGTTTATTGACCAAAATCGATGAAATTTTAACTGCAAGTTCGTTTTGTGGTGATAAGATTGTATACTAAGTGCCGTGTGCGAAAGTAAAAAATTGAAGAAAATAGAAATTTGCAATTTTTTATCCTACTCAAAATACCTCTGATTCTCAAATCAGTTGCAGCTGTTATATATATATATATATTTTTTTTTTTTTCGCTTCCGTCCAGAAATGCTTCCTCTCTGAACGGGTTGTCATGGTGACGCAACGAACGGCTGCCTGATTTCATTACGGCATGATTTCATTCAAACCATTTTCAATGGTTTAATGCCTAAAATTAAAAAAAATTATAACTCATTCAGTTTTTGAAATTTTCTCTCAATCTTTTGGGAATTGAATTGTGAAAACGAGATCTATATACAAAAAAAAAAAAAAAAAAAAAAAAAAAAAAAAAGAAAAAGAAAGAAAGAAATGATTTATCTCTAAACGATTTTGAGTTATAAAATGTTTTGGGAAAAAATCGATGTTTCGTAAAATCTAAAAATGTGGATCGCTAATCCGTATTTTGTAAAAATGTTTATATGGTTCGAAAGAGGATTAAATATCCTTTCCAAATATACCAGTTGTTAAGAAATGGAACAGTTACTCGGTCGTACAGGGCGTTTCAAAAAAGACGATCGAGAAAAAGAGAAAATTTCGACCCTTTTTAAAACTTTTTTTAAAAAAATAAAAAAATAAAAAATTGTTCCTTAAGAATCGGTAATAAATGCTCTTTCTTGTGGTACAGGTGTATTTTCGATATTTCCAACAGATCGGCAGCGATCACTTTAGAAAAACCCGCGAAATTTTTCTCTTTCTGCTTCCTCTTTTGAGGAACACGCTGAATTCTACTTGGGCGGAAATTACGATCCGCTCGCTTTTTAATTAGACATTGGTCGACGTTTTAATTAATATCTCCGGAACTAATTAAAATTTTTAAATTATTTTTTCACTATGCACTCGGGCAGGCTTCTGAGCACCCGTATGTCAAATTTTGTAGTTCTGCGTTCAGTAGGGGCTGAACGTATAGATGCTCAGACAGACATCTTCTTTTATTATTATAGATTAATAGATTTAAAGCGTAAGAATTTTTTTTTAGGGTTAAAACATTTTGACGTAAGGAATGTAGGGGTTTTTTTCCATTTAGTAGAAACAAATTAAATTTTCATCTGGCAACACTGATTTGAAGATCATTACTCAAAAAATTAAATGACAAAAGTGGCGGGTACAAACATTACTGCGGATTAGGTTAACAGCTATACATACGTAATTATAATTAAACAAGAAGACAAATCTCTAAAAAAAAAGAAAAAAAAAAGGACTAGGATGATAAAAAGGCTAGTACTGACAGCTTTACGCAATAGTAATTAGAATGTTGGAAATTGTGCAGTAGAAATGAGTGTCATGCATGACACGCATTGCCTGGTCATTCTTAATCTGGAATGAAAGTTTGTCTTACTTTTAATTTTAGAAATGAACGTTCGGTTGGGACAAATATACAGCGATTGTTAGGAAAATTCTTCAAGCAATCACATAATATGGCATAGCATCCAAAAAGCTGTTTGCATACAAAATTTTAAGTATTTTTGAAGGAGAAGTTTATTTCAGAAAAAAAGCGTATAAAAATTGTGTGTGCTTTTTTTTTTTTTTTTAGTGCTAGACCTAGAGGCCTATTTCAGTCGGTACAGTTGTCGAATTTTTATAATACACTCTTAATTAGTGCTAAGGGCCTATTTCAGTCGGTTTATTGAATGGGGATTTATTGAATGAAGTCCTCCCAAGGCACAACTTTGACATGAGTCCCCGCCAAGGTACCCCTATTTCAGTCGGTACAGCGTTGTCGAATTTTTATACGTCACTCTTAATTAGTGCTAAGGGCCTATTTCAGTCGGTTTATTGAACGGGGATTTATTGAATGAAGTCCCCCCAAGGCACAACTTTGACATGAGTCCCCCCCCCAGGCCCAACTTTGACATGAGTCCCCCCCAAGGTACAACTTTGACATGAGTCCCCCCCAGGCCCAACTTTGACATGAGTCCCCCCAGGCCCAACTTTGACATGAGTCCCCCCAAGGCCCAACTTTGACATGAGTCCCCCCCAAGGTACAACTTTGACATGAGTCCCCCCCCAAGGCACACCTTTGACATGAGTCCTCCCCCCCAAGGCACACCTCCTCCTCATTGGGAAAAAGAGAAAAAACGTTGTTTTGCGGCTATAAGACAGTTTGGACTTCCAACGTTATTTGTTACAGTATCTGCAGCTGAAACAAATTGGTTTGATTTAATGAAAACTTTATCATGGAATTTAGATCGTCACGAATTAACTAAAGAAGAATTTGTCGATATTAACAAGTTTAGCAGTAGGCCTCTGGCACAAAATTAAAATCTGTCAATGTCGGATTTTCATGTTTTAAATAATGAAATAATGTCGTGTCTGTATAATTTTATTTTTTTTTAACATTACACTGATGATCAAAATCTTTCTTCCCTTTTTTGTTCTAAGAGGCATCTCCCAAGAAAAATCTATATCATAAATCCAGCCATTTCCAGCTCATCTGTTAAATTTCTTATGGCAGCTTTCTACTTTATAAATCCATCTTCTTTGAGCTTTCTTTTTTTTCTTTTAACAATAGCTGTATTTTTTATTAATTGCAAAACATATTTAAAATTATTAAGAACTTTGTATTTGGTTTATTGGGTTTGTTCTCTGTTTATGGCATAAGATCAAAAATAAGACATGGCACGCCAAACATTCTTTTAATTTGTTTACTGGCAAAATCTAATTGGCTTTAACTATTAGTAGTAAGAAATTAAAAACATTTGTCCTTGAAAAAATTATGCTTCAGTTTCACACATTGGATTGTTATTAATAATAGTATAGATGCCAACATTTTAACCCATTCGCGACCGCTGGCATAGATTCACGTCATTTGAAAATCTCTAACTCCACCAGTGGGCGTTTCTTTCGCAATTTGTATGTTATTTATTTCTTAAAAATATACACAATATTCATATTTTTACTATCAATATACTATGAATATAAATGCTTTGATTAGAAAGAGTATAACTATAATGTATATCCATTTGTAATATAAACATGAATATAAAAAAAAAAAAAAAAATTGTTCTAAAATAGTGTAACTGGGAAGATTATGCCCACAGGCGGAGTTTACTGTGAAACAGACAAAAACATGCGGTCGCGAAAGTGCTAATTTATTTTGGAGTATTTTTTGCCCCGCTTTTATTTCGCACCACTTTATTTATAGAAAAATTTTCTCCAACACATAATTTTGAAAAAATAACCTAAAAATGTTCATAAAAATAAGTGGTATGGAAATAAAGGCGGGGCTAATAATACTCCAGAGTAAATTAAATGTTGACATCTATGATAATAGTTACGGAAATTTTCAGGATAGCGTCGAAATCATTACCTATTTCAAACATGTGAGCTTTAACGCATATCTGCCAACATTTTAAATTTTTCAGAGCATTGGTAATATCTGCCCTTTTTTCACATTAATTCTTTTGAAGGGGTTTTTCTTCTTATTTAATCGCAATTACACCAAAGTTTGAAGTCTCCACCCTTTTCTCAGGACACTTTCAGAAATGAGAAATTTCCACCTTTTTTTTTTTTTTTTTTTTTTTTCCCTCTACCACCATGTTTATACAGTAATCTCCATTCCGTTTAATCACGACACATTAGTATAAAATACGTTGAAGATGTCTCTAGGAAAATAGAGGCAGCAAAAAAAGAGAAAATTTCTCATCCCTGAAAATGTCCAGAAAAAAAAGGGGAAGAGGGATTTCAAGCTTTGTTACACATTGCAGAAAATAATCACTACCAATAAAGTATGTTGAAAATAAAAGGCAAGTACTAACAGCGCTTCCGAATAAATTATGATGTTGAGTTAGCAAACGTGCGGAATTATATATACAATGTATGTATATATATATATATATATATATTCTTTGTTTTCGTTAGCTGTGACCCTGCTCACCTATGCGCATGCGTGAGGTCTGCATTGATTTTGTTAAAATAGGGTAGAAGCGTAGAAGATGAGAGAATGTTTACATTTTACGAGTGAGAGATAAGTTGCGGTTTCTTTTTTCTTTTTTTTTCTTTTCAGGACATTATTGAATTTTGAGGCGATACTTCTTCGTTATATTCGTATAAAGGCAAAATGCTGATTTTTCCCCCTTGTAATTTTTAAATAAGTGTAGAAGATCAGTTTTATTCTTCGATGCAAAATAAAATCCGTAAACTTAAAAGTAAATGCCTGTTTTCTTTCTTCTTCTTCTTTTTTTTTTTTCAGTTAAAATTATTTTTATTTGCTTACTTGATCTCTAAATTCGTACTATATCTGTCATACCTGAACACTTGTTTCATGCACTGATTATAGTAGTAAATTAATTAAAAATGACTTAAATTAGGTAAAATTTACATAATTCATTAATAAAAGAAGAGAAAAAGAACAACGTTTACAGTAGACTTTACCTGTAGTAAAAGTAATATATTTTTTTCTTTTAAATTATACTGCTAAAATAAAAATACCATATTTTTGGATCTCTATTTTACAGAAATTTACAGAAAATCGTATTTAAATCAAATCATTAGATTTTTTTATCATGATTATTTTACACCTTTTATTTTTCGCGCATATTGTCATATAAATTACACTAAATAAAATATTGTTAATTAAAATTAAAAATTAAACTTTAAATTCGCGTAAAAAGGTAAAATAAATATTGAAGACTCATAAAAAGAAAACGAACACGTGTAGAACGAAAAGCGCATTTGGCTAAGTGCCCATCTCATTCAACGCATCACCCCTTTTCCGAGTAGGATCGTTCCGCGAGAGGTAGACATGGTTTACGAAAACGGACAGTATATATACATTCTCTAAAAATTTTCTGAAAAAAGCATTGTTGCCACCCTCTACCAAAATCTGATTTTAACACTTTCGCGACCGCATGTTTTTGTCTTTTTGACAGTAAGCTCCACCTGTGGGCGTTAATCTTTTATATTACATTATTTTAAATCAATGTTTTCTTTATTCATATTTATAATATAAATGAATATGCATTACAATTATACTCTTTCTAATCAAAGTATTTGTATCCATAATGCATTGAATGCACAAATGTTAATATTGGGTATATTGTTGAGAAATAACGTAACCCATGTAACCTAATGAAACGTCCACTGGTGGAGTTACAGACTTTCAAATGACGTGAATTCACGTCAACGGTCGCGAAAGTGTTAATTTAAAAAGAAAGAATATATATATATATATTATTTGAAGAATTCGCCACTTTATATAAGATTTAACGAATATCCATAATAAAATCCATAAAAAAATTAAGTGTTTCTACAGTTTATTACCAGTATTGTAAAACAAGCAACAGACATTGCTTTCAAATATTCGGCCTAAAGGTAAACTAAAATTTCATTAAAAAAATCACTCAGAAATTGAGAGCTCACAGTCTGTTTAGTACTGTGTGTTACAATGCAAGTGTAAGAGTGTGAATTAATTCAAAATTCAGAAGAAATTTTGAAAATAAATTTAGTTTTAATTATTGAAGACTGTGACCCAGAGTTGCCACAGACGACTTTTTTTTAATATTCTTTTCGTACCACGTTTCATACGTGGTGATATTTATAATTTATTCTGGAGTACTGTTAGTTAGTCCTGCACTTTTTTCACACTAGCAGGGATGGAACACGGGCGCAGAATTCATACCGGAATCCGTTTAAGAAATTTCTCTACCTATAATATCGTTGATTTAAGAAGTAGAAATTTTTCTTACATTGAGAGTGGTATGAATTCTGCGCCCGTGTTCCATCCCTGCACTAGTATGATTTCAGAAACATTTTCTTCAATATATAATTACAATAAAATAGGAAGATGAGAAAATCGAATCGAGGGTCTAGTAGATATTCTGCTTCTTGCTCTCGTAGTGAGATGACGGGTTTTTCTCAAAGACTTATTATACGATTGGACGGAGCATTCCATTATTAAGGGAATATAAGAAAAGTTGCAAAGATGAAGCCACGTTAATGTTGAAAAGGGTTACCTTTTTTGGCATTCATCGCGTTATTAATGATTTTTTGTTCTGAATATAACTATTATTATTAAAAGATACAGCAAGAAAAACTTGTGTAAAACGAAACAGCTGCTGAAATTTATTTTTACCTTGTTATTAACACTTTCCAACAAAGTTCAAAAGTGTTTATAACTTCGGTTTTTCTATACACGCTTTAACTCTCAAACTATTCATAGACATTTTTGAAATCATATAAGGTATACCGTAATTTCTGGTAGATAACCCGCAGGTAAGATGTGTCATTTCTCCACCAGAAATTTTATTTAACCCGTTAGTAGTCGCTATCGACAGCGCCATCTTTTACAGATTGCGAACTTTTTATTTAACTGCCACCAATAATTTTAAGAAGTAATGTGATCGACGTTAAATCGATTTCATTCGCGTTTTTTTATATCAAATGCCACTTCTAAAAATTTTTGGTGGCTATTGAATAAAAAAATCTGGAAAAACTGAAGTATGGGCGGCAAATCGACCAACTAGCGACTACTAACGGGTTAATAGAGAAATCTATACTTTTTCGAAGGAAGAGCTCGTACAAATATAAATTTATTTATCAATTGGAATTTCTGGTGCAAAACTGGATTATATAACCTGTGGGTTATCTACCAGAAATTACGGTAATATATTTAAACTAATTCAATTTAGAGAATTAAGTATAGCAATTATAAACATTTTATAAAAATAATTACTTAAAAAGAACGAAATAAAAAAATGTTAAAAAGAATTTTACCTGTGAAATAAAATCCTTATTTTACTTAACTTATAGGGCTTCTAAAGTACACCTAATTACTATTTCTTGCTATAAAATTCTTTTTAAATTCAAAATACAGTGCGTTAAGGAATTATAAGACCACAAGTGTGTTAGTGCATTTCTGAAGAAAAGAGCATAATATGCAAAGGTTTAGTTGCGTATTTAAAATTGATAGGAAAACGCATCCTATACTAATTCCAACTTTTAAAATTAAATTAAATTTCATTAAAACTTATTCATTTTTCGAAAAATTAAAGACTGTGACTGTTAAGAAATTATAAGACCACCTGAGAAAATTAGCATATTATACATGACGTCAAACTTTAATAAAGCGCATGCGTCAGTATTTCGTGAAAGCATTACCTAAGAAGCAAAGGCTTAGGTTTTGAATGTGTTATCTACTATTAATTTGACGATGCCTCGAGGTAAAGAATTATCGGAGTGCGAAGTGAGAAAAATTTTATTTTATAAAGGTTCAGGTAAATCTGTAAGAGATATTGCGCGGTTAATGAACCGTTCTAAAACTGCCATTCATAATGCCATAATTAGAAAAGATTATTCAAACAAAATAAAACGATCTGGTAGAAAAAATATTTTGACAGCACGTGACAATAGACAAATTTTTCGACTGTCAACTAAAAAAGGTCTTTTAACTCGTGAAATTTCGAAACGTTTCAGCAAGAAAACTTCACATGTAACAGTCTGGAAGAGTCTTAAATTAAATATTAATACGAAATTTATGAAATTGAAGAAAAAAAACAAAGTTATTGAAATGTCGAGAAGAAAGATTAAAATGGGCTAAAAATATCATGCCATGGAATGATGAGTGGAAACAAATAATATTTTCTGATGAAAAGAAATTTAACCTTGATGGTCCAGATGATTACAAACACTATTGGCATGACTTGAGGAAGGAATCAAAAGAATGCTTCAGTCGACAAATGGGTGGAGGATCAGTAAAGATTTGGGGAGCTTTCAGTTATGAGGGGTTGTGTGATTTACACCGGATTTCGGGTCAAATGAACTCTACACAATGTCAGTCTATGCTATATGATCATATGATACCGTTTGGACCTTTATTAGGTGGTGCTAACTGGATGTTTCAGCAGGACAATGCTGCTTATCTTACATCTAAATCCACACTGGAGTGATTTAAAAAATAATATAATAATGTTTTGACATGGCCAAGTCGAAGTCCACACTTAAACCCCATGGAAAACCTATGGGGTATATTATCTCACAAAGTTTATGCTAATAATAAACAATTTTCATCTGCCAATGAACTGGAAGTAGCCATTGTAAAAGAATGGTACAATATATCTATAACTGAACTTAATCACCTGGTTACTTCAACAGGGATGGAACACGGGCGCAGAATTCATACCGGAAACCGTTTAAGAATTTTCTCTACCTTAAATATCGTTGATTTAAGAATTAGAAAATTTTCTTACATTGATAGTGGTATGAAATCTGCGCCCGTGTTCCATCCCTGCTTCAATGAAAAACAGAGTGTTTGAAGTCACCAGGAAAAATGGAGGACCAATATCATATTAATTTTTATACAATTTTGTTTTTTGACAAGTGGTCTTATATTTTCTTAACAGGTTATTTTTCACCTATTTCTAATATATATTTTAATTAAACATTTATTGCATTATACCAAGTTATTGCAAACTAATTATTAAAAAATACAGAGCAATGTGTTATTTTATGTATTTAAATTATGATTAGAATCTTTATTTTTCTTATAATTTACAAAATTAAAGTGGTCTTATAATTTCTTAACGGACTGTAATCTAACTTTTAAAGTGAAATAAAAATTTTAAAAAGAACTTTCAAAGAAAAAGGAAAAATATCCTCTGCTTAATAAAAAGCAGAGTTTAGAGCATGGAAAATAAATTTCAATATTCGCCAGTTTGTTTTCCTGTAGATCAACAGTCACATGACCTTTTTATGAGTTACTTTGCCACTAAAAAAGGTTGCCATTGTCCCGTCCACTCTTATAATAGGTCTATGGTTTTTCTTGAGCTCCCAAGTGTCGCCACCTGTCGGGCCAGGAAGTTAAAAATTGCTTAAAGTCAAATTGCTTTCTTCATTAGTGTACTTTGATGCTCTTTTCAGGGCTAATTTTCGAGGTAACTCTTTCAACATGGCTTATAAAAATCCTCTTTACAAGATTATGATGGAAAACCCACAACTCGCACAAACAAATAAGGATCTCTGCGATTATATAATCAATTCTACTGAATCTGAAAACTTTCAAGTCTTACAACCTGCTTTCTACGACCAAATAGATGATGAGCTTTATAGTAAAATACTCAAAGCTAAATTCAAATCACACGATAAGAGTGGAAATATCTTCAAAGAAGGTCCCCTTGAGATCTTGACAATTTCTGAAATTCACCAAAATTATCCTGGCTTTCCTGTCTTCCAACCTGGATTTGGAACTATTGTATCCAGTGATTGGACGAGGACGAATGACGATTCTGACCTCATGGATGATCAGTCAGTTGAGGGAGGTAATGGTATTACATTTGATATAAATTTTTCTGCCCCATCCCCAACAAATTCTCAAACTGAAAATCCTGGAATCAAGCGAAAAATTAGTAGCATTAGCCAAAATTCTGATTTACCTAAAACTAAAATTTTTATTCCCACCCAAAATAAATTTGAAGTCTTAGGTGAAAAAACTCTTATGGACTTACACCGTTATTTTTTAACAAATACTTTCCTCCTATAATAAACAGAAAATTCTCATTCAAAATTATTTTAAAAGAATTCTGGTGTTTAATAACGGTGATTAATTTGGATTGTTTTACACCGTTCATTTTTTATAAAAAATATTTCCTCGTCAAAGCGTGGAATTTCTATGACGTGAAGTAAAAAATAATTGTAAAAATATTCCGGTGAGAACGGAGATAATTTCTGCTTCCCCCTTAATCAGGCTCTGGACGAAACTGTTCCCCAATCAACTTCTAAAATTAATTCAGAAAAACTCCAGAGAAAAAATCCTCTCCCTAAAGGGACATTTATTACTGTTAAATGCGGCAATAAAAACAACTTTTGAGAAATTTAAGTAAGCCCCCCCCCCATAATTGTAAATTCATTGTCACCCCTGCTGGACATTTTCTTAAAATTTTCCGCGATATCACAGAAATTTATAATAAAATTACCGAGGCTCTAAATGAAATGAAAGTTCAGTTCTATACTATGGGGGGGGGAGAAAAGTCGCCCCCCATGGCAGTCATTCGAGGGCTTCCACTGGACACTGAAATCCTTGATATCGAAGACGCTCCCACTTCTCTTAACTATGATGCCCTAAAAATCTCCCAATTAACTAGTTTTAAAACCAAGTTTAAATTAACCTTAATCCAAATTCAATTACCAAATAATGAAAAAAGCAAAGAGATCTTCCAATTAAATAATCTATTATATTTCTGTATTGTTATGGAAGACTACAATAGCCCCACACGCATATTGCAGTGTTTCAGATGTCAACAGCTACATCATTCAGCTAAATTTTGCCACATGATGAAGCCCAAGTGCATAAAATGCCCAGAAGAACATGAGTCAAGAGATTTCCCTTTGGGAAATAAAAAAGTTGAACATCCGAAGTGCTGCAATTGCAGTGGAAATCATCTTGTATCGCGGCTGCCCCATTTTTCCTGAAAATAGACGAAAAACTTTCATTACTCGCCCTGTCAATCCCAAAACTAGCTACGCTAAGTTAGCCACTCCCCCCGACCAATCCGAAAATAGCAGCTCCTCTAGGTACATACAAATGAAACACTTCCAGTTGCAAAGCCGGTTGCAAGCGTTCCAAATGTATGACTGCAGTCGGCAGCAAAAGTATCCGAGCTCTAGCAAAAATTCCTATATGAAAAAAGCACACTTAACACTGTTTTGTTAAATAAATCCTTGTCGAATCATGTTCTTAGACTGACTAAGAACAGGATTCGACAAGGATTTATTCAACAAAACTGCATTAAGTGTACTTTTTTTATATAGGAATTTTTGCTAGTGCTCTGATACTTTTGCTGCCGATTGTATTTGCAAAAAACTTGCAAAATTTACGTCACCGAAATTGCAAGCGTTCCGTTTGTATGTAACCCTTAGATCCCTCAAACTTCTACTTTTTCTGATTTAAACAACATTATCAAGTATATTACTACTTAATTAAATATCCCAAATTTATCTTATCTTATAATCAAACTAAAAAGTGCCCTTAATCTTATAAAAAATTGCAATGATCAAGCCACAAATGTTTTAATTTTTATGCAAGCCCTCGGAAAACCTTCTCTTTAAGTTTGCTTTAAAAAATTATTTTTCCAGGTAATTAAAACTTTTCCCTTCCTTCACTGGCTCATTTATTCAGCTTTCTTCTGACTTCTTCTCCATTAGTTCTCTATCCTTATATTGGAGGGTGCGTGACTCAGTCACAGGTACCTCAAACCCAACTCCATTCGTAGATCTTAGGAAGATGATAGATCCAGTTCACAAAGACTTCTATCCCACATCCTTTGAAGTCAAAGTCTAACAAGGGAACTCTTTGAAGTGCTAATCGCCGATTTTCTTGAAGAAAATTCCGGCATAAGATTTAATCATAAATAGCATCTTCCTAAAATATTAGCTGCTGAGTCGCAACATTAAGCTATTAAAAATGAAAGCATATCTGCAATATTTTCAAAAAAAGCGCCTGTTTGGCGACTACATTCTTCGGAATTTCATTGCAATGAAGATTTAATAGATGTAGATGTTCTTCTTTCTATTTGATAGCCAAACGAACTCAATGCGCTGTCGAGCACTTGAGAATTCAGAATAGTTAACAAAAACCAGATAATTTACCAGATTGAGACTTACTTAGTCGAAATTCTAAATAATATTTAATATTTCAATTAAATAAGCTGTGTCAATAACAATTGCAAGAGCATTAACGCCAAGTTTTTAATAACGACATTAAAAAAATATATGATCAAGACTTTTATATAAATTTAAATAAAATAAAACATTATATATTAATACACAAAGCTGATTTTTTTAAAACTAAAATGAAAGCATTTCGTATCCGAACACGTTTTTCTTATAAGTCTGATCATTTTATTGGACAGTACGAACCTTCGATGAGCAAGCAACGCCACAGAATATGAGTTGTGTGGATCCAATATCTCATTAGAGCTACGCAATGGGCAATTGGAGACGATCTATGATTCTACACTAAAATTCGTCCTGTTGTTGGTTGGGTTTAACGTCGCACTAGTACTGCACTTTGGGCAATTCGTGACGGTTTGCGATGCACTTCTGAGGATGGTCTGATGACATCTGCAGGTGATAAATGATTGCATTCCAGTCGGTAACAAAAGTGTCCGAACACTAGCAAAAATTCCTATGTATAAAAAGTTCACATCATACAGTTTTATTAAATAAATTCTTGTTGAATCCTGTTCTTAGTCAGTGTAAGAACATGATTCGATAAGGATTTATTTAACAAAACCGTATGAAGTGTACTTTATTTACATAGGAATTTTTGCTAGTGTTCGGACACTTTTGTTACCGACTGTAACATAAAACATAACGTCACTTTTTCTAAATAGAAACTTCTAGATTTCAGAAAATATCTTGAGTGTTGGTGGGTTTTAACGTCGCACTATAGCTACGCGGTGGAAAATTAAAGACGGCCTTATATTCACACTTAGGGATGTTCCAGAGACATGACATCTTAATTTTTATACTCCGCGAAGGGGATGGCTTCCTTGCTTCAGTAACCCCTAGAGCGATGGAAAATACTACTCTCCTATACTTAAGTTATTTGGCATGATTGAAGGAAGGTTACTGTGATTTGGCAATGACTTTTTTCGTATTTGGCGTTCAAAACGTAAAGTTTAATAATTTTTTGCGGCTTTCCTGTTGCGATTCAGCAGCTAATTCTTTTACCAGTGAATTAAGAGCAACATAAACTATATTCTGTAATTTTTTGAAGGGAATCGGTGATTAGCACTTGAAAGAGTTCCCTTGTAAGAATGCTTTTGAAATATAGTGGTATGAAAAAGATGCAGGTCTAAATCCGGAATAAATTATAAACATTACCAGATATGCTATTTGACTAGATTCTTCAAATAATATCAGATAATTTTCTGACTTTTTTTAAAAAAGTTTTTAGCGGATGTAAGCCTCTTCCCTTTTTTAAATCTATGAATTATACACATTTTGTACATCGTATAGCTCAAAAACGAATGGTCGTAGAATGTTCTACATTTATTCTTGAAACTAACATGGCATCTACTTGTACACCTCCAATTTCGGCTTTGATACATCTCCCGAGTTAAGGTTGTTTTTCTACCGAATGCTGTAAATCGGGATCGTGACGCAATAACAACATAGCTCTTAATGTAAAATGTAACTTTGCGGGAAAAAAAAAAAAAAAAAAATCCTTTGGATTTAAAGGAAACAATTTTATTTTAAGACTTCTTTAAGCAAGACAGATATAAAAGGTACATTCTCTTAAAAGTTGAGTATAATCAAAGTTTTTGTAACATTATTCGGACTGCTATAGCTAAGATGGAGGACTGGGGGAAAGAAAGGGCGAAAATTTTTTAGATGTTTTTTATATCCACTAAAGTAAGTGAAGGCTTTCAGGGAGAGTGCAAAATCACAGATCTAAAACATGCCAAAAATAATAACTATAGAAGTTACGTGCCAGTTCACCAAAATAATTTTTCTTTGTTTCCATGTAAACCCTATGGGAAAATCTGAAAATCGAAACGACGATTCGAAAAAATTTAAATGGGAAGGTATATCTTGTGATACATCCCTGGAAATTTCTCTTTAAAACAATGAATTTGATATAAATAGTTTAACCCTACGAGGATTATTAAAGGAGATACATTAGTTTTTAGACTTTTAAAATGTGGGTTTTATACTTATGCATACCCTTTAATAATCATTGCAGGACAAAACTATTTAAATCAAATCCATTGTCTTGAAGAGACATTCTTGGGATACATACTTTCCTTTTTGAAATTTTAAAGTTGCTCTTCCTAGTGATACTCCTACCACCCCCTTGCCCAGGCCCGAACTTTTTTGGGGCAAAGTCTGTCTTGTGATACATCCCTGAAAACGTCTCTTTAAGACAATGAATTTGATATTAATAGTTTTGTCCTGCAATGATTATTAAAGGGGATACATAAGTATAAATTCCACATTTCAAAAGTCTAAAAACTAATGTATCGCCTTTAATAAACATCGTAGTAGAGCAAAACTATTTATATCAAATTCATCGTTTTGAAGAAACCAGGAATGATCACAAGACATACCTTCCCATTTGAAATTTTAAAGTTTCCCTCCCTAGAAGCCCCCCACAGTCCCCCTAGGCCCAAACTGTTTTCACCAAAAGAGGTCCCTCTCGAATTCATTGAATACATACGTGTTCCGCCTTTTTTCACAATTCCAACTCATTATTTTCGAGTTAGGAGGGGGGACTTTTGGAACACCCTGTATATATATAATATTCTGAAAATTTAAAATATTAATAAATATTTAAAATGACAATTTTTATCTATGAACTATGATTTATTTAACAAAACAGTATTAAGAGGGCCTTTTTATATAGGAATTTTTGCTAGTGCTCGGATTCTTTTGCTGCCGACTGTATTATTTGGTTAGGTTTTACGTTGCACTAGTGCTGCGCAGATGGGCAATTGACGACGGTCTGGGCAGGGGCCGCTTTACAATTTTGGCGGCCCTAAGCAATAGATTTTTGGCGGCCTCCCTCAAATAGATATTACGCCAGAGCAGCTTATAGATTTCATGTGACCCGAGGTAAATTTTCTCACTGTGATCCTTACCCCTCCTCCTTCCTCATAAAAGAAAAAGCTACTATATTAAGATTCAACTTATTCTAATATTATAAATTAATATAAATTTAAATAAAAAAAAAATTCTTTTTTTTTTTTTTTTTTGTAAAAATTTAATTGGATCCAGCATATTTAGAAATATGAAAAAATGAACAAGTTGGATCAAACCTTTAGCTTTTCTAACTGGCTGTGCTGAACGTTTGATGGAAAAAGGCTTTAAAATTTCTGTTCATACTAATCTCCCTTCTCTACATGTCATCGCACGTATTGATGTACAATGGAACTTCTGTACATCAATACTGTTATATCTGTACTTGTACTCATATACCATGTACAGCTTGTACCATAAACTGTTTGGCCGAAAATTTGAGTAAAAAGTATTACAATGGAAGGAAAAAGAAAACTTTTGGATGTCCAGAAGAAAAGGGAATTTGAAATCCGTCATTTCCTCACCATTGCTTAGCTATCAGATTGCGACATCGCATCACAAAACGGAGTGAATCTATCAAGTTGCTACATTTTTACCACCAAAAAAGTTCCAGAGTGAATAATAATAATATTAAAATATTACTAATATTTTTATTTATTTATTTATTTATTTTTTAATCCGTTAACGCCCGAATTAATTTTGCAAAATATTATTAGCTGATTATTTCACTTCTAAATTAATATAGACAACTGACAGTAAAATATATTAACTTAAACAATTCTTCTGATGGTTTTAAATTTAAAGCCTATCCTCATTTATAGACGTTTAGTGTTCTAGCGAGAAAACTTCGAGATAGAAAAACTTTGCGATAACAGATTAATTTAATATTATATGTTGACAAAGATCTCGAAAGCAAAGTATTATAATATGAATTATTAATCAACTTGATTTAAATTAGTATACGTGCGCAAAAGCAAATATAGGTGCGACGAATGAAAAATCATAAAATGACTATCCAAATTATTAAATAATAATTAATAATAGGCACATAAAACTTTCAGGGATCATTTAGAGTGACGCTATAAACTGTCACTAAAAAGCAGAAATCATTCCAAGAAACCACAAAAAATATGCGTGCCATTTTATTAGCTGCCCTCAAATGAGGACATTGGGCACTAACGGGTTAAATTAGTTATTATTTTTATTATAATTTTAATCCTTCCATAATAAATGATAATTTTACATTTTACATTAAACCAGATAGTAACAAGAATTCGTTCCATTCTTTAAACAAGAACGAAAAATCCTTTGTTCGCATAGGCTATTAATATTTTCCAATTTTATGTACTTGTTGCCTTTTTTACCCCTTAATGTACTTTGCCTACGTTATCACACAACGGAAAAAAATACAGACAAACAAACTAACTGAATTCATAATCACTGCAAATCATTCTTGAAAAGTGTTAAAAAACCTTAACACGAACGAGAATGCGGTTCTAGCAATTTCCAATTGTAGCTCTTAAGCTTTTATAATGTGTTTGAATATTTTGGTGTGATCCTGTAAATCTTAATGCTAAACATACCATATTCTATAGATTCTCTTTTTTTTAATCATATGAATAATAAATCTAAATTTTAATACGACTTTCGCAGTACAAAGTTTTTTAAATGTGATGTATAAAAATTCGTCTCATAGAAAGCAATTAACTGTCATTCTTTTGGGTGTCCCTGTACACAAGCTAGTTTTCCTATTTCTACCATTTTAAATAGAGAACATTAGCTACGGCCGTCCTGACAAACCGAAGTCGTCAACATTTTAAAACTTTATTGAAAAGTATTAAAAAGGCTTTCCCTTTCCCTTTTGCTTGAACTCAATGTATACGTGAAATAAAATTTTTATTAATTCATTTCTCAGTGGATTGATTATCAGATGAAATTTTGTGTCGGCTATTATTAATTGGAAACTAATAACTTTCAAACATGATTACGAAGCCTTTTTATTCATAAACACGCAACATAATTAGGTATTCTTATTTAGATATAGTGATATAAATCGATTTGTAGTGTCTAAGACCGATTGACTATGCTAAGGTCCGTGGCCTATAGGTAGAATGCCCTCCGAGGGGGTCTTTCTAAGGGATCCTAGCCCGTATTTACACCAGTTTCAGAGAAAACAAGGGAAAATTGCAAACGGCTAGAATGATGAGCGCGACCTGAGATCGAACCGGGCACTTCCCATCTACCAGCTTTGAGTGCAGAACCGCTCGACCACTGGTGAGCCTGTGATGCGAATCAAAGTAAAGTTTAATTTTTCCGTATGAAGGTAAAGTTTTTTGCAGAAAAGACTATCTAAAGTCAACGCATTAAACAGATTTTCTAGACACCATAGAGGTGAGTAAAGTTCGCCCTTATGTAATTTAAATCTACTGTTATTTATTTTTTTAATCTTAATTTACATATTTTGTGTATTTTAAATCTATTCTTAAGACCTTTCTGAAATGTGAACTATTTTCTGACTTGTTTCCGAAGTTATTTTTTTTCACAAATGTAAAAAACTTTTAGGATTTTTTTATTTAGATTATAAATTTAACAGTGTTTTTTTCTATTTTCTTATTCTTAGTTCTATTATTTAGTTGATTATGGAGGAATATGATATAAGGAGTTGGAATTTTAAGCTGAATGAGCTTAAAAAATTAGGCCGCCATGCGAAACTGTCAAACACGTTAGTGATGTCAAGTAAAAGGGATTCGAATTTTTCAGATTTAATAAAACTATCGTGAATAAATTCTGTTATTCTGATAGGTGGTGGAATGTTTAGGTCTAAAACCAAATTGTTCGGGTTGAAATTGCAAATAATTCAGCCCCTCCTCATCATTTTTCCATCTAATTTGAAAAATCTAATTTTCCTATCTTTTCATTCATTATCACAATACAAATCAAAGCATATGTTTATTAAAAATCAACATTTTAGTATCTTAGCCAGAGCACTTAATTTTAATTCCCAACTGCAAAAATTCCACTTGGAAATTTTTTTCAAGTTTTTACTTTAATAACATGAAGAAAATTCTTCATTTATTTCTTCTATTTTAGACTTGTTCGCAAAGTCTGGTTCTCGTTTATATTAAATGAGTGAAACTTTCTTGCCCCTGAAAGGGTTAAGGTGTTTTTATGCAAAGTTAAAATCCTTAAAGAAGGTTACTTTCAATTTACAAATGAATATACACATATTCCTTAAAAGAGAGAGAGAGAAAAAAAAATCAAAAATTGGCTTATGATTTTCGTTTTTCTTCCATCCATTCCCCCACCCACCCCCCTTAAATTTTGGGCCGTGTTTAAATTCTTTTGGCGGCCCTAGGCGACCGCTTAGGTTCGCCTAATGGTAAAGCGGGCTCTGGGTCTGGGACTCACACCACACCTAGAGGTGGTCTGGACTGAGACAAGTCATTGCAATTTTGATCCTCCACGGAAGGCACGGTTATTTTAAGAAAATTGACCGGCGCCCTCTATAAGTAGGTGAGTTTTAGGTCTCGCCAGTACGTTTATTCTTTTTTTTTATAAATCAACATGAATGACGTCACGGCGAAATGAACAGGAAATCACATACACCATGAATGCTTTGCAGGTTTGTTTACGACTAAGTTTTATCGCAAGTTTGGCAACATGATTTCATCAGCTGTGTTTTATTTCTTCAGGTGCTGCAGTTTGTAAATGCATAGTTGTAGGCTATTAATGACTGTAAATTATTTTTATGTTATTTAAGAACTTAAATAGCTTTCCTTCCTGATGGCCGCTGAAACAAATAGACGTCTTCAAAAACCATCTGGATTGATTGTTAGACCCCAGGCTGTAAGGTAAATTTCCATTGTTAAATGTGACTTCTGTTTACAAACATGGTTGATGCAGCTTACGTCATTCTGTTTTACCATCGTTCACTGCGCAATAAAAATTTCTTATTAATATATTGAAAATGTTTTAAAATATATTAATTTTGAAAAATAATTATCATTTATAAACTTGTATTTTGACATTTGAAGCAATAATTATTTTAATTAAAAACGAGAAATTTTACTTACGCAAAAACTGTATTTTATTTTATTTTAAATAATTTCTATTTTTTAAATTGCTTGTAAAATAAAATTTTACGTACAAAATTGTTTGTAAATAAAAATTTTCATCAAAATTTATTACCTTTTTTTTAGTGACAAATCGTATGTCGAGAGCGTTGTAGGATTCATCAACGAAGTTGTCCCACAGGTAAGAATGAAACTTAAACAAATTATTTGTTTTATTTTAGTATTTCATGTACAATTTTTGGAATAATTTCTTTTAGTAATTTTCTTTCTAACTGTCGGAGAATTATGGGCCACTAATAGAAAAAAGAATTATTAATACGTGATGTTGTTGTAATATTAATATTTCTTCACATTTTCTCATTAATTGCTAATTATACTTCTTTTCTGTAGTGTTTTAGAGTTATTGCAAAATTTACTTTGCGATGTCAGTTCGAGAAAAGTAATTTTTCTCTTTTTAGTGCAAAAAATCAACATTTGTCTGTTTATATAAAATAAAGAGATATTAACAAATTTATCTGGAACAACTATAGTATTTCCCCTCAGCTAGATTTGGCGATTTTTCGTTGGCGATTATGGCTAAATCATAAATCTAAAAATCATTCAGCATAAATTATAAATCATAAATCCAAAATAAATAGCATGCAGGCTGCCATATTATATCGCAAACAATCCAGAACGACATTGTTATCGTTCAAATCGGCGCCAAAGAAAAACGCCAAATTGAGCTGAGGGGAAATACTATAGTTGTACCATTTATTTAATAAGGGTTTATCAGTATTTATCTTAGCTTAAAGTATACAAAATCATGCAATATGTTCAAAATGCATTACATACATACATACATAAAATAACAGTTATAATTTGTTAAATTATTCTAGGTTTTCTCTAGTCTATATTTTCCCTCAACAATATTTAATTTTCCCTCCCTCATTTCTAAAAATAATTGTATAATAAATTTAAAATTGTCCATGCTCATGGTTAACCTATCTGTTTGTTTAAATCCAATATATTTTTAAATTATGAGGTACTTATTACTATTGCAACCGTGCCAACCTTCGGGGTATCTCACCAAATTAGCAACTCTGATTTTGCACGTGTCTAAGGCATTGAATTGGCAACCATATTTTAATATTTACAGTCTTATTTCATTATTTTCAAATTTATGTTACTTTTAGAAGCATGTAAAAACTGTAGGAATATTTCAAAATTGATCATTTAGTAAATTAATGTAATTTATCCTTGACAGATTTATTATTGCTTAGAATTATTTTGATAATACCAAATATATTATTAAAATTTTAAAAGCATTTGAACATTAGTTTGATTAATTTTACATAAAAAATAAGATATTTTTGTATTAATCACTTGCCAATGGTTAATCACCATTTAAAACTGTGTACTGTAACAGAATGTTGCCAATATGGTTGCGATAGTAAGTTCCTTGCAACCATACCTTGCGTTGTTATACAGCAAATTTGGTACAATATGCAGTAGGGAACCAAATATTTGGAATTTTTTGTACAAGGAGAATTTGGTTTTTCATCAAACAACCCTTAGGTACTAATGAAACATGTAAAATGTGTATGGTTCTAATCAGTCAAAGAATATTTTAAATCAGAAATTAATTAATATTTTAAATGAATTAATCAAATTTAAATGTCTAATTAATCTGAAAAACTTAAATAAAAATTTTAAAAGGGAAAATCAGTTAGAAAACCTTTAAAACAAGTATTTTCTTTCTCTCAAGTTATACTTTTATTGATTAGCTTCATATCAAAATTCAAATGATTAAGTACTATGAAAATACGCATGTAAACCATGATTTCTAACTGAATTTCTATCATGATCGGCAGCAGTATGACATCATACAGTGGAAGTAACTGTTTTTTCCTGTCTAGAGGAGCATTTCTTGTAATATGTCATTAATATTTTCTTGAAATCTGTCTGGGAACTCAGGGAAAACTCGGGGAATTTTTTTCCCATATTTGAGTATGAACCCTGATCAAGATAAATTATTAATCAGAACTTGAAATAATAAGAACTTCTTGGAAACTTTAATAACCCTACATAAAAATCAAAATGTACCCTAATCTAAATGCTTCAAACCCTGATTAGCCAGTGATTTAAAAACATTAAGTATTACTAAGGATTAGAAAATTAAAACTCACTTACAAGCCCAGTAGCAGAAATTTTTCTGCCAATCTGCGACAACTATTTAGGCATTAGAAAGTAATCTGCAGCATAATTTCACAGTGAGTTGGGGGGGGGGGAAGTTACCGGATTCAGAAAGCATTTTATCGCAAATTTGGATTTATCTAATGTTATTAATCTGTTAGATATGTCAAATCATTGTAGTTATAGAATTTTAATTACATATAGCTAGGTAAAGAGTTGGCATTAGCAATTATCTTTCATATTGTATATGAACTACTATTACTATTTTGTTTATTATTTTGTTCATACTGACTCTAATAAAATACTTGTAGGAGACTCTACTCTAAACATTGAAAATAATTCAACTTTCTGAAATTTCCTGGTTCCTGTGTAACCAGATGGAGGGACATTAAGACGTATAAACTTTCTTTTATCAACAATTGCAGTTTGTTCGTCATTGTCATCTATACATTTTAATTGCATTTTGCTCACTTTCTTAATGTCCAAGCCCCAACTTTCACAGAAAACTTGTGGTACTGGAATTGAAACTGCGTATCTAACCCAGTAGGAGCTGGGGACATTTTATTAAGAATTTTTTTCTCTACAATAATTAAGATAAATATATTTTATTTATTTTTTACATTGCAAGTTAAAGTGCCTAGCTTTGCTGGTAATTTTTTCAAAAAGTTTGTAATGCAACTTGTATTTATTTTATTTTTTTTTAATTATTCAAACAAAATCGTCTGTTTATACTGCATAAGAAAAGAAAATTGCTAAAAATAACTTATTATTCAAGTGCAGGGGTTTAAAACGTTGGATATAAATTAAAAAATTAATTTTTTAAATTATAACAAACAGGGATCAAGAAAATTAATTTAAAAGGGTTATGCAGTTTATCAATATCTATTCTACCTTCATTAGGTGTGCCAAGTCTTCCATTTTGGAACTATATCATACATTGTAACAAAATAATTGTTTTTTTAAATTATTTAAACTACATATGATTAGGGATGCCTTTTGTAACCCAAAGCATACGAAAATGCAAATATTTCAGTGAGATTCATATCACGGCATTCAATGGGTTAAGTAACTTAATAAGTACAGGTATTTTCTTTGGCAGCTCAATAAAAGACTTTCCGAATAAAGCCTGTGATCCTTTCAGATCCAATTTCCCTCTTTTATAGTGCTAGCAATCCATTTATAAAAATACTGGTATTCAAACAAAAATGTGTCAAGATCATCAAATTTTGAAATAGATACAAAATCTAGTATATTTTCAAAGATGAAATAATAAAAATTACATGAGTAGCGAGTGATATTGGACAATTTTACTTCTAAATAGCTTCTGCAATTTAA
The DNA here is from genome assembly GCA_963930645.1 of Salticus scenicus. Lineage (NCBI taxonomy): Eukaryota > Metazoa > Arthropoda > Arachnida > Araneae > Salticidae > Salticus > Salticus scenicus. The sequence goes on along the minus strand of OZ005660.1, from coordinate 119,647,745 downwards.
TGAAGCAAATTTAAACAGAATATTGACAGTTGTGCTGCATATAGAGAAAGAAGGGGAATCTCAATACTTTTGCAGGGAGTTTTATTATCGGTGAAGGGGGGGGGGTTGTCCCAAAAAATTATATGAATGAGAGATATTGTTCAATTGTATTTCTTTATAGGTTTCAGAATCTAATAAAGTAAGTTTAAAATGAACATTGACATTTATGCTCTGGATGGAAAAATGTTGGAAATTACAATGCTTCTATGGAACGTTTGATTGCCGATCGTTAGTGGAGGGTGGGGGATAAAGCAAATATATGAGTGACAGATAGTAAACAATTCTACCTTTTTATAGGTTTTGGAATCTAAGTAAATAAGTTTAAAAATAACATCGAGATTTATGTTGCAGATGGAGAAAGATTTGAAATGGCAAGAATTCCACGAGCCGTTTGATTGCCGATCGTTAGGGGAGGTGAGGGGGGGGGGGGTCATAAAAAATTGCATGAGTGAGAGATATTGAACAATTTTACTTCTTTATAGGTTCTAGAATCTAATGAAGCATGTTTCAGATGAATATTGACATTTATAATGCTGTGGATGGAGAAAGCTTAAAAATTACAACGCTTTTGTGGAACGTTCAATCACCGATTGTTTAGGGGGGGGAGGGGGGCAAAACAATTATAACTGAGATATTGAACGATTCTACTTCTTTATAAGTTCTAGAATCTAATTAAGTAAGTTAAAAAAAATATTAACATTAATGTTGCAGATGGGGAAAAAGAATGAAAATCTGAAAGATTCTGCGATCTGTTTGACAGTCGATCATTAACTGGAAGTAGGGGGGGGGGCACAAATAATTACATGAGTGAGAAATATTGAACAGTTCTACCTCTTTATAGGTTCTAGAATTTAATAAAGTGTGTTTAAAATGAGTATTGACATTTATGTTCTGGATGGAAAAAGATTGAAAATCGCTATCTTTCCTGCCAATATTGGAAGATTTAGAATTGCTGCATAATGCTAATTTGGAAATAATCTGCAGACTGAAAAAGAAATCTGCGACGTACGTCGCGCGTCTCGCATTTTCTGCTATGGGGCTTACAAGCTGATTCCTTTTTATTTCTAATACAAATTCCTATTTCACTATATCCATAAAAATACAAAATAGCCATACATTTTCAAATATTATGTGATTTTATTTATTCCAATCCAATAAATAAGTAAATAAATGAAATAGTCAACAAGATCTTTATTCCTTATCTTTGACAACAAGAATTTTATTCATTAAATTAAATATATCATCAATTTTCTTTTACGTAAATTTTGTTTCTGTTATAGTGCTCTTTTTTTTAAATACATCCTTTTATGTCAAATAGAAAAAAGTATTCAATTTGTAAAAATTTCATGCTTCGGGTTTTCAATGGATGATTTACATATTTTGAGAGATCTAAAATACTATTTCATCATAGAAAATGTCTGTTTGCCTGTGACAAAAATTTTGTTCCTACTATATCTCAAGAACTACTGCCATACTTGCCAACTATCTCATTAATAACCATACAATTGTTATCACCCCCTGAAAAAACGTCCCTTTTCTCTCACCACTATGTTTTTAGAGTTATTCTCTCCAAATGTTGTTACTATTAAATAAGACTAAAATTACTCTAAAACATTATTGGTGTGAAAAAAAAAAAAAAAGCAGGTACTAAAAATTGTACGGTTCATAATGAGATGGTTGGCAAGTATGTACTGCTCAGAATTACATATAAATTTATATGTAGATTGTTGTACCTTGACATGTATTTATCAATATTTGGTGCTGATTGCTCAACAGTTGGTACTGATATATAGCAATTTTAGGGAAAGTTATATCTTAGGAACTACTGCTCAGAATTGAATTTATATAGTTGCACCTTATTTTATATTAGTGTTTTTCAACACTCGGTGCAAATAGCTCAACAGATGGCACTACTATACAGCAATTTCTGCTGTTTAAGGTAAGGCTATTTCTCAGGAACTAATGTACAGAATTACATATGAGTTTATATATTTTTTCCTACTATATCTCAAGAACTACTGCTTAGAATTACACATAAGTTTATATGTAGATTGTTGTACCTTGACATGTATTTATCAATTTTTGGTGCTGATTGCTCAACAGTTGGTACTGATATATAGCAATTTCTGCAATTTTAGGGAAGGTTATATCTCAGGAACTACTGCACAGAATTGAATTTATATTGTTGTAACTTATTTTATATTAGTATTTTTTAACACTTGGTGCAAATAGCTCAACAGGTGGTTTAATAGAGCTGGGATGGAGATATCTAAAGTATGAAGCGGCCATGACGTACAGCGTAGCAGGTTCACTCAGCTCCGTAAAATGTAGCATGAAGTCATTTTCCATTTAGAAAAATTACATTTCTTTATTACTCTTATAAGATATATATAATGCATTTTTGAACAAAAACGAATGAGTAGATTCGCAAACATTCATGATGAAGAATTTCAGTTTATTAATCAGAGAGACATCGAATGAAGAATGGAAGCCATTTTGATATACTTTTCTAAACCGAAAGCATTTCGACATTTTTGACTCAAAGATAAAAAAAAAAATAACATCTTTACAGAAAGACAGACAGCAAGCTAATTAATTTATTTCGCCAAATCTCCTTGGCATCCAAAATCAAGTTGGCTGAACACATTTTAAATTTTATATCTGGTAAACCTAAATAATAGTTAAAGGATTGGCTAAAAATTAAATTACGTCATAGGATGTGATTAAATTTTGTCAGTCATCCAGAATTTGGCTAACAGTGCGAAATCAATTGATAAAAATATTAGAAATTATTTTCAGCTATAATGATTCAACGGAATCTATAAACGTTTGATTGGAGACAGGAAGCTACAATAAAAAAAATCGTCTGCGGTTTTAAAGCATAAAATGAATGGGTTTCTCTTTCTTTGATATTTTATTTAATTATTACTTGATGAGATTTGGAGCAGGAAAAAGAACAATAAATTATATGAAATTACAGATTAATGAAATAGAAATAAAAATAAAATAGCATAAGCGAAATAAACAAAATTGTGTTAAATTCTTTTAGGATAAGAAATATAATGTCTGCTTGTATTATAAATAAATAAATAAAATGTAATTTATATTATTATTATTATTTTATTTTAAAAAGGGATATGTGATGTTTTTCAACATCACATATTTCTCCCCGTCGACCGAAAAAAAATGGGTTCAGCCATTACATCGTCTATGATATGAAAACTCAGCAAAAATTAAAATTAAATCAAATTATCTCTAATCTTGTATAATAGATTGATTACAAAACAAAAACAAAAAACGAATGGCTTCCAATACAAATAAAATACGTACATTGTTATATTATTAATAGAAAATCTAGTATGCATACTTAAAAAAAATAATATTCTTATACAATATTAAAATACAAATACAGAAGATAAGGATATTATACGGTGATGTGATATAATGTTGTATGGCCATAAATCTGTGTACACAAGTCGTTAGAATATATATCCACAAACAAAATGAGCTCTAGTTCTTTGATTTAAAATCATAACAATTCAGTCATCATATATTTATCAGTTCGTGGTAAGATGCTGAAATCAGTAAATTTTTATGTTACCATGCATGGCGAGAAACTTTGACGAGTACATTTCAGTTCATGTAGGACAAGGATTTGTTGTAATAAATACATAGTTCAAATGTATAAGCAATTTTAATATGAAACTTTGACAAAATAAAAATCAAGTATATTTATATGTTATCAAATATATATAGTGAGCCTTTTATATTCATTAAAATGTTTAAAGAAATAATACATGTTGAAAGAAAGTAATAATAACATATGTTTTTATATATTCATTTTTTTTTTAAATAGGTAATTGGGATTGCAATATATGAGACATATGCATATGTATGATAAAAATATTACCTGCACCAAAAGTCTACGTAAACATTTTTTTTTTTTTTTTTTTTAATTCCATTAGCACTTTTTTTGAAATAAACAATATTATTCTAGTATGTTAACTATTATTAATATGCAATTATAAATAACACGTAAGTTAAAGAGATAGTGATAAAAGTGATATACACTGCTGTTGTAAGACAATGCAGCTTAGAATATAATTTCCTGGACCAGCCATTGATTATCCAAGCTGCGAAATTTCACAACAAATAAAGATCACAACAGGTTGATCAGGTCTGTTGCGATGAAAGTATACATCAAATTTACTTAATTTATCTTTAATCATTATAAATATTTAAAAATTTATACTGCGTAACTTTTAACCTAAGGAAAAAAATATTGATGAAAAATTACTTTCTGTTTCGTAAATTGTATTGATGTGTATCATTGGAAATAACGTGATTCTTACTAAAATTAGAATTATTATAAATGTCAAATAAGTGATTATTACGTGGAGGTGCCAATAAAATTCTATCTATATGCACACGAAATGCCTTATCATCACTAGCATGTAACCGTTTAATCGAAAATGAAACAGGGGAATGTTTAACTGTGACAATGAAAGGACCTGTATATTTAGATTTAAATTTATCCATAGACTTCAGATACACAATATCTTTTGTGCAGATGCTTCTTAGTTTAGCTTTTCTTTGAAAATATTTATTTCTTTTTGATTGGGAATCTTGAATGTTATTGTACGCTTTTTTATAAATTTCCTGAAGGTCTTGCATTAATTTATAGATGTTTACATTAGAGTCCAGGTAAGTGTAATTATAATTTGAATTATAAGTGTCAAAAATTAGTGCCAGTTCTCTACCAAAATGTAGAAGATTTGGCGAGAATTGAGTGGAAGAATGCGTAGATCCATTGTAGAGAGATTTGTGTATATATAGTGCATTTTGAAATGAATGACCTTCTTCTAATAATATATTAATTGAATACTTAATTGATGTGTTTACACGTTCGCTAATAGAGTTCGATTGAGGATGAAAAGCAGACGAATGTATTATTTTTATGCCTAGAGTGTCATTAAATGTATTGTAAACTTGAGATGTATATTGTGGACCTAAATCTGATAGAATACATGCAGGGCGACCAAAGGTTGTAATGTATGAAAACAAACATTGAACTATTTTTGGAGAAGTAATATTAGATAACGGGTAAAGTTCTAAGTGTCTACTGAAATGATCAATTATTGTCAAGACATATTGACCATTACTAAAAGGACCCACCAAGTCTGTGGAGATTGTATGATTTGGATGAGTGGGTGTATATGTTTTTTGTAATGGAGCAGGAGGTGTTTTGTGATGTTTCGCTTGTAAGCATTTAGTGCATGAAGAGACGAAATTGAGGGTATCAGTATAAATGCCCTTCCAAAAGTATCTTCTAGAAAGAAATTCATAGGTTTTAGCCAAACCGAAGTGAGATAAATGCGCGATGGACAATGCTTTCGCTTTTAAAGAATTTGGAACAATAATTAAATAACTGAATGAATTGTTATGAATATTCTCTTTCTTGAGCATTAATACTTTAGAATCAGGATTTATAAAGTAATTGGGAAATTTTTCTGACTTTCCGTTTTTCAAGATTTCTTCGTAAATTGTTTTTAATTCAGAATCTTTAATTTGTTCGGACACAAATGTTTGGTCTGAAATTTCTAGCAAGGGGTCTTTAGAGTTCGAATTTCCTGAAATCATATAATTAACATATTCTGAGCATTTGTTTTGATTATCATTACTAATTTTATCATTACTGTTAATTTCAAGTCTGTTTTCATTTTCATCAACATCAACAATTGGTAGTGGTTGTATGTCATGAATTAAGTTTGGATTAGCTTTGAGATCCTCTTGATTGTTTTCAAAATTACAACGTGATAAATAATCCGCTAAGATGTTCAAATTTCCAGGAATATGTTTAAAAACGTATGTATATTCAGATAAGTCCATTAACCAGCGGGTGGTTACGTCAGCGGGATTGGTAGTTTTCTTATATTTTTCAAGGGGAGCACTATCTGACAAAATTACGAACTCACGATTATATAAATAGTATTTGAAGGCGGTGACAGTTTTATGAATTGCCATAAGTTCCAATTTTAACGCAGGATATTTCTTTTCAGAAGGTTTTAAAGATTTGGAAAAGTATGCTATAGGAAGTAATTTACCATTAAATTTTTGCATAAGTGCTCCTGAAATGGCTGTTTTTGATGCATCCGTGTTGACATAGAATGTTTTCTCCCAATCTGGAAGTCGAACCATTGGGGGAAGAAAGAATAATTTTTGAATATTTTGAAAAATACTCTGATGTTTTTCTGTCCATTTAAATGTTGTTTTGGGTTTTGTGAGTTCCACAAGGGGTTGCGCAAGTTCTGAGAAAGATGGTAAAATCCATTTGTAAAAATTAGCAAGTCCAAGAATTTTTTTTAATTGTCGTTTTGTCGTCGGTGGTGGAAAAGAATTGATCTTTACGATGTTAGCGGTGATGGGTGAAATAGTATGGTTTTCAATATGGAAACCTAAATAATTAACTGCTGATTTATGGAATTCACACTTAGATGGGGATAATGTTAAATTATATTTGATAAGAATATCTAAAACTTTATTTACTTTTTCACAAGTCTCTTCAAATGAATTTGATCCAATAATAAGATCATCCTGATAAGCATATATGCCATTAATGTTTATCTCGTCGAGTATTGTGTCCATTAGAGACTGAAATATAGAACTGGCGTTCTTTAAACCAAAACAAACACGTTTGTATCGATAACTGCCAAAAATAGATGTAAATGTTAACATATCTTGATATTTTTTCGGAAGGTCAATTTGGTGGTACGCTTGCATGAAATCTAACGAAGTAAAGTATTTGAATGACGAAAGATTTGAAATAATATTTTGAATCTTAGGAAGTGGATATGAGGAACCTTGTATGACTGTATTGACCATTCTAAGGTCTAAAGCAAGTCTGTAACGTTGTTTCTTTGAACCGTCAGATTTTTTCTTTACCAGCAATATGGGACAAGCCCACTCGGAGCAATTACGCTCAATTATGCCGGCGTTTACTAATTCATTGATCTGTTCTTGGGCTTCTTTTTGTAAAGCTTGTGGAATCGGAAATGGAAGTGTTTTAATAGGGAAATCATTAATTAACTTAAGATTAGGAACTATTTTATCAGTATGTCCTAGAGTACTGAGAGATTTGGAAAAAGCAGCAAATTTGCTTAAAAATAAATTTTCTAGTGTGTTACGTTGATCAAGGGTTAAATGATTCAAACAAAAATCTTTACTTGATAAATCATTTTTACGTTTTAGTAATATATCCTCTGAAGCTTGAATTAAGTGGATATGGTCCTCAATATTTTGTATATTATTATTACTAGAGCAAGAGTCTTCAATTTTATGTAAATGTGGTTCTTTAATTTCATCAATTAAAAATAATTTGCCAATATGCATATTTTTATTGAGGTGAATTGAATTTTTACCCTTATTTGAGATAAGTAACGTAAAAAAAGAATTATTATTATCAGAATTAATTTCATTTTTGTAATTCGGTGATACAATAGAATCTAAAATTTCTATATCAGGATCCTTTAAGTCAGTACAAAATATGTAATTCGTTTCTTGTAACTTATTATTTGTTTTTGCAGTAATGTAGATATTTTCACCAGTTTGTATTATAACTTTCTTTAGAAGATAAACATTCATATTATTATCGTCAGAGTTAACATTATATACATCTAATTTTTCATTTTGCGAATCAAATAAGGAACAAGTAAAGTCTAATTTTCCAATTCTCATGGAATTTTTCGAAAAGTCAATAGTGACATGATTTTCTTTAATGAAATCCATGCCAAGTATTCCATGAAAATTAGAACTATGTGGTATGTCAATAATATAGAAGTTGTGTTGGAAAAACTTTTTCTCAATTTTGAAAGTTACACGAATACATGAAGAAAATTCAACGTAAGAATTGACCGTTTTAAGAGTAATAGACGACCCCAGTCTTTTATATTTCAAATTTGCTTTTAAATTATCAAATGTTGACTGAGCTAAAAGTGAACAACTACTTCCAGTATCGATAAGAAACTTTATATCATTATTGGCTAATTTAGCTTTTATTATAGGAAGTGTATGAGAATTTTTGTTTACATTAAATAAAATATGATCTTCAATATTATTTGTACAACTCTCATTGTTGACACTCGGAATATACTTTGTATTAGAAATATGACTAAATTTTTTAAATGTTTGGGTAGCTTTATTGTCTGCTACAGTAACATTAGCAACAGTTTGAGATCCAACTGAATTTACAAGTCTAGTATGTGAAACTTTTGGAAGAGAATTTGAAGATGCCACATTTGTGACTTTATGTTCATTCGCTGATGAGACCCTTAGTTTTCGAGATATGGCAGCATCAGCATCTCCATACCTCTTTTCTAGTTTAAATTACGGTTTTCATAATTACGTGTTTTATAAGTTAAATTATCTCGATTTCTCCATTTATAACAATTTAAAGCAACGTGACCATGTTTGGAACAAAGTTGACAAATCAAATTATTTCTAGAAAAGTTTCTTCTAGGGGAAGGACGAAAATTGGTCTGTCTAGTTTTGTAATTATTTCTATAATTTCTTTGATCAAATTTGGGTCTGCTTGACTGAACTACGTGCAAAGATTCATTATGGGAGGGTGGATTGTTGTTTGTAAGTGAAATGTTATTAATTTTTTCAGATAAATCTTTCAATGTGTTTAATATTACAGAGTCATTTTTATTATCACAAGAAAGAACAGTCTTAGTATTAGTAGTGTTGTTGAAAGAATCATATATTTCGGATAATGTTTGAGCTCGTTCAACTGCCTTATTATAGTCTCTTATGTTTTCCTCCATTAATTTAATTTTAATATTTGGGGGTACACACTCTAAAAATTTTGGAAGTTTAATGTTATCAAGGGATTGTTTGTCTTTAAGGTCAGGGAAAGCCTTAGGTACAGCAACATTTACACGATGGGCGAAATTTTTAATAGACTCTCCCGGCAAAATTTTTAAATTATGAAATTCTGATATTCCAGTGTTATATGACGATTCCTTGAAAAACTTACAGAAATTTTCCTCGATATATTCAAGATCTGTCGACTTGTATAAAGTTTCATTTTCAATAAAGTATGCCAACGCGGCATCACGAAGTTTTTCTTTCATTACATGTAATGTCGCGTCATTTGTTAGTTTATTTAACATGGCAAAGGATCTAAATTGATCGAAGAAAAATTTGACAAATCTCGCGTCCCCATCGAAATTAGGAACGGAGCAAAACGCGTTTCGATTCTGTGCCATTTCTTTCCAAAATAAAAGTGTTAACTAATTTATTATCAATTAATTTGTACCTTAAACTTTGTCCGTTTTATATTCATATTATGCATTTCGGATGCAAACCACATCCTTCATCAGATGATTCATGACTGTCCTCGCTGTCTGTGTTTATGTTGCTTCATAAACACAGCAACATAAACACAGACAGCGAGGACAGTCATGAATCATCTGATGAAGGATGTGGTTTGCATCCGAAATGCATAATATGAATATAAAACGGACAAAGTTTAAGGTACAAATTAATTGATAATATATTAATGTCCTATAATAATAAAACGAAGTGTTAACTAAGTTAAATAAAAAATAATATGCATAAGAATTCAATTGAATATCATATAAACAAATAAATTACCAAGACACTTAAAAATGAATAAAATTGTTAAATACTTTCTTTTTTTAATTAAGCCTGCAAAAGTTGGATGATAAAGTTTCAAGATTAATAAAAATATGTAGAAATTATTTGTAATATTTTCCTGTATAACATTATGCCTTGCAACCATGAAATTGGTTTATATACGTCTTGTTGTATATATATATTATAGATATATTTAAAAATATATAATGAATAATACTAAAAATGGATATATATGCAAATTAAAATAATTGTCAAGATATATTAAATTGTAAACACAAAAATAAAAATATGAAAAAAAATAAAAAAATTTTATGCAGTATGATGAAAAGAAAAAAAAATATCACTATGATCTGGTATTTAATTTCACAAATGAAATAAATCTTTACTTGAATATCCAAAAAACTAGATATTTCAAAAATAATATAAGCAAATTTTGATCATTTATATAACTTTTTAACTGTTCTTAAAAATTGAAATGAAAAGTTAAAGTAGAATATAATACTCATATGAAGAATAAAAGACTTTACCCATAAGTAAAAATTTATATATAAAGTTTAAATAAATGTCAATATTTAAGAAAAATGTACGAAAAGTTCTTATTGTCAATATTTAAGAAAAAATATGTGAGAAGTGTTTCTTTTTATTGGCACAATAAAATGATTCCAAAGGAAACTTACCCCTTTTCCGAATCTTCTTTTAGCTAAAACAAAAATATATATAGATATAAATTTATTTATTTACGGTATTTTATTTATTCTTTTATTTAAAACTGTAAGGCTCTTCTCCTGTATGAGTGCGCGAGAAAAAAAATGAACACAGTAATTTAACTGCACAGATTCTAGAAAGACGGCCCATATTTGGCAATTCTCCTTGCACCGATGAATCAACGATCATTTAATACCGAACGGTAAGTGCATAAGATGGTCACAAATTGCGAACATTGCAGACTGTAGAGAGGATGTTATTCAATGAAACCGTAGAAAGTCCACCGGCATGGCATCACACAATATCGGCGATAAGAATCGGTACCGTAGACACCAAGTAATCTCTTTTTAAAAAAAATCACAGATCACATCCCGCAGCACACTAGCCTTTAGTAAAGATAAACAACAATCAACAAATCGGTAAAGTCGGTGCTGTTCACCGTAACGTAATTAATTTCTTTTTGGATCATTATTGGGGCAGCTGTTTTTAAAACATAACAGTCTTCAACAACGTAAAACTTCGCATTCATGAATTAATCAGTAGTCGATATCACGTCGATATTAGGTGACTAAGCAGAGATCCGTTAAACAGAAATTCGAGTATTGCAGTACACTTGTTTATATTCGTTAAACAGTAGTTCAATGTCGATGCCCAAATTTTTCAAGACGAAAAAAAAATTTGGATATCCGGATATATTATCCGGCCTGAGTCTGGCACCACATATATTTAATGAAGAGCTGGGATGGAGATATCTAAAGTATGAAGCGGCCATGACGTACAGCGTAGCAGGTTCACTCAGCTCCGTAAAATGTAGCATGAAGTCATTTTCCATTTAGAAAAATTACATTTCTTTATTACTCTTATAAGATATATATAATGCATTTTTGAACAAAAACGAATGAGTAGATTCGCAAACATTCATGATGAAGAATTTCAGTTTATTAATCAGAGAGACATCGAATGAAGAATGGAAGCCATTTTGATAAACTTTTCTAAACCGAAAGCATTTCGACATTTTTGACTCAAAGATAAAAAAAAAAAATAACATCTTTACAGAAAGACAGACAGCAAGCTAATTAATTTATTTCGCCAAATCTCCTTGGCATCCAAAATCAAGTTGGCTGAACACATTTTAAATTTTATATCTGGTAAACCTAAATAATAGTTAAAGGATTGGCTAAAAATTAAATTAAGTCATAGGATGTGATTAAATTTTGTCAGTCATCCAGAATTTGGCTAACAGTGCGAAATCAATTGATAAAAATATTAGAAATTATTTTCAGCTATAATGATTCAACGGAATCTATAAACGTTTGATTGGAGACAGGAAGCTACAATAAAAAAAATCGTCTGCGGTTTTAAAGCATAAAATGAATGGGTTTCTCTTTCTTTGATATTTTATTTAATTATTACTTGATGAGATTTGGAGCAGGAAAAAGAACAATAAATTATATGAAATTACAGATTAATGAAATAGAAATAAAAATAAAATAGCATAAGCGAAATAAACAAAATTGTGTTAAATTCTTTTAGGATAAGAAATATAATGTCTGCTTGTATTATAAATAAATAAATAAAATGTAATTTATATTATTATTATTATTTTATTTTAAAAAGGGATATGTGATGTTTTTCAACATCACAGGTGGCACTACTATACAGCAATTGCTGCAGTTAGAGGGAAAGCTATTTCTCAGGAACTAATGCACAGAATTACATATGAATTTATATATAGACTCACCTATATATAAATATCACCTATACATAAATTAATGCCATTCAACTTTTGGACCAATCACTCAACAAGTGGTGCTGCTATACAGTAATGTAGTATCTCAGGTTCTACAGTGCGTTAAGAAATTATAAGACCACAAGCGTATTGGTGCATTTCTGAAAAAGAGAGCATAATATGCAAATTGTTAGTTGCGTATTTAAAACTGATAAGAAAACACATCCTATACTCATTCCAACTTTTAAAATTAAATTAAAATTCATTAAAAATTATTCAATTTTCTAAAAATTAAAGACTGGGATTGTTAAGAAATTATAGGACCACCTGAGAAAATTAGCATATTATATATGACGTCAAACTCAATATAAAGCGCATGCATCAGTATTTCGTAAAAGCATTACGGTTTTGAATGTATTATCTATGATTAATTTGACGATGCCTCAAGGTAAAGAATTATCGGAGTGTGAAATGAGAAGAATACTATTTTATAAAAGTTCTGGTAAATCTGAAAAAGATATTGTGAGGTTAGTGAACTGTTCTAAAACTGCCATTCATGGTGCCATAATTGGAAAAGATTACTGAAACAAAATAAAACGATCTGGTAGAAAAAATATTTTGACAGCACTTGATAATAGACAGATTTTTCGACTGTCAACTAAAAAGGGTCTTTCAACTCGTGAAATTTCGAAACGTTTCAGCAAGAAAACTTCCCATGCAACAGTCTGGAAGAGTCTTAAATATTAATATGAAATTTATAAAATTGAAGAAAAAACCAAAGTTAAAATGCCATCGAGAAGAAAGATTAAAAGGGGCTAAAAATGTCATGTCATGGAATGATGAGTGGAAACAAATTATATTTTCTGATGAAAAGAAATTTAACCTTGATGGTCCTGATGGTTACAAACACTATTGGCATGACTTGAGGAGGGAACCAAAAGAATGCTTCAGTCGACAAATGGGTGGAGTATCAGTAATGATTTGGGGAGCTTTCAGTTATGAGGGATTGTGTGATTTACAGCGGATTTCGGGTCATATGAACTCTACACTATCAGTCTATGCTATATGATCATATGATACCATTTGGACCTTTAATAGGTGGTGCTAACTGGATGTTTCAACAGGACAATGCTGCTTGTCATACATCTAAATCCACACAGGAGTGGTTTAAAAAAGAAAAAAATGTTTTGCCATACCCAAGTCGAAGTCCAGACTTGAACCCCATGGAAAACCTATGGGGTATATTATCTCGCAAAGTTTATGCTAATAATAAACAATATTTTCATCTGCCAACGAACTGGAAGTAGCCATTGTGAAAGAATGGTACAATATTTCTATAACTGAACTTAATCACCTGGTTACTTCAATGAAAAACAGAGTGTTTGAAGTCATGAGGAAAAATGAAGGACCAATATCATATTAATTTTTTATACAATTTTGTTTTTTGACAAGTGGTCATATTTTCTTAACAGGTTATTTTTCACTTATTTGTAATATATATTTTAATTAAACGTTTATTGCATTATACCAAGCTATTGCAAACTAATTATTAAAAAATATAGAGCAATGTGTTATTTTATGTATTTAAATTATGATTAGAATCTTTATTTTTCTTATAATTTACAAAATTAAAGTGGTCTTTTAATTTCTTTAATGGACTGTATTGTGTGTAATTGAACAAAACTTGATGTTTGAAAAGGCCATTATGCTGATTCAATTTATGTACATATTGGTCAAAAAGTGGTTCTGCTATACTGCCTATTTCCCTGAAGACATGAAAGATGTCATCTGCACGGTAAAAATTCATTTCTGTTGGATATTTCATGTATTAGTACCTCTCTGAGATGAAAATAGTCTGCATTCATAATGGAGAAAATAATAATAAATAATTTGTACTGCATGATTTTGTATAAGAAAATATAGAAGAAAGTTTTGATAAATGACTGATACTTTTGATTTCAGATGTTTTTTCAAATATCTCTAAAAATACTGGCTGAACCATCTTGAAACGAAAGGAGTATGAAGAACATGTTATATCATATGGATTTTAGTGATGAAAGTATTACCTTGAAAATGAAAGGAGGACCAGTAAAAAATAAATATAAAATTATTTGGGATCATCCTGTTAAAAATGCCTGAAATGCAATCTAGCTGTAGCATGTGATTATAACGCCACTTATCTGTTTAAATTTTTATGAAGCTACCACATATATTAATGAAGATATAAAGATTTCTTTAAAAAATTGTCACTGTTTTAGCTGTAACATACAAGGTATTAAACTAAACCCAATGTAAAGCAATTTTCAAGAAACTTGACATACAACATTTGACACAGCATACTGCAATAAAATGCAAAAACATTAAATATTCAATGAAATATGAACATTTTTACTAAATGTAATTTTAAACTGCACATGCACAAGTTTTAATGAAATTTCATTTGCATAATTTAATAAATAATTCAATAATATTAAACTACTTATATGAAAACCCTAAACAAATGTTGTGTAAACTAAAAAAAATTACATGCGACAGAATAAGCTGCTATTCAGTTCCTCTATAAAAAAAAAAAAAAAAAAAAAAAAAAAAAAGAAAGAAAAAGTTAAGCTATAAGGGGTTTTACTTACATTTTTATTTTGATTTAGTTAGTAGTAATACAGATTCTATTTTAGTTAGTAGTAATACAGATCATTATAGATACCTTGGTGTAGATGTTAATAGAGAAGGAAGAGACTCACAGGAAATTAAGAATAGAATCTGTCAAGGAAGAAAAGTGGTAAAACTATTAAATTCGATTTGGTGGAGTGAGGAGTCATCTAGGACGAGAAAGTATAATATATATAACTCCATTGTTAAAAGCATATTGTTGTATGGTCAGAGGGATGGAGAATTATGGAGACGGAAGAAAAGAAATTGGCTGCTGTTGAAATGGATGCCCTGAGAAGATCATGCAGGATATCAAGAATGGAGAGAGTGAGAAATGAAAGAATCGGAGAAATGATGAAAATAAAGGAAACCATATTAAATGAGGTTCAAAAAAAGCAATTAATCTGGTTTCGTCATATTAAAAGAATGAACGATGAAAGATTACCTAAAATCGCTTTTAACTATATACCAAATCAGAAAAGAAAACGAGGAAGACCAAGAAAGACTTGGATGGATAATGTAAAAAAAGCGATGAGGGATAGGGGTCTGGAAGAAGAGTGGACCCATGACCGGAAGACCTGGCACAGACTTGTAGATTCTGTCGGAAGGCAACACCCAAAGCCATAAACCGAACATACATACATAGTAGTAATACAGTTTTAGTTAATTGGAAATAAATATTGATAAAAATCCTTTATCATTTTCCTTAGTTTTGAGAAGAGCTGAAATTCAGTTCATTCTAACATGTACAACTTTTTGAATTTACACAATATTTGTATGGAGTTTTCGTATAAGTAGCTCAATACTGTTGATTATTATATTATGCAAATGAAATTTTCCTAAAACTTGTGCATGTGTAGTTAAAAATTTTGTAAAAGCACCCATATTTCATTAGATAATTAATATTTTTGTATCCTGATTGCAGTATGTTGCGTGTCTAATGTAGTTGTTTGTAGTGCTGACAAATGTCTTAAAGTATTCCATTTCCTTTAACCCTTTCCAACTGGGAACATTTTTACCTTAAAGCATTACATTCTTCTGTTTTTGCAAACTGAAATAATAATGTGGACTATAACCAACATTTGTTGATTGAAAAAATTGTACTTTACACATTCTGCTAATTAACTGAATCATTTTTTTCTTGATTTTATTACATACTACTGTTCCAGATGCAAAAATGTGAGTCGATGTCTAACCCGTACAATCGTATGCTTTTGGGTGCAAAGGGTTAAATTACAAATTTCTTTCACAGGGAAAATACCAAAAAAAGAAAAGACTTAACTTGTCTACTATCATAAAGAGATTCACCATAAGTATTTATTTTTAAAAATATCTTGTAAAACACAATTTAACCCTTTAACGTTTACTGATTTCACACTGAATCCAAACGTTTAGCCATTTTTATACGTTAATTTTTCATTATTTTTAAAATGTTTTGATCGAATGTGAAATTTTTAGTTCTCTGTCTGGTAGATAGCAGTGTTTCAGAGGAAACAAAATGCAGAAACCACTTCAAATATCACAGTAGTTGTAAGTGCACAGTTGCTGCATTATTGTACAGTGTAGTCTGTGTTAGTGCTGACTCTAGTCTAGAGTCAGCACTATTCCAGAGTCACTAATCTAGAATCAGCACCCTTTTATTGTAGTAGAATAAACGGGCTGCCTGAAGGAATTCAATAAAAGGGTCAATCAGTTTTCAAAAAGGGCATTATTTCAAGAATTTGCAGTCCCCCCCCCCCTTAATGTTTTAAACAATTATTATGTCTCCATGTGGTAGCCCCATTAAAAAAAAAAAAAAAAAAAAAAAAAAAATCCCATAATAAGAAGGAACCTCATAATCACATTTGAAGCATTATTTTTTACAGGGTGATCTAAAACATTTTCATTTTTATTTATTTTTTTTACTGGTATCTTTTTTTGCTTTCTGGGCAAAAGGGGATTTCTTACTGAAATAAATGAGGTATAACATGTTCTTTACACTTCTGAAGTTTCAAAATGATTTGTTCAGAACTCTTTCAGATACTTAACAAAATGTTTAAAATCAAAAGTGTCCGATCATTTGTGGAAAGGTTGTGTACTAATTTTTTAAATCTAATGATGGTAATTAGATAATCAAATATACATAACATTAATGATGTAAATAGAAATGAAGATACTGACATTGGTATATTATTGCTGTTTCTGTGTTTAAAAAAAAAAAAAAAAAAAAATTGTAGGCCAACTTTGTTTATAGGTGGTATTTTCAAACCTTTGAGTATAAATCTTGCTATTCCACTCAGAATTTGAAGCTTTTATTTATGTGTAAGATGTGATTACTATTTTTTTTAAATGTATTTTTATGTAATTTTTTCTTTCTTTTAACAGTCTAAACAAGGAGATAAAGAAGTGGTTTTATGGGTGAAATTTGAATACTGTGATATTAATGGTAAATAATTCTATATTTCATTCTACCTCTTTTTTTTTTTTTTTTTTTTTCTTTTAATAAATATTGCTTGTAATGCTCATTGAATATAAACAATAAGCATAAAGAATGACAAATGACACATCACAGGTAAATGTGCTAAGTCTGCTGAAACAGTATCTATTCGTAAAAAAATAAATATAATTAAAAAATTGTCAATTTATTCCCCCTCACTAATAAGGGGGGTGGATAATGTATTTGCTTCATTTCCTTTGTTACTTTAGGCCACTATAAGGAACCTATATGGGTAGGGATCACTGTTCTGTCTTTTTAGATCTTAATCATAAATAGAGAAATTATTAACTTCCTTGGAATTAACTTTACTCCATAAAACATCATAATTATTATCTTAGGGTGAGTATATAGTCATAAGTATTTTAATAATATGAATAATTTTCTAAAAATCAAATTGTTACTCACAAATTTTTAACTTATTTTAATTCTACTCAATCATTAAATAATTCCAATTGAAAAGCATTAAACCTTTTATTAGTCAATAATAGTGATCATATTTCAAATAAATAAAGTGTTCTAGAAAATTGGTACAATCATAATCCAGAATTGTTTATTACTTAATATTCTTAAATAAACTTAATTTTCTTCAATTCCTGAGATTAATGTATTACTCACCTTAAATTATTATACAGTCGAATCTCGTTAACGTGAATCTCAAGGGGGATAAAAAAAAAAAAAATCTGTTCATGCAATCAGTAACAAATCTTCACATAACTAAAGTAATCTTCATTTTGATGGGGATTCTGGAAACAGTTCATGTTAAGAGTAATTCATGTTAACAGTGTTCACATTAATGAGGTTCAACTGGAACACAATATAAATATTTAAAAAATGTAAAATGAGAAAGAGACAACACAATTTAAATGAAGAGATCAATTTTGACAGTAAATTTAATTTTTTATTTTAAGTAAAATTTAAAACTCACGTGGGGGGGGGGGGGGGGGGTTCGGCAAATATCACGTAATTTTTTTCCTGCAAATAACAGCGTAAAATTGCGAGAAAATAGAGTTAAATTAAATTAAAACATGTGTCTTGACTTAGATATGTCAAAATCTGACACGATAATATTTATCCTGGCTATCAGAACGCCGCAAAGCAACACACGGTTGCTACGGCACCTGGAAAACAGGGAAAACTCAGGGAATTTGAAAATCTATTTAAAAACTGGGAAAACTCAGGGAATTTTCAAAATTTTTTGGAAAAACGGGGAAAATTCAGGAAATTTTGAAATTTTTTTGGAAAAATGTAGGAAAATTGTTTCATAATCAAATATTTAAAAAAATTTTAGCGCTGTTTTATGAATAAATTACGTTTTTTTCCCCAACTATAGTAAGTTAATAAAATTAATGTACCTTAAATATGTTCAATTAACTTGTAAACATGTTAGATTCTAATGCTGCATGACTGCATGTCATCTATTTTACTTCTAAAAAGGACAGGGAAAACTCAGGGAATTTTTCTCCTGATTTGTGTAGCAACCCTGGCACAGTAACCTTTCAATTGTTTAGGCGCCACCAGGCCAGCCACACACGTGATTCGGCGAACCTTGCAGCGTATGAACCAAGTAACAGCGACGCACGGACAGGTTCCAGTTCCAATCTGCTTTGTTTACACCTGTAAATATTTCGTTACACAATGACTCAGATAACGCTTTCAATTATTTAAAAGGAGCAGATGATTTTACTGAAAATCACATGGATATGTTGGTTCCAATAGTCACTCTTGAGACTGTGTATGAGTCCCCATGGGCTGAATTAGAATAAATATTCTTTTATTAATTTTAGTAGTTTAAGTATTTTATTGTTCAGTTTTATTACTGTGATTCTAGACTGTAATCTATGCAATCTTAAAAACTAGTCTTCAATAAAAAGTAATAAAGCAAATTGTGTTTTTTGAAGTAAATCCAACGCATTTACAGTAAAAGTACGAATTTTGAAAAATCTCACATGAGATTAGGGGAGAGGGTCAAGCCAAATCTCACCAGGGGCGAGGGGGGGAGGTTGAAAAATCGCCAAAACCACCTCACGTAATTAATGGACACCCCCTAAGTACTATGAAATAGTTTGAGATAGAACTAGTAATAGAAAGATTTAAAGAAAAATTATTTTTATCTTTGATTTTTAAACTCATTATTGTATATATTTTGTTCTTAATTATTTTTGTAAAGCTTCTTTTTTTTTTTTTTTTTTTTTTAAATCTAGATTACAGTTTAATTCGTGAAGAAGGTGAACATAATGCTAATCACCCACCACTTTTAATTGCTCTTGGATACACAAATGGAGTGCAAATATGGTGTGTTCCAGTGAGTACATTTTTATGTTATGGATAATACATTTTATTAATATTTAAACTTTTAAACACTGGTAAGAAAAGTTCAATGATGCCGTTTATGCACTATAGCGTATAAATTATGCAAAAAATCGAAGGCGGGATGCAAAAAAATATTGTGCTGCATCCCAAGGGACGCACAATTTTTCATTCTTAAAAAAATTTTCAGACTGAAAGGAAAAAAAAAAAAAAAAGCAAAATTTAAAATATTTCTTGTTTAAAACTGATATTTTCCTTATATTTTTAAAACATCTTGCTCTAAAGAAGAAAAAGAAAAACCTTTAAAACCCCATTACAATAAAGAAAAAATAAACAATCCTATATGATAAACACAAACATGCAGTCGGCGCAAAATCAAAAACAAAGTTTCGACTTTGAGACGGGAAAACGAAGTTCTGATACAAAAAGATTGTCATTAAAAAGTTTACAATACACCGAATCACATCATCGCATAACGAATCACCAATCAGTAGGCGTCCTATATCAAAGATAGCCGAAATAGGAAATTTTGAAAGCGGTCTCAAAGCTACATTCTTTCAAAAAATCAAAAACATTTCTATCAATTCCAATACGATGAACACACATGAATGGCCATCACGACAGAAAAAACAGTTGTGAGATGTAAAAATGAAATTTCGATACAAGAAGGGTACCAGTGAAATGTCTCAAAACATTTAATTGCATCATTCTGCTGTGTTCTAAGTTTATTGAAACAAAACAAAAACAAATGAAATCGATGAACGAATGTGATTACTCGATCATGACATAATGTATGTATTAAGATTCAAGATACTTTATTGTTGAGAAAGCCTAAGTATTAAAATAAAATGCGATGATATGTTTGCAGCATTAAGCAAAAAATAAAATGTTTTTGCTAATGTCAGAATATTATTAATATTATTATAATATTAATTTCTTTTAAAGATAAGTAAGTACACTTTTTTTACTTTTTTCTCTGAAGCATTATACTTAAATTTTAAGTTATCAGAACAGTTTATTATGGTAAGCTATTTTGTAGTTAAAGGAGAATGGTTGCTTTTGCAGAATGCGTAACTAAATTTTGTAATCAATCTGTTTATCTCAAATCTCCTCCTCCCTTAAAAAAAAAAAAATATATATATATATCTCATTCTGCTCTAATGGTGAATTTCAAGGATATTTTTAAAGTGTTTCTAGTTAAAAAATAAATAAATAACATATATATTAAACTATATTTTCTCTTATTCATTTTCCTTTTCTAATTTCAGAACACATTGAACTAAATGTTTTTGTTTGTTTCTAAACAGCAACTACCTCATCATACATAATATTAACTTTAATACAATCTCAAAAAAAGCTATTGAAAATTCCTAAAAATCTGTTTTTCAATTACAGTAAAATAAAATTTTAATTTATATTTTTAACATATAAATTCAACTTTTTAATTACTTAAAAATGAAGCTTTATTTAATTCATAAAGGAAAATTAACCTTACTTGACTGCTCCGTTGTTTCTTATAAGTCACTTTTTGTCTTGGGGCCCCAGATGTCATCAGTCATGGCTTCGGTGGAGAGTGGCAGATCTTCTGAAGGTTCTACGTCGCCTCTGAGTAGTTGGCGCCACTGTGCATCTATTCTGGTTCTTGATTCGTGGTCATTAATTAAATCACAGTTATAAATAATCTCAACAATTTCACGGAAAAAAAGCATATGTAGGGTTGTTACAATTCGCGATTTTTATTGCGTTGTTAAACTGAACATCAATATTATTTTCTTGATATGTTTTGACTAGTGCGGTTGTATTTTTGGAGTATTTAATGTCATTTTGGTGTTCCTTAATTCTTGTTTTTACTTTTCTCTTTGTTACTCCACTATAAAATTAACGGCATTCGTAGCTACGTTAACTGCACCATTCTAATATGTACTGAAAAATCGGACCTAAATAAAGATCTAAAATATATACAAAAATTAACTACAGAAGCCGGCTACCCAAAAAATCTTGTTGAAAGTTTGTATAGAAAAATAATTCAGCAATTGAACAACATACAAAACTGCCAAAAATTTCCGACAAAATTCACCTACTCAATTCCATATAATCAAGGTACTTCTAGTAATATTAAAAACACAGCTAAAAAAACTTAATTTTAACATACCAATAAAACCAAACCCTAACATCTTTCAGATTATAAGAAGTGATAAAGATTATATTTTCCCCTTAGAGACTGCTAGAATTTACAAAATTCCTCTTAAATATCAGAATGGTAAAGCAGGTTGCTACATAGGAGTAACAAAGAGAAAAGTAAAAACAAGAATTAAGGAACACCAAAATGACATTAAATATGCCAAAAATACAACTGCGCTAGCCAAAACATATCAAGAAAATAATATCGATGTTTAGTTTAACGACGCAATAAAAATCGTGAATTATAACAACCCTACATATGCTTTTTTCCGTGAAACTGTTGAGATTATTTCTGTAGTGATAAGTATAAAGGATTTAAGTCCATATTCTTGATTTTTCAGGAGGCGAAAAATAAAGTTTAACTAGCTAAAAACAAATCAGAAGAATGGATTAGGGAAAAGGTATTTCGTTGATTTTTACCCTTTATACCATTCAGTGGTTGTCAACCTTCATTTAATAACGGGAAAAATTGAATTAAATATTTTATACCATACATGAATGGTAAATTTCTAAATTGGTCCTTTTTTTACCAATGGATTTTCTCAAAGACTAAATGACATAGAATTAAATCCTTTATACCAATCAATAGAGAATTTTTTTCTGAGTCTGACTATGTACTTAACTCAAAATCGACATTTTTGGACTTAAATCCTTTTTACTTATCAGTACAGATTTGTAACCTTGATTCAATTAATGACTATGAATCAAGAACCGGAATAGATGCACAGTGGTGTCACCTACTCACAGGCGATGTAGAACCTTCAGAAGATCTGCCATCGAAGCCATGACTGACGACGTCTGGGGCCCCAAGGCGAAAAGCGGCTTTTATAAGAAACAATGGAGTAGTCAAGTAAGGTTAATTTTCCTTTATGAATTATATAAATTTAAATTTGTTTATATGGGGACTTTTTTTTTTTTTTTTTAAAAAAAAAAAAAAAAAAAGGATCCAGATTTTTGGAAGTCATGGGTTTCTGGGACCCAAGATTTTGAGAGGCTAGCAGTATCACTGAAAAGATGTATTTTCTATAAATTTGGATAAGTACATTTTTTCTGGAAGTAACAATAGTTTCTTTTAAATAAATAGTGTGGAGATATTTTGTGGGTATTCATACTGTTGTTTTCTAGGGGTATGTGTAAAACATAATCAGTCTAAGGGTACAGTTAAATATTTATTGGCACTTAATTTTAGCTACAAACAACATAGAGAAGAACAAAAAAAAAAAAAAAAATCCTTTCATTAACTTCATTTTTAGAACAGTTGTTTTCTTTGCTTTTGAAATTGCTTCCCGCATGAAACAGTAATTTTTTTTTTTTTTTGCTTCCGAAATTGCTTCCTGCATGAAACAGTAATATTTTTTTGTGCTTCCAAAATTGCTTCCTGCATGAAGCAGTTGTTTTCTCTGCTTCTGAAATTACTTCCTATATGAAACAGATTCACTTATAATTCATGTGTAGTGACTTTCTTCACAAAGTCTCTTGCTATCTTCATATAAATATTTTTTCCATCTATTTATTTTATTTTTTGTTCCATTCAAGAACAGATTTACGCTCTTGGTAAAAATCATGGATAACAAATCTAATTTAATTTCACTTTTCTCATTCGGTTCCCATTCTGTAAATTAAGTTATTTAAAGGATTTAGTTTGCTGTTATTTTTCTTCTCATTTGTAGCTGAAATCTGACATTAAAAAAAAAACAGTTAATCATACTCTTAGAATGATTATGTTTAATGTATACCTCTAGAAAACAACAGTATTTATCCTCACAATACGGTAAAAGCACTTATTTTCGCGAGCCGTAATTTTCGTGAAAATGAAGATATCGGTGATTTCGCGAATTTTATATGAACAGAACTGAAAGTTGAAAAATTGTAACGTTGAAAAATACCTAAATATAGAACCCCTTTTGCATAAGGCATTTTAAGAAATTTCCTTTTGTCCGAAAAGTTCGTCCCCACCTCCTCATCGCTCTAAAAACAATTTGTGCTTACAACGGTGCTTATACATCAACTTTGGCTTTGGCTCAACGCGCACATTCCACCCCAAACAATTTTCTTTTCTTTAATCCCTTTTTTCTCATGCTGTTTATCAAACTGGGGACTTCTGAACCCCCCTTTTGCACCGAAAATGTAATCACCCCACCCCCTTCACTTTTCTCGTATTCGGACCGTCAATGCATGTGAGTTTTGGTAATTGAAAAATTTCTGTTTTTTTATTATTATTTGCTGAAAAAAAAAAGTATTTCGCGAGACTTAAATTTTTGCGATTACAATGGGCTTGCGAAAATCGTGAAAATTAAAGCCTCGCGAAAATAAGTGCTTTTGTAGTAGTCATTAAAGTAATGTAGGTCACTTTTATGTTAAGTAATGAATATTTATATTCTTTTAAAATGTATGCTGTAATTATTTATGAAAAACTATTAAAATGATTTTTTTTCTTAGGCGGGGGGTGAAGCTCAAGAAGTATTTTCATGGAGACAAGGTACTGTTAAGCATCTCAAATTGTTGCCTAGTCCACAACCAGGTAATTACATCGCTACTTTACATTTACATTTTTTCTTCTCTTTAAATGTAATAATCAGAATTTAAAACTTTAATTAAAATCTGGGTCTGATATATAACATGCTAATGCTGTATAATTGAGCTAACTCAGATCCAAAATTTTATGTGAATGAATAATGCTGATTTGATGTTAATCTGAAAAATCCATTTGCCACATGGTGACTTAACAGTGTTTCCGCTACTGTAGCACTTTTCGCAAAGTGCTAAAAGACTTATCCAAAATGCAAAAATGAAATAACATGTTTTCGCTTTTTTGCTAAAGCATCTAATAAACACAAATTGGAATATATATATATATATATAAATCTTTGGCGAAAATATTATAACGAATCTTTCATGGAAAAAAAAATCGCAACATTGATCAAGAAAAATCCATTGGTTCATGCATATAAGGAAAATGAAACACTGAACTACGCATAAGAATCACATACAGGAAATCAACTTGTTAATAAATATGAGGCATTTGTAAAGTGGTTTAATATGAATGAAAGAAAAATTATAAATTGTAAACCAAAAAGCTTTGAATAGTAATAAATTTCACTTATATTACTTTTCTTTCTTTCTTTTTTTTTTTTTTTTTTGTAAGTTATGTTTTCATTTTCAGATACAATATAAGCTTAATGTAGTTTTACATGCTATAGTGATAATTATATCTCCAGAAAAAGAATATAACTCATATCTAAGACATTCATATTGCTTTAAAAAAGTTTAAAATAAAAAGTAATAATCTAAAAAGTTTAATGTTTTTATGTCTGCCAATAAATGTGTTAAAATATATGCTTGTACTATATTTGAATCGATCTAGTTACAGTCTTACTTTTCTGTTTTTCATTTCAAATAAAAAAAATTACCTTCTGTGTGTAACTCTTTAAAAACCTGATTAAAAACTTCTAAGTTTAATTTACAAATGAAAATCAAACATATCGAGGCATTTAGAATAATGTGTAAACTGATATTCATCTTTATCTATTTCTGGCATTTTAGCATTTTGCTAAAAATTTTTTCTGATTTTAGCTTTTTTGCTAAAGAAAATTTTTACTCAGCTTAAACCCTGTGACTTAACAAAATAAAATGGCAATTTAAAATATTAGCCAACTTTCCACTTTTTTTTTTTACTCCTGGGACCATCATTAAATTAAATTGTTAATTGGACATGTAAAAATTATGTATTTCTGCAATTAAATGTAAATTATGTATTTCTGCAATTAAATGTAAATTAAGTCAAATGGGTGCAAATAATCGTGTCTCACAAAATAGCCTGCGAGAAATATGTCATATTTTGTTTATTAGACATCAAAAAAGAAAAATTTTGTTGATTTATAGCAAAATAATCACTTATTTTGGGAATCGACTTTGAACAAAAATTTTAATTCTCTTGATAAGCATTGAAATAATTGTCTATTTTTGAAATTGACAAAAAAATGTGTTGTAGGAATTAGCTGTGATTAATTTTTTTTTTTTTTTTTTTTTTCTGTAGCTGGTAAACTGTTCCACATTTTAACAGTGAGCTGCAAAAAATGTCACATTCTGCCAATAAGCTATAAAAAAATAGAAATTTTATCAATTGCCTGTGTAAAATTGACCTTTTTTGTCCTCTGTCCAGTAAAAATTAATGTTCAGAAACTGACTTATCAGAGAAATCAACATTCATGAGATGACCCTTCTCAAAACTAATGAAATTGTAATGAAACACTCCATAAAAATTGGCAAATTTAAAATTGACCATAAAACTTGTACAATTAAAAAAAAAAAAACCTTCAAAGATTTGCTAATATATAAGACATTGATAATTTCTCCTCTTTTTCCAATAAAAAATTCTGGTCACCTTATACGTAAAAAATAGAGTAAGTTAATCATATTTTGTGGCGAGTAACTTTTTTTTCCAGTGAGTTTAATCTAAGATGAAATTTCGGGCCCTGTCTATTTAAAACAGTTTTTTTTTTTTTTTTTTTTTTTTTTAATTATTAAAATTTTGATGAAATTGTTATTTAAAAAATTCTATCAGCATTTATAATAAAATATTCTAACACTTAAGTGGGATAGCAATATAATTAAATTTTTCTAGCATAAAACAATGGCAGTAACAGTGGAATAGTAATTTTTAACGATATTTGTCATATAATGTAGATAGTGGCAGAGAAGCTTCTATTTCTTAATTTTCTCACAGTACCATGGCTACAAGTTAGTTTTAATTTTATGAAAAATTAGTCACACACTTTGTTTATGTATTAATAGTATTTTAAATTTTATGCTAAAAAGTGAAAAGAAAAGGATAGGAAAGAAAAAAGAACTGTTTGGAACTCTTTTAGTGTTAGAGGACTCTCTACTTATTGTCGCTGGAAGCCAAAGCCAGTATTATTGTGTGTGAAATTTTGCCGTATTATAACTCATTAACTAATACACATTTTTAAATTTTGTTTTCATATTCAGAAAATTCACACTGTTAAATTGATTATCGTCATCTAAAAATTGATTTTTTTTTTTTTTTTTTAATATTTAATTTTGAAGCATTAAAGTGCACAGTATTAGTCAAAATTTGTAATGTACTTGTAACATATTTTATTTCTGAACGTGCAATATGTATAATTATAAAGATTTTAAGTTTAGACTTAAAAAAAAAAAAAAAAAAAATGTTATTTTAGAATAATTTTAAGAGTTGAAACAACTCTACAGTAATACTCAGGATTTTTTAAACAGTATATCACAATTCCCCCTGCAATTATATCTAACTATCTTTTTTTTTTTTCTTTTCATTCTTTACATTATCAGTATTCTTTATCATTTTAAAAACAAACTCAACATTTTCTTTCAGTTTAAATTAACTAATATTGCTCTTAAAATTCAGCAAATACATTATGAAGGAAAAAGGAACAAAATATTTTATGGAAATGCATGATGTCATATTGCTTTTGTTTTTCTCGTCAATTTTTTAAAAAAATTTTATAAAAGTCTCAAATGTTTCTAACTTTTCTTTACAGTTTGTTTCTCTTTTCCTTTTGCTCTATATATAACATTATCACTTGATACGCAAATACAGATATTTTATTTGAATAGAGTTCATTGAAAAATAAATACCCAGGTAAATATCCATTTCAGGTATTCACCTGGGTATATACCCTTGAATATAAACACCCGGGTATTTTACATCACTAGTTGTGACTGGCAATTTTTGACAACAATCAATATTTGCACAGATCTTTCTTTCTAAATATCTCCCAGTATTAAAAAGTTTCTTGTAGCCTAGACTAAACAATGCTGGTATAATTTTCTTTTTTTACATTATTGTTGAAGAATCTTTTATTATTTAGTCTCATATAAGAGTTTGTATTATTATTATTTTTTTAAAAATAATTATATAATGTGCAATTTGCTCCTTTTTCTTTTTTTCTTTTTAAACAGTGAACTCCATTAAGGATCATTTTGCTGCTAATCGCCCACTTATTGCAATTTGTGACAGTATGAGGTAAGTTTATTTTTTAAAACTTAAGCGTTGCTATTTTCTGACTTTTTTCATAATCTACAAATTTAAATTTTGTTGCTTTAAAAGTTATTATATTAAAAATTATTATTTAGCTGTATTATGTACATATTCAAAGCAAAAAATATTGTTTAATAGTTAAGTATTACTTTTCATAACAATAGCTAACTAACTATAAGGTGTAGGATATTGCCAGATTTATCTTTTAAAAAAAGGGAAGATTTTTGTTTCACCAAAGTTTGCTATGATTTTTATCACATAAAGGATATTTCTGTACTGATTAAGTATAAAGGATTTAAGTCCATATTCTTGATTTTTCAGGAGACGAAAAATAAAGTTTTACTAACTAAAAACTAATCAGCAGAATCGGTTAGGAAAAAGGGATTATGTTGGTTTATATGCTTTATGCCATTCAGTGATTGTCAATCTTCATTTAATAAAGCGAAAAAATTGAATTAAATATTTTATACCAAAGATTAATGCTAAATTTCTGACTTGAATCTTTTTTTATAAAGGGATTTTCTCAAAGACTAAATGACATGGATTTAAATCCTTTATACCAATCGATAGAGAATTTTTTTTCTGAGTCTGACTATGTACTTAACTCAAAATCGACATTTTTGGACTTAAATCCTTTATACTTATCAGTACAGATTTTTCACTTTGTACAAAACTATATTCAGCGTGCCAGCAATGCTTTTTTCTTTAAAGAAATTTTCTTATGAACATGTGAGATTTGGGTTTTTAATTCCTATTTTCTGTCCAGACTTGTCAATGCACACAACAGATTCTCTGTTGCATTTACGATTTCTCAAGGAGTTAAAAAAAAAAAAAGAAAAATCCTGGTACTTCACTTTAAAAAATCTATGCTTACATGGGAAATCTTTCAAAGATGAAATTCTAAATTGAACCCCCTCCCCTTCCCCCTTTTTTTCTTACTGAAAAGTAGTTTTTTACATTTTCAATGAAGTTAAGCATTGGTTGTGACCAAATGCAGGTATTCCATAGCACTCGCATTGACATTGATGAATAGCCCACCAGCGGCCGAGCGGTTCTGCGCTCAAAGCTGGTAGATGGGAGGTGCCGGGTTCGATCCCAGGTCGCGCTCATCGACCTAGCCGTTCGGAGTTTTCCGTGGTTTCCTCCGAAACTCGCGTAAATACGGGCTAGGATCCCTTAGAAAGACCCCCACGGAGGGCATTCCCCCCTATAGGCCTAGGACACATAAGGAGTCAATCGGCCTTAATCCTCCAACCAACCAACCAACCGACATTGATGAATATGTGAGATTTTTAAAATTTCTTAATATGAGAAAAAATTACATAAAAAATTCATTAAGTCCAGCCTATTAAAAAAAAAAACAGTCTCAATTAGAAATGATTTTTTTCGATTGTTTTATGCATGCATATAAAGTTTTTCTGACAAACAGTACCTAAGAAAGGTAAAAGTTTTGTAATAAATTGAAAAACTATGTAACATATTTACAAAATTATTTAAGCTTGATTTGTAAAAGAAAACAGTAAATATCTTTAAGATAGATTAACTCGTTTAGAATTATGGATCTACGTTAGTTAAAGCGGTCTGCCTAACTTCGGACCACCAGTAAATATCTTTGTATAAGAACAGTTTAAATATATAACAAACATACAATCTGATAATTCTAATAAGCAAGGTGACGTACTAACACACCCTAACATAGGCCATCCCAGACACTAGATGTGTCCATTAGGTCCTGTCAGTGATGTCCCAAATCAAAGGAGTCTCGAACATAATGAAAGCAACATGGCTGCTGTACAACAGCAGCCCAGATTTGGACTGCAAACAAGGATTATGAAACCTCCATCATCTCTCTGGACCGGTTTTATGGGCCAGTTAAATTTGAGCCCGGCTGCCTCAGGTACTAGCAATTCCATAGTTTGGCAGCCAGAAGGGCCAGTTTCCCTTCTGAGGTCCACTGCCACATAACAGGTCTTACTCAGGACCCTTGGATTGCCCCTATTTCACGGGCTTCTACCCCCATATGGGAACTGGGTTAAACTAGTGTTGATAAAAAAGCAGAACAGTCATGTACCACCAGACTCACTCCACCACTTAGACACTACAGCATATCTCAGAAGTGCAGGTACCCAGAAATGCCATTGGTACCAAGAAGGATGGGTTGTTTGATATCAGTGAGGGGAAAAACCCTTGAGCGGGAGAGGTAAAAACCCTATTCAACACTGCGGCTGTTGATACAAGAACTTATATTCTCTGTGTTCTTAAGTACCTCCTAGGAGGTACTAAAGGGGGACATCAAGCTCAGAATCTTTGAAAATTCGTCGTCCACCACCAAGCAGGTTAAGTGCCCCGGCAATGAGATCTGTCATTATGGTAATTCTAATAAGGGGTCTCTTAAGTTTTGTTAGTCATTTATATTTAAATAAACAGAGAAATGTGTTTTGGTGTTAAGTTGAAGAATCATAAAATATAAGCACAGATCTACTATGAATTATGTAGAAAGATATAATCTAGTTTAATGACAGAAATGAGCAAATCTATTAGGCAATAGAGGCTCTAGTCAGATTTTTAGGGAGGGAGGGGCGAGAACATTAACCTGTTAGTAGTCGCTATAGACAGCGCCACCTATTACAGATTGCACACTTTTTATTTAACTGTCACCAATAATTTTAAGAAGTGATGTGATCGACGTTTCTTCGATTTTATTCGCGTTTTATGTATATCAAATGCCACTTCAAAAAATTTTTGGTGGCTATTAAATAAAAAAAATCTAGCAACACTGAAGGATGGGCGGCAAATCGACCAACTAGCGACTACTAATGGGTTAAGAGCTCAATTTAAATATATTAAAAAATATAAATAAATAAAACGTTTCAGAAAGATGTTTCAATGTAAAGTAAAACTGCTTATATGATTAAAGCTATAAGCAGGATTTCTGGATAAATTTGATTTAATCTGACTCTTTGAAATTTATTAATTATATAACTCAATAATAAATTTAAAAACTTGGATAAAAATTCAATTAAATTGCATTTAAATTAAAAACAACATAATTGAAGTAACCTTTCAGTCTGAGACCCACATTCCCTAATCCTCTGACGATCTTCTTCTGGCTTCACAAACTATTCTTTCTCCGTTGTTTCCGGACAGAGAAGGCTTCACGTCCAAATTTTGATTGGGTTTGCCACATTTACAGCTACGTTCATTGACTAAAATAGTGAAATAGTTGAAATTTTAGCTGATGATTCAAGCTGTGCTGAACCTAACTAGAATTTTGATGTGAAATGGCGTTACTTTCTCTATCTGAAAACAAAAATGGAGGAAGAATTGTTTTCCAATATTGAAGATCATCGGAACATTGAGGAGCGGCAGGCCCCCCAACTGAAAGGCTTCTGCTATTTTCAAGCATGTTTTTTTCCTAATATTATTTCTAATATTAATTATTTTTTTTTCTTTAAGAACCTCATAATTAAAATAATAATTAGAATAATAAAATTCAAAGTTTCATAACATCTACACGATGAAATAGGATTAATATTTGAAATTAATGGATCAAAATGTAAATATTTCAAATCAAAGTTATATATATAAAATATTAAACATTACAGGTTAAAAAAAAAAAAATACAAATCTAGAAAAATTAATCGTATTTACATTTACTGAACCATTCAAATCCACAGATAATTAGCAGTTTACCATACATAAATAAACTTTCTGTTTAAAATGAAAAATTATAGTTTTATAAAACAATATTAGATACTTTTCAATCTTAGAAAAAAAATATATATATAAAATTGATGAATTTTAGAAAAAATAATTGTGTAATTCTCTAATAATGATACATATATAGTAGTATAAAGGATCAATAAAAACTTTTTTTTTTTTTTTAAATATTCACACACGCACACACAAAGGAAAAGTCAAGAAGTAGCTTTTAAACTGAAATAATTTCACTGTAATAATAAGGAATACTTTTCATATCTTATATATCAATACTTTCACATAGGCAGTACAGCGAAAAGAGTATTGCTTTCAAATGATCTTGCATCTGCAACTTTCACTTGATTAAATTTTGTACCTAATTACTTAAATCAGTAACAATTATTGTGTGGTTATGCATTTTATATTATTTGTTTACAAAGTTTTATTTTTCAAATGGCTATTATTGAGTTATTTTAATGTTTCACATATATTTATAAATTAGTTATTTTCCAGTGCAGGTGAGCAGTTTTGCTCTGTAAATTTCATCTCTCTCAAGACTGGTGATAGAGTAGAGTGTTTGAAGTTTTCTACTCAAGTTGAAGATTTGAAATGTGAAAAGAGGTACAGTTATCATATGTTTTAATATCTTTAAACAAAAATATAAATTAAGAATTTTTTTAAAATAAATAATAACAATTATCTAGTTATTAATAAGGTTATTAGTGCCTATTTTTAATTAATTTAAAACTACTAAATTAAAAGGTTGCAGATTTCAAATTGGTAGCTTTTTAAATTTAATTTTTTTTTTTTTTTTTTTTTTTTTAAACATACAACCTTTATTCTTCATGTTGACTTGCCGACTCGTTTCACATGGGGCACCAAAGCTTGTTCTCTGGCGATACGGTGTTCGAAGTTTGACGAAACTGACATTTCTCTTTAGCTTCTCCACTTTTAAAGGAGTCTTTAAAAGTGGAGAAGCTAAAGAGAAACGTCAGTTTCGTCAAACTTCAAACACCATATCGCCGGAGAACAAGCTGGGGCACCCCATGCGAAACTAGTCGGCAAGTCAACATGAAGAATAAAGGTTGTATGTTTAAAAATTTTTTAATTTAAATAGTTTTACTTCATGGTTTAGTTTATTGTAAAGTATTTCATGTTGGTAGCTTTTATTGTGCGAAACTTTTACTTATTTTAAATTTGGCTGATTTCTGTTTTTACATTTTCCCGTATATACAAATTGAGTATTGTACAAAGTCATTGAAAAAGTTTGGAGACACCTGTCATATAATGAAATACTTAACATAAAAAATTCTTTTATTGTAAAATACAGAATTTAATAGAATTATATCTGAATAAGTTTCAGTATGAGCAGCACCATTGCTTGCTCAGCACATATCAAGTCGCCAATCAATCTTTAATCATATTTGTTGTGGTGCATGTCTGGTGTCACTGTAGCAATTGATTAAAAATTCACTCCCGGAAATATGTCAAGTCCTGTACCTTCACGCTGTAAAAAATGTTCTTGCCATAACCACAGAAAAAGAAACTGAAAGGTGTTAAATTGGGACTTCTGGAATATAACCACAACATATATTAAGCTTTCTCCTGAATAATTGCGTTTGCAGAAAACAGGACAAAAAATCTCTTCCAGATTGCATCATTGCTGTGCAATGTTCATAGTCAAGATTGCGTACAGATTGCTTATAAAAATCTTGGATAATTGCCAACTTGTTTGAAAAAAAAAAAATGTTATTGCACTTGCTCAATTTCTTTTAGAATTATGAGTTTTCAAAATGATTTTTTTTTAATGACCCTGTATTTGTGAAGCTTTTAGACTTTTGGCTTTTAATGAATTTACACCTTTTGAGATTTCTTGAATATGATTTGACTTTTAGAAAATGTCTGTTTGTCTATTATCAAAATTTTATGGATGATGTATTTCACAAAATAATATACAGAATTCCACAATATTTTATTTGTATTGGCCTTCATGTAAAATGGTACTGATTAGATTTTGGCATACGATCACTTAGTGAAATTGCAGCATAGTCATTTACTCTTTGTATGGGGAGGTTATATATTAGCTTCTTTAGCATATAAGCACACAAAATTTAATATGTGAGAGAATTAACTTTAAAAATTAAAAAAATAAAGCTACGAATATAATTATAATATAAAACAAAACCTTACTTTCAGCTTTACTGATGTAATCTTTAATTTGGCAAAGTATTTTCAATCAGGGGGGCCCCCCCTTATCTTCAGCGCTGGTTACTCTAACTGGCGCTGAAGATAAGGGGGGGCCCCCTGATTGAAAGTACTTCGCCAAATTAAAGGTTACATCAGTAAAGCTGAAAGTAAAGTTTTGTTTTATATTATAATTATGTGAGAGAATTTATTTTATTTTATTTTATTTTATTTTATTTATTTTTTTTTTTGCAGATTTTCCTTTTCAGTTTCTATAGTGACAACTTTTAGGTTTGTCCTACTTTATTTCTATTAAGACAATTTTAATTTGAAACAATTTTAATTTTCTAAAGAAGGGGAGATAAATAATAAAAGTATGTAATGTCCAGATACATCTAAACAGAAATCCACAGAAAGATTTTTATCTATAGAAAAAAATATTTCTTTAAAATAGTTTGAAAAGTTAAGAGCCAATATATGAAACTTAAGTTGTAATGAAGAATTTATAAATGTGTTATGAAAATTAAAGAATAGTAATAAAACTTACATATTATAGTTATCTAAAATTTGAATCCTTGTAGATTGTATATTATTTATTAATGAAATCTTCAAAACACAAGGTTTTTCTCATTTTTATCTGTAGGAAAAAGTATTTCTTTAAAATAGTTTGAAAAGTTAAGATCCAGTATATCCTATAAAACTTAGGTGTCAGGGAAAATTTTATATATATATTTAACTGACATCCTCAGTTTTGAAATACTACTGGTTAACAGATCTTTTGAGATTAGTTTTTTTTTTTAAGTCTGTGACATTCAAATTTATTATAAGTAAATTTTGTAAGCTGTCAATTTCATATCATCTTCTCAATAAATTTTTCTTTACAATCATATGAAGAAATATAGAACTTGAATTTTATTTTTTCTTAGGAATGAAATCTTCCTACCAACAATTATAAAGGGAGGAGTAATTAGCTATTTAGGAGAAGGAAACAGTGATAGAAAAAAGTATTTCTTTAAAATAGAGTTTGAAAAGTGAAGAGCAGCCAGGATTTAAAACTTAGGTGCCAGGGAAAATTATATATATATTTTTTTTAACTGACATCTTCAGTTTTGAAATACTACTGGTTAACAGATCTTTTGAAATTAGTTTTTTAAGTCTGTGACATTTCAATTTATTATAAGCAAATTTTGTAAGCTGCCAATTTCAGATCATCATATCAATAAAATTTTCTTTGCAATCATATGAAGAAATATAGAACTTGAATTTTATTTTTTCTTAGGAATGAAATCTTCCTGCCAACAATTATAAAAGGAGGAGAAATTAGCTATTTAGGAGAAGGAAACAGTGTTATAAAAATCTTGTAACATCTCCGATGAGGTAGCGTGACATTGAGACTATCACAACTTAAAAAAAATACAATTATTTATTTTTAAAATACACTAAAGCGTAGTCTAGATTAAATAGCTTAAAAATAATTTAGGTTCCACAGTGAAAAGGTGATGGAGTCCATAAGTAGTGAGAGTTCTCAACTAGTTAGATTTATGCACAAATAATATCGCCTGCCTTTACAAGGCAAAGTTTATGATATTGAAGAAAAAGCTCTGAGCCTCAGCTCGTACACACTTAATTAATTTCACACTCTTCTCTCTCTTCCCAAGAAGACTCGGTTTTTGGAGGGGGGTGAAATTGTCCTTTAGATCTCCAATAGTATTTTAAAAGGAGGTGACCCGTTCATCTCTCATATGCCAACTTGTGGCGCCAGGGCGGAGAAAACCGTCGCCTGAAATCCTTCTTCCAACATTTCTCCGGGAAGTGCAACACCTGTCAGGGGCGTAAACAGGGTGGCTATCCTTTTGTTCAATAGTGTCAAAATCGTAGACTTTCTGTCTACTCTGTTTGTGTGGTTCAAAACATCACAGCTCGCCCCCCCCTTAAGACGATTATATGCAAATTTTGCAGAGAATCGAAATTTGTATGGATTCATACAAGGCTACTCCTACAATTCATTCTTCACGAAATATTTAGAGTACTTTTCTTGTTCCTCTTTAGGAAACGATTTTCTAAAACTCTTATCTTTCGACTGTGCTGTCCGACAACTAACGGTATTTGTCTTAGATAAGTTTGACACTTCGTTTTCCTTTCTCAGGGGTAATCAATTTCTTCCCCATTCGTCTTTCCCTCACTTCCTAAATCCGCGCTAAACCTTTCACTTTCAAACCCCTTGGCCTCGCCTGAATGCTTTGTGCGATTTTTGCTTGGAATATTCTCTTTCTCCCTTTGTTCAGTTTGTTTCTGAATAACGACCTGATTTATCCAATTTTGGCGTAGCGTCATTTCTTGAATAATTTCGGCCTTATTATTGCCTAAGAGATAATGAGACATATTTATACTTAAGTCTACCACAGCCGCCTTTGTTAAAAATCGGCCAGTCTCTGCGAATTCTAGTTCTACCGTGGCTAAGGGTAAACACAGAGACTCATTTTCTAGGGCGGTCTTTAACCAAATTGTTTCTCCATTTAAATTTTCACTTTTAACGTATTTTGCCGAAATAATATCGACACTCAAGCCCGTATCACGCAGAATCATCATTTGTTCACCGTTCACGCATGCCTTACTCAGGTAAGGTGAAAAGGAAGGGGCAAATTTTTCCACTGTATTTAAATAACACACGCGGTGTCCTTTATTTAAATTGGGACATATCGGTCTTAGATGAGATTTTGATCCACACTCGTAACAGGCTGGCTCTTTTCTTTTCTCAAATATTTTTGACCTTTCCCTTTCCTCATCGACATTCTTATCCCTCCAATTTTTATCAGCCTTCTTATTTCCTATTATTTTGCTATCCTTTTTCTCCCGTTCGTTATTTCGCTGTCTGTCGAAATCTAGCTTTTCGGAATCATTAGAATTTTGTTTTCTTTTTATAACCCTTACTGCTTCATACTCATCTAATTTACTCGCAACCTCTTCGGGTTCTTTTAGAATAGCCCATTGATCTATTAAATGATCCCGTGCTTCATGGGGAGCCCTCTTTTTAATCTGATCTGGTATCATCAATTTTTTTAGCGATTCGAAAACATTAACTTAGACTCCGCTCAACCATCCTTCAAGGTAACTTCTTAGTTCAAATACTAAATCCCTCCAAATTGAATCTGATCTCTTATTATGAGTTAAGAATTTGTTCTGAAAACCTCGGGACTTAGTTTAAATCTGTTGAGCAGTAATTTTTTTACATATTCATAACTCTCAATAGACTCCTCCGGTTCTCTTATCACAATCTCCGCTATTTCTACCGGCACTAAGGCTAATAATTGAGTCACCCACTGATCCTTAGAAATACGCAATTTCTTTGCTTGCCTTTCAAATAAGGTTAAAAATATAGAAATATCAGTTTTCTCAGCATCTAACTTTTGCATCACCTGTGTTAAAGACGCGGTCGGCGTAGTGCTTTCACTAACTTGCAAAGTTACACTAACCATTTCTGCGCTTTGTTGTAATCTAAGCATTTCTAATTCGTGTAATCTTTTCCCTTCTTCTTCCTGAAATCTGCGGTTCTCTTCTAAACGCCGTTGTTCTGCTTCCCTATCTTCTTTCGCGAGTTCAAGTTGCGCAAGTACCGCGATTTCATTAAAATTTGGCTCGCTCTAAATTTTCTCAATAATATTTGCGATTTTATCAGTAGGTAATACCTCAATATCTAATTCCTCTGCTACTGTTTTCAAATCTGCCTTCCGATATTTCCATAACCCGGCCATTTTAATCCCTTTAACTATTACACTATTAGTACACACTAATTAAACAGAATTTCAAATAAATTTTTAACATTAAATTTCTAGAACATCCAGGAAATAAAACATGTGACAATAGACTATTTTAAGTTGTCTAACACAATTTATCAATAAATAATAGCACAAAATTTTAAATTAGTGAGAAGGAATTGGTGTAATTTAATTCACATTTATTTTCAACAATTTAATTCCTTAAAATATTTTCTAACTAAAACCTCAAAATTTTGGCTGCAAAATTCTGAATAAATAGAAAAAATATAAATATTAAATTGCATTAATTATCAATAATTTAGTTTTCAAACTTCAATATCATTTCTATTTCCCATAAAATTGCTAACAAATAAGTGTTATTTCACTCATTTAACCCCAAACAATTAAGAATATATTGCTATATTTCTTCAAAATAATTACAGCTAATAATACACAAAACTTTAAACAAAATAAATGGTTTGCTAGAGTAAAAACTCTCAATTTGCAATCCGCTCTTAACCTTAAGATAAATAATTATTTTCTATGAAATTAAATAAAATATGCAATTTAGAATGCCTCTAGAATGACCCAAAATAAATACTGAAAGAGCTTACCTTATTCTTTCTCCATTTGGATATTTATCTCGCATTTGAAAAGGCAGGGGGAGGAGAGTTTGGCATTCCCTGAGTCTCGCTCCGTTCAAATTGTCTTCTTGGAAATCTTTTATCACAGGAGATGTCCCTTGAGACTGGAAAAACTTCACCTTATTTACTGTTATGGTCTGCTGCCACCAGTTTTAGCTGTAACGTCTCCGATGAGGTAGCGTGACATTGAGACTATCACAACTTTAAAAAAATACAATTATTTATTTTTAAAATACACTAAAGCGTAGTCTAGATTAAATAGCTTAAAAATAATTTAGGTTCCACAGTGAAAAGGTGATGGAGTCCATAAGTAGTGAGAGTTTTCAACTAGTTAGATTTATGCACAAATAATATCGTCTGCCTTTACAAGGCAAAGTTTATGATATTGAAGAAAAAGCTCCAAGCCTCAGCTCGTACACACTTAATTAATTTCACTCTCTTCTCTCTCTTCCCAAGAAGACTCAGTTTTTGGAGGGGGGTGAAATTGTCCTTTAGATCTCCAATAGTATTTTAGAAGGAGGTGACCCGTTCATCTCTCATTTGCCAACTTGTGGCGCCAGGGCGGAGAAAACCGTCGCCTGAAATCCTTCTTCCAACATTTCTCCGGGAAGTGCAACACACGTCAGGGGCGTAAACAAGGCAGCTATCCTTTTGTTCAATAATGTCAAAATCGTAGACTTTCCGTCTACTCTGTTTGTGTGGTTCGAAACATCACAATCTATTTTAAATTATTTTTTAAATTGCTTTTTTATTTCACGTGTACTTTTTTTCTGTTGTTGAAATCAAAGCAGAGTTTCACTGATTCATGTTTCTTAAATCAGAAGTATGGAAACTTAGTTAAAATTATCAGTGAACAAAAGAAATAGAAAACAAAATTGGGGATAACCAAGTTATTAACATTATCAAAAATTAAAAATTTAAAACTTCTAAACAGAGCATTTAACTTATTTAATTTATAAAAATTACATTTGATTAAGCTCTGTTAAAACTATAGACCTTTCAGGGCGAATCCACCCCCTCTTCAGTAGCTATTACATGGTCTGCTTTGGTTGAAACTGGTCTTGTCTTCCTTCTTCTGTGTTGATCTTCTATGAGGTGGTGCCACTAGAGATGGGAATAGTCCGAAAACCCCCGGAAATTTTGGGGAAAAAACCAGTTTTTTTCGGGGGTTTTTTCCGAAGGGGTTTATTTCCGCCTGGAAAATTTGAAAAGTTTGAAATTTCTAGAATAAAAAAACGTGTTTAAAAATTTATAATATTTGCATTCCGATGCTTTTTTTGTGAAATATTTGTAAGGTGCGCCAAATCTGGCAAATGTGCGCCGCCACGAATAAGAATGGCAACTGTTAAACTTTAAGTTTATGGATACTGTTAACTTTTAAAAGAAAATTATGAGTGAAAGAATAAATAGTATATAATGTGGAATACTTAGAAATATTGTTGCTTCTATAATACACATTTAGTCATTACTTGAAATCTTCATCTACCTATTAGTAATATAAGTCCAATTTTTAAAATACCTTATTTTTGCTGGAAGAATTTTAAGTAAGTACTCCTTAAAAATGTAAGTTAAGTAAATAAACTTTCACTCATCTAAGCAGCCTGAAGCAAATGAAATCTTGGTGTAAAATTGATCATAAGAAAAATCTTGAAATAAAAACTAAGAATTTACTATAAATTGATTTATTGAGAATTCTACTTGATCCTTATTGTTACAAAAAAAAATACTGTCTTGACAGTAACAAGAGAAAACTTGAAAATAATTTTCAAACATTAATTTATATAGTATAAACTCATACCCAATGCTTTTGCAAAGATAAACAAACATTTGGAAATTTCTATTGCTACACCTGCATCCATTCTCTAGTAACTGGCATATCTCCGTCTCCGGATGAGTCTGGTAAGAAAAAAGAAAAAAGCGATTTGATAGCAGATGAAGTCTTGTTTTATATCCTGCTGATTGGCAGTTAACAGCGAATTTCGCCGTTATGGTGGTTGCGTCATCTGTGCAAATGCATTGGTATGAAAAATTTAAATAAAGTAAAAAAAAAGAACAAAACATCCAAAGTAAAATAATTAATGAATTTTTTATAAACGAATATTTATTAAATGTCTAGAGAAAAATTAAGTTTTAGTAGCTTTACTAGTAGCTAGTTATTATAATGCAGTTGCGATCGCAACTGTTATTGCTGAATACCAAAACTGGGAGTTTTCTAATAGAGTGGCAACAGCTCATTAAAGTAAGTTTTGTAAACAAAACAACGTCTAGTTAGATCGTTCTTAATAGGAAACTATAAAATTAAGAAATAAAATTTAAACTTTGGATGTTTAAGAAAAAAAGGTAATTAAATATATTTACAAATTAATTTAAACCTTTAAGAGGTAAAAAAAAAAAATTGTATTGAATATGCATGGGGAAACAACGAATGTAGCATGCACTGCATCTACAAATGTCTCCCTTTCCCCATACATATTCCATGAAAACTAGAAATCAAAATACATAGAATTTTACAGATGACCTGAACATGTTCAGGGTAAACTTGAATTGAAACTATAAATGCAAAAAGTTTTTTTTTTTTTTTTTAAGTTCACTTTGTAGTCTAGTCCCTTTTTTTAAAAGAGTTACTCTATAATTTTAGCTGGCACTAAATATGCACTTCTTAATTTTAAGAAAATAGTTTTGTTCAGTGCCTTAGTTAGGAGGTCAGCCAAATTTTCTTGTGATCTTACTTGCTGTATATTAAACTCTTGATTTTCATAGAGTTCTCTGACAAACATATATTTAATATCAATATATCGATTTCTGATATTTTCAGATCTAAATTTGATGTACTGAATAGCAGCTGAATTGTCACAAAACAATATAGGAACTTGAAATTTAATATCAATGTTCATAGTCAATATTACAGTTTTTATGTTGGTTTTAATATATTTTAAGTCTTTTGCCGCTTCTGATGCAGAAATAAACTCTGCCTCCATGGGCGACAGGGCAACAGATGTTTGTTTCTTGACTCTCCAAGTTATGGGCATTCCATTCATAAAGATAGAGTACCCAGAAAAGGATCTTCGATCTGAAGGATCACTGGCCCAACTTGCATCGGCAAATGATGAAATCTGGAGGGTAGAATCTTGGGAATCATACCTTAATCCCAAAGTCTTTGTAGAGGCAAGGTACTTCAGAATCTGCTTGAGACGGTTCCAATGGACTTTAGCTGGGTTTTCCACAACTTGGGCAAGGGTAGCAACAGCATACGAGATATCAGGGCGGCAGCGTCCAGATATATACAGAAGGCAACCAAGGAGGTTTCGATAAGGCATCTTCTCCATTGCGGCTTTTGACTGGTTGTCTCTAGGAGATTCCTGTTTGGAGGAAACTGTACCTGGTTGTATAGGAAGAGATACGTTAGTTATCGTAGAAATATCAAATCGTTCAATACAGGAATCTATATATTTATTACAATTTATGTTGACTGTACTGTCTTTAATGTCCAATTGTATGCCTAATAGTTAAGTGATTGGGCCTAAAATTCATTATGTAATTCATCTGTGATGTGTCCCATTATAGAAATTTTAATAAATACTTGGGACTAATTATGACCTTATTATCATTTGTGTCTCTCACCACTCACTCAGAATTTCACGTCCAAGATGTGCTAAATTACATTGGTGTCAGAACAAAGGATGGTGAAGAGAGACGAAAAAATGATTGTGGTGTCACAGCGGAACAGCCACAATAGCTGATGGTCATCTGGTCATCGAAATAAGATGATAGAAGCATTACGTGCAGTTTTTAAGGCTGTAAATGCTACAGCGTTCGCAAATGTAGAGCACCTATGTGCTAGCGAAAGTTTACAAAATAAGATGACGGAATTGGTGCATGTTCTTAAATTCTTCAGTGTTCAACAGTTTACGTGCTGGCGAAAGTTTACCTGCTATTTTTAAATCCTTAAAGTCTCTAGTATTCCTAACGTATAATGCTGGAGTGACAGTATATTGTGTAGAAGTGGTGCTACATATTCTAGAAAGTGTACTTGTTCTACAATTTTAGGTGCAGTCTTACGATTTGTGAATATAGTGAAAACAACGAAGAAAAAAATCTTGTGTACACAGAGTGCAGTATGCACGTTCGATCAGCTTTTATATGTTATAAATGTTCTTTTTATGCAGCTCCGGACATCCGAACAAAATTTATCGATGTCGTGATTTCTTTTACCCGTACACGAAGGTACTGTAAGTACTATATATTTTTCTTCGATTAGAATTTTAATCGTTAGGGAATATCAGCAAGTTTAAAAAGAGTGTATTAAATTTAGTTGATTACCGAATCATGTGAAATATTTGTTATATATTTTTTTTTTATTATGGTTATTTGATTTCTAAGGTGAAATATAAAGGGTTAATAATTTTTATTTAATACAATTATTAGAACATTTTTTTTTCATGAAAAGGTAAAGAAAAAGGAATATATTTAGTTTATTAAACATATTTCAATATATGTGTAATCGAAATGTTTTATAATTATGGATTTGTTTCTTTTTCACTCTACGAAAGTGGAGCAGGTGGTAGACATCTGTTTTTTTTATTGGCGCCAATTGAGTCATTTTCGGTAGATCGTAATGATGTTTCTTTCTTTTTTTTTTTTTGGTTTGATCATCAATGTTGGAAAAGAGTTTTTTTTTTTCTTTCTTATTTTATTATTGCTTAGTAAAAGTTAGAAAAATAAATCTATTTCCGGTCTCAGTATATATATAAATAAGATATATATTGCTGTGGGTTATGAAATACTTAAATGATAAATTTGTTTATTTTATTTTGTTTTTGAGAAGACAGTTGAAAGTATTTTTTTTTTTTTTTCTGGTTCATGGTAACTGAATAATTAGATAGATTTAATGCATCATTATTTCTTTCCTAAGTAATTATTATTATTGTTTTTTTTTTTTTTTTTTTTAAGAGAAAAAAGAATGAATGAATAAATATATGTATTTTATTTGTTTATTTCTTTCATGACAAATGCATGAGTATAATTAAACAGCTCTGGTTTATTTCTGATAAATGTTTTATATATATATATATATATATATATATATATATATATTTGTTCTCGTATAAAAAGAGTAATGTTTCTTTTGATATTTCTTGAATATTTTGGATGTAGTTTGCTTTTTATTTTCATTTTATTGTAAGGTAATTTGGCATTAGGGTAGAATTTGGCATTAGGGTAGCTTAAAAAAAAAATAAAAAATAAGTGAATTTAAAAAAAAA
The DNA here is from genome assembly GCA_963930645.1 of Salticus scenicus. Lineage (NCBI taxonomy): Eukaryota > Metazoa > Arthropoda > Arachnida > Araneae > Salticidae > Salticus > Salticus scenicus. The sequence goes on along the minus strand of OZ005660.1, from coordinate 119,604,425 downwards.
AAAATGTCGTTTTTAATTAAAAGCAAAAAAGCAGATTTAATTTGTCTGGCACAAGATTATGGGGAAAAGGTTGATGAAAAGTTATCTAAATCGGAATTAAAGGAATTAATTTTAGCTAATAAGCGATATAAAGAAGAAGCAAGGGAATATTTAGATGCTATCATAACTGAAAGAATAGAACGGGAACAAAAACTGGAAAATAAAAATAAGTTAAAACTAGAGCGGGAATTTATGTTACAGACAGAGAGAGAAAGGGAGAAATTTGAATTGGAAAAACTTCGTTTGGAAGTAGAATTGTCTAAGAGTAATCAAAATTTGGTTCAAAATAGTGATCAAACCACGCGTATAAAATCTTTAGATGAAATAGTTAGGATGGTTAGACTCTTAACAGTTAAGGTTCCTAGTAAATCAGATGGATGGGACTATTTTTTCTCGAGTTTGGAGAAAGCGTTTGTAAATGAAAATGTTAACGATGAATTTAAACCTAAAGTTTTACTTTGTTTATTAGGGGATAAAGTATCTGTTAGCCAATATTGAAGAAAAGGAGTTAAGTAATTATGAATCCTTGAAAAAATTAGTGTTGCAAGAGTATGAACATTCTTCAAAATTATGTTTAGAAAATTTTCGTAGGGCAAAACGTAATCCTGATGAGAATTTTTCTGAGTTCGCGTCTAGATTAACCTCTATGTGGCTGTATTACTGCAAGGCCAGGAAGGTAAGTGATTTTGAGTCTCTGAATTAGCTCATTGTTTCGGATAAAATCCTTCAAACATTAGATGCAGAAACTGCAACCCACATAGGAGTTCTTCAAGGAGAAGATTGGTTCAAGCCAAAGGATTTAGGTAAGCATTGTGATGTATTTTATGCATCTAAGGGTAAGTCCTATGATGGGTCAGTAAGAGCCAAAGGGATGGATTTTGATAAAAAAGGGTATCATTCTAATTTGGGTAAACTGCAGTTTAGTGAAAAAAGGTCCGATTTTAACAATTTTTTCCCCAAGAAAAATTTTGAAAAATCAAAGCTCTCAGAAATTAAAAAACCAACGTGTTTCACATGTGAGTCCGACAAACATTTCAGACGGGATTGTCCAAAAAATAAAGGGTCAGATACTAGGAGGCTTAATATTAATAAAGTTTCTGCAGAGGGTACAGACTCAAAGGAGGAAACTGTATCGGCCAAGGTAGACTTACTAGGGGAAGTCATCCCTAGGCGAGCTATTGAGGATAAATTAAGCAAACTAAAAAAGATATCTATCAGTGTAGATGGTAAATTAGTTGACGCATTGGTGGATTCGGGAACAGAAATTACGGTTGTCAAAAAAGAACTAGTTCCGGGAATTTCGGTCGAAGGTGCTTCTACAATTTTCTTGAAGGGTATCTTTGGTCCAGCGGTGAAATGTCCTTTAGTTTATGTTCCGTTAGGTCTTGCTACTGGTGGTCAGGTTAATGTGGTGCATCAGCAAGCGTTGTGCGCTTTGGCAGATGTTTTGTTGGAAGACGTGTTACTTCCACCGGATGTTTTGAACATGTTGGGAGGAGCCCGGAGTGAAGGAATTTCACTGGCTCTGAACTCTCAGGACCTGAGGGGGTACTCAGGAAATTTAGATGGAACGACGGAAGTTTCATCTGGGACACTGTCAGGAAAAGCACAGGACAATTTTATTTTTGAGGAATCTCAAAGGGAAATTACTTCATGTGGAAATGAAGTGGTAACGGTAAACGCTAAGGATGGTGAGGCAATCACTGAGCCAAATAAGAAAAGTATGGTAGCTGATACTTTTCGCTCTGAGCAAGAGCAGTGTACCGATTTAGCAGTAGCTTGGACGCATGCTAAGGAAGGTAAGGGTAATTATTATGAGGTAGATGGTTACTTATTTCACAGGGACAAAATACTCGGGGAGAGCATTGGGCAACTTGTACTTCCAGAATGTAGGCAAAAGGAGGTACTGAAACTTGCTCATACCTCAGTGTTTAGCAGCCATATGGGTCCTAGAAAAACTCTAGAGAGGATCAAATACTCATTCTTCTGGGAAGGTATGAGGGCTGACGTAAAAAAATATTGTAGATCATGTAAAGAGTGTCAACTCACTCTTAGAACAAATGACCGAACGCCAATCACGCCGGTGACGAGACCAGAATTACCATTTCAGGTAGTGAATATAGATTTGATAGGTCCGATTGATCCCCCAAGTTCGAAGGGACATAAATATATATTGTGTATGGTCGACCAACATACTAGGTGGGGCGAAGCCATACCATTGACTAGTCTAAATGCAAAAACAACTTGTGAGGCGTTGCTAAGCATTTTTTCGAGGACCGGAATACCGAATGTTATCGCGTCTGATAACGGGACAAACTTCATAGCTGAACTGACTAAAGAGTTCGAGAAACGTATAGGGAGCAGTCCAAAATTCTCTACCCCAGGATATCCACAATCGAACGGATTGGTGGAGAGATTTAATAGAACACTGAAAATTATGTTATATAATGTAATAAGGGAAGAAGGTAGAGGGTGGCTGTACAGAAGGTTTCTGTACAGTAGTGGAGGATCCAATTCAAACATATATACTTTTAAAGATATTTTGCCGATATAATAAAAGTACACTGCGTCAAAGGAAAACAGATACTAAATTATTTTAAACTATTGGACATTTATTGAAGTATATTTTCCAAAAAATAAATATTATAATTATAGAATAAAAAGGCAATTTAATTAATTCTTAATAACAAAACCCGGTTCACAATTTTAATGGAAACTGTTCTAAAAGCTGGTGGGAGAGAGAGCTAATCAAAACATGTTCAACAGACCGCGATTATTATCCAAACTGTCCCGGAATCAAATCCCACAGCACCCTTGTAAAACTCCAGGTTATGGAAATATCTCCACATTTTGAAGCCAAGGGCGCCAATACATCTTTCTTTGTTGTTAATGTTAATTCAATGGTAAAATTTTTAAAAAGAAATGACGGTTAAAAATATGGCAACCCCTTTTGGCGTAAAAGACATTCGCCAACGAATACCGTTGGAAAAGACAGGTGCAAGTAATTAAGAAATATTGCGAAAATTCTTGCGACATAATGTCTACATAATGGATCATTAATAGCTGCAGTTAAATAGATTATCTGTATATAAAATAAAATAAAATAATAAAAAGATATAATGGAAAGTTTCCAACGTACATTTACAGCTATAAATATAAATTAGATTTATTGGGAAACATAGTGAAATGGAAATAAAAATATAATTACTTTAAGGGATAATAAAATTAAATTGTGTTTAGATCCCTACGTATATATTGCATTAAGTTAAAAAGAGATCAATGTATTTAATACTGAATTTGTTCTTAAAATTAGAAAATGATAAGTATTTTAATTTTGAATACATAATTTACTAAAATTGGAATAAGCTTGACCTAAATACAAAGGATTATAAAAGTTAATACTTTTTAATTGTGAATAAATAGATCTTTAATTATAATTGAATAAATTTGATGAACTAAAGGATATGTGAGGAACTGCCTCACATATCTCTCCCGGTTGCCATGAAAAAAAAAAAAAAAATAGCTCTCTCCACCACAATACAAAACAATAATCCAAAAACATACAAAACAACCAATATCATGTGTGTAAAGCATACAAATACTGTCAATCACATGCAAGATACAGTCATCACATACATGCGTGTATATACATATTCTTCAAACAAAATTTTAAAATGAATGTCTTGACAAATAATTTCTTGATCTTGTTACAGCTGATATATTGTAATACAATTCTTCTGAAAAGTAAATTAATTAGTTTCATAAAATGCATTTCAATGAAATAATCTTTTATTGTCAATCATGTTTAAATCAAACAATTTCTATTTCCTCGTCAAACAGTATATTAAATATACCCATTGAAATAATTTGAAGTATTAAAAATTTATGATATAGAGAAAAAAATTAAAAATGATTTTCTTCTTGAAAAGGAAAAAAAAAAAAAAAAAAAATGTGTTGTCAACAATAGAATCTTATGTAATTAAAAAAAGTTTAGAAAAAGTGTACTTAACATTGAGCACCACTCATGCCATTTCACCAAGATAGGGGAAGAAAAATGTGAACCCAGCAAACAGCCAAAATAGCAAGTGGTTTGTGAGGCCACTGCCAAATATAGCATACTGAGCAAAATGTGTGACTCAAAAGAGGCTTGATTTTTATGTGTGCATGACTATGCCACACAAGCATTCTGAGAAAAATATGTGTTCGTGTAAAAGAAGAAAAAGTGTGACTATTGAAAAATTTTGCAAGGAGTATGACCGTGACATCACACTCCTGCAATAAATTGCCTAACTTGATGAAAGAAAAAAAAAACTGACTGAGTGTTCCCAATATATAACATGAAAATAGTTAAAGTGTGCAAAATTATTATTATCTATTAAATGAAAAAAAATTTTATTAGCACAACATAAAAAAAACTCCATTATTATTAGTAAATATTAATAATATAAGATTGATCAAAATTTAATTGTCTGAAATATATAATTGGAAAGGAAAAAAAAATCATAATATTAGCATTCTGTGACTAATACTTTTTATTTCATTAAATTATATCCTTCTTTTTTTTTTTTTTTTTTTTTTTTTTTTTTAAATAAAAGAAAGATTTTTTATTAGATCAATAGAAAATTTTAGCTATCTATATCTTGTCAAAAAAAAATTTAAGAATAATATTTACATTAAAAAAATCAAAACTTATAATGTTTATGAAATGACAAATATCCATTCACCTCTGGTGGCCAGCCATTGGAAAATAAGAATCCATCATTTCACAAGAAAAAAAAAACAAAAACAGCACCTGAGTATTCTTAGTTAACATCGAATACAAAGGGTGTTATAATAGGTTATAAAATATTTTTCTTTAAATATGAATTATTATAATTGTAAAATTTTATTATCTGCTTAGTAGATAAACAATAAATTAAAATTATACTTAGTCTTCCAGTCATTTTGTCCCAAAATTTTTATTCACTATCCTTTTATTTTGTTTCATTTCATGTAATTAATCTGAAAATAAAGGTATATTAGTGAAGGATATATACACTCCACGCAATATATGCAAACCAGCATCACAAACTTAACCATATAAAATTGAACCATAATGAAATTTCTTTGCCCTTTGTCATTTTATTCTAATATCAATTTTTTGTAAGGTACCTAGGTTTTTTTGTGTCTTAATTTTTTTTTTATATTTTTTTTAAAGTGCACTTATGAATGAAAAAATATAAAATGAATGTCGACATAATAATAAATTTCTACATCAGTGTGTAGACAGGCCTTTTTTTTTTTTTTTTTTTTAACAATTGAGCAATACTTAAAATATAAATTTTTTTATATATAGAAATGCAATCACATGCATAATGCTCAAACAAGATCTTTTAAATTTCAGCTCAATTATAAAATTGGCAATTATAAAGCCATGAGCTAGTGCCATAGATATTCTGATCAGAAAAAAACTTTATATATATTTTTTAAATGCAATCTATAGCAATAAAAAAAATAACACAGCATGTGTTATACACATATATATTGCTTATATATATGTATCAGTAAAATTATGTGATAAGAAAATATATACAATGTATTGTAACACAAAAAATATCTATATACATATGCACAATAGCGAGAAAAATTTGAAAAACACAATATGGCCCATGTGTCCATTCATATTTGTTTACAAATTGTATGTGTAGGCAAATTATAATGAGCAAGTGAGAAAAATAAAATGTTAATGCCTTATATGTAATAAAAAATTCCAATATTTGAAATATTTGAAAGGCATGCATGTGTAATGAAATTTAGAATGAGTAAGTGATAAAAATTCAATGTTTTTATATTCAATAAAATAATTCCAATATTTGAAATAACCATGTGTATAACTCTGTATATTTAAAAAAAAACATGTATGTGTAATGAAACTCACAATGAGAGGAAAAAAAAAAAAAACTTAATGTTTTATATTTAATAATATAATTCCAATATTTGAAATCATCATGTACACAAATTACGTAAGTTTAAAAGGTATGAATTTGTATTAAAAAATTGTGTATATATATATACTTCCCTTAATTCAAAAGTTAAGGTTTATTATATACAAACTAATAAACACCAGTATATGTGTATAAAAAAAATATATGTGTGTGTAATTCTTGTAAATAGAAGAAATATTTCCAAACGCACGGCTAGCACATAAGCTAGATTTACATGCACATATTTTAAAAAAAAATAAAAATTAATATGTTTGACCAAAGTATTGTGTGTGTGTGTGTTATTTTATGAATTGAGAAATATTTCAAAATGCATGGCTAGCATATAAGCTAGTTTTACATGCAATATTTCAAAAAAATAAATAAATAAATAAATAAATAAATAAAATTGTAAATATGTGTAGATACTTATAGAAAAAAAAAATAATTGAAAACATTGTATTTTGTGAAAAGATGAATCAATTCCATGATATGGTTATAATAGAGAATATAAAATTCCTATTTTATGTTTGTGTACATCTCATATATTTTGAAAATAAAAAAAAACTAGAAAAATAAATATTGTATAACATGTAGAAGTGAGAATTGGCAATAAAATAAAATGTAAAACAATAGTATGTAAGCGTAAAAATTGTGTAATAAGAAAAATGTATGTGTGAGAAAATTATGTCACTATGGAATTATATACTCCATACAATTACATAATCAAGAAAAATTAAGTGTCATGTAATAATATCTCTTCGCAATTGGTTATCAATGTTGCAAGTTTTAAAATAATACTGCATTTGAATTAAAAATTATTTGTTGAAAATGTGTGTGTGAAGTACACCTACGTGCATTATAACTGAAAGTGACCATATGGCAAGGCTGAGATTGTCAGATTTACATGCCATCACCTTCAAAAAAAAATAGTGTATTAAAAATTGTGTTAAATCATTTTTTTTTTTTTTTTTTTTTTTTTTTTGTTTAACAAACATCAGTAAATTTTCAAACTGGCCCTGTATGTAACAAAACCATTTAATGAATATGTGTGTATATCTTTACGAAGTTGTGTATAAATAGGAAATTAAATGTGAAAACACAAATTTATGCATTTGTTGTAAATGTATTATAATTATATAATTTCAAGAAAAAAAAGTTTTTGTCAACAATCATGTAAAAATGAGTTTTAAATCCTTTTTTTTTCTTTATGCATTGGGAAATCACAAAAAAAATTTATATAAAAAACAAAACTCAAAAATTTTTTTTTATCAATATTCTGCATAATTTCAATAGAAAAATGTGACAAGGTTCTCAATATTATTTATTTACCCCTGTCTCAATGTTATCCCAATTAATCTACTGTTATTATTACATTTAAAGAAGTTTCATGAAAACGAATTTATGTATCAAAAGGAAATCCTGAACTAAATGATTGTAAACATTTGTCAAAAAAAATATAATGTTCCACAAAAATAATGCTTCGCTATCCATCATCCTTAAATAAAAAAAAATCGGTCCTGCCGAAATATTTTTTATAAAATAACAGCAAAACACTAAAAAAACCGATACACTGAAGAGCACTCGGAGACAGTGTACAAGCTTTCCTTCGGAAACATTACATAACTTGACAATAACAAAAAAAATTTGTATATTAAATTTTGACACACAAAAACGAAGTGCATGTATTAAAAATTAAGAATTTATAAGGAGAATGAATACCTTAATCAATGATAACAAGAATATTTTCAGCAGATTAATTAAAAATAGAATAAAAATATGTATTTATTTTGTTTGTTCTTTGTGATAGTAATTGTAAGTAACGTAAAAAATATTCAACATCAAATTCCTGTGCACAAAGCCCATTGTACTTCAATGAAGAACATTTAACAAAAAAATTCAGCAAAACAATAAATTGTGAAAAAAATCAAAATAATATATTAACTTCAATTCCCTTTTATATTTTAAAAATTAATTCAGAATCTCCTCTCTTTTAAAAAAAAAATATATTTTTTATTTATTAGAATAATTTTAAAAACTAAAAAAAATCGTAATATGCAATTATGAAATTTTCCAAACTCAAAAATGAAAATAAAATTTCTTATATAATATAACTGACTGTGCATACACAAAATACTTAATATTATTGCACCACTCATTACTCAAAATTATGAAGAAGATATTTTCGTTCCTTTTTTTTTTATTATCTTGTACTGATTTATAAACTAAACAAGAAAAAGAATCTGAACCCAAAATATTTGAATATGAAAATAAAAAAATACACTGAAATGTGATAAATTATCATAATATGTAAATTTGTATATATTATACATAAAGACAATAAAAATTTCTTTTTTTTTTTTTTTTTTTTTTTTTTAATATATAATTGTTATCTTTAAAATTCAAAAATTACCATATGTAAACACTGGCAAAAACTTAGTAATTATGACTCTAGCATAATGAATCCTTAAACACATGAAATTTATTTTATATAAAAATTCTGAATGGAAAATATGATATAATAATCAAAATTGAAAATCAAATTTCTAAATTCGAAATTCCTTTTTTTTTTTTTTTTCTTTTTTTTTGCAAAACCATACTTTTATAAAATATTAATTATTTCAAAAATATTTCCAGAAATAATATATGCATAAAATATATCATAAACACCTATATCAAAATTTGAAAGGATTAATATGCACAGATATATTGCCTAAATTTATTTTCATTTATTTATTCTAAAAAACATTCCAAAATTAAATTATCATCCTAATAAAATATTTATTTACTTGCAAATATTCGTGCATTTCCATAATAAAAATATGTATTTAAATAATTGAAACATGAATGTAAAATACGATATAAAATGAATGTAATATAATTAAAAGTAAAGAAGAAAAAAATATATAGTTTTATCTGTAATATCCAGATCCTTCGAAAAGTGGATGCCAAATGCAGTACACATGTCCGCTGAACCGCGATTAATGTTCGTTGCAATTTTTATATATATAGTCATGTAAAATTACTAATGTCTCTATAAATTGAGTCAAAATAGTTATATAGATAAGTCTCAAATTTACAAAAAAAATTCTTTGCAGGAAATATCCAATATCTGACATATTTATATCATTAACTACGATAGAAGAACGTCGATTTCTCGTTATCAGTAGATCTGCCGAAGAAATCATGACTCTGGCAAAGAGATAAGAAACCGGGTGAAAGCAAGTCATTCTCCTCAGTTCACATGTACGGTCAAAAGACATCTCTTTTCCTTTCTTTACTGTTGGACGCCGAGAAAGCAGAAAGGCGAAAAAAACTCGATTCGCACTTTTTTTTTTGAAGACAAGTATCGGGGAGAATCAGATTATGATGACCTCATTAAAATATGCCGGCGTGTTTTCGTGTATGACGGCACAGGTAAAAGGAAGTTCTATCACAGAATACTGTACTAGGCCATCATTGTATCATAAATCCTTTTTTGGATAATCAATCTTGTTATCTTTACAGTAAGAGGTGTTAGACTTCTATTCTATTTAGAAATAATTGAAAATATATACTGTTTCTTCTCAACGATGTCTTGAAGTATTATGAGTTGAGCAATATAAAAATTTCCGATGATATCAAGCAGGTATTTCAAAAGTTCCAATTTTCAAAAACTATTAGCTGATGACTTAGAAAGTTTATTTTAAACCAACGCCCCTCTCTCCCACCTAACAAGTTTCCGACCTGAATAGGCACCAATATATGTACAGAAGGTTTCTGTACAGTAGTGGAGGATCCAATTCAAACATATATACTTTTAAAGATATTTTGCCGATATAATAAAAGTACACTGCGTCAAAGGAAAACAGATACTAAATTATTTTAAACTATTGGACATTTATTGAAGTATATTTTCCAAAAAATAAATATTATAATTATAGAATAAAAAGGCAATTTAATTAATTCTTAATAACAAAACCCGGTTCACAATTTTAATGGAAACTGTTCTAAAAGCTGGTGGGAGAGAGAGCTAATCAAAACATGTTCAACAGACCGCGATTATTATCCAAACTGTCCCGGAATCAAATCCCACAGCACCCTTGTAAAACTCCAGGTTATGGAAATATCTCCACATTTTGAAGCCAAGGGCGCCAATACATCTTTCTTTGTTGTTAATGTTAATTCAATGGTAAAATTTTTAAAAAGAAATGACGGTTAAAAATATGGCAACCCCTTTTGGCATAAAAGACATTCGCCAACGAATACCGTTGGAAAAGACAGGTGCAAGTAATTAAGAAATATTGCGAAAATTCTTGCGACATAATGTTGACATAATGGATCATTAATAGCTGCAGTTAAGTAGATTATCTGTATATAAAATAAAATAAAATAATAAAAAGATATAATGGAAAGTTTCCAACGTACATTTACAGCTATAAATATAAATTAGATTTATTGGGAAACATAGTGAAATGGAAATAAAAATATAATTACTTTAAGGGATAATAAAATTAAATTGTGTTTAGATCCCTACGTATATATTGCATTAAGTTAAAAAGAGATCAATGTATTTAATACTGAATTTGTTCTTAAAATTAGAAAATGATAAGTATTTTAATTTTGAATACATAATTTACTAAAATTGGAATAAGCTTGACCTAAATACAAAGGATTATAAAAGTTAATACTTTTTAATTGTGAATAAATAGATATTTAATTATAATTGAATAAATTTGATGAACTAAAGGATATGTGAGGAACTGCCTCACAGTGGCATCTGCAAATTCCTTATGTGTTGTGGGCGTACAGAGAAATACCCCATTCAACTACAGGTGTGTCTCCATTTCAGTTACTATATGGTAGACAACCACAAGGTCCTTTGTCAATCTTAAAATCTACTTTGACCGGGAGACATAATAATATACAGTTAGGTACTACTCCTGTTGCTAAATATTTAGAAGATTTAAAATTAAAACTTGAGAAGGCTGCGAAGCAAGCCAAACTTGTTTCGGCAGTACAACAGGAAAAAACAGCTTACTACCACAATTTGAGATCGTCTAACAAAGTATTCAAAGTTGGGGATCAGGTGACAGTTTTAATACCCAATTCAACAAATGAATTATTTGCCAGATGGCAGGGTCCCGCAACTATTGTTGAAAAACGTAATCCTCATTCTTTTATAGTGAAATTACCAGATGGTGCGACCAAACATATTCATCAAAATAAATTAAAACATTATATAGCTAGTTCGAATTCTGTAAATGTTATTTTTGAGGAAGAAAAAGAATTCGGTCATATTGAAACTTTACCTACCGCTACCAAGGAATCTAAATTCTTTGAAATTCTTGATAGTCTTAAAGTTGAACATTTAAATGCTTCTGAGTGGAAAACTCTTAGAAATTTAATCGTAAAATTTAAACATATCTTTACTAAACCTGTCCAACCAACCTCGGTCGGCACTCATAAAATTGAATTATTACCAAATGCAATTCGGAAAAAACCCCATTGTTACAGTGTTCCCATGGCATATAGAAAGGAAGTTGAACGTCAGGTTCAAGAATTGTTAGATCTAGATTTAATAGAACCATCAGAATCTGAAATAGCTCATCCAATTGTTTGCGTTGCGAAAAAAGATTCTTCCGTAAGAATGTGTATCGATTTCAGGGCTTTAAATGCGATAACTAAAGTTCCGGTTTTTCCCATGAAAGATATGCAAGAGTTAATCTTCACTGCAGGATCAGCCCACTGGTTAACCAGTTTAGATCTTTTAAAGGGGTACTGGCAAATTAAAATGGATAAGGAAAGTAAACCATTAACAGCATTTACCACTCACAATGCCGTGTACCAGTGGAAGACAATGCCTTTTGGTCTAGCAGGGGCATCGGGTACTTTTCAACGAGAAATGAACCGTATCTTAAAAGCTCATTCAGATTATGCACAGGCATACATGGATGATGTGGTCATTTTCTCTAGGTCTTTTGAAGAACATTTGGCCTATTTAGAGTTGATTCTAACCAAATTACATAAGTTAGGTTTTTCGGTGAGATTTTATAAATGTTCCTTTGCTTCTCGGAAAATAAAATATTTGGGTCACGTGATAGGGGGAGGTAGGCATGGTCCTGAAGAAGACAAGATATCAGCTATTAGAAAGTTAGCTAAGCCTGTCACTAAAAAGGATGTCAGGTCTGTTTTTATCGCACTTATATACCGAATTATGCAGAAATATCTTCTCCACTCACGGAGCTGACCAAGAAAAATAAATCAAACATAGTCAGTTGGGCTGAGGCCGAACAAAAATCTTTTGACAAGCTAAAAGAGTTATTGTGTGAGGTAACTAGCCTGGCTACCCCTGATGCCAATTTGCAGTACATTGCGATGCATCTGACTATGGTGTAGGATGTTGTTTAACCCAACAAGATGCTGATGGATCTTATCGCCCAATAGCGTTCGCAAGCTAGAAATTCAATACGACGCAGAAAAATTGGGCAAGCATCGAAAAAGAAGCATGGGCAGTTTTATTCGGACTGAACAAATTTGATAAGTGGATTTATGGGGCTAAGGTAGAGATCATTTCTGATCAGAATCCACTTAAGTATTTAACTCATACCACTCCTAAGAGTCCCAAGTTAACCCGTTGGGCTCTAGCTCTTCAAAGATGGAATCATTCCATGACTCATAGGCCAGGTGTCCAGCACAGAGGTGCAGACGCTCTGTCTAGGCTGGAATAGAAGTTTACTTGCATTATTTTTATTTTTATTTTATATTCTATATATATTAAAATTGAAATTATATATTTTATTGATTAACATTTTGAAAGTATATGTTTTGTAATAGCATTTATATAGTATTTTGAAAGTATATGTTTTGTAATAGCATTTATGTATGTATATATATATATATATATGTGTGTTTTTTTGTTTTTAAAAGTGATAAAATCAGCCACTGTGGGCTAATTTTATGTTTAGGTGGGGCGTGTAAGGTGCGCCAAATCTGGCAAACCTGCGCCGCCACGAATAAGAATGGCAACCCAACTCTCGGAACAAGAGGCAGTTCTCGAGAGAGGGAATCGGGGTGTTGAAGGGAGAACTATGATGTGTGCTGGTGTCAGCGAGTATAGTAGTTATGAATGAAATATAAGCCAGAATTTATTCTTTGTACATATGGCATTGTAAATATCATAAAATTCATTATGTAATTCATCTGTGATGTGTCCCATTATAGAAATTTTAATAAATACTTGGGACTAATTATGACCTTATTATCATTTGTGTCTCTCACCACTCACTCAGAATTTCATGTCCAAGATGTGCTAAATTACAATATTTTTTCATGTTCAGTATCTTACATGAAAACACTGACTCTGATAATGTTCATATTTAAAAAATAAAGTTTTAACCATGTAATCAAATAGTAATCCTGAAATATTTAAGCATTACAATGACCTCCCTCCCTCCCATCACATTCATTTGAAATTACTTATTCTTTTCAAGTTCCTTTATACTTTCGTCTTTTTTTTTTTTTTTTTTTCTTTTTTTTACATATATATCCTTAGACTTGTCTATTATTTTTATGTGTGTGGATACCTATCTATTACACAAACACACACATATAAATGCATGTAACAGTAAAAAAAAAAAAAAAAACTAAGCAACTACTTTTTATCAAAAAGTTTATTTCACAATTTATAAAAATTACATGTGCAAAATCCTACTTGATTTATGTCTTTTGCATCTTAGTTAATAAGTTTTATATTATAGGTAAAAAAAATAATAAACCACTATAAAAATGTTTTAAATTTATGAAGTTCAATTAATTTTAAATTAAACTTTTAATTTTATCTTGCGATTAATTTCATTTTAAGTTAAAATCTGTATTAACAGTACAGCATCAGGTCCAGTAAATTGGTAAGCCTGACACGCAATCAGGTTTAGGTCTAGTTGACTAAATTTTTTTCCTTGCATATTAAGTTCAGTTCAAGTTGACCGATTTATTTTTCTTATATGGGTCAGATAGACTGAGTTTTTTTCTTGGGGGCTAGGTTGTCAGATTTATTTTTCTTGTGGGTCGGGTTCGGATTAGGCTGACTGAATTTTTTTCTTGCAGGTTATGTTTAACTTTCCATTTTTTTTTTTTAGTTTTTAAATAAACGTTCTGGAGGAGGGGCCTAGCATAGCTGGAATCACTCGACAACGCTCCTGGAGTGGTGAGCGGCTCCTCCTCCCTGTTAATGAATGAGTCGGGCCAACTTAAGAACATATTTCAAAAAAAATTATCATAATAAACATAAATTTGTTTGATATAATTATAACCATATTACATATTCCTTTGATTAAATATACATGCACACAAATTATTGCATACATATTGCAGAAAGGCAATAAACAAAGAAAAATCATATATATATATAAATTATATATACTAAACTTAAAGCATATTTTTGTACTCTTACTTTTGTACTCACACATAAGTGGTTAAAAATTATTAATCTATTTTTCAGATTTTTAAATTTATAACTTAGTGTATCAGTTCCATTTAATTTTTTTTTTTTTTTTTATGATTTACTAACTCTGTAACAATAAAAATTAATTTTATTTTATAACTTAAAAAAGTTTTGCATGATTTCCAGATGAATCATTTAATTTAGTTTTCGGTTTTCGAATATGAAAAAATCAGGTTTGGGTCAGATTAAAAAAAAAAAAAAAATTGTTTGTTTGATTCTAATCTAAATTTATTTTATCAATGCTGCTAGGAGATGAACATTCCATAGGAATGTACACCCTATGCAAAATTAATAGTTGAAAGATGATTTGACTAGTTTTTGCTGTTTTGTACAAGAAAAGGTACTGGCAGTTATGAAACAGAAAAGCTCATTTTTAATAGTAAAAGCTGTCTGTATGTTTCTGTTAAGAACAAATAATATGGATTGCATGTATTTTTAAATACTTGACACTTCATATTTTCTAAAATATTATAACTATTAAGAAACCCTATTTTTATCTGTAAAAATTCAATTTTTCCCATTTTTTCCCGAAAAAAACTGGAAAAAACTGGTTTTTTTTCCACTACCTAAAAATTTCCGGAAATTTTACATCTCTAGGCGCACGATCTAAATCGGCGCGCGAGTCGTGCCCGTTACACGCTAATTGGTCTTTTATTATCTCTATGGTTTCCCAGTAAAAAGCATAGTCAGGGTTATTATAATTGGCTATTTTTCTTGTTTCATTAAAATTGATGTTTATATCGTTTCGACAGCCCTCACTAAAGTCAATAACGAAAACGATATAAACATCAATTTTAACGAAACAAGAAAAATAGCCAATTATAATAACCCTGACTATGCTTTTTACTGGGAAACCATAGAGATAATAAAAGAACAATTAGCATGTAATGGGCACGAGTCGCACATCGATTTAGATCATGCATGGGGCCACCTCATAGAAGATCAAAACAGAGGAAGGAAGACGAGACCAGTTTCAACCAAAGCAGACCATGTAATAGCTACTGAAGAGGGGACGGATTCGCCCTGAAAGGTCTATAGTTTTAACAGAGCTTAATCAAAGATAATTTTTCTAAATTAAATATTTTCAAAAATATTAACTTTTGAAAAAGCTAAAATACTGTTTGTGCATTTTACCTAAAATACAAAAAAAAAACTTTTTTGCCAGGATAAACCCTGTCCCTGTATATCACTTGGTTACTACTACAAAATTGACATTTCCTGTTTAGATAGGTCAGTTATAGATCTTAGAGATAAGTGTTTCAAAAAAAGCTTTACTAATTTTTTATTTTTAAACTCGGGATGTATATTTTATTTTAAATGACTTTACAATATACATATTAATTTGATCTTATGAAAAGATTGCTTAGTGTGGATAGAAGACATAAAATTGAGCTGTCTCCAAAAAAAGTTTATAAAATGTACTAGTAGATAATGGAAGTTATGTGGTTGTTACACATATATTTTTTTTATTATGTATGTAAACATTAAAATCAAAACTAAATGCAAAACTGGTGTACAAACGATAAATAGACAATAAGACTTCTTCACACACCATAAATTTTAACCGGTAAATGGTTTGTAACCATAAATTAAAACCGGTTTCGAAAGGATGTAGCCTTCCTTCATCAGGTGCAAAAAACACTTGCTACTGTCTTGGAGGCAAAAGCAAGACTGAAAGCCTTGCTTTGAAAGACATGGCTTTCAGTCTTGCTTTTACCTCCAAGGCAGTAGCACATGTTTTTTGCACCTGATGAAGGAAGGCTACGTCCTTTTGAAACCGGTTGCGCTGGCTTAAAATTTATGATGTGTGAAGAAGTCTTATTGTCTATTTATTGTATATATATACATTACTTATTTTTTCTCTTTTGTATAGGGTATTAGCAGTGGTGTTTCATTCTAAAATAAGTGTGTATGATGCTTGTAGCTTAAAAGAACTTTTTGTCATTACCAGTAAGTTTTTCAAGATTTAATAGAAATTATTTTTCATTTCTTTCATAACTTTATTTTTTGTCATACTTTTTTTTTTTTTTTTTTTTTTTTTTAGGCTGCTATACTGCTCCCAATTTAAATGTAAATCCTGTGGCTCTCGGGACACGCTGGTTAGCATTTGCAAATAAAAAGGTATATAATTTGTACCTAATGTAACATTTTATTCAGGACTGTCTTCAGGCTGACCCTGTAGAAAACCTGTAAAATGCAGGAAATTAAAAGAAAAATTAAATATCAGGGGGAATGCAAGGAAGTTGAAAAATTTCTTTAACCTGAAGAATACAGATAGCTTTTATCATTTTGGATATTTTTGCCCAAGAAATGGTCTTTCATTTTCATGCAAAATATTATTTATTTTAAGAAAGCTTAATTCAATAAATTTAATGATTAAAATTTTCAAAAATATAAGTTTTCTCTTGCTTGCTTGCTTTCTTTCTTTTATACATTGGTTTAAAAGTGAAATGGGAATCTGCTGAATCTCCCACTCTTGTTGAAATTTGAAGCTGAAATCAGCAGCAGACCAACAAATCTTGAGGCTTAGGGCTAAAACTTTATGAAGCTCTCCAATTGAAGCCCCTCGTATATTGAAACCCCCTTGCAATATCTTCACTTAAATCTGTTTCTAAAAAAAAAAAAACTAAAGTGAATTTTATGATTTATTCGGAAGCCCAAACCAACAAGAAGGCTAGAGGCATTGGTCCTGCTTACTTTGCCTTAATCAGGATTTGCATAAATGAGATTTTTGATTTTGGAAGTGCTATCAGAGCGGTCACTTTTTGTATATTAAGGCTCTTTAGACAGGAACCTATGGCTGAATGAAATTCCTGTGAATATTTAAGGTTAAAATAATGGTGTGACAAAATTTACTATATATATATATATATATATATATATAGATATGTAAAGGCATTGGTCCTGCTTACTTTGCCTTAATCAGGATTTGCATAATTGAGTTTTTTGATTTTGGAGGTGCTATCAGAGCAGTCACTTTTTGTATATTATGGCTCTTTAGACAGGAACCTATGGCTGAATGAAATTCCTGTGAATATTTAAGGTTTAAATAATGGTGTGACTAAATTTACTATATATATATATATATATATATATATATATATATATATAAATAAAGGTTAAGCTTCTTCATAGGCCCCCTGAAGAACAGAGGAACAGGGGGACCTACCTCTTTTGCCCTACCCTTGGTATGCTGCTGGCTGAAATATGCAGTTTTGTACATCTGCAAAGCTTTTTGAATATATTGCATAATTAAAAAAAATATATGGCATCATTGTAAAATAGTAGGACAGACTGTTAGATACAGCCGTAAACATGGTTGTGCTGATTAATTTTGATTTAAAAATAAGGAAAACTGTACATAATCACTGTATATATTTGTTGTACTATTACTATATTTTTAAATCTAGTAATTTGTGCAGTTTGTTTATGCTTTATCTAACTTTTATTATGTTTAAATATGAAGTATGTGCATAGCTTTGCTCATGAATAATCACTAAATATTTTTTTAAGCAACATATTATATATGAAGAACTTATTTTATTTTATATTTTTTTATATTATTTTTACATTATTTTTTATTTTATTTGCAGGGTTCATACTCCCCAGGGAAAACCTGGAAAACAGAGAATAATCAGGGAATTTGTTAAAAAAAGTCAGGGAAAAGTCAGGGAAAATCAAAATTTAAATGATTAAGTATTGTGAAAATATGCATGTAAATAATGATTTCTACCTGAATTTCTATCATGATCGGCAGTATATGACATCATACAGTGGAAGTAGCTGTATTTTGTCCGGTCTAGAGGAGCGTTTCTTGTAATATGTTGCTAATATTTTCTTGAAAATTGTCTGGGAATTCAGAGAAAACTCAGGGAATTTTTTTCCCATATTTGAGTATGAACCCTGATTTATTTTTAAAACTATTTTGTAGTTTTAACAAACTTTTCGATAGCACTTCATATATTTCCTTGTTAGCATCTCATTCTCAGCATATTTCTGGTACATATATACATGCTACAACTTACAATTACTGTATTGATAAATGTTCATAATCTTTTAAAAATGTGAGTTTCAGTTATCAAATAATCTTTACATTATATTTTAACACAAAGTGAAATTTATTTTAGAATTAATTATATAAATAATCTTAAAAATCCAAGAAAAAAAATTAAATTCTTTCTCTCTCTTTTTTTTTTTTGAAAATATAAAAATACAATGTTGAAATCTGGCTTACATTTTTGTTCTGTAATTTATTTTAAAATTTCATTTTATAGTATGTTTCTATATTCCAAAGTGGGGGTGGTATGGCAGGTGATGGTGTACAGTCTTATGCTGCTACTATCATACATGCTGCAAAGGTAGGAATTTTTTTTTTTTTCTTTATCAGATTTAAAAAAAATGGATATATTTTCTGCTTTTCTTAATATTTGACAGTTTAACTGTGAAAAACATTTATTTCTGTAGTTATCTATTTAATTTATTTTTATCTAATTACTGATGGAAAAAAAAATCCCAACACCAGGAAGGAGCTGTGCTAGATAAACGAAATTTGGTAGGCGTGTTTATACATCTGAAAGATGACGTCGATTCAAATTTCGAGCTATGCGCATAAGTGTGGCGCTAGTAGCGACACTCTGAACATGCAAATGAGGTTTGCTTTAAATAAGCGCTGTAAGGTTCGTGATCGTTATTTACAGTTGAGATTTGACGTAGTGGGTTAATGTTAGTCAAGGATGCCTCTAAGAAGACGAAGAAGCCATTATCAACAGCTCACTGAGTTTGAACGAGGTCGTGTAGTAGGGCTACGTGGGTTTTCTTTCCGCGATATTGCAGAAAGACTTGGCAGGAATGTATCCACTGTGCATGAGTGTTGGCAGCAGTGGTCAAGGGAAGGTACTGCCTCAAAAAGACCGGGTTCCGGGCGGCCACGTGGCACTACTGAGAGGGAAGACCGCCGTGTTCGGCGTATGGCTGTGGCTAATCGTACTGCGTCTGCAGCTGAAATTCGAGCTGCAGTTGGCACCACAGTGACACAACGAACTGTTATAAATCGGTTACTTCAAGGACAGCTCCGAGCCAGACGCCCTGTAGCGTGCATTCCGCTGACTCCAAACCACTGCCGTTTGCGACGTGAGTGGTGTCAAGCTAGAGCTCATTGGAGGACGGAGTGGAGATCTGTTGTGTTTTCTGATGAAAGCCGGTTCTGCCTTGGTCGCAGTGATAGCCGTGTGTTGGTTAGAAGGAGGCCAGGTGAACGCCTGGTAGCAACCTGTCTGCGGCCTAGACACACAGGGCCTACTCCTGGAGTTATGGTTTGGGGAGCAATTTCGTATGACAGTAGGAGCACTCTCGTGGTTATCCTACACAACCCTGACTGCAAATTTGTACGTCAGTCTAGTGATACAACCTGTTGTGCTGCCATTCATGAACAGCATTCAAGGGGGTGTTTTCCAACAGGATAATGCTCGCCCTCATACCACTGTTGTAACCCAACATGCTCTACAGAGTGTCTACATGTTGCCTTGGCCTGCTAGATCACCAGATCTTTCTCCAATCGAGCACGTATGGGACATCATTGGACTACAACTCCAGCATCATCCACAACCAGCATTAACCGTATCTGCATTGACCGCCCAAGTGCAACAGGCATGGAACTCCATCCCACAAACTGATATCAGACACCTGTACGACACAATGCATGCACGTTTGCATGCTTGCATTCAAAATTCTGGCGGTTATGCCGGTTACTAATATACCAACATTTCACATTTTAAATGGCTCTTCTCGCCAATGGCTCTACCTGTGATCTTGAAACTTTAATCAATTAAATATGTTACCTAGACAAATGTATTGCTGAAATTTCATTACTGTACAACAATTTTTTCTTGGTGTTGGGATTTTTTTTTCCATCAGTGTATTTAAATTATAATAAATTTTTTTGGTACACATATATAATTTAGCCACTATATGCTTTTTTTTTTTTTTCCAAAAATCCCCAATTTGACCCAATATTCCTTTTTGACCGTAAAAGTTTTGGGTACAGTAGATTTTTGGCTGATGTGCCTAATTTTCAGTGTGCTAATGAGGGCTACCCTCCATGTAAGTCATGAATCTGTATGTTGCAACCTTTCATAATGCAAATAACAGAACAAATATTGATCAAGGAAATTCAGAGCATTATCGGGGAGGGGAGGGGGGGACTGCAGAGCAGTAGGTTAAGCTACAGCAATTAAATTGTATCATTGTTAATTAATATCTTAATAATTTTTTGATAGATACCTAAGTTTGTAGCTCCTGGGGCTAAGATTATTGCCCTTAACCAAAAAGTCATTAAAATGAAAATATATTCTGGGCTCAAAATTAACCATCAGTGGTCCATTGCTCTGAGACCACAAAAACGTTCAACGAACCAGCAAAATATGATAATTATGATCTACTATAAATTATAGTAGTTCACCAGGCCAGTTTGACGTTTCAGTTTATTATTATTTTTTTTTTTTTTCAAAAATTGCCTATGAGTCTTTTGCAGAATGTAGTAGGTTATAACATTAGTAAGTGTACTTAATTATAATTATCAATATTACATTTCTCTATAATTTTTCATTTGATTTCACTTTAATAACTTTATTTTTTACTTTTAATGCTTAATATATAGTACTTTATATGTGGTAAAAATGCAATATTTAACTTACTTATTAAAGCAAACTAATATTTTTGATTTATGTAAAACTTTATTTATATTTTTAAATTAATTACAAATATATTTAATTATTATATCTATCATGTAAATTTATTTTGTCTTACAAATTTGTAAGTATTTATAAAAATCTAATAGAATGGGTAAACAGGCGTGGGAAAATGCCTGCAGTTCAGTAAAATCTTGAAATTTCTGATTCTGCAGACCAGTGACTTAATTTTCTTAATTTGTACCCCTGTATGTAAAGTATAATAAAATTAAAATATATTAAAAAGAGACTTGGTGCTGGATTATATATTAAAACTAGTAAAAACTGCAGCGTCAGAAATGCCAAAGAGAAAGAATTTTTAGGAAGCAGATAGCTGTTTTGGTAGCTTTTGGCGTACCATCTTCAGTGCATCTAGTACTGTCTTCAGTGCACTTTTGGTGTTAATCGCTCAACAGGGGTATTTCTACAATTTAAGAGAATGCTATATCTCAGGAACTACTGCACAGAATTGCATATAAATTTATATGTATATGCACCTGGACATAAATTAGTACCTGTTAACTTTTGGTGCCATTCGCTCAACAAGTGGCACTACTATACAGCAATTCCACAGTTTAAGGGAAGGCTATATCTCAGGTTCTATTTAGGGGTGGGAATCGATTAACAGTTTTAACGGGATTAATCGCAGTTCATTAATCGATTAATCGGCCGATTAATCGAATTTTTAATCGATTTTCATTTTTCTTTGTATAGTTTTATTTGAACGATGAGTAAACTCTCCTTTATGTTTTTCTTTTTCTTTCTTTCTTTCTTTTTTTTAATTCCAGATATTACACAATAGACCAGAAAAAATGTATAGATGTTGATTTAAATACTTCCTTAAACACTAAACTCTAATAATAAATATAAAAGAAATAATGAAAAAGAAAACTTCTTAATTTTTTCTAATAAATAAAAAACCATTTCAAATATGAAGATAATACAACACTTCGAAAAGCAACTGCAAATATTCGCAAGTGACTGAGCATTTACAAATCATTTTTTATTTTATGAAATCCATTTCTTGTTAAACTTAGGTTTCACTGTGAAGGTATTTGATTAGGGTAGTTAGTGCTGTTGCCTCTTAACTATTGATATATAATAATAATAAAACGTAATTAAAAATACCTTATAAATGCTAAATATTTAAATTATACTCACCCATACACTGGTTCTCATAATTATAAGGACACCCGCTTTTCTATATTAACTAAACACTGAACACTATTATTTAAACAAATATATTTTTTATTTATTTGAATTTCATTAATAGACGATATTTAAAAAGTTTATCTTTTTTCTATCTTAAAAAACTTTAAATACGGTCAAACAGATGATTTTTCAGGTGTTCACAATTATAAGGACAGCTCGAATCTTAGTAATTTTTTTCAGTTATTCTTTAAATTAATATTTTATGGGGTCTCTTTTTAGGGTGAAACAGTCAGACATTTTCTCTGGTATATATATATATATATATACATATACATCTTTTTTTTTAATATTCAGTTTCAATACCATTTCATACAGCATAGATGATATTCTGAATACATTTAAACTATTTAAAATTGCTTTCCACTTGCATGCACTTTTCTAATATGATAGGTTAAGGTATTTTCAACTTTTAGGCCACGGGAAAGGCAATAATACAGAAGTTCCTTTCTTCAAACTATTTCCTATTGCTCTAAAAGTAGAGCAAAAATGCAAGTTTTGTTGAAAAAAGTATTATTACCCCCCAAAATCTAACAAAAATCTGAGAATTCCACATTTAAAATTTGCGGATATTCTCCTGATGTTCATAATAATAGAAAAAAATTACTAAATTCATTCTGCCTTCAATATAAACAGCTCCCCAGAGCACAATAGATCCACCTTTAAAATGCCCGATTAATATCTGCCTTTAAAAAATCTGCTCTGTCTTTCGCTATCTTCAGATCGTGCCAGTAACTGTTAAAACTATTTGGGTAATCAAGACTAAATATGTTTTTCATCCGAAAATGCAACATTTTACCATTTAATATTGTCTTTATTCAACTTTAACACAGACGTTCTTTCCCTCATTAAATGCTTATTGATTATTACAGGTTTTTTATTCATTTTAACATATTATTAATTATTTTAAACATGCATAAATATGGGCCCCAACCTTTCGTTAAAAATTACGAGCAAATTCAGCAGCAGTCATTATGAGTAGAACAGTAACAGGAATTATGAGTCTTCGATCTCTGTAAAACAACACTGATTTTGCATCAGATCTCTCTCCTATCGAACCATCAGTTCAATGTTTGATCACATTTCCTTCAGTAATTTTAGATCTTCGAATTTCATTAGAAATTCGGCGGATTGAAATTATCCTTCCATTTAAAAAACACATTTATCATACTTCACTACATGAACGTTCTTTTTTTCGAGGAATTATCAGTAATGTCCGTTCAAGAAAAATTGAAGGCTTAAATATGAATTAATCCAGCCCAGTAGTTAACAAATTCGCATGTCAACTGTAATTTATCCGCTAGTAAGTTAAATAAAACGAAAAAATTTTGATTGTCCCTATAATTATAAACATCTAAAAACGTGGAGAAAAAAATATTTTGCAATAATTTTTATTAATTTTGTTTCATATTAAAAAAATTATAGCAGTTTGGTGTTTAGAATACGAGATATACTAAGTGCACATAGTGTAATCTTGTTCAAAATTTGTTTTTACATTAGTTACTTCAAAACATAAAGTGTCCTTATAAATATGAGAAGGAGTGTATATAAAAAAAAGGTCAAAAGGAAACTCACATGCATGTTTATTTCAAAATGTTACATAACAAGTCAAAAAAAAAAAAAAAAAAAAGATACTATTTTAACCAATCCCTTTAACACACAGGCACACTGACAGTTTTCGGGATCTATGTTCGACCTTATGTAAAGTATATCATATATATATATAAAATTCAAATATGTGAAAATATATTTTGTTGGGGTGTGTTTGGGATTAAGGCTGATTGATTTCATTGGGGTCCTAAGACTATAGGTGAAGTGCCCTGCGTAAATACCTTTCTGAGGGGTTCTAGCACGTATTTACGCGAATTTCGGAGAAAACCACGCAAAACTTCGAATGACTAGGTCGACGAGCGCAACCTGGGATCGAACCTGGCACTTCCCGTCTATCAGCATTGGGCACAGAACCGCTCGGCCACTGGTAGAGCAATATTTTATTGGCAGACGACTATTTTAAACTTTTACTTTAAACCGTCGTTTGAAAATTTTTAATCGGATTAATCGGACCGATTAACCCGATTAAAAATATTGATCGGGATTAAGCATTGATCGATTAACTGAACCGATTAATTGATTAATCGGCACAGCCCTAGTTCTATTGCATAATATAATCAAACAAAGCTTGATATGCGAGAATGCCATTATGAGACATACAGTTTCAAATTGGTTGCATATCGGCCAATAGGTGAAACTGTTATACTGCAATTTTCTCAGAGAACATTAAGGCTATATTACAACTTCTATGGCATATAACTGTATGACACGTGGTATGTGAGATAACCATTATGAAAATACATTTTTAAAGATGTTATTGATAGAGAATAAAACTGTCTTTCTTTGGATATTTAGTATTAGTTTTCTGTCAGATGAAAATAGTCCGTATACATTATAGTAGATAATTTTAATAAATTATTTGTTCTGAGAGTGAATTTGTATAGGAAAATATGGAAGAAACTATTGTGGTGGCCACAACATACTACTTTTAACTTGTTATTATTCTATACTGAACACTGAATTTTAAAAAATGGTGCTTTGGGAACTTGGAAGAATTCTACTAAATAGTCAATTCACCTTTCATTTGCTTAAATTTTGTTGTAAAAATTATAGAATCTATATTGTATATGTCTAGTAAGAATTTCTAAATATTCTCCACCCCTAAATACCCTCTTAGCAAATAAGCTAACATTTAAAATTTATTTTAGAGCATTGTTAAACCTACTATTTTTTTTCTCGCCTTTTTTTTTTTTTTTCTTTTAAGAATAATATTTAGTTGAGAACTTCTTATTTATCTGTTACTAACTGTAAACATTCATATTGATTGATACTATCATTGCACTATTATCACTCAAAACCCAAATAAAATAAATAGCATAAAATTTTGTTTAGTTAGCCAGCTTTTTCTTTAGATATTTGAATTTTGTATTTTTTGATGTTTTGTAGCATTTATAGTTATATTAGACGTTCTACTTTGTATGGCATTGGCTTTCTGTACATTGAAAAATATTTATATTTTTTAGACAATTACTAAGGGATTGACAATGTTTGGAGAAACAGTTGCTAATAGTTTAAGTGGTCCAAAACATACAAGTAAACCTCCATCTCACAAACAAGATCCTAGAGCTGTTGAAGATAGTTATCCAGGAGTTGTTACAATTTTGGATGTTTTAGCTGTCACTGGAGAAGTAAAAATTTATTGTTTTAAATATTTTCATATAAAGAAATTTATGTACAATTTTAAATATGGCAAACTTAATTTAAAATCAACCAGTATTTATTAAAATAACTCCCCACTATTCAGATTTCTTTTTTTAAAGAAATTTTGTTGTAAATTCAATTTATGTTTATTTAAATTTTGATATTTTATTGTTATGGAAGAAATTGATGAATATTTTTATAAGGTAAATTCTATCAGAGGCCAATCCAGGATTTCGGACTTAATACCTATTTTTGTGAAAAATCTTAACTATATTTTATTTTTGTGAAAAATTGTAGCACACTCTTTTTCTCTGTTTTTTTTTTTTTTTTTTTTTTTTTTTTTTTTGGGGGGGGGGGGAGTTTAAGTAAAATAATAAAAATAACACTCAGCAGTTAGTGTGAGGTTTATAGCAGAACAGGAACCAAAACTCACTTCTCTCTGAAGTAAACAGTTCAGTAGAGAGAATGTAAGTAGAAGTGGTTTTTATTTGTGCTAGTATCACTGCGCTGTACATGAATTGTACCAGGGAGGATAAACACATCACCATACAGTCATCAAAATGTCAAACCACCTGATGAATGTACACTATGGACACAACTCCAGAGCGTGTCTGTACCTGTGCTCATTTAAAATGTCAGATTTTGCTGGGATGACCACGATTTTTGTGAAAGTACCGATTTTAGCTGAATGATTTTTGTGAAGGTACCTTTTTTGTCAGGTTGATTTTTGTGAAGGTATCCACAAACGGTAGTAAACTTGACCTGTATTAACCCCTGTCTATATGAACACAGGTAAATGACTATCTACATCTTTGTATCATTTTTTCAGGTAGTCTTTTTTTTTTTTTTTAAGCGAAATAATGTTTTAGAATTAAGAAAAATGTAGTCCCACCAGTGGCCAAAATGTTTTGCTATCAAAGTTAGTAAAAAGGAAATGCTTGGATCAAACTCATGTTCATTGGCCTAGTGATGAGTTTTCCATAATTTTCTCGAAAAGTAGCATAAATCTGATTAGAACATCTTAGAAAACCACCTCTTTAACAAATGGTGTACCATTCAGACATTCCTTTCTAGGATCGTTACCTAGTCAGTTGGTCTCAACTGCCATACCACACTATCACACTTAGAAATATTTAAAAAATGAAGAATTCTTAACACTAAAACGTCTTTTAATCCAATTAAAAAACTAAAAAGCCTATTTTGAAGCTTCATTCAAGACTTTTGTTGCAAATTCGCAACATCTTCTGGTGTAGCCTTACACAATGTTGTCGACAAGAAAACTGTTTCATTATCTGCTTGATTCTCTGGTCATAATGAAAGGAAACTGTGGACTGTCATTATACTTTTATGCTTCCTTTACTAAAGAAGATTATTTCAGAAATCTATACATTTTGATTAATTTTAAAAAATCTAATCTAAAATTTCAGAATTCAGTCTTTGTGGTGCATCAAGAGAGGTTGATATGGACTTCTATGTAAAATACCATAGCTCTGCAATTAGTCATTTGTCTACAAAGCAACGAATATAAACACACACACATGTATACATATTCTTTTATTGTATGCAGAGAAGATAATATTGCACAAAACTGAAAGTGAAGCTTAATTTCATCATCAACAGTATCAAGTAAGGTTGCATCTGATGATGCTGCATATCCAACCAAAGTCTTAAATGAAACTTCAAAGTAGGCCTTTTAATTTTTTAATTGAAAAAGAAAAGTTTGGTACTTTTTTTTAAATGATTAATTTCTTGTCCACATCATTCGAAATGGAGCTGTGACCGATCGTCGATATAGGGATGGGATCATCAGACCTATTGCTATAGCGGGGAGCTGGTTTTAGACAGTTTGGCTCAAACATGTGGCGCCAATAGCAGAGAGATGGTAATTGTTGAAGAAGAGAGGCATTCATATTTCAGTATCTCCGAGCCATCAATGTTAAATATCGATGTTCATTGGACTTTGTTGCATTCTATGACCTTGTCCTGATCTTCAGCCTGCATTTCCAGTTTCCAAAAGTCGGTTTAAAATCCTGGAAATCACAGTCATCAAAACAACGCACTTACTGAATATTGACCATTCTTTACTACTTTGTCTTTCATTTAGTAAAAAGCCAAATTTCATTCGCTGCCACTAAAATGTCATTTTTGAGGTTAAACTCAAAATTTGCATACTCCGAAGTTTGAAAACGAGAAAAATTTGTATTTGTGACCCTCTTCTCCCATATTTTGCAAAAACCGTTATTTTATGTAAGACTTATATACAATATTCTTTAATTGTTTTGAGCAGTGTACATAGTGGACAAAAAGTAAAATCAACCTACACCACAGCAAATTCAGGCCTCACAGCGTTCCTAAAAATTTACTCATGTTTTATTATACTTCCACCACTATCGTTACAAACTTTTTTCTTCAAGGTTTTAATGTTAAAGTGTTAGGTAAATAAATGTTCTTTAAAAATTGTGGTGACAATGTAGCAAAATGATTCCTAAAATTCCTAAAATTTTAGGAATGCTGCGAGGCCTGCAAATTCCCTACTACAAAAGAAGCTTCATGAAAATAAATCCGAAGTAATAAAAATAGGTATTAATATCCTCATAAAACTGGACTGAAAACTTTTTCAAAGAATCTGAAATGATAAAGATCTGATTAACCCCTGAGAAACAATTGGAATCTACCATATAGAATGTAAAATTAAAATCTAAAATAGATAAATAAATAAAATCCTGTTATAATTCAAACCATGCAAAATTATTTTATTGGGCAGGACATAAGTATAAATATTCCATAATATTAATTTAATATTCTTTCTTTTCTGTAGGTCAATATTGATGAAGATTGTGAAGGTGAAGGCATAATAGCTCATTTTCAAGCCCATGCAAATGAGCCAGTTGCAGCTTTGCAATTTGATCCCAGTGGTATGCTATTGTTCACATCTTGTAGGCTTGGTCATAGCTTTCACATCTTTAGAATATTTCCTCATCCAGCATGTTCTGTTATGGGAGCTGTTCATCATTTGTATACTCTACATCGAGGGGAGACAACATCTAAGGTAAAGCTCATTTATAATTTATTTATTTTATTTTATTTTATTTTTTATTTTATTTTTTGTTGTTGTTTGCTTGTGAAAGTTCATTTAGAATTTTTATTTATTTATTTTTTAATTTTTCATGCGTTTCTGTAACTAATTTTCCACTCTTTGTTGCTATTGGTTTGTTGCTATTGGTTGTATTTAAATATATCAAGATAGTATTGATATTTCAAGCCAGATCTGAATAATAATTTGTACGAGTACATGCTGATTATTTTTAATAGCTCATTTTTTGAGATTTTTTTCTCAATTGTTGGCACATAGTTTTAGTGAATGAATGCATTCTTATTATTTAATACGAAATGAGCATTTGGAATCACATCGATTGCCAATATTATTTATAGCGAGTGAATTTATGTGCAAAATGTTAAAGAATATTTCAGTTCTTGTAAAAAGAATTAATATCCTATAGAAAATAGATAAAATTTTTAAAAAGTTGAGAAAAGAAATAAAATTTTTGCAGAAAATATGTAGTTTTTTTTATTTTATTTTTATTTAAGAGACATGAAGTAAATGTATATTTTTTCCCTCTAAATGCATTAAAATAATGAAATTTCATAAAACAGTTAAGTCAGAGTAAAAAATTCTTTTATGGTTACAAATCAATGATAACTTGTGGCAACAGTTGCAATTTAGCCCTCATAGAATAAATTTTAAAAGAAAGAAAAATGGAATTCACATTATCATTGTTGCTCTATGGGTTTCTATTATTTTAAATTGGGTAACCAAGAAGAATGCATTCAATATCTACAATTAGCATATGAATTTCGTAGAAATTGAAATTCTCTGCTAGATGAAAAATACACAGGAAGACTTATCTTAGTTATAGTTCTCAAAAAAAAAAAAAGTTGGCCGTCGAGAAAATGTCAATTGATGATAAATCCTGCACTTATCAAATGATACAGGAGGAATTTAATATTGAATCCAAAGGTATATACATAAAATTATTCATTTAAGAACTGCACATGGAAACAATTAGTTTGTTATTGGGCCTCCCATAATTTAGCAGAACACCAAAAAGTGAAGCATGTCAGAATCTGTAAAGAAACCAAAAAATTACTTAGTGATGGTGAATACCACTTTATTTCTGAAATCAAAACTGGTGATGAAATGTACATATTGTTTTTTGATGTTCCAACACATCAAAAAAGTAAAGTGGGTTTTTGAAGATAACCCAAATCAATAGTGGTGAAAAGACAACAAATGATGAAAAAAGTAGTGTATGTCGTTTTCTTCCGAAATATAGGACTAATCAAAGCTATCGAACTAGAGGGGTAGGAGACAGTTCCAGCTAACTGATATACTACTATAAATGTCTTCCAGAAGTGATGTAAGTCGAATCTTGCTTCATCTTGATAATTTATTTTCTCATATGGTAAGATTGGCAGTCAAATTTCTTGAACAAAAACACATCAAAGTAATAGAACATCCACCCTGTTTGTTTGATTTTGCTATTTATGAGTTTTGACTATTTTAATCTAAAGAAAAATTTTGTGGTCAGTGTTTTCATTCCAAGTATGAGATTGATGAGGCTATACAAGCATATTTTTCATTGACTGCATGAAATGGATGGCTTGAAGCATTTAATCTATGGGAAATTCACCTACAAAAGTGCATTAATGTTTCAAAGGGCTTCTTTTGAATACTCCTAATGTTTTAGAAGATTAACTTGTACCATTTACGCATATCTCAAAAATTTCAGAGTGACCTATAAAACTGCTCTCACCTTTATTATTATTATTATTATTGCATTGTTCAGTATATCAGAAATATCTCAAAGTGTAAAATTATAGACTTTTAAAAAATATCAGTTTTTTCCTAATTTTTAATCTTTTTTAAACCTTTTAAATAAAGGGTAATACACATTTCTTTTTTTCTTTTAATTAAAAATAAAAAAGAAATTTTGTTCACTAATAAGCTGAAATTTTCACTGTCGATCTGCTCAGAGCAAGCGTTTAAATGTAAATATGAAAAAAAAAAAAAAAAAAAAAAAAAAAGGGTGAAGGAAATTTTAAGACTTTTATAAAAACTGTTTACTTTTGAAAATTTATAATTTAAGTGCAATATCTTTTAGAAATTATGTACATAGAATGAAAAATATTCATAATAATTTGTATTTAAATATCTAAATAGTATTTCTGTAGTCTGTTGAAGTCTATATTTATAGTTCTTCTTCTAAGGTTCAAGATGTTGCATTTTCATTGGACAGCCGCTGGATTTCTGTTAGCACAATGAGAGGAACAACACATATTTTCCCCATAACACCTTATGGAGGTATGTATATCTCTATAATAAAAAATGCTTATTTTGCATTGAAAATGTTCTTTTATGTTTACACTATTTCATTATTTATTTGAATAATAAATCAACTTTTGTATTACCTTTTTTTTTTTTTTTTTTTTTTTTACGTATGGCTTTATTTTCTTTACTTTTCTTATAACCAATTTTTCAACAATCTGATTGATAAAATCCTTCAGAGTTTGGTTCAATAGACAATACTAGCTGTACTTGTTTGGTGGCGTAAACTGTGAAACTATGTGGATTAGGTACATTTAAAAAAATTTTTTAAAGTGTTCTGTAATCTCAGATTGCAAATTGCATTTTTAAAATACAATTCTCATAATGTCTTTTTTATGTTTCTGTTACAGATTACTGTGTATTAATTTGTTCTTTTTTCCCTTAACCCTTAAGTGCATAAATTTTTAATTTTTAATAAATAATATTTGAAATCAACTTGGAAATGAGTATAGTCGATGGGGGAAAAATACAAAAAATAAAATAAAAATAAAATAAAAATGTAAAGACAATTTTACATATTGATGTATTTTTATATCACAAAAAAAGCTACATTTTTCTTGCATAAATTTATGAGCATATGCAAAAATATTAATTTTATTTGTTACAAACCATTTTTCCAATATATTTTTATTACTTTTTATATAAATAATCATAATTCATGACATCCGTGGAAATAAAATTGTTCTCAGTGTATCCCAATGAAAATTGTCACAGATAAAGAAGTAAACTGTCAAAGATTCTAGTTGCTTTTGGAAACAATAAAATAGTTTTGGCAAAAAAAAAAAAAAAAAAAAAAAACTATGCAAAGATACATAGAGAGATATAAGATTTTAAACATACAATGCAGATTTACATCTTGTTGTGATTTTTAATCTCAGAACTTTCTTTTATTAACTTTCGTTTTTCTTGTTCCGGACTTTCTCTTTTTGTTTTTTATTTCCCGCCAACTGATTGTTTTTGTGCACCTGCCGTATCACGTGACGATATGTCGCGTCTCTCTACAAGTACATTGTAATACTTTTTCAATCATGTAATTTTCGTTATTCGGAACTGACGTTCCATTTTCTTATTCTATTTAATCATAATTTTTTCTTTTTGTCTAAGATGAATAAATTAAAGTAAAAAACATCTAGGCTTTCTTTCATTACGCAGCAACGAGTGAATTATCCTAAAAAATAATTGATCTACATATTATGTAAGAATTTCTCAGTCTAATCAAGATTCATTATAGGAAAAGTAGTTGCTAGTCTTTAATACAGAAGTCATATTAAGGAAATTTACTTACTCTTCACCAATGGAATAAACAATTACCTGTGACAACCCAGGTAAGCTAAACTTTATTTAATTATATGACTGTTATTTTAGCAAAGAATTATTAGTAAAAAATATTTGTTATAAATATATTTAAGAAACTAATTTGAGGAAACTCCGAACTCATGCACTTATTTATAAAGTATTCTTCCAACAGATTATGATTCTGATATTTTGAATTGAAAATTTAGATTTATTCTTGACAAATTTTTTTTTTCATTGCACATTGGAAGAAATTGCTACATTTAAAATAATAAAATGAAAAATGAAAATGTAAGCGAAAATATTTGTTTTTGTTTCTTCAAAACTGAAGTGACACTAAATCGAAAGTATTGAAAAGTGCTTATTTTTATGAAAACTATTTAATTTTATTTTCTTCTTCAAGTACTATTTATCCGAACTGTGTTGATTTAAAATATTAAATGAATATTTACGAATTGAACAAATATTAACAAAACTATTACAAAAATTTTGTTTAAGTATGTCAGCAACAAAAGATATACAAATTGAACCGCTGAACTCCACAAATTATAATGTGTGGAAGTTTCGTATCGAGATGTACTTGCAAAAAGAGGATCTTTTTACAGTCATTACTGACGATCCTCCCAACCCAATAACCGATCAGTGGCGTTCAAAAAATAGAAAGGCCAGAGCCATTATAAATCTACTTATTGATAACGAACAGATAGTGTACGTTATGAATCTAGATACAGCACGAGAGTGCTGGAATGCTCTGCGCCAAGTCCACGAAAGATCATCCCTTACGAGTAAGCTTTTCTTACTTAGGAAACTTTATTCCATAAAATTAATGGAAGGTGGTGATGTAAACCAACATATAGCTGATATATATAAAACACGCGACAGACTCACTGCTATAGGTGAAGTCATAGACGAATCGCACCTAGCTGCATTAATGCTATGCTCACTCCCTCCTTCGTATGACGTTCTCATAACAAGTCTCGAATCGAAAGACGAAGCGCAATTGACACCTGAGTATATACGAAACAAATTAGCTGATGAATATGCCAAAAGGCTTGAAAACAGAACTATTCAAAATTCAGCGTTAAAAGTCCAATACCATAACAAATCGGAGAAATTCTGCAAATACTGTAAGAAAAGTAACCACAATATAGAAGAATGTTATAAGTTAAAAAATAAAAATAATTCTGCTATTAAAAGTCACAGTAAAAATTTCAACAAAAAACCCAACTTCAGATCCAACATATGCTCTCAGAACAATGAGAAGCCAGATAGTGCTCAAATTGCAGAGGGGAGCAATAAACCAAAAGCTGATAAATTGTATTCTTTTTATGTTGGAGATAAAACTGTAAATTGGGTGGTTGATTCAGGGTCGTCTTCACATATCTGCAATGATAAACTAAAATTTCGCGAACTTAAAAATAACGTTTCTAACGTCACTATCGCGAACGGCACGCAGCTAAAATCTTTGGGTTCCGGTACTGTGGATTTGTATACCGTAAATTCGGAAAACACACAGAACAAAATAACACTTAAAAATGTTCTTTATGTCCCTGAAATAGAAACTAATTTAATTTCTATAAAAAGAGCAACAGAGAATGGCTGTATCGCTGTATTTGATGATAAAACCTGTAAAATTGTAAATCAGGGTAATACATGCATTGAGGGATATGTGAAAAATAACTTATATGAATGTCAATTAAATTATTCTGAAAACAAACACACAGCGAACATTGTAATACAAACTTGTGATAACGAAAATTGCATAAACAAGTGGCATGTGAAACTTGGCCACAGAAATACTAACCACATTAAAGATTTAGTTAACAAGGACATGGCTGTGGGTATAAAATTAAATGATTGCAAACATAATACTGAATGTAAAACATGCATAATGTCAAAATTAACTGATTCACCTTACCCCAAAGCTGCACAATTTAGAGCCTCCGTACCACTCGAACTGGTCCACACAGACTTATGTGGCCCTATGAAAACCCCCACTGTAGGTGGAAAATATTACTTTCTTACATTCATAGACGACTACAGTCGTTATACTATTATATATTTGCTAAGAAATAAGTTTGAGGTATTTTCTAAGTTAAAGGAATATGTGGCTATGACCGCAAACAAATTTGGCCGAAAAGTGCAAGCAATTCGCTCCGATAACGGGGGTGAATACACTAGTATGGAAGTAAATGAATTTTTGAATAAAGAAGGAATTGAGCATCAGTTTACCGTTCCTTACTCTAGTGCTCAGAACGGCGTGGCAGAACGTAAAAATCGTACGCTGACCGAAATGGCTCGCTGTCTGCTTAAAGACAGTAATTTACCGAATTCCTTTTGGGGGGAAGCCGTAAATACTGCAAATTACATACAAAATAGGCTCCCGACCTCCTCGTGCGACTCAACTCTTTACGAAAAATGGACCGGCCGTAAACCCGATTTATCAAATATAAAAACATTCGGATGTCGCGCATACGCATATGTACATAAAATACATAGGGGAAAACTGGATAGCACCGCTCAAGAAGGAATTTTTGTGGGATATGATAATCGTAGCAAAGGCTACAGAATTTGCACAAATAATAAAAATGTAATAATTAGCAGAACAGTAAAATTTTTGGAAGATGAGAATAGAGAATCCCACAATAATGAAACATCACAAATCAAGAATGAAAATTCAAATGATGAAATTCCGGTGTCCAAATTACCAATATTAGATACTGATATAAATATAGATATAGCGGGCGATAACGATAGTCCGGATGACACGCAAACTCTGCCGCGACGATCACAACGATTAAATAAAGGTGTTCCGCCCGACAGATTTGCATTTGCAGTAAATGACAAAAGAATTGATGAGCCTAAGTGTTTTGATGATATACTAAAAATTCAAAACCCAGCTGAAAAAGAAAATTGGCTGAATGCCACACTCGACGAAATGAATTCACTCAGACAAAACAATAATTGGGAACTTGTTGACGCTCAACCAGGGACCAAAGTAGTAGGGTGTAAGTGGGCGTTCAAGGCCAAATACAATAGCCAAGGACAAGTCGAGAAATATAAAGCCAGGCTTGTTGCCAAGGGTTTTTCTCAAAAATACGGGGTGGACTATGACGAAACTTTTGCACCAGTTGCATCGCATACCACTCTAAGAAGTTTCTTGACCATGTCACTATATAAAAATTTGAATCTAAGGCATGTAGATATAAAAACTGCTTTCCTACATGGAAATTTGCAAGAAGATGTATACATGCATCAACCCGAGGGTTATGTTGTCCAGGGCGAAGAAAATAAAATATGTAAGTTAAAGAAAGCGATATATGGCTTGAAACAAGCCGCTAGAGCGTGGAATTTGAAAATTAATGAATCATTGTGTAAATTAGGATTTAAACAAAGTCAACACGACAAGTGTTTATATATACGTAACAAAGATAACACAGAAACTTACATTCTTGTGTATGTTGATGATCTACTTGTAGCTGGTAAAAATCACGATATTGACATACTAATTAATCAACTTAGGGAAGAATATCCATTAACCGACCTTGGGGAAGCCAAATATTACCTCGGCATAAATATAGAAAGACCTTGTAAAGGGGTAATTACGCTTGATCAAAATAATAAAATACGAGACATTGTAACCAAATTTGGGCTAGATAACGCACGGCCCTCTGACACACCAATGGAACCAGGGTATATAAAATTAACTGATAATGACAATCTCTTACCAAACAACACAATGTACAGACAGGCTATAGGCGCGTTACTTTACATTTCTACAGTATCGCGACCTGATATAAGTGTTGCCGTTGGCATCTTAAGCCGTAGAAACGAAAATCCTAGAGCGAAAGACTGGGAGGCAGTTAAAAGGGTTATTAGATATTTGAAAAATACCCAAGATATTAAATTAAAACTTTGTAACTCTGGTGAACCTGTTCTTAGAGCATATTCGGATTCAGATTGGGCCAATGATCCAAGTGATAGAAAGTCTATATCTGGAAATTTATTTAAGATAGGAAAAAATCCAATATTTTGGACTTCGAAGAAACAGTCCTGTGTGTCCATGTCTTCAGCAGAGGCTGAGTACGTCGCAGCTGCGAGTGCTGCACTTGAAATACAGTGGCTCAACAAACTACTGGATGATTTAAATTTGCCGCAAGAATGTCCTATAGTGTTGTACCAGGACAACCAATCTACCATCAAGATTGCTGAAAATGATAAGTTCCAGTCAAAAACAAAACACTTACAGCTGAGATATCATCTTCTGCGAAACTTAATACAAGAAGGCCTAATCAAGCTTCAATACAAACCTACCAAAGAAATGAGCGCCGATACCCTCACAAAAGCTCTGCCAAAAACTGATTTTAATAGACATAGAAATGCATTAATGAACAATTGAAAAATTTCTGAGCTTAAGAGGGGGTGTTGTGATTTTTAATCTCAGAACTTTCTTTTATTAACTTTCGTTTTTCTTGTTCCGGACTTTCTCTTTTTGTTTTTTATTTCCCGCCAACTGATTGTTTTTGTGCACCTGCCGTATCACGTGACGATATGTCGCGTCTCTCTACAAGTACATTGTAATACTTTTTCAATCATGTAATTTTCGTTATTCGGAACTGACGTTCCATTTTCTTATTCTATTTAATCATAATTTTTTCTTTTTGTCTAAGATGAATAAATTAAAGTAAAAAACATCTAGGCTTTCTTTCATTACGCAGCAACGAGTGAATTATCCTAAAAAATAATTGATCTACATATTATGTAAGAATTTCTCAGTCTAATCAAGATTCATTATAGGAAAAGTAGTTGCTAGTCTTTAATACAGAAGTCATATTAAGGAAATTTACTTACTCTTCACCAATGGAATAAACAATTACCTGTGACAACCCAGGTAAGCTAAACTTTATTTAATTATATGACTGTTATTTTAGCAAAGAATTATTAGTAAAAAATATTTGTTATAAATATATTTAAGAAACTAATTTGAGGAAACTCCGAACTCATGCACTTATTTATAAAGTATTCTTCCAACACATCTAATGAATTTAAGGGTTAACACTTCTTTTAGATCAGTGGTAGTGAATTCAGTCTCTGCTGTTGATCACTAGTGGGTGTGCCAGTGTTTATGGTGAGCAGAATAGATTTTGTTCAATATTGACTTTTTTTTTTTTTTTTACTTTTTA
The DNA here is from genome assembly GCA_963930645.1 of Salticus scenicus. NCBI lineage: Eukaryota > Metazoa > Arthropoda > Arachnida > Araneae > Salticidae > Salticus > Salticus scenicus. The sequence continues at coordinate 119,566,896 of OZ005660.1, read as the reverse complement.
AAAACATTGAAATGGAAAAATACTTTGTTATTATATGCTTTACTTGGCTATAATTCTGTTTAATTACTTTTATAAAGTTACTTCCTTATTTTATAAATCACCGTTTTTGTGGAATCAGTGGATGGCTAAAAAATTTTACTACTAATAGATATATACAAAAGTAGGCAGTTTAGTAGGTATAAAAAAAGTTCCTGTTTTTAGATGATTACAAATATCAGTTACAATTGAATGAAAAGTATAAGAATATTCTACTTAAAAATGAGATAAACTTAAGAATTTCTTATTTTTGGAAATTATATTTGGAATTTCTTATTTTTGGAATGTTTGTCTGTGTGTTAACAAATTTTTATGGGTGCATCTTATAAAGGAATGCATAGAATTTCATGAAACTTTAAATTTTGTTGTACTGTGATATAAATTGGTGCTGATTAGATTTTAGTATACATCAGCCTACAGTTGGTGCTGTTTTTTGTGTCTTCCCCCCCCCCCCCCCCCGTTTATCAGAAACCTATGTTTCAGCTTCTATAGTGTAAAAGTATACCAATGGTGGATATTATAAACTATTCTGATTCAATTTATGTGCTTATCAGCTGCTTGATGGTGCTGCTATGCTGTGATTTTTCCCTGTAATGGGAAGGCTACATTTCAGTCTCTATAGTGTATAAAAATACCAAATCTGATATACAAGGTGTCTATTGAAAGCTACACTTAATTAGATTGGGTGTGTTAGCTGATAGGGGAGAGCACTGTTATTCTGCAATTTTCCCTATTTTAATTTCTGTTGTGTATAAGTACACAAAACTTCATATGTGAGATAAAAAAAAAAAAAAAAAGATTCAATTATAATGCGTATGTGCCAACAGATCACGCTGCCATGCAGCCCTTTTCAGTTTTTTAGATAATTTTCTGACAATTAATATATTAAAATGATATGAAAGAAAGTTTTGTGATGATCACCTTATGTTAGTTAAATTTGATTTTGGATTTCCATCTAAAATATGTTATTTAATGATAATTATGATATTAGCAGTAAAAAATGCACCAGAGTGCTGGTGTTCAAAAATAATTTTTTATTATTTTTGATTCTACCTTATTCGATTCTGGAGCTTGTACCTCTCTTGGCTTGATGGGCCCATTTGCCTTGGATTCGATTGAATCGTCAGTCTTCTTGTCTGGAACTTTGACTTACAAGATCCGGGGTTCGACTCCCGGTCCAGGCATTATTTTCACTCAGTCGGAAAAATAAAATTTCAATAAATATGATTTTCTTCCACAGTTGATTGTGTGATTTTAATAAAAATTTGTATTTCTTTCTCCCATTATCTAATGGTGTTTTCCATTTCCTGCGGCTTATTTTCTGTCGAGCTATCTACATGATAGACCAGAGATGTTTCTGCCTAAAGGTTGTCTGAGTGAGTAATGCTGACCGGGGTGTTGGCCTGTATAGCTCAATTGGTAGAGCCTTGACCTTGTAAGTCAAAGATCCGGGGTTCGACTCCCGGTCCAGGCATTATTTTCACTCAGTCTCAAAAATAAAATTTCAATAAATAAGAAAATTAAGTCACTGGTTCACAAGACCAGTGATTTTTTAAGATTTCACTGGTCCATACCACATTTTTACTGGACCATTCACCTGATCTGTTAGGTAAAAAAAAAAAAAAGAAATGCTAAATATCTATAAAACAAAATTCAATGATATAACAAATATGGTAATTAATTTAAAAAAAATTAAAAAATACAAATAAAGTCTTTTATATATATATATATAAATCTGTTTTAAAAATGTTAAATGTTACACATTTATCATAAGTAATGTATTATATTAAATTTTAAAAGTAAAAAATATATATATTAAAGTAAAATTAAATGAAGAATTACACAATGTGTGGTATTAACAATTATAATGAACTGCATTTTTATCATTGTTATAACATGGCAAATTCACAAGCATTTTTTTATCCTTTCTAATCATAATTTTATTGCTAGTATGGGATAAAAAGTATTCAATGTCTGGAATATCTAGGTATATTCTCATTAAGTGATTCAAAGACTCAACAATGTATTATGCCTGTTAGAAAAATAACAAAATAAATTGAAAGCTTTACTGGTTTGGTGAATCACAATTTGTATTTTGCTGCTCCAATAAATTTTTACTTTCCGAACACTATAGTGAGGAAAGTATTGTAATCATGTCAAAAATCCCAATTTGAGATTTTGATGTTTCTATACGTTTCGAGGTCCCCTGAGTCCGTTTTCACTATTTTTACGATGATGTATGTGTGTGTGTGTGTATGTATGTGTGTGTGTATGTCTGTGAGTGAACATGCTAGCGTCTAAACGCTTTTCTTGAATGAGCTGTAAGGTGGTACGCATGTTGCAAGTCACCGTAGCATGAACTCTATTGATTTTGAGGAATGTAGCACTTATAGTTTTTTACAGGGACACAAAGGAAAATTCTTTATCATTATGGCCTATGGGACCAAAATCTTAAAAGTGCGATAGCATCTAAACACCTTATTCAATTGAGCAAAAAATTTATACACATATTATAGGTCACAGATACTCAATTTGTATAAATTTTTGAGAATCTAGCACTTAGTTTTTTTACTTAGGGACACAAAGAAAAATTCTTCATCATTATGGCCTATGGGACAAAATTTTTAAAAGTGCAATAGCATCTAAACGTCTTATTCAATTGAGCTGAAAATTTATATGAATATCATAAATCACTGTTGCACTAACTATAAGCATTTTGGTGAATCTAATATTTATAGGTTTTTACAGGGATACAACGAAATATTCTTTATCATTATGATGTATGGGCTGAAAGTTCAGTAGCATTAAATTAAACATTGTGTACTTTACAGAGAAAAATACTCAAACACCCTATTATAATTTTCTCTTTTTTGTTTATTTAACAACTCCTCTTACTTTACTTTATCTACAAAACCGTTAATAACTCAATGTTTGGAAAGTCGAGTGGAGTCACTCCAGATTTTTTTGTTATCCTGAACCAACTCACCATTGATAATTTTGTGCCCTGTTATATAAGTGTTTTTTATTTGTTTGCTATTTTGATTTAATATGTTTAATTTTTGAATTTTTTTACTTATTTAATTGTTCATATTTCTAGCTGAGAGAAAAATTTGTTTTTTATTTTGGACAGGGCCTATTAGTGTTAGGACTCACACTTCTCCCAGAGTTGTGAATCGATTGAGTCGGTTCCATCGAAGTGCTGGTTTAGAGGAAATCCAACAAGCTTCCACCACTGGAAGAAATAGTCCTGTTCTTTCCGGCAGTCCTAGTTCTTCAGGTCTTGTTTGTATAATACTAATAATTTTAGTTAAAACAAATCTTATACATTAGTAGTATAAATATTTAGATTTTTAAAATCTTTTTTTTTTTAATGTATAAAATAGCTATCATTTGTTATAGATTATTGTATATAAAGAGTGATTATGTGATATCTTATACTATTAAGTGAGTAATATTTGTATATATATATATCGCCTGCCTCCTTCTTCCTACCTTGTGTTTCTTAGGTTGTTTTTTCATTAATTTTGATAAGTTTATGGTTTTAAGTTAAGATTTGTTGTTTTACTTTATTGATTCGTTTGTTTTGCAGGCTGTTAATTAATAGATCTGGTTTCTTTACATTAGTGTATTTCATCCACTGATGATTTTTTTTTTTTTTTTTTATTGGTCATTGGTGTTTCAGTGATCTTCTATCTGTTGCTTGGCTTCTACTATGCTTAATAGATCATCTTTATTATATATATATATACATATATATGTATATTTCACTGTTCTCAAAAACGGTAGCTCGGACAGTCACGTGATTTAACACAAAGGTGCCCTCCGAAGGGTCATTGTGCACATCGAAGTTAGATTTTCGAATTTTTGTTTAGTTTTCTTTTAATTAATAAAAATATGAAAATAAAACTTCCCATATCTATAATGAGGCAGAATGGAGAATTCTTAGGAGAGATTTGATTGATTTATTTGATTTTCATTGATTTGAGTGTATTTTACGTTGAACTAGAGCTACGTTATGAGGAATTACGAGAGATTTGATTGTTGTTTTTTTATTTTTGTTGATTTGAGTGTATTTTACGTTGAACTAGAGCTATGCAATGAGGAATTATGAGAGATTTGATTGGTTTATTTGATTTTCATTGAATTAAATGTATTTTACATTGAACTAGAGCTACGTTATGAGGAATTACGAGAGATTTATTTTTTAATATTTTAATATTATGCAACTTTTACAGATAACAAATTACGATTGGCGGCGCAGGCACCCGAGAGCATGTTTTTTGGTAAAAATTTCCATGGTTCTCTGGCCAGCTAGCTGGTGAAGCCAGCTAGCTGGTGAAGCCAGCTAGTGCATGTAAAGGGTTAAATTTTTACTATTAATTTTATAATTTATTATAATTTATATAGTATTTTATAATTTATAAATCTTTGACTTTTTGTATTAGATTCTAGTTCTGTTTTTTATATTGCTATTTTGCAATACAGACTTTTTGAATACATCCTATAGTTTTTTATTTAACTAAAAAGACAGAAATACTATAAAACACAAATATGTAACTTAAATACTATTTGTTGTGGATTATTACTCATAAAGAGTGAAATTTTAATAAATAATGTGTTTCAATTTATTGCCAATGATTTTATTTTAATTCAGTTTTGTATGTACGTAAAAGTATATAAATCAAATAATTAAAAATAAGCGATTAAAAAAACAACTGTTGAAATATTTGTAATTTTGATTCATTTGTACAAAAGAGTGCAATTTCTTTATGTGATATGTATATACACAATAGGAAGTATTAGCATATACACAATAAGTTTTCTGTACTCGGTATTTTCTGATAAGTCTGGTGTGGCACTTACACGACTTTTGTAATCCTGGTTAGTTGAGATTAAATTCAATCTTTTTGCTTAAATGATGTTCATAATAATAATAAAATTAGTGAATGTGATCGTAAAAGTAAACAAAACTTGCAAACTGTTTGTGGAGTAACTTCAATGTAACAAAGATTTCTTGTTTTGTACCCGGATCCATTTGTGCGAACAGATCCTTTGCCAATAGATTGTAGAAACTTTACTACAAAAGATTATTTTTACGACGGACCTTTTTAAAGTTATTTAATATAAACTAAATAAAAATATTTACATATATACAGATATAAAACACTTAAATGAAGTTTGGATTTCGACATATTTTTAGTGATTATCCATTAACATTTGAAGTATTGTGGATTTCTTTTTGAGGTATGTTATTATCCACAATTTTAGATGGTTGTATTTCCAGTATAGTAGTTGGTAATCGTAATTATACAACTCATCCAAGTGTAGTCATAGTGCTATCGGCACTTCCTTTGTACTACCTAAGAGAGAACACACTTCCTCTCCTCTTGTGACAGGTAATCAATGACAGGGTGGTGCGCATGCATCAACAGATATTATGTGAGAAATGCCAAGTTAATTATTAGCCAAGGTGGCTCAGTTGTAGAGTTTGCATGGTAAGCCCAAATTCGATTCCCGGCTCTGGCATTTTTCACATAGTTGTTATAAAAATCAACCTTACACTTCAATTTATCTATGTGTTATTTTCCAATTTATCTAAAGGCCCACCAGCAGTTGAGCGGTTCTGTGCTCAAAGCTGGTAGATGTGAGGTGCCAGATTCAATCCTAGGAAGCACTCGTTGGTCTAGCCATTTGGAGTTTTCCCATGATTTCCTCCGAAACTTACGTAAAAACGGGCTAGGAACCTCTTAAAAAGACTTCCACGGAAGGCACTCTTTCTTCAAGCCTAGGACCCATTGTGGTCACTCGACCCTAATCTCAAACACCAAACACATCAACTTATATAAATGTTATTTTGTACCACATGATTTCTAATATTGGTTGGAAGATTCACAAATTGCATATTTTAAATTATCAATGCAAAATGGTCTAAAATATTCTATCAAACATATTTTCATCAAATATAGCTAAGAATCATCTCAAATCAGTGTTCTAATTGTGGGGGAAAAAAAATATGTAAATAAGTCTTTTTATTTTAGAGCTATGGTGCTACAAACAGAAGTTTGACTTATAACAACTCTCTTTTTCAGTTGGGTGTTAATAAAGACCCATCTTTATAAAGTTTAGAAAATTAAATAATGTTATATATTGAATAAATAGTACATGCTTATTTTCAAAGTAAAAGCTACAAAATAAATGAAAGATAATTAATAAATAAAAGCAAAAGATTTTGTTATCTAAAGATAAGCAAGAATTGAGATAATTATGGATTAAATAACATGCTTTTGATTTAAGAATACTCATAAATATTGCCTTTGAATTTTTTATAATTTTATTTTGATGTAAGGTTGATTTTTATACCAACTATGTGAAAAATGCCAGAGCAAGGAGTCAAATCCAGGTCCTCTGCTTAATATGCAGATACTCTACCACTGAGCCACCGTGGCTGATAACCAGCTTGGCATTTCTCTTACAATAACTGCTGGTAAGGCCAGCATATAATCAACTGTACACTCCAATTTATCAAAAATGGATTTTCATAGTTGATAAATTTATGGAGGAAATTTCTAAGTTGAAATTTCGTGATTTATTGGAGCTGTGCCATGTTTAATAGTCTCACCTGTTATATCTGTGTTTGCAGACTGGGTGGTTTTACCAGTGGTTATTATGTGAGAAATGCCAAGCTGGTTATCAGCCAGGTGGCTCAGTAGTAGAGCATCTGCATATTAAATGGAGGACCCAAGTTCGATTTCCGGCTCTGACATTTTTCACATAGTTAGTACAAAAATCAACCTTGCACTCCAATCTATCAAAAATGATTTTTTATAGTTAAGAAATTTATGGATAAAATTTCTGTCATGATGATTCAATTTAACAAAATTATAACATTTTCCATAATTTTTTTTCTCTTTTACAGGAGGAAGTCTTGCCCGAGTATATGAAACTCAACATAGTTTATCTAATTCTTCTGGCTTATTGGGACGAATGGCCAATGCACGCCTACCACCCTTTCCTCATCCAACAACAATTCAGCCTCTAGCTCAGCTTAAGCAAGCTTTAAGTTTCCCCTTGTCTAGTGCCACAAAACCAAAAAGTCCTGGTAAGGACAGACTGTATAAAAGGAATTCAACTGCATCTGATGTGGTTTGTGTGTCTTCAGCTTTTGCTCCCGCTCGAGCATGGCTTGTTGGTAGCCCTAGTTTGACAAGAGACAAGCGAGGTAATTACTTCATATATCAGCATTTCCCAAACTGCGTGTTGTAACCATAGACCTATTATAAGAGTGGATGGAGCATTCCATTAATAAGGGAATATAAAAAAAGGTGCAAAGATGAAACCACGTTACTGTTGAAAAAGGTTACTATTTTTGGCATTTATCGCGTTAATGGCGATTTTTTCTTCTGAATATAAATATTATTATTATTAAAAGGTTCAGAAAGCAAAATGTGTGTAAAACGAAACAACTGCTGCAATTTATTTTTACCTTGTTATTAACGCTTTCCAACAAAGTTCAAAAAAGTTTACAACTTCGGTTTGTCTATATTCACTTTAACTCTCATAAATAATCATGGACATTTTTCAAATTATATAAGGTATAATATATTTAAACTAATTCAATTTAGAGAATTAAGTATAGCAGTTGTAAACATTTTATAAAAATAATTACTTAAAAAGAACAAAATAATAAAATATTAAAAAGAATCTTACCTGTGAAATAAAATCCTTATTTTACATAACTTCTAGGGCTTCTAAAGTACATCTAAAATTCTTTTTAAATTCAGAATAATCTAACTTTTAAAGTGAAATAAAAAATTTAAAAAGAACTTTCAAAGAAAAAGGGAAAATATCGTTTGCTTAATAAAAAGCAGAGTTTAGAGCATGGCGAGTAAATTTCAATATTGGCCAGTCTGGCTTCCTGTAGATCAACAGTCACATGATCTTTTTATGAGTTATCTTTGCCACTAAAAAAGGTTGCCATTGTCCCGTCCACTCTTATAATAGGTCTATGGTTGTAACCTGCCTGTGGGTTCAAGTGAATTTTTGTTGGATGATAACAAAACTTGAGTATTTATATACCTTTCCACTATTTTTTCAAATGTGATAGTTGATATAAAATTTTCATCCAGTGCTTTAGTAGCAGCATAATAAAACAATGGTGTAAGGCACGGACAAGCCACTCATGTCAATAGAGTGGAATTGACGAAACAAAAACTTGTCCGTTCAATGTGTGAATAAGGTATATACGAGGTATAAGCGAGGTAATTACTTCATATATCAGCATTTCCCAAACTATGTGTTGTAACCTACCAGTGGGTTCAAGTGAATTTTTGTTGGATGATGGCAAAACTGGAGTATTTATATACTTTTCCAATATTTTTCAAATGTGATAGTTGATATAAAATTTTCATCCAGTGCTTTAGTAGCAGCATAATAAAACAATGGTGTAAGGCCAAGGTATTGACAAGCTACTCATGTCAATAAAGTGAAAATGATGAAACAAAAACTTGTCCGTTCAATTTGTGAATGAGTTATATAAAGAAATGACTTCTTGCATACTTACCGATTCTTCCTTATTTCAAGGAAGACTCCCTTATTTTGATATTGTCTTCCCTTATTCCTTATCCTCATACATTTTTCCCATTTTTTGAGCATTTTAAAGTTATAATTTATCAAAAACTTTAACAAATCTTCAATTTCTAAGCAGGGTTTTTGCTTTTGCTGAAAAAATTTCTCTAGCATCTTAATTGATAGCACTTTTTTTAGCTAATAATTATAAAATTTTATTTATTAATTAAATTTAACTTGTGCATATGGATTTTTGAAAATTTAAGCCATAGGTTGAGGTATTGAAAACTAGCATATCTCGAAAGCCAGTCAATGTTATCTAGGCTTGAAAATGTCGCTAATAGAATAATCCCTTATTTTGATCCTCAGTGTTGGTAGGTATGTTCTTGCAGACAATTTAACTGCCGTGTGGTCTGTTTCTCTAGTTTTTTTTACTTTACTTATGTTTTTATATGAAAACTGTGATTCATCTACCTAATCAAAATCTGTTTTTTGTAATCATATTTAATTCAGTTTTTTTTTTCTTTTTTTTTTTTTAATTACAAATAATTTCTAAAGGTTTCTTTATCATTTCATTTATTTCTAGAGTTTATTTTATTTTTTTGTTTTCTCTCCTATTTTCTTGTATCCATGTTAGGGGTAAGTGGTTGATAATAAACACACACACACACACAAACAAAATGCAGATGAAAGCAACTTTTGCAAGCTTTGATTTAATGAAACAAAATCAAGAAAAATTGTGAAAAAATATGATTTAACAATAGAATTTTCATGGAAAGTAGATGAAGATAATACCAAACTGGAGTATGTAATGAAGTGCATACACACAAAAGCATCTGTCCAATTAATTATATAGACATATTGAGATCTGATGGTCGAATGGCTACAAACTTGGCTTTCAGCTCCTAGTTACCAGGTTCAAATATCAGTTAGGGCATTCATAGTAACTCAGAATACCCTTTAAGTCATAGGGAGAAGTTCCAATCTATTGAGTCTTAATATGCAAAAAATTATCATAGAACACCACCACAATCCTAAACTAGAGGCATACTGACACAACATACTCTCGATTTAAAAAAAAAATCAGCTTCTTAAATTTTAAAAGGATTCTGGTATCCTTTTTGCACTGAAGACGCACTTAAGGCTACCGAAACAGCTGTAGGCATTTCCAATATTTTTCTTTGCCGTTTCTGACGTAGTAGTTTATTCGGGTTTTAATATTCCAACACCAAGTCTCCTGTTATTATTACATACATAATATTTTAAAATATAGTGAGTATGTGGGAGGAGGGGTGACATAGTGAAATGAGCCTACGTTACAATCCAATTTAAACCTGCCTCTGGCTTGTACGATATATGAATGCACCAAACTTAGTTTGTGAGGAAGATATTGATAAAAATTATGTTAAGTCAGTTTGGGTATATATATCGGATAACATGCGGTGCTGCTTTTATCGCAACTGTTGTATAAAATTGTAAAAACTGAATATACAAATTCTTTATCGTAAGAAGTTATTATAATTAAGTTTTTGTACATGTTAATCAGTAGAGGGTACCATTATGTAGAATGATAGAGAAGAAAATTTTGTGATGACCACTGCGTACTAATTGTATCTGGTAAGCTTTTAAAAAAAGCTTTGGCAAAGTGTTTTCTTTTTAGATAAATGAATAAAAAATTTGAAACTGAAGTACACATTTAATATTTTGTTGCAGTAAACAAGTTTCTTCCTTTTTTTTTTTTTTTGCTTGGTCTAGATAAGCCAGCAATGGATTCTTTATTCATAATTGACTGGCATGGGAGTCTGACAGAATATATTTTAGAGCCAAAACCAGCTGTTGGCAGCCCCAAGACGGATGATTCCCCCATTGAATTAGAGGTTACAGCTCATGCTCAATGGAATCTTTTGAGGTTTGTAACAGCCCTAGTTTCAATTTTATGAATGCAAAAAAGTTTGTTAAATATTATTGTTATATTTAAGAATGTAGTCTTGAATTTTGACTTGCACATTTTCTAAAATTATAAATTTCTCTACTCAGGAAAAGGTTAGAACCAATTTGATCTGCGAGTCATGTTGGTTTGTCTCTAATTGGCTCTCTGATACAAATATTATTTGGCAATTTAAATAATCATCAAAACTCTTCATGACACAGTTTTATAGCTTTGTATGCAATTTAAAAATAATTTTTATCAATTAGAATTTTCCAGGAGGGGGCACGTGCCTTCTCCCTTGCCCTTATATGCTGACATCCATACTTAAGAATTCTAATTACACAATAATATGAAAAATATCTAGGTTGAATTATTATTAGTAGTATTTAACCTGTAATATTTCTAGATAGAAACTTTCAAAAATGACATACCAAAATATTAAGAGATCTCATTCCTGGATTTTTTTTTTTCTTTCTTTCCTCCTATTTTTATATACTAGATGTTAACACCAACCTAATAAACTCATAATGGAAGATAGTTGGTTTATTTTAAACTAAGTACTTTTGTTTTATTTATTTATTTAAAAATGGGGGGGGGGGGAAATGGGTATTTCTGTGATAGTTTTAATAATAATATCTTTTTATTTTCCAAAAATGTATTATGTAAGGAAAATATTGTAATCATGAAAAATTTTCATAATAAAAGATTGGTGTATCTCTATATAGTTTGAGATCTGCTGAGATCATATTTTCTGTTTTCATGTTAATGTATGTGTGTATAAATGTGAGTGAACATAACATGTAAACACTTTGTTCCAATGTGAAATTTGATAGATATGCTCTATCTTATCATTTTTCTGTCATTTTTCTTTCTTAACAGTTTAAAATATTTAAAATTTCAAATATCTTTCCTTGTTTTAAGAAGCACTGAAAAGCCAATGTTAAATATTGAAAAATAAAGTTTTTCTGATCAAGTACTATAAAATGCAGTAAACTATATTGAAAATCTTTTAACCCTTTATCTACTGACGGTACTTTAAAGTACCATTACTTTAAAAAAGAGTATAAAATCGAATTTATAGAAGAAATGTCAAAGATATTTATAAGAAAGGAACAGATGTATCTCATTTTAATCTCACTACAAAGCATTAGATGCTACATACAGCCATTTTTGTTCGATAAAGTGTTTTATGGAGTGCACTTGCTGTTTTTGCTTGATATTTTTTCACCATCTTCATGTGTGTTATAATTAATTCTTATATTATTTCAAGAATACCCCACTAACCTTAGAAAAAATATGAGGAGCATAAAGAGTAAATATTTCTCTACACTTTTTTCATATCAAAATAATTTTTTTTGACCTCTATGTACCAGTGGTACACTAAAGTACGACCTCACAAAATTCTTATTAATTATTATGATGAGGTGATATGCATAATTTTTAACATATGTATCTTTAAATAATGCACTTTAGTAACTAAAAATATATGTTTCGAACACAATTTTTGTCTGTATCATAATGCAGTAGATAAAGGGTTAACTATATTTTACATAGAAATTCATTTGAAAATATTTTAAGGTTTGTTTGCTTTTTAGACCTCTTTCTTCTCCTGAAATTCATCCTCCTCTTCCTTTGACAAATCCTTTGATGTTTACACATGACTCTACATTTGTTCCAGACACATCTAGAGGAAGAAAGTTCAGTATGTTTTCTTTTTTATTGTATATGTTGTAGAATAATATTACATACCATAATAAATACAGGGTAATTCAAATAACATGGCCAAAATGAAAAGACAAATCTGATATACAAAAAGAATAAAAAATCATATCGGAACTTAGTTATCGGAGTTAGCTGCCAGAGGGCAATTAAAGTGAAACTGTGATACTATAACAATGAGCAAAAATCATTATACATAATTTTATTTATACTGTATTTTCACACATGTTACATATTTACAAGGAATACTATTACAGTATGAAGCCGACAATCCGGAACCGCAGCGATTCTGGATTTTTGGTCATGCCTAAAAAATATAATATTATGGCTTAAGTACTTGGATAATATGCAAATGCAAGTAAAAAATAATAAATTACGATTTTTAAACATATTCTGTAATATTCCTTTTATCAACTTTAACAATACATAAATAAATTAAATTAAAAATTAAACTTGAAAAACAAAACAGATTTATTGAAATATTTGCATACAAAAATTAGTACAAGTTACAATAAAAGAAAATAAATAAGAAAAACATGCCATTTTTAAAACATTTCTGTGATTTTTTTTTAAAAGTACTTTAGGGTTTTTTAATTAAAAGTTTGAGCATAATTGAAGTAGAATATAGAATTTAGTTCTCAATTAGATAAATGTTTAAGAACTGTTACTATTATTATAATCTTCTTCTCCCTCCTTTTTCAGACATTGCAAATGCCGGTTTTGAAGATTACTAAGAAATAAAATACTTTTTTGGTTCTTTATTTAAATATATTTATGCTTAAATAAATAAAAAAAAAAAAAAAAAAAAAAAAAAAATCGCTGTTGATGATGATGATTAATGCCGCTGAAATTGCCCGGATTTTTGGAGTCTGGATTTTCGGCTTCGTACTGTACATAGGATTTTAAAAAGTTTTGCCAGATATATGGAGACATGCATTACTTTGACACTTCATGGAATAGTATTTTTGAGAAAGTGCACCCTTCCACCTAGTGTCAATGTAATGCTTTTTTCAACATGTATGGCAAAAATTTAATGACTCTATATAGCATTTGTGATTTCATGTTCGTATGTCATTTGTGATTCTTTTTGTATGTTTGATTTTTTATCTTTTATTTTTGCCACATTTTTTGAATCACCCTGTAAAAATAAAAATATTTTTTTTCTTTGCCAATTTTTTCATTAAAAAAAAAAAAAAAAAAAAGGTAATGTACTAATAATAAATTAAAAATGACATCAATCCCAATTTGTATTTTTAAAAGATTTTTTGTAAGGTTATCTTTAGAAGTGGGCTTAAGTACAATCTAGAAATGGTTTTTGATTATAACTATATTGTAAAGGTTTTCATAAAGAAATAGTTTGCTTAGATTTTTAATGATAAACTTCTGACTTTTTTTCTAAACAAATTTAATAAAAGTAATTTCACATTGGAAATATAATTAACCCATTAGTAGTCGCTAGTTGGTCGATTTGATGCCCATCCCTTCAGTGTTGCCAGATTTTTTTATTCAATAGCCACCAAAAATTTTTAGAAGTGGCATTTGATATATGTAAAAGGTGAATAGAATCGAAGAAACGTCGATTATATCATGTATCACTTCTTAAAATTATCAATACCAGGGTTCGGGCAATCTATACCAGGTGGCGCTTCCTATAGCGACTACTAACGGGTTAAAGAAAAAAACAGGCACGTGATACAGAAATGTATTCTTTGAAAAATAATTTCATGCTATGCTTAAGAATTTCAAAATATATGCAATAACAAATATATTTTTATGTAACTAAAATTTAATAAATAAAATTTAATTTAAGGGCCCTCTTCACTCACCCCCGCCGCAAGCCGAAGCCAATGTTATTGTATGGGAAATTTTTCTTTACAAATAACTTATTAACTAATTAATATTTTTAAATTCTGTTTTCACATTCTGAAAATTCCCAGCTGTTAAATTGACGGACCCTTTTTAAAAAATTATTTTCTTAATTTTTTATATTTTATTTTGAAGCTGCAAAATACGAATTTTCATTATGTGAATTTTTTTTCATTTTGCAATTTCAGAATAAAATATTAAAAATTAAAAAAATACATTTTTAAAAAAGGTCCGTCAATTTAACAGTTAGGAATTTTCTGAATGTGAAAACAGAATTTAAATATATGTATTAGTTAAATAAGTTATTTGTAAAGACAATTTCCCCATAGAATAACATTGGCTCGGGCTTCCGGCGACGGTAAGTGAAGAGGGCCGTTAATATGTTTGCTTATAAAATTTATACAATCTTATCTTATAATCCCCTAAATTCTCTACCCCAAGCTCAACAAATTAACAGTTAGCTGTAATAAAAACTTTTAAAGTTTTACATCTCAAATATCAAAATACAATGAAGCATCGATAATTCAGGAATCTGTAAACCAGCACTAATGACCTTTTTTCCCTCCACCTGTAAATCATAGTACTCAATGGGTTATTCGCAGATAACCTTGGAACGGCATACTTGCCAACTTTTATGAATTGTCAGTAAAATTTGCAGATTTTCATGTAATTTTACTGATTTACGTATTGATATAAAATTTGAAAAGAGAGATGAGAGGGACAGCTAATCCAAAATACTGATGTCATAGTTTCGCCAATGTTGAAGGTAAGGTCTAAACATTTCAGGTACAAGATAAAAAATGAAACAAATGAAATTGACTGATATATTTAATAGTGTGTAACATTTTGCAAATTCCTGAACTTATTTGTTTAAACTTGTTTGTCATTAAACCAGTTTTAATTAGATGTTTTAAAATTATTTATTGAAATAAAAATAACAATCTATATTGCTGTTTTATAATTGTTTATTTAAAAATTTTAACTTATTTCAAACTTTATTTTAATTAATAGGGAATATGCAATTTTTTTAAGTAATATTTCTTTGGTTGTAATATATGTGTAATATATTGATTGGTGATTTGAATACATTTTCAGAACACTTATAATCTGAAAAATTGGTATTTTGGCAATGTCTATTTCTCGGCTATGTTGAATTAATGATGCTTCACTGTATTATACTTTTAAAAAGGTCTAATTCAAAAGAATTATTTTACATATCATTTAAACCTGATTCATAATTTTTATTAATCATTTTCTATGATCCTTTATCAAAAATATTGTTGCGTACTTGGGGGTTAGGCCAAACGTACAAAAATTCAGTAATTTATTCACAGAAAGTTCCAGAAAAATACAGGTCAATAAACCAATTATCAGCTTCAATTCAAGCAGTAACCACAGCTTAAACAACAGCTGTCAATAGCAAATCCACAGTACAAACTGTATAAGCAATAACACTTGAAGCAAGTCTCTCTCAAAGAGGCTTAAGAGCAATGCAAGCACTAGCGAAGCTGGCTGAGATCTGAACTGAACTGACTGCCTTGGCGAGGAAGCGCTCCTTATATGCTGTTCCATGGAACCCAGATTTTTCAAGAAAACTCTAGAAAGTGGTCAACCAATCAACTTACAGCTTCCATATTTGGTATATCCCATAAAAGGATTTTCTCGCCAAGGTCGCCAAAAAAATCGCCAAGGTGGGAAGAAGTCGCCAAATTTGGCGCCAAATCCATTACCTGCATTACTGGGGCTTTTTAATGCATTTTTAAGGGAAAATAAGGCTATTTCAATGCTAAAACGACTAGAAATGCACAAAATTAGCACTTTATCAACTTACTAAGCCTCTTTGAAAGAATTTATACAAAAATAAACACAATTATTTACAATTTCGTAACACTGCCCCCTCCCAAGGACTGCACGTCCCGGGCAGTGCAACCCTTGGTCAAGAGGCGAAACTAAACAAATTTACACAATCTAAAACACAAAAACTAAGTTGCATATAACGATAAAATGGAAATACAAATCAAGTGAGAAATACTTACAAAATTCACAAATATGTTCAAATATTTATATACAAATATTTACAAAATTCACAAATATGTACAAATATTTATATACAAATATTTACATTACGCATGCGCAAATTTTACCAGTATTTACATTTTAAATTTTAATATTACCGTTAATTGTGGTACTTGGCTAGCCTGTTATAGTGCACCACCTTCGGTTTTGATGAAGGTGTTTTAGTGATCCACACCACTACATCATTCAGCCTTTTTAAGACTGTGTACGGTCCGTCCCAGTTGCACTGTAACTTGGGAGAGAGTCCTTTGCATCGAACAGGATTCCACAACCAGACCTTCTCTCCTTCCTGGAACTCATGTTGTGTAGCCTTTAGATCGTACCTTGTCTTCATTTTCTCCGTTGCCATGTTAATCCGCTCCCGAGCAAAGTTGTGTGCGTCCTCAAATCGTGCCTGGAGATCTTGGATGTACTCCTCGGGCGATGAAGGCGCATCGGGTGGACAACCAAACAGGAGATCACAAGGGAGACGAAGTTCACGTCCGAACAGCATCTGGGCTGGAGTATAGCCGGGGGTTTCATGGACAGCAGTTCGATAAGACAGCAGGAACAATGGCAACTTCAAGTCCCAATCTTGCTGGTTCCTTGATACTAGAAGTGAGAGGTTATTCAGGATGGTACGATTGAACCTCTCGACCATGCCGTCCGACTGGGGATGTAAGGGTGTTGTCCGGGTTTTGTCTATGCCAAGTAGTTGACACAGTCCTTTGAAAACATCAGAGGTAAAGTTCCTACCTTGGTCGGTATGAAGTTGTAGGGGAGTGCCGTACCTTGACACCCATTGCTGCACTAGGACCTCTGCGACTGTGAATGCAGGGCTCTCAAATGGTCCTCTTTTCCCTCCAAAGTCCGTTTTTCATAGTGAGGTCCGTTTTTGTCCTCTTTTTAATGTTTTGGTCCGTTTAGTCCTCTTTTGAATGACTTAAAAATAAGTTTTTAAAAATGCTTAACTCCAATAACGATCAGTGTTCAAACGCTCCATGAAAAACTTTAGGTTCTCAATCTTTTTCCATCCAAAATATAAATGTCAATATTCATTTTAAACATGCTTTATCAGATTCTATAACATATAAAAGAACAGAATTATTCAATATTTCTCACTCATGTAATTTTTTTTGTCCCCTCCCCCCCTTTTCCATCTCTAACCATTGCCGATCAAACATTCTGTGGGAAGCCTTTTATTTTTGAATATTTATCCATCCACAATATTAATTTTAAACTTACTTTATGATATTCTAGAACCCGTAAAGAAGTAGAATTGTGTTTAATATTTCTCTCATGAACTACTTTTTACCCCCCCCTTCTTTCCCACTTTCCACCACCAGCCAATGATAAAATGTTGATTGCTAGCTTACATTTTTTTTTTTTTTTTTAACACGTAATTTATCGTGTTGATGTGCATTATTCTTTTAGTTTAATTTGTAACTTCTAAAATATTTTGTATAGTTTTTCCTGTGAGCATTATTTTTCATTTGAAATAAATTTTATTAACGTACATTTGTATAGTTTTCCCCGCGAGCGTTACTTTTCTTTTAAAATTAATTTTATGAACATGCGTGTTTCCTCTTTTTTTAATTTTCTGCACTCTCATGCCTGAATCTAGAAAGACCTACCTGGCC
Source organism: Salticus scenicus (assembly GCA_963930645.1). Lineage (NCBI taxonomy): Eukaryota > Metazoa > Arthropoda > Arachnida > Araneae > Salticidae > Salticus > Salticus scenicus. The sequence goes on along the minus strand of OZ005660.1, from coordinate 119,549,085 downwards.
ATATATTCTACTATATTATTTATTCTACATACTACTACTATTAGAGGTGAAGGAACGCCGTTCCTAGGAACTCTGAAAAGTTAATTTTGATGATGATGATGAATGTAGAATAATTTTTCTCCACCCACAATGTAAATGCTACTTTTAAATTTAGTTTATTATAACCCCAGAACCTATAAGAAAAGATTTTTTTCAGGGACTACAAATATTTTAAATTATTTCCAAATAATCTCACAATCTTCCATCTTATTTATTTATATCATTTAGTAAAAGTGTTATTTCATAATCTGTGTAACTTCCAAATAATCTTGTATATATATATATTTTTTTTTCTTTTTGGAATTTCATTATATCATTTAGAAAATCAAATGTGTTATTTCATAATCTGTGTAATTTCCAAATAATCTCACAATCTGCTGCGTAATTTTCGTTTTTTGTTTTTTCTCCCAGTGTATCATTGTAGAATTATAAAAATAAATCTTTAATAATTAAATAAGTTTGGAAAACTTACTCAGGAATTAAACTGCCTTACTTTTTCTTCAAATAACCACTACTACTATGTTTTTTTTTTTTTTTTTTTTTTTTTTCCATAAATTTAAGAAGTTTCCAATGCAGCAGTATAGATGCCTTTATAAATGGTAAATAAAAATTATTGGATATTTTTTCCTCGTTGGTATTAGCTATTGTTATGTTATATTTAATATGTTTTATGATTAAATGATTGTTTAACGAGGTGTTTAAAACGTTGATAGTGTAAAATGTTTACATTTGTTATAATTTTTGGATAAAAAAAATCCCTCTGAAGTCCTCTTTTTTTTTTTAAATTATAAATGGTCCTCCTAAGTCCTCTTTTGAACTGTAAATGGTCCTCTTTTACCCTTTTCGGTAGCTAAAATATGTTAGGAGCCCTGTGAATGCCTCTTGATTGGGAATGGGATATGCCTCAGGCCACTTGGTGAAATAGTCCATCACGACGAGGATGTATTTATTTCCACTGGAGGTCCGTGGCAAAGGACCCAAGATGTCGATTGCAATCCGTTCAAATGGTGCTCCCACGTTATACCGTTGCAGTCTTCCTCGACTTCGTTTCTGCGGGCCTTTACGTGCCGCACAAGCATCACAGGATTTACACCATTTCTCCACCTCCTCCCTTGCCTTGCACCAGTAGAAGCGTTCCCGAACTTTCTGCAGAGTCTTCATTACCCCAAAATGGCCTCCGGTAGAGCTACTATGCAGTTGTTCTAAAACAGCTGGAATTTTTGATCTTGGTAATAAAATCTGCCATCTGAAGCTTTTCCCATCATCAGATTCCCACTTTCTGTATAATACGCCGTTTCTGATATGAAGAGAGTCCCAAAGTGCCCAATAACTTTTCGTAATGGGACTAAATCTGGAAATGTCCTGCCAGATAGGTCTGTTGCTGGTCGTCTCCTTCAGCTGTAATATTGGCTTCATGTCAGGATCTTCCAACTGGGATTTTCTAAGTTCTTCGTCACTCCATGGATCGGGATCTTGATCCGATGGTGTTGAGACAGTAACTTGGCAGGCAACCGGATTTATCGGCAGGTATTTCTGTTCGGCTCTAGAGCAATACTTGCAGCTTTCCGAGCAGGGCTTCCGTGACAAGGCATCTGCATTACCATGTAGAGTCCCTTTACGATAACGTATCTCGAAGTCATATTCCTGCAGGCATTGTATCCACCTGGCAATCTGTCCTGCCGGGTTCTTGAACTGGAGCAACCACGTTAAAGATGCATGGTCAGTCTGGAGCAGGAATCTTCTGCCATAGAGGTAATGATGGAAATGTTCTATGGCTTTTACGATGGCGAGTAGCTCTTTCCTGGTGGTACAGTAATTTCGCTCCGCTTTAGACAGGCATTTACTCCAATAGGCAATGACATGTTCTTGACCATCAATTTCCTGCGACAGAACAGCACCGACACTCTCATGGCTGGCATCTGTATCAAGTATGAACTGTCTGTCGGGCTGTGGATATGTCAAGATAGGCGATGATGTTAAGGCCTCTTTAAGTCGCTTGAATGCTTTTTCACATTCATCTGTCCACAGGAACTTCTGTTTGGCTTCCGTCAGCTTGTGCAGTGGTCTGGCAATATTTGAGAAACCGTTGACAAACTTCCTGTAGTAAGTGCATAACCCCAGGAAACTTCGTAGTTGGTGTACATTTTCAGGGCGACTCCAGTTCTCGACTGCAGAGATATTCTCAGGATCAATTCTCACACCTTCGGCAGAGATGATATGGCCGAGGTAGCTCACTTCACGACGGAACAAGTTACACTTGCCTGGATTCAATTTGAGGTTAGCCATTCTGAGTTTCTCCAGCACCTTTCGGATGTTTCGTAGATGGTCCTCAAAGGTGCGCCCCACAATGATAATATCATCCAAATACACCAGACAGGCTTCATAGGAAAGTCCTTTTAGCACGGTCTCCATCAGGCGTTCAAAGGTGGCAGGAGCATTACATAATCCGAACGGCATAACTTTAAATTGCCACAGTCCTTGTCCCGTGGTGAATGCAGTCTTCTCACGATCATCAGGATGTAATTCTACTTGCCAGTAACCGCTCTTCAGATCTAACGTCGAGAACCATTTATTGCCAGCAAGTGTGTCTAATGTGTCGTCAATTCTGGGAAGAGGGTAACTGTCTTTCTTCGTGATGTCATTCAAACGACGATAATCCACACAAAATCTTGTTGAACCATCCTTTTTCCGCACCAGTACTATTGGAGAGGCCCAAGGACTTGTTGATGGCTCGATGACATCATTGTGCTGCATTTCACTTAGAAGTTCAGTGACCTCTTCCTGTTTAGCAAAGGGAAGTCTTCTTGGATGTTGTTTGATTGGAGGATGATTTCCTGTATCAATTCTGTGCTGGGTGATGTTCGTTCTCCCGACGTCTTCAGGTGTTCGAGAAAAAAGGTCTTTAAATTCTTGGAGTAGCTTCTCCGCAGCACATCTCTGTTCCTTTCCTAACTCTGCATTCTTGAGTAATTCCGTTATTAATTGTTCAGAAGACTTGGATTCAGTTGATTGCGTGGGGCGGTTGATGCGTGTTACAGGAGTGCAGGCTGCTAACACCTCATCCTTCTTCACTGTTCGGACCTTATCGCTGATGTTTGCGACTCTCACAGGAATAGTACTCTTTGAGAGATCAACTAGAGATGAAGCTACCAGAACTCCTCTTGGGCTATTGTCTGTATTCGGGTATTCAATCAGCCCATAGCGGAAGTATTGCTTTGTAGGTGGTGTTCCTGAAACTATTGTCTCTGTGTGTGGAGGGATGGAAATTTCAGACTTGGCTGTTATCTCGCAAATTGTCTGAATGTCTTGATTTTCAGTGTTGAACACAGCGATGTCTTCCGAACTCGAATGCAGTTCATTATTCTTGAAGTTCAATTGAAAGTTAAATTTTCTCAGGAAATCAATTCCAATGATTAAAGGATCTCTTATATCAGCCACATATGCCATATGATGGTAACTGGCATTCCCAAAAGTGATGGCCTAGTTCATTTTTCCATATATTTTGATTTCGTCTCTGGTCACAGTCTGGAGTTTAACGCAGGGCGGCGTCCAGATGATCTTCTCTTTTAGTTCTTGAGCCAAATCCGTTCTAATGATGGTCACGTTGGCTCCCGTGTCCAGAATCATCCGGCAGGTGGCGTTGTTGACTTGGCCATAGACGTGAAGTCCATTATCGCCGCCACTCATCGATGAAACATGAAATACTGTAAATTGGGGCTCTTTAATTTTAGGCAACCTCCGCCCCGCGAGATGGCCTCCTCTTAGTTTCCCTGTAGTGATGGTGAAGACGGGTGATTTCCTATAGTTGGTCGTACAGGGCAGTTCCTCTTCACGTGACCATCCCCTCCACAGCCCCAGCACTTTATCTTCCGGTCCTTTATTTCCTTGTTATTCTCCAGGCTGCGCAATCTCTTTAAGATCTCTTCGATACTTCTCTTCATTTCATTTTCACCAGCAGGCGTATCGTTTAAAGAGACTGCTCTTATGGTATGGCGGTCTTTCCGGGAGGCTTGTTGGGCTGCCTCTATCCTAAGTGCATAACCTAAAGCTGATTCTACGTCTCTGATGTTGGAGAGTCTCAGCGCTTTTTGAATTTCTGGATCCCGAACTGCATCGATAAAGTACTGAAGAGCTAAATCGTTTCGAGTGTCAGCTTGGCAGTCTGAGAATGCTAGGTGTGACAATCTCTGAATGTCCGCTGCCAGCTCTTGCAAACTTTCGCCCGTTTTCTGGTAACGGGACTTTAGCTGAAGGCGACTATAGTCCTTAGAACACTTCTCTCCAAACCGTAGCTCCAGTGCTCTAGTCAAGGCCTCGAAGTCGTTCCTTTCTTCTTTAGAAACATTTCTCAGTATCTCGGCTGCATCTCCCCGTAACGCTGCTGCTAAGTGGACCGACTTGGCGGTAGAGTCCCAGCCGTTAGCTTCAGCTACGATGGAAAACTGCGTCTTATATACATGCCAGGAGGAACTGCCGTCGTAGGTAGATAGCTTAATAAATTCGTGATTCTGGCTTCTTCTCTCTTTCTTTTCAGTTTCCTGGGGCATGGACTCTAACTTTTCTACGAGATTCCGAATCTTGCTCTGCAGTTCATTCCCTATTACTTCTCCGTTCCACTCTTTCATTTTTCTTTCAAGATCTTCCTCCATTCTCTTAAACTTGCTTTCTATCTCTGAAACCTTTCCTTTCAGCTCTTGATCAAAGTTTTCTTTATATTTCTCCTCAAAATTCTCTTCTATCTTCATAAATCTCTCTTCAAAATTCTTTTCCACTTTCAAAACTTTCTCTTCAAAATTTTCTTCTATCTTTATAACTTTCTCTTCAAAACTTTCTTCTATCTTTATAACTTTCTCTTCTATTCCATCCATTCTATTTTCCATCACCGTTAATTTACCCTCTATTGATTCTTTCGCTGTTGAAAGCTCTTTTCATCTCATCTTGATTAGATTTAATTTCTTCGGTCAAACTGGCTTCCATCTTTTCCTGAACTGCTTTCATTTCCTCTTGTGCTACCTTCATTTCTTTCATCTCTTGACTCAGGCTATCTTTCATCTTTCATCTCTCTCTGTTCTTCTTTCATTTCTCTTTGCCCTTCTTTCATTTCATTCATCTGGGTAGCTAAGCTTTCTAGAAGTTTCTTCATCTGTTCCTCCATAGCTCTAGTTATAACCATTCACAGACAATCCCGCTTCTGACACCAGAAATGTTGCGTACTTGGGGGTTCGTGAGTTGTCTGAGAATGAAAGGCCAAACGTACAAAAATTCAGTAATTTATTCACAGAAAGTTCCAGAAAAATACAGGTCAATAAACCAATTATCAGCTTCAATTCAAGCAGTAACCACAGCTTAAACAACAGCTGTCAATAGCAAATCCACAGTACAAACTGTATAAGCAATAACACTTGAAGCAAGTCTTTCTCAAAGAGGCTTAAGAGCAATGCAAGCACTAGCGAAGCTGGCTGAGATCTGAACTGAACTGACTGCCTTGGCGAGGAAGCGCTCCTTATATGCTGTTCCATGGAACCCAGATTTTTCGAGAAAACTCTAGAAAGTGGTCAACCAATCAACTTACAGCTTCCATATTTGGTATATCCCATATAAGGATTTTCTCGCCAAGGTCGCCAAAAAAATCGCCAAGGTAGAAAAAGTCGCCAAATTTGGCGCCAAATCCATTACCTGCATTACTGGGGCTTTTTAATGCGTTTTTAAAGGAAAATAAGGCTATTTCAATGCTAAAACGACTAGAAATGCACAAAATTAGCACTTTATCAACTTACTAAGCCTCTTTGAAAGAATTTATACAAAAATAAACACAATTATTTACAATTTCGTAACAATATTTTTAATTCATGTATCTTAATATATTTTATTTTGTAGGTGATTCTAGTATTCCAAGTGGTGATGAAAAATCTATTGATCTAGAAGAAAGCTGGCTTTCTGAAGTACGAAAAATTCTCTATTCTTATGCCAGGGGTCAATTCCGGCAAAATATGGGTCCCTTTTGCTGCCCCTTCACAAAATTCCACATCCTAAAAATGACCTTTCAGAAAATTCAAATTTATAAAAAGGGATCTTTCACAAAATTCAAATTCATAAAAATGACCCTTCACAAAATTCAAATTCATAAAATGAGCCCCTTCACGAGATTTTGTTTTATAAAAATGATCTTTTTGTAAAATGTTTCCATGATTATTTTTAATTAATAAAGTTTCCTTGATCCAAATTAGGGCATTAATTTGATATTAAACATTATTCACAATGATGATAAAAATGGTAGTTTTTACATGATGTTTTATTTTTTCACAAAATTATTTTATTTCTGACAAAAATAAAAATTTCACAAAAATATTTTATTTTTCACACATACACACAAAAAAAAAAAAAAGGAACCCAAAAATTAAAACCTGGATTGACCATGCTTTTGCCTAATTTTATAAATACTATTTGATTTTAATAAAACAATTAAGATATATAACCTTTTACTTATCTTCACGTTACATCTTGGTATACTAGTTTCATCTGGGGCGCCCCAGCTTGGTCACTACCTTTGCTTTGGTGTTCGAAACTGTGGTCTTCTTGTTTTCTTGTTCTTTTAAAGACTTTTCGCCATTGGCGGTTAAGGATAGCACCTTCGTTGCCATTACAACTGTCAGAATTAGCTAAAATTTCAATAGACTCCCTGATCGCTGCGTATCCGTGGTTATTATAGTTGGCCAACTTTTTTACTTCATCAAATTTGATATTAATTTCTTCGTTTTTGTTTACTTGGGTTAAAGCTGTGGTTAATTTACCTGTTTTTATATCGTGTTTATGTTCTTTAATGCGAGTTTTTATTTTTCTCTTTGTTTTTCCTATATAACATTTTTCTTTATTTTGTTCGTTATTGTATGGTATTTTATAAATTCCTGCAGTTTCTAATGGTTTAGTTTTATCCTTGTCACTTCTTATTAATTGAAAAACGTTAGGGTTAGGTTTTATGGGTATATTTATATTATGTTTTGCTGCAGTTTTCTTGATTTTACTAGATATTCCACGGTCATAAGGTATGGAGGTAGTATATTTAAGCTTTGGTTTTTGAAAATTATTGATTTCATTAAGAGTTTTTAATCTTTTTCTAAATAATTTATCTATTAATTTATTAGAGTATCCTGCTTTTTGTGTGAATTGTTTTATATTTTTTATTTCATTTTTTAAAATTTTATTGTCTTTACAAATTACTATTGCCCGGTTGATATGGGATTGTATAGCATTAATCTTATATTTAAAAGGGGTTTTACTATTTTTATGGATTATTTCGTTACTGCTGTTAGGTTTTCTATAAACTTGTGTGGTTATTTTATTAGCATGGCGAATGATATTTACATCTAGAAAATTTAGCTGTTTATTGTTTTCTTCTTCTAAAGTGAATTTAATATTTGGATCTATTTTATTTAAAATGTTTAAGATTTCTATGGGATCTGTTTTTTGGTCAATTACTGCAAAAACGTCATCAACAAAACGAAACCAATAAAAAATTTTTTCTTTAAGTTTATTATCAAAATTATTTTCTATTGTACGTAATTTTAACTCAGCTAAAAAACCCGATATGGGAGACCCCATTGGGACTCCCTTGATCTGTTTGTAATATTTTTCATTAAAAGTAAAGTAATTTTCATTCAACAAAAAGTTGGTTGCTATGTTTAAAGTTTGGGCTATTGATGGGTTTGTATAATGTTCATCTATTTTTTCTTTTATTAGTTCAGTAATATTTTTTATATCTATTGACGGATAAAGGTTAACTACATCAAAACTTACAAATTTAAAATTTTCCTGTATTTCAATATCATAAATTTTACTTATAAAATCTTCGGTGGAGTTTAGGCTATGCTGCGAGGGGGGAAGTAAGTTTTTATAAATTTCAGCCATATATTTTTCTATTGTGTAAGTGGGTCCTTCGCTTTTGTTAACAACTGGTCTAATTTTGGGGGGGTTCTTGTGATCTTTATATCTGCCAAAAATTCTTGGTGTATTTGGTGCAAAATTATTTATTGTAGGTGGTTTGTTATCAGGCCAGGTTCCTTCTTTTATTATTTTTTGTGTTTTTTCAACTATTTTGTTAATGGGGTCTTTTTTTATTTTTTCCGTACCTATTTCATTTATAGTTTCTTCCATTTTATCTATGTATTCCTGTCTATTTAATATTGCTATTTTTCTGGTTTTATCTGTTAATGTACACGCTATTTTTTCATTTTTCTTTAGATTATTAAGTGTTTTAATGTCTTCTTGGTTAATTTTGTTGCTTTTTATAGTTTTGCTGATTTCTTGAATTGCTACGTTTCTAATGTCTATTTGGGCTTCTTCTGGAATATTTTCTATGGCTGATTCAATTTTTGCTATACTGTCTTTAATTTTGATAGGTTGGTCTAAAATAAACTTTTGTCCCATTTTTAATAAGCTATCCTGATGGCTATTTAATTTTAGGTCTGATAAATTAATGTACGGGTAATCATTTTGAGTGAGGGGTTTAATGTTATTTTTACGTATCCAATTGTACAATTTATTATTTTGCCTTTTTATAGTTGAATTTCTTTCTATTTCATTATAAATTCTAATTTTTTCTGATAAAATAGTCCATTCTTTTTCTTCACAACAGTCCTTGAGGTTTTTGTATAAACTATTATAAATTTCTTTACATTTATACATGTAGGATTTTCTATGTTTAATAATTTTATTGAGTAATCTTCTTTCAAATTTTATTATATCATTTTTATAACTTTTTAATAGTGTCTTATTTCTTATTTTCATAAAATTCGGTGTTATTTTGAAATATTTACAATCTTTTAGAAATTGGACATTTCTCTCGGATTTAATTAGTTTTTTACTAGCTTTTTTTACTTTATTGAAAATGCTTTGTACGTTCATCATGGGAGAGAAAAAAAAAAAAAAAGATTGTAAATAAAAGATTCTAAAAGATTGTAAATATTTCAAAATAACACCGAATTTTATGAAAATAAGAAATAAGACACTATTAAAAAGTTATAAAAATGATATAATAAAATTTGAAAGAAGATTACTCAATAAAATTATTAAACATAGAAAATCCTACATGTATAAATGTAAAGAAATTTATAATAGTTTATACAAAAACCTCAAGGACTGTTGTGAAGAAAAAGAATGGACTATTTTATCATAAAAAATTAGAATTTATAATGAAATAGAAAGAAATTCAACTATAAAAAGGCAAAATAATAAATTGTACAATTGGATACGTGAAAATAACATTAAACCCCTCACTCAAAATGATTACCCGTACATTAATTTATCAGACCTAAAATTAAATAGCCATCAGGATAGCTTATTAAAAATGGGACAAAAGTTTATTTTAGACCAACCTATCAAAATTAAAGACAGTATAGCAAAAATTGAATCAGCCATAGAAAATATTCCAGAAGAAGCCCAAATAGACATTAGAAACGTAGCAATTCAAGAAATCAGCAAAACTATAAAAAGCAACAAAATTAACCAAGAAGACATTAAAACACTTAATAATCTAAAGAAAAATGAAAAAATAGCGTGTACATTAACAGATAAAACCAGAAAAATAGCAATATTAAATAGACAGGAATACATAGATAAAATGGAAGAAACTATAAATGAAATAGGTACGGAAAAAATAAAAAAAGACCCCATTAACAAAATAGTTGAAAAAACACAAAAAATAATAAAAGAAGGAACCTGGCCTGATAACAAACCACCTACAATAAATAATTTTGCACCAAATACACCAAGAATTTTTGGCAGATATAAAGATCACAAGAACCCCCCCAAAATTAGACCAGTTGTTAACAAAAGCGAAGGACCCACTTACACAATAGAAAAATATATGGCTGAAATTTATAAAAACTTACTTCCCCCCTCGCAGCATAGCCTAAACTCCACCGAAGATTTTATAAGTAAAATTTATGATATTGAAATACAGGAAAATTTTAAATTTGTAAGTTTTGATGTAGTTAACCTTTATCCGTCAATAGATATAAAAAATATTACTGAACTAATAAAAGAAAAAATAGATGAACATTATACAAACCCATCAATAGCCCAAACTTTAAACATAGCAACCAACTTTTTGTTGAATGAAAATTACTTTACTTTTAATGAAAAATATTACAAACAGATCAAGGGAGTCCCAATGGGGTCTCCCATATCGGGTTTTTTAGCTGAGTTAAAATTACGTACAATAGAAAATAATTTTGATAATAAACTTAAAGAAAAAAATTTTTTATTGGTTTCGTTTTGTTGATGACGTTTTTGCAGTAATTGACCAAAAAACAGATCCCATAGAAATCTTAAACATTTTAAATAAAATAGATCCAAATATTAAATTCACTTTAGAAGAAGAAAACAATAAACAGCTAAATTTTCTAGATGTAAATATCATTCGCCATGCTAATAAAATAACCACACAAGTTTATAGAAAACCTAACAGCAGTAACGAAATAATCCATAAAAATAGTAAAACCCCTTTTAAATATAAGATTAATGCTATACAATCCCATATCAACCGGGCAATAGTAATTTGTAAAGACAATAAAATTTTAAAAAATGAAATAAAAAATATAAAACAATTCACACAAAAAGCAGGATACTCTAATAAATTAATAGATAAATTATTTAGAAAAAGATTAAAAACTCTTAATGAAATCAATAATTTTCAAAAACCAAAGCTTAAATATACTACCTCCATACCTTATGACCGTGGAATATCTAGTAAAATCAAGAAAACTGCAGCAATACATAATATAAATATACCCATAAAACCTAACCCTAACGTTTTTCAATTAATAAGAAGTGACAAGGATAAAACTAAACCATTAGAAACTGCAGGAATTTATAAAATACCATACAATAACGAACAAAATAAAGAAAAATGTTATATAGGAAAAACAAAGAGAAAAATAAAAACTCGCATTAAAGAACATAAACACGATATAAAAACAGGTAAATTAACCACAGCTTTAACCCAAGTAAACAAAAACGAAGAAATTAATATCAAATTTGATGAAGTAAAAAAGTTGGCCAACTATAATAACCACGGATACGCAGCGATCAGGGAGTCTATTGAAATTTTAGCTAATTCTGACAGTTGTAATGGCAACGAAGGTGCTATCCTTAACCGCCAATGGCGAAAAGTCTTTAAAAGAACAAGAAAACAAGAAGACCACAGTTTCGAACACCAAAGCAAAGGTAGTGACCAAGCTGGGGCGCCCCAGATGAAACTAGTATACCAAGATGTAACGTGAAGATAAGTAAAAGGTTATATATCTTAATTGTTTTATTAATTTAATTGCTTCATGGATAGAATGTTTCAACTATTTGATTTTTTTTTTTTTTTTTTTTAATGTAACTGGATTAAATTAATGGTGTATTTTACATTTTGTAATGGAAAAAGGAAATATACCGTAAAATTCCGATAGTAACCCCCCCTTTTTTCAAGGGGAAATTTGTCAAAACTAAGGGAGGGGTTATAATCGGAAGTTTCTGGAAAAGTACGACGACTTCGGAAGGATGGGGGTTATAATCGAGGGGGGGGGGAATCGGAAATTTCACAATATTTTTCTAAAAGTATATATTTTATTAATATTATAATGATACATATTAATGGTTACTAAACTGTATTAACAATATAATAATACTGATTATTGTTTATTAAATTTTATTGATAATAAACAATTTTTAATTATCAGTTTAAATTTTTATTTTTACAATAATCTTTTTAAAAAACTTACAAAAATTAATCATCACATTTAAATAATGAAATAAAAATAATTTAAATAATGAAAAAAAAAGAGCGATAACACAATTCTCACAAAAAGAAAACGTATTTTGAATAACAAGCATGAACATGTGATAAAGAAATCGCGAATCGAAGCCGTGTAGAAGATTCGCTAGCAGTTAAAAAAAAAAGTTAATTGCACTGCTATTAACTAATATGCAAGAACAAAACAGGGTGAATGATAACTATTAAAGTTACATATGCTAGTACTATTACGGATTTATTACACTATTTAATGATTTAAAATTAAAAAGAGAATTTAAAATTTGGAAAAGAGTTGCGATCATAAAAACAGAGTTGCATAAGCAAGATTGCGAAAGCCACGGCCACTTGCGAATAGCAGTTAATGTTTTGGAGCTTAAAGAACGTAAACAACACTGCATTTTTATATTTGGAGTTATTTTACTTTAAAAAAATGGGTAAAAATAACACTTGGATATATGTTTACATGCAAATTGAAGTTTCTAAATAAACATACAAGACTTCAGCATTTAAAAAAATATACGTTTGCTTCGCTCATTAGAAAAAAGAAAGAATGGTGAACTTAGCCGCCAAAGGTAAAGGAGAACGGGTTATAAACGGAATTTTCCGAAAAAGTAAAGTATGTCAAATTTCAGGGAAGGGGTTATAATCGGGAGGGGGGTTACTATCGGAATTTTACGGTATGCTTTTTAGGTGGAAATAATAATTTATATGCTTTTAGGTGGAAATAATAACTCATGCTGGACCACACAGACGTTTGTGGATGGGACCACAATTTTCATTCCAGACTTTTCAGCATTCTTCAAATACGACTGTTCTGTCTTCTAATTCCTCTGCTCTTTTATCACAAAGTCCAGAATCTCATGGCAATCCTACAGCCGATATTTTCACAGAAGAATTAGAAGTGCAGAGTCTTAGGTACAGTATTCAAATTGTACTTTGTCAGTTATGAATTGTTTATAAAAAGTTGTTTATATGAAGTTTTTTTAACTTTAAAGGAAACTAGTATAGCATAGAAAATAAACAATGTGAAAGCATTGGGATTTGGGACAAATTTTTGCTTAAACTATAAACCAATTTGGATCTGTTTTTTTTTTTGTTTTTTTCTTGATGATAAAAAATACTTGTAGGATACTTATTAGAAGTTTTTCAAAATTTCAAATGTTATTGAATTTAAAAATTTTCAGATTTTAGAAAAACTTGACAAAACTTGAAATGGTAATCATATCATCGGATTTATAAATAGAAAAAAAAAAAAAAAAAAAGAAATTGCACATCCCAGAAAAAAATCAATAAAATTGGCCAAGTTGTTTCCGAGAAAATGTTCCTAATTTGTATTCTTGTCAGACCAATTTTCCAAAGGCTAGTTTTTCTTCACAATTGGGGATTTGAGATTGGAACACAAGCAATTAGCTAATATTGTTAGGACATTAGGATATCCAATTATACCTAAAGCTAAATGCTTTATTGGGGGATTGTTGTGACTGGCCAATAACCTAATGGAAATTGTCGATTCACCTCCTTTGAAAATGGTCCAGGGACCAACCTGGAGTGGAAGAATGTTTATGATGTTGGATACATATGCAGTGTGAATAAGTATGTATGCTAATATAATTTACTAATCTGAATTATTTAAATCATGAATGCACAATTCTGCAGAAATGATCATTTTTAGTTTGTTGCATAGTTAATTGTCCTTTGCAAGATGCATTTTCATTCTTATTTTTATTAACCAAGGGTGGGGCAGAAGGGGTGGTCCACCCCGGGCCGCTGGTCATGAGGGGGCTTCTGAAGGAAGTTAATTTTTAAGTGTATTCATCTGGTGAAGTTGACATTATAATCTGATTTTGTTATTATTTATCGTGCCATTATTTTAATCTGAAACATTCCCTGCAATTCCCCTTTAAACCATAGGTTCCTGTCTAATGAGCCTTAATATAAAAAATGTGACAACTCCAACCACCCCCCCCCCCCCCAAAAAAAAAAAAAAAAAAAAAAAAAAAAAATCCTTTATGCCAAGCCTGACCAATGCCCCTGATATTCTTGTTGGTTTGGCTTCTGAATAAATCTTAAAACTAACTAACTTCAATTTAGAAATATTTATTCATGAATTCATCAACCGAGAATATTCATTTAAAGTAAATTGGAGTGTAAATGCTAATTAACTTCATTGCTTTTTTATTGTAATTAATTCGTGAAGTGCAAGAGGGGGGCCTCAGTGTAGTAGGGACTCTAGTTAGGGGGGCCCTCCAAATGAAGTATTAAAGTTGAGCCATAAGGGGCTTTCCCCATAAGAATCGTCAGCATTATACTCTCCTTAATTTTAACAGAGTTTGCACTAGAGTGCAAGACTGTGAGAATCTTCCATGTTTTCTCAATTTAATGTTGCGAGAAGTTTACACATTTTTCCCTGGTCAATTTAGGGAAATTTTTGTCTCAAAATGAACTCTTCTTAAAAATTAGCAATCTTGTCTTTGGATCTTTTATTAAACTCAGCAAGTCAATAGATTCTTCACAAAAATCAGATGATTTAAGTAAAAAAATACATTTTAACGATGGGGGCAAAAGAGGAAATCTATCAGTTTTAAGTAATTATTCATGTATTTTCAGAATCAACTTTGAAAAAAGGTGTAAAATTTTTCCATTAACAGTGCAGTAATTAGTTGCAAAGAAAAGAAACTAACAATTAACTAAAGTTGAAAATTGAAATAAATATTATTTCAGTAACATTTTTTCTCTAGTTAGTGGCAAAAAAATTACATATTTAAGCAATTATAAATGTGATTAAAAATTTAAATAAATATTACTTCAGTGTAATTATCAACATTTTCCTTCAAAATATTAATACTGATCTATATAAACGAAGAGAAGTATGTATTCAACATGAAGCCAAGGCCATTTATCTCACATTGATTGAGTTACAAAACTTGGCAGAGGAATAGCTCGGACCATGCAAGGGCACCTCATAGAGATTTTTTAGGTTTTCTAATTTCAATTTTTTTTTACTGATTTTCTGTTTATTTTTATAAGTTCAAAAACAAAACAGGGCAAAAACAAGTAGTTGTTCCAAGAGTCAAACAATAATTAACTTTGAAAAGGGAAGTAAAAAGAAAATAAATAAAACATAAAACCTTACCTCTCTTCAAACTTCAAACACTCACTTATGTCATGAGACATCACAAATGAAATAATCAAAGCTAGATAAACTGAATAACAAGAGAAATAGAAGAGTAATAATTTATTCCACATTATAGTTTGAGCTATTTTTGTAATAAAACTAAGCTCATTTCTTAAGTTTATGTGTAATGTTTATTTTTTAATGGTATTAAATTTACAATTTTTTAGTATGTTGACTATGTTTATTTTTAGACCTGCAAGATCTAATCCTGTGGCTATGCCTGGTAGTCACCAGGCTTCATCAGGGTCACCTGGCTCACTTTTGTTTATTGAAGCAAGTTCAGGTAAGTAAATTGTTATCAAATTTGTTTTAGCACATGGAATTTTTATCACCAGTTGCAACCAAAATATAAATTTTAAAAAGTCTAATTTTACACACACACACACACACACACACACACACACACACACACACACACACACACATATATATACTAGCTGTACCCTGCCACGCTTTTCTGTGGCACATTGTGGTTGCATGGATGAGAAATGAGGAACAAAACAAAGCATACATTTCATAGAAGTTTAATTTTGCAATACTTGCAATATTTTTTGTTATTCCATTGTCTGCGTAGATATAAAGGCTATCTGGTTTGCCGACATGGGAACACGCAACATACAGTTGCCATGTGAGAAGCAATCTGCATTTAAATCTAAACCACACATTTCAAAAGATTGAACTTGATTGAGATTTATTAATGGTGATTGCAAACGCCAATCGAATTGGGAATTGCAATCTTTTAAATTTAAATGGTGTATCTGTCGGAATCATGGGAATTCGAGGAATCAGGACGTCTTCACCCTTGAAAGGCCCCATTAAAATTGTTGCTTCCACTTCGTGGCCAGGATAACTCGTTCACGGAGTTAATCGTGATTCCTATAATTAATTTGAATATTAGGAAATATTTTTCGATCAGCAGTTCTTTTGATGTTACTAAATTACAAAAATTATCAGGAAATGATATTCGTCTTGATGTCTCATTGACTGGCAGCTGTCTGTTCCCAATGTCCAATAACTGTCATGAGAATACCTCGGCTGATTGATCATTCTGCAGCTTGACACGCATATTCATGGTCAACTGGAATGTACGTACGTGTCGCCACAATGTTGAATATTTCAGGCAAGCATTTATTTCGTACGCTGGTGTCGATAAAGAAATTACAGGCAACGTTTGCCTAAAATTTCCTACAGCAATATCAGTGCATTTTTTCTGTGAGGCATTATTTTGGTTTCCACAAGAACAGAAGAAAGGGATAAGATTAATAACCTCTTATAGCTCTCACAGCTCTAGGTTGAAAAAAAGGAGAGAGCGGGTTGTATATCATGTCAAAACTTGATCAGTCGGTGCAGAACATTTTGAGTTTTTGAGCTGTACACAAACACACTTAACATATATATATATATATATATATATATTTTTTTTTTTTTTTGTGCACATTTTATATTATTTATGTATTAGCTTATGAAAATAAACTTTGTCAATTTATGTATGCTGAATATTTAAATAATACTATTAAATAAGAAATTTATTATGACATTTCTAATAAATTTGTTTTAAATATTTAATCATTAATTAATGAAATAAATTCATTCTTAATCATGATTCAGGAAGTTTTGAGCAACTACCCAGCATGCTTGAAGTATGTGGCAGTTGGCCTGATACTTGTCCTACTATAAATCCCAACAAAGGTAAAGAAGAACAGTTGAAAGAGAGCTTGGCAGATGCCATGATTGAATATCCCTTTGATTCTTTGAGAAGTGAAAGCAGCATTGATACCAGAGGTATATCCTTTTTATTGAGTGTAGTAATAAATTGTAAAACATTTTTCAGAGAAATGAATGTGTGAATGAGAGCTCAGACTAATACATTTACCGTATATTTCCGTGTATAAGCCGAGAATTTTTGGAAATTTTTCGGAAGCTGAATTATATTGGTCGGCTTATATACGGATCTACATTTCTAGCAAAAAACGTACTTTAGAAACAATGATTGAATACATATATTTTAAACCTAAAAAGTATATATAAAGTAAAATAATGATATTAAACCTTATTTTTAAATAATTATCACATATAAAACTCTTAAATTAGCAAATTTAAATTTATTTTACAAAACGCTCGATGTAGTCACGTGTGTTTACATTTCTTTTTGACCTCCGGTAACTGAAGTCATCGGCAGAGTGCACAAACGGAGTAAATTCTCTGTCTGATTCAGAAATAGTATAAGAGAAACTTTAAAAAACAGGACTCCCGATCATATTTTTAATTTATACAATTAAATTTAAATCATCTCTGTTTAAAATGTTTCTAGGCCTACACTAGCAAAAGCGGGAAAGCTTCGTTTTTTTTTAAAGTAAAGTATTTTTTTTTGAAGATTGCCTTGAAGCACTGATAAAAATACTGAAAAGTAGAAATATGCAAAATAATTTAGATACGTCATTAAAAGAAATCGATGCAATCGGTCTTTAAACAGCTTATTTATGTAAACATCCAGCGGCGGCATTGCATCATCCACGTTAGGGTTGGGTCTCCGGTGCCGGCCCGGTATTACGGTAACCATTGTTTTCAGCTGCCGGGACTTGCGTCTGTGTTTGCCTCCCTTCTGATAGGGTTGCCAGAGTTAAAACTATTGCCGTTGCCGAACACACTGCCAACGTTTTACGTCGTAGCTAAGCAAGGTAAGGAATTCTATTGGATAAGCACGCATTTCACGCAATTTCATCTGACAGATTATCCTGAAGGTTGTATAGATTGGCAATATTTTCTCCATTTTGGCGATATACTCGAACTTTAAAAAGAGTATTTTTTCAATTCGGCTTATACACGGGTTTGCAAATTTCTGCAGGGAAAAATGTACTCTCGGCTTATATACGGATCGGCTTATATTCGGAAATATACGGTATTCATCAAAATAATTTCCATTATTACCTAACACCTACCGCCATTGGTCGGCCCGTTGACAGATTGGCAGCAGTGTAGAAAGATTTATCTTTGGGATGAACTCACAACCCATACTGTCTTTTATTGTACAGAAGACAAGGCATTGTGCACTGACTGAAACAAATGATAATCCGAATGGGTTGTGTCGAGGATATAATCTAGGTGATCCCAAACTTCTCAACAATGTTTTACTATATATATTAAAATCACACAATCAACTGATTGGGAAGAAAATCATATTTATTGAAATTTATTTTTCTGACTGAGTGAAAATAATGCCTGGACCGGGAGTCGAACCCCAGATCTTTGACAGCACTCAGTTTTCACTCAGTCGGAAAAATAAATTTCAATAAATATGATTTTCTTCCCAATCAGTTGATTGTGTGATTTTAATGTATATTGTATTTCTTTCTCCCATTGTTTGATGGTGTTTTCCTTTTTTTGCGGCTTATTTCTGTTGAGCTATCTACATGATAGACCAGATGTTTCTGCCTAAAGGTTGTCTGAGTGAGTAATGTCCACCGGTTGTCGGTAGATCCAGCTCAATTGGTAGATCCTTGACCTTGTATGTAAAAGTATGTAAAAACCCGGTCCAGGCATTATTTTCACTCAGTCAGAAAAATAAATTTCAATAAATATGTTTTACTAACTTGTCCTTGAATAGTTTTACACAGGAGGCCTTGCACTGTTATGAAGCCATTTTAATGTGTCTAAACATTTTCTAGCAAATGGATGTTTTTGACATTTTCTGAATCAATCGCAGAAGTTGCTCCGTGTAGCATTCAGCAGTTACATTTATATTGGGCTTCAACAATACATGATGCGACACAACCTTCATATTCCACCAGATTTGTAGGAGAATATTTTTCCTCTAAATAACTTATTTAATTCGTGTTGCTTCATCAGAATTTACCTAATGTTTATTGTGTTTCAAATTGTTATAACATATCTATTTTTCATTTGTATCATGATTTTCTACAAAAAAAAAAAAAAAAAAAAGGTTTTCTGTGCTGCCAGTTTATTAGAATCAAACATTTAAAGACATAGTCCTCTGACTTGATGCATGTGCTACTCATCTTCCTGTCTTTTGAATCATTATTGCATGCAAATGATTTGAAATTGTTTTTTGTGATATTCATAAATGTTTGGCAAGTTTGATTTGTTTTTAAAATCCATTGTAATTGAGCTGTTCTTGCTAATCCTCAGGTCTAGTTTTCAGGCAATTCCACTATGTTCTTGATCAGAAATGTCGAAATCACCATGTCAATCAAAATTTGTATGTGCTGTTTAATACAATTTCTTCCCAAAAACAGAACATATTGATTACTATGCTTTTGCACCACTTTTCATTTGGAAAAATTTATAATTGAGGCAGCAGTGCAATAAATGAATTTATTATATGCCATATTTCACCCTTGAAATTTAAGCTTTACCTTCACTTTTCTCCAAACTTCTAAGTTGGTTTGATAACTCTGAATTGTTTTTTGTCACATGACACAGACACAGTGTAGTAATTGATATGAAATTTCACATTAGATGTCACTCAAACATCCGAAAGTCTCTTTACAACTTCTTACTACACCTAAAAGATTCAGTTAATTTTTTATTGAATTTGATTATTATTTGTAACCATTTTTCACAAATGTTTAAATGCTGCATTTTTCTTTTCTTTCTCTCCTCTTTTTTTTTTCTTTTTAATGCCATTTGAATGAATACTATGTCAAATCACATTAATTACTCTGTATATACAGTAAAGCACCATTTATACACCTCTCGTTTATATGTCTTTTATATTTATATTTCCTTTTAGTGAAGTCCCAATTCATTTCTATTCATTTTAATGCTAATATGCTTCATTTATATGCCCTCATTATCAGTTATACATCTTTTCGACTATTCTAAAATTCACAAAATTTCTCGACCAACCATTTTTCAGTTCAAAATAAGGTCAAGTATCTACTCAAAATATCAATTTTGATGAGTATCTGAGCTATGATAACTGTATCTTGACTTTGGAATTATTCACAATTTATAAACTAATTGAAAATAAATTGCCTGATGCTAATTTTAGTAAGCCTTCATTTATATGCTTCATTTCTTGCCCTCATTATCAGTTATACATCTTTTCGACTATTCTAAAATTCACAAAATTTTTCGACCGACCATTTTTCAGTTCAAAATAAGGTCAAGTATCTACTCAAAATATAAATTTTGATGAGTATCTGAGCTATGATAACTATATCTTGACTTTGGAATTATTCACGATTTATAAACTAATTGAAAACAAATTGTCTGATGCTAATTTTAGTAAGGATATTATGTAGAGGATGAAGAAGTTAATACAGTTTTCTTTAAAAGGTGAAGTAGACTGCATTGGAAAGCTTCTAACTTATTTTGTTTGTCAAAATAGAAGTTAAAAAGCATTTAATGAAAATAGTTCACTTCGCTATGCATTTCTTATTACTCGTAGATAATCAGCATGTCAAGCCAGTATTTAAAGATATTTTAATGTAATTAAAATAACTTTCTGTGTAGGCAATACTTTTTATTATACTTTCAATACTTTTTATTAAAGACATGTAATATATATATAATTAATATTCAAGATGTATTCATATATTATTCAAGATATATTATGCAACTCAAGATATGAAATGAGATACATAATTACTCAAATCATGCATTAATGTTGATTTTTTTCCCCTGCACTTTTTATAATAAATCATTTTTTTAATATTCAAATCCAAATTCTATTATAAAGTAACATACTAGTTACTGTTTTTAAAAAAACTTTATTAATAAATATTTTTACGTAAATTTTGCTTCAGTTCCATATGTTTTATTTTTTTTTAAATTTTGATTATACGTCTTTTAATTTATACATCCTTTTACGTCAATCATTTGAAAGACGTATGAACGGTGTTTTTCTATATTCTATGCTCAAGTCCCCATAGCCCTTATCTAATAGCACTTCATATGCATTACTAAGAAAGAATATTTATTTATCAGGGTTCCCACGGGTCAGGGAGAACAGGGAAAACATGGAAAAGTCAGAGAATTTGAAATTACTGAAAAAAGTCAGGAAAAATTGTAAGTATTGCTCAAAAACCTGGAAAAATGATGATACAAACCTGGAAAATGCTTTTTGAGCATTCAATTTATATCGCAAGTCACGTTACTATGTTGTCTTTTATGTTGCGAGCTATGTTCTGTTTTATACTGTGAGCTATTTTTACTTTATCTTACCCATAAGGTAGAGAAAGTATTGTTTTTGGGTCAAATTTTCGAACGCGAGATTTTGTTATATTTACATGTTTTGAGGTCCCCTGAATATGAAAATCATGTTTTTAGCAAATGGTCTGTGTGTATGTCTGTGTGTCTGTCTGTTATCAGCATATCTCAAAAACAAATTATGGCAGAAAGTTCAAACTTGGTATTCTAAGTGTGTATCATATAGGGACGCTACAGTAAGCTTTTCGTTAAGATCAAGCAAATGGTTCGTGTACAGGGACAATCAAGAGAATTCTAATACATTATGTCTATTGGGGAAATTGCAGGAAAGTAGAGTTTAACGTCTATAGACTGCACTAAACCAAATGAAACGAATATATATTTTTTGTAATAGAGATAGTTAACTGGGAAAAAAAAATGTGTATGTAGGAGCCTCGCCTCCTCCCCTGGAGGGGAGTAAATTTTCATGATGGGTATCTTTCAAAAGAGCTTGCCAATACCTTTAAAACGAATGGTTGAACCATCGATCTGCGATAATTTAAAGCAAAGTTATCGATTTTTTTTACTTTTAACGAAAAAAAACTGAGAAAAAAAATCGTACTTTTTTTTTTTTAAATATTGAGAATAAAATGAACTTTTTTTGGATATTTGGTGTTATACTACTTCTCTAATATGGAAATCGTCTGCCTTATCATAAAAGATAATTTTTTTAATAATAATTTTAATAAATTATTTTTTAAAAAGAGAATTATTTTTTAATAACCGAATTAAATTCTATATAAATGTAGGTGCATTAATGAAACGGGGGGTTGAGGGGGGGTGGTAGCCCCCCTCACACAGAACTAATTATCATATAAAACTCTTCAGAAGCCTAATATATGAATTGTTTAACATAGGTTTACATAACAGTACTCGTTATCTTACCTATGAATCTGCAAGCTGTATTTATAGTATTAAATTTCAGGGTAAGAGAAAGTCGTGTGAGTGACACACCAGATTATTTATGTTGTGAACCAAATTTCATGACTGAAATTTTCTAAAAATAGACCTAGAAAAGTCAGTAAATTTTATTTTTGAAATTGAATGGGAACCCTGATTTATCTAAGTTACCAAGGGAAAATCTTTTCAGGAGCTGCTACCCCAGTATTCAGGATTTTTGAAGTGTTTGTCACTACTGAATTTCACACTAAATTGTTTTGTTTTAATAGAGATTTCTCCTTTTTAGTGTGAGAAAATCCAGTTACAGTAACCACAAATTTATGTGTATTATTTCATTGTTAATATAAAAATGTATAGTTAATTGTTAAATACTTACATTGGATTTCCTTTACAGTTGACTCATATTTTTATATTGCATGTTAATTTTATAAAGAATATGGTTATGTGTATAAAGAGTGTTGCCGGTGTGAAACTAGTTTAACCCCACAGGCAAGTCACAAGTCTTGCCGCCTGCCTCCTTCCTTCCTATCTTAAGTTTCTTAAATTATTTTTTCATAAATTTTGATAAAATTTATGGTTTTAAGTTAAGATTTGTTGTGTCGTTTTATTGATTTGTTTATTTTGCAGGCTGATAATTAATAAATCTGGTTTCTTTAAATTTGTGTATTTCATTCCCTGTTAATTTTTTTTTTCTTTTTACTGAACTTCTCAAAGAAATTTTTAATCTTATTGGTCATTGGTGTTTCAGTGATCTTGTATCTGTTGCTTGGCTTCTACTATGCTTAATAGAACATCATTATTTTATATATATATATATAATAATTATTATTATTATTATTATTATTAGATTTTCAGGGGAGTTGTGAAGAATTAAGTTCTAGTAGTTCCCATTCTGGATCAGTAGGTCATGTATTTGACACTAGTGCATCCCTCCACAGTTGCATGGAACACACATTAGTGTTTCCTTCAAGTAGAGGGTCTCCTGAGTCATCTTAACAGTTTAAAGTTTTGAAAAGTAAGTTGATATGTATTAGTTAATTATTTCAAGATCCTGTGAAGTATGAATTCTAGCAAGCACTTGTTTATCTGTTCTTTTTCTTAAAAAATAATTCTGAATATCATTATACAGATGAAGGTGAGACACTTAGAAAATATTAGTTCCCTATCGGTATAGGAAACTTGGTTAATTCTGAAAATTTTCAACCTTGGTTATTTGATGTTTTTACACATTTTGAAGAGTGAGGAGACTGAAATCACAAAATCGGTATTATGTCTGTCTGTAGGAAGTCTGTTTGTTAGTGTGTGCACAATATCTCAAGAATAAATGATCACAGAGAGGTCGGACCAGTTTTAAAATATCACTTAAGACATTGGTAAAAACCCTATTTGTTTTCAACATTCTAATACAGAGTTGCAACAATCATGGAAAGCAGGGAAATCAGAGAAAAATCAGGGAATTTTGTAAAAACATCTAAAAATCATGGCAGTTTTCATTTTTTCCTTGAAACACCACTGAAAAATTGATAAACAGATGTAATCTTAACCACGATTGCACATGATTAGCTGTTTTCAAGTTGAATTTCGCCAAGTTAACATAAAAAAAGAAAAAAAAAAAGCCCTTTTTTATTATTATTAAATATGTTTATTGTGTTAACTTGAAAAACAAAATATATTGTGAATTAAAATTACACTGCTCTGCAAAAAAAAAAAAAAAATAGAGATCTGATACCATTTTTGCTGATTCTTATGTAAAATGACCTCCTGAATCCAAATATGACTCCCATTTTGTCCAGTCACCCATAGTTTTCTAGATACACCACACCCTCCCTCAATTTCTTTCCTTGTTCGGTAATTCTGTGGCCATGAATTTCATTTGAAGAATGAAAAATAATTAAGTTAACACCTAAAAACAAAAAAAAAATTTAAAGTTTAAAAAATAACTTTAATAACAGATTAAAAAAATATTAGATATGTAATGCATAATTTCATTGGCAAATTCCCTCCCCCATCCAAATTTTTCCCTTGTCGCAAATGTTCATGTTTTAGAATTTTCCAACCCAGAAGATATTTAATGGTTAAAATAATCCTTCCCCCTCCTAAAAATCAGTTTTAAATTATTTATGATTCTGACACGAACATTTTTGATTATGAATATTCTACTCTGAAAACTTTAAGTTATTCAAACAGAGTGCACTTTTACAGTTTTCTTAACAAACGTGAGAGAACGGGGCAATTTTTCACATAAATGTGTATTGAAAGGATTATGTTTATTGTAAAAAGTTTTGATAAGTTTTAAAATATCATACATAATACTGGTAATTACATTATTAATATTATATTTAATTAATATTACATTGATTTATATCATATTCAATTCACTGGTAAAATTTTAGTTGCTAAATTGCAGCAGAAAACTCCACATAAAAATGTTAAATTTTATTCTTGAATGCCAAATAGAGAAAAAAATCATAGCCAGATTATCTCAACCCTTGTTTATTAATACCAAGAAGCTTAAATATATGAAGCAGCTTTTATATTCTTAAAATATGAATCCATGTCTTAATATCAGAGGCAATATTTTCACTTATTTTATGTGAAATCAATATTGCATATGCATAGCTTTAAATAATGGAAATTAAATTTCAGTTTTACTTTATATTATATTAAATTTACTTGGCATGTGCATTTACATTAGTTTGCAGGTGATAAAAATAAAATGAAAACTTGTTAGAATATGCTTTTAATTTGAAACATCTTAGTTATCATAGGTAAAAACTGGGTGAAATTCCCTCACCCTTGCTCAAAAACAAAATGAGATTTCTTTAACAGAATGTGAGAACAAAAATCTCTTAAAAAAAAAAATAAATAAATAAATAAAAATAAATAAATAAATAAAAATTAGATTAATTACTAATGAAGTTTAATTTTTTAGCTCATTGGTATAATTTGAGTTTAATTACATTTAATTTCTTAAATATGTCAATTTTTTTTCACTGCTGATCACTAAAATAGGCATCTTGTTTTACAAATTCGTGAAACTTCTTCTTTTTTTTTTTTTATGTTCTTTCAAATTATTTGCCTAATTCCAGTTTTCTTGTGTTTCATTCTAGAAATATAATGTATTTTTGCAGCTGATCAGCAAAATACGTAATTTTCTTTTTTAAGTTTTTTAAAAAAATTTTAAAATCATCCAACTTCTGTGAAGGGTTTGTTTAAAAGTTTGCTGATTTTTGTGAAAGGTGAAGGTTTTTCATTTCAAGATTATTGAGTTTTATGAATGATTGTTTTGGGACCAAAATTTTAATAAAATTGGCTCCAGAGGAGTGTGCAAATTTTTCTCAATGTTAAAATTTTTATGCGAGAAAAGGAAAAAAAAAAAAAAACAAGATTCTCACACTTTAGTTAGAAACTATCTAACTTTACATTACGATACATTTACTTAGATTGTACACTTGCTTTGGTTTGCAGGCAATAAAAATAAAGTGAAAACGTATTAGAATGTCTGATTAACTAACTGAAACACCTTAGCAACCATAGATGAAAATTACAATATTAGAATCATCCACTAGGGCACTCATTTTGGGTAGACATGAATTAATTTTTAGTAATTTTTTTTTATAACTTTTATGCTGCAATTCAGATGCTAATATTTATGAAAAAAAATATTATTAATTAAATTATACACCAGTAATTTTTTTCAAGAAAATTAGCACTTATTACTTGAAAGAGTTTTCTAGTTAGATGCATCTTTCACAGATTTCTTCAATTTTATTTCATTAGTATTGTTGTCCATATTAACACTTAATGGATGGGCCGAATCAGCTCTGGGCTTTCTCAGTTTCCGAGCATTTTACACCCAGTGTGTCTAATCCATTTTTACAAATAACTCTGCCTACAGGCATTTCTTTTATATATTGTGTACTATGTTTATTCTGTAAAATTTCATATTTGTACTACCAGAGTAATATGCATATAAATACTTCGACTGGATACATTATTTATTACTATATACATTTATTACTATATACAATCATTTTTAATGACTACATGAATGCATAAAATACATTTGCTTTATATTGCAGCATTTTGAATTAATGCCCAAAGGCTGGGTTCTGTTCAAAATAGAAAATATTCCATTTTGAATGTGTTAAAAATACTGTCTAAAAACCAAAACTATGTAGTAGGATCTACAAACAGATAGTGTTATAACTAATGGTACCAAGAAAAAATTATATGATGTGCATAAAAGAAAAAAACTAACTCAGTGTACTAAAAATTCAAGCAAAAATGTAAATTTACGTGGACCATCATAGGAAGTCATAATGGAAAGACATAAGTCTGCTTGGTCTGTTCTAAGAATAAGGTGGCGACAATCGGGGAAAACAAGGAAATCATGGAAAAATCAGGGTACTTTATCAATCTGAAAAAATCGGGGAATTTTGTAAAAACACCCAAAAATCATGGAAGTTTTCATTTTTGCCCATTAACGGCCCTCTTCACTTACCGTCGCTGGAAGCCCGAGCCAATGTTATTCTATGGGGAAATTTTCTTTACAAATAACTTATTAGCTAATACATATTTTTAAATTCTGTTTTCACATTCAGAAAATTCCCAACTGTTAAATCGACGGACCTTTTTTAAAAATGGATTTTTAAAATTTTTAATATTTTATTTTAAAATTGCAAAATGAAAAAATTTCACGAACTGAAAATTCGTATTTTGCAGTTTCAAAATAAAATTTAAAAAATTTAAAAAAAAAGGTCCGTCAATTTAACAGTTGGGAACTTTCTGAATGTGAAAATAGAATTTCAAAATATGTATTAGTTAATAAGTTATTTGTAAAGAAAAATTTCCCATAGACTAACATTAGCTTCGGCTTCCGGCGGCAGTGAGTGAAGAGGGCCCTTAAGCATGACTGAAAGATCGTCAAATAGGTGTTATCTTAACCTTGATTGCACAGGATTAGCTGCTTTTTAATTGAATTTCACCAAGTTACCATTAAACAAAATAAAATGTGCAACAACATGAGGAATAATTTTATGTCTTGATGTTAATATGTTGTGCTATTAAATTGAGTTATATTTTAATTTTTTTTTTTAATTTCTTCAAAATAAAAAATTTTCATTTTTTTCATTTTCCTTTTTGTAAATGAACAAAGAAAAAAAAAATAAATAAATAAAGATTGAGATACTTTAGCCGATCAGTATAGTTTTTTAAATTGCAGTGGTTTAGTGAGCATGTTACACAAGAGCGTGATATACACAAAATTATGGAATCTATACAATAAATAACAGAAATCAGGGAAATTTGTCAAAATTAGTCATGGAAATCTTGGAAAAATCAGGGAACTTTTTTTCTGAATTTCTGTAGCCATCCTGAAGAAGTCGCAATGGAAAAATATAAATTTACATGACCTGTCCATTAAGTGTTAAGGCTGTACATCAGTCAGATAGCTCCCTTTCTCCCTTCCCATGTTATCCAATGGAAAATATCTTATTCAAAAATGAATTTTTTTGAATTCTGTTTTTTGAATATTACTCTTTGAACAGGTCGTCTTTTAGCTTAGTGAGCAGTTTTCGAAAAAATAAATTTAAATATTTTACTTAGAGATTTAAACTTAAAGTTTATAATTTACTTATTGAAATAAAATATTGAAATTAATTTTTTTGAAAAATTGCTCACTAATCTAAAAGGCGACCTGTTCAAAGAGTAATATTCAAAAAACAGAATTTGAAAAACTTCATTTTTGAATGAGATATTTTTATAAAACGAAGCAACAAAAATCCCATTGGATAACATGGGAAGGGAGAAAGAGAGAGCTATCTGACTGATATACAGCCTTAAGTGAAAAATATTTTTAATGTTTCTGACATAGATTATGTTTTTCTTTTCAGATTCTTTGGCCATTATTTGCTTGATTCTAAAACAATTTAGCTTGTGCTAAACGAGAAATTACAACTGTGTTATGAACTTCCACATTAATTTGGATCATGAGTCTCCAATGCAGAGTTTGCTCAAATACACACCCCTTGATGACTCATTCTTTTAAAAAAATTTTATAGATTTTCTGCTTCTGCTTTTAACAGACTGTAAAGTAACTATTATAACAAATCTATTTTTTATTTATATTCTTCTAAGACTCTTGTAATACCTAGTATTTGTACATAGTGCTGTTTCATACCTAATCGATGAGTGAAATCGGTTTATTTATTATTTTGTTTTGATTAGACTTGAATATGCCAACTTGGTTTTAACTATTTCAATTGTTTTGTTGTTTTTTATTAGAGGTACTCAAAAGTGATGAATCTTCTTTAATACACTTGTTTAGTTATTACTCTCAACCATATTTTATTCGCGTGATGCTTCTCATATTTTGTCAGATGTATAACAGTTGTTATTACTAGAAAGCTCATATTCACGATTTAAAGTGTATGAAATGTTGGTTGAATCATAAGATTATTGTCAAATATATATTAATCGATTTTAAAACAGATTTAGAATTTCTATAAATTCAAATTCAGACATACATACTTATATATATATATTTCTTTAAGTTTAACAGGGGAGTTATACATATATATACATATTTTTTTTTTTTTTTTTTTTTTTTGTATAGTGTTTACATCATGCAAAGGAAAATATTTAAAAAAAAATGTGTTAAAAACAAATTCATATAAAAAAAATTCCGTTAATTTTTATAAAGATAATAAAATGCAAGCATATTCCAACATATTAACTTCCTAACTCCTGAGTAGGAGTGGGCGATGTCACTATTTCAATATTACGATATATTGTCAAGGCATAATTGTGATATTGCGATGTATCACGATATTAGACAAGTATTTTTGAATACCTTTCATAATGCTAATTTAAATGTCGATTCTAGATATTAAAAAAAAGCTCGAATTGAATGTGACAGGCCCATTATATCATAAAATATACAGAATAAACTAACTTCTTTTATTTATATGTACAATTTCCTATTAATGCAACACCATACCATATATAGAAAAACAGGTAATGGCAGTGTTGCCAATTTAGTGGAATTCCTGCTAAAGTTAGCAGATTTTTGACACAATATAGGGGGGGGGGGAAATAGAGGTTTAGCGGACTGGATTTTACATTGCACTGGTGCTACACTATGGGCAATTGAATTTTTAATGGATTTTCATGTGTACCTTTAGCGGGGGAAAATTTTTTTGTGTTGGCAACACTAGGTACATTTCTGTGTTGCTGTATAGTAGTATTATATCATTTAAATATATTCAACCATCTCAGAATTTTACTTAAAATATGTTTCTAAAACACACAATTAACACAATAAACTTTTGCAAAATCTTCTTAATAAAGAAAAAGCCCAAGTTTGCTCGAGATAATGCTGAAACTAACACCATAGCTACAAAAATAAAGAAAATAAATTTTTAACCGTGGTTTGGAGGGCTGAATAAAATAACTGAAAAAGGATGTTTCAACAGAAAAAAATTGACGTCATAATTGCAACAATGTATTGAGAAAAAATAAATCTTTCGTGCAATATGAAACTAATAAATCGAGAATAAAAGACAATTTAAATGAATAGATGTAATTCTATGTAAGGGACCACCATTTACTGATATTGATTTTCTTTCTCGGCCGCCGCTGTAAACTGTCAAATTTTCGTAGCATAGTTTTTCAAAATATCCATTTTACATTCTAAGCTTGGTACATTAATATATCATAGAAGTTGATATGTTGCTTTTTCGTAAACAGGGTTACTTGCATCATAACAGCGTTATTTCTCAGCCAATATTATACTATAGAATATTAAGATTTCTAGAATAAAGGACGCTTTCTTCCTGCCGCCTCTGAAATTACATTCTCGGTAGAAAACAAACAGTATCTTGATTAAAAATTGCTTCGGTTTGTTTAACAAAATAAAAACATAAAAATAAATAACACCAAATTTTTGCTAGATTAATCAGAAATATTAATAAAATATTTGAAAGAAGTTAAATAATTGTTAAAATGTTAAAAACAAACTCAATATAAATTGATGAAAAAGCTTTTAAAAAATTATTTAAATCAAAATAAAATAACAGTTAAAATCTAAGAAAACAGAATATAAAACTTTTTTTTTTTTAATTTTTTTAAACAAATATGGATGTAAATAAATGACAAAATTATTCAGTTATTTCTTAATAAAATTAATGACATTAACAATTGTTAATTGTATTTATAGGCAATAATAGTTTTGGATTAATATTGTAATGGCGATAACGAATATTTATATCGTAGCAGCGAATAAAGAGATTGGATGCATATCATGCAGTGTCTCAGTCATATCAGAGTCTGATATCACGCATGCGTTATTGAGCTGATAATCGATTCCTAGTAAAGCGAGATCATGATCATAAAATGCGATAACGAATATTCAGATCGTAGCTGTGAGTAGCGATTGCTGATAAAACCAATGTCTAATATCATGCATGTGTTATGCATGTATCACCCACTCTCCTTCGTATCAATGATTACTGGCTATTATGGGAGGAAAAGTTGGGCTCACAGAACTGATATGGTCGCTTGCAGTACATTGACAGCCGAGTTCTTCATAATATTGCTGTTGCGATATATCGCCAAATGAAAAATTTCGTTATCAGTTTCAAATTACATGCTTTAAATCGATGTTCACAATGTATCACCCAGTCCTACTCCTGAGACTAAATATGTGTTCGCTGAGTGCTTTTTTTTTACTTGAGGGGTGTATTTTAAAGGCAGCATGAAAATTACATAAATATGAATATCGTAACATGTCACTTATTTGCATCACTTATTTGCATAGTTATATATTTTGTCTCGTGTTAACCAGGGCGCGAAATTTCCACTCGCCAGCTCGCCATTGGCAAGTGGAAATTTTACTGTGGCGAGTAAATTTTCAGTCTAAATGTAGATAGAATTCTTACAGTATACGGTTCTACAAAAAAAAAAAAAAAAAAAAAAAAAAAGAAAAACATTGATTTAAAAAACATAAAATTATGCTAATCGTAGGGTACGTAACCAGACATCCTCTCTTTAAGAGGACATCCTCTTTTTCAATGCTCTGACCTCTTGAACGAAAAAACATTACAGGACTAAAAAGTCCTCTTTTTTACGTTTTTCGTCGTCTGTCTTCTTTTTCAAATAAAAAGGAATTAGTCCTTAATTAAAAAAAAAATTCGCAAACCTGGGAAGCTCAATCGGCTGTTGGCTGTATTGAACAGTGAACACTAACTTTTTTCTGTGTTAGGTTTGCAAAAGAACAACTTTCTAATAAACTTGTCAAAGCATATTATGGTTTCTATTCAGATTCTTCGAATCACAAAGAAATAAGAGTATTCTCTATATTTGTACGGTTCTTTGATCCAGAACACGGAATCACTATTGATATTGTTATGAAATCATTAAGAAGCTGGTGCTCTGGTCGATACGCGGTGGGTTGAAATGTGTTCTCACTTTTGCATAATAATATTCCTTATAAAATTAGGCCTACCAGTGACCGAGAGTTTCTGTCCTCGAAGCTGGTATACGTGAGGCGCTGGGTTCGATACCTGGTCTCGCTCGTTGGCTTAGCCATTAGGAGATTTCCGTGGTTTTCTCCGAAACTAGCATAAATATGGGCTAGGACCTCTTAGAAAGACCCCACGAAGGATTCTCCTACACAGGCCTACAGCCCTAATGCAGAACACCACCTCACAAAAGTATGCAAAAGTTAGTTGAATTCATTTTATGTCCTCCTGGCAAAAACGCACCCACAAAACGACTGTTTTCTTCAACGAACAAAATGTAGACATGTGAAAAAAACTCCCTTTATATACCTACTTAAAAAAATTATTAACTACTAAGACTAATTTAGGTTATACTTGTGAGAACTTTTATAAAATGTTGATAAGGAATGACTGTTCGTTAAAACAAATAGTTTCATCTGCCAAATATTAATTTTATTTTTTCATTTGCCAATTTTTTTTTTTTTTTTTTTTTTTTTTTTTTTTTATGATTATGATTTTTAATAAAAAAAAAAAGTCTACCAACTTTTTTTTTATGTAACTACATGAAAGTAACAAAATGTTTTTGTCTTTTGCAAAAATTAATAACAGTAATAATAAAATTATATATTGTTCAGTGACACCTATAAAAATTAGGGATTTTTCCTCTTGTATCCGTATATATTAATTTAAATTAAGGTGTACTGATCTAAATTCATCATTTGAGATAAAAATGTTTCACCACTTGGTAAAGCAGCTTTTGAATTGGTGTTTATATTCATTTTCATTCAATTTTGTGTCCTCTAAATGACCACTTTTCAAAATTGAA
The DNA here is from genome assembly GCA_963930645.1 of Salticus scenicus. Lineage (NCBI taxonomy): Eukaryota > Metazoa > Arthropoda > Arachnida > Araneae > Salticidae > Salticus > Salticus scenicus. The sequence continues at coordinate 119,516,638 of OZ005660.1, read as the reverse complement.
TGTCTTCAATTTTATTATAAAATAAGACATTGCGTAATTTTTCCTCTTTTTCCAATAAAAAATTTTGGTCACCTTATACGTAAAAAATATAGGAAGTTAATCATATTTTGTGGCGAGTAACTTTTTTTTTTTTTTTTCAGCGAGTGTAATCTAAGTTGAAATTTCGGGCCCTGGTGTTAACCATTTAATAATTTTACTATTGTCAAGAAAACTTTAGGAAAGTGTCCAATTTTTCATTTAAAAATTCTTTAAAATGCATAATAGTTATGATTTATTTAGTTTCAAATAAACCAGGTTACCTCTTATTATAAATTAATTAGGCTGGTGCTATAAGGGAAAATAATTCTGGGTATTGGATCTGATCTTTTGATTGATAGACAGACTAAAATATAAATGTTTTTTCTTTTTCCAATAAGTGAGAGGGGCACAAAACATTGAAAATGTTCTGGGGTCAAAATTTTGTTTGTCAGATCCTAATATTGTGTCCTACGCATATCAGCTATCCCATAGAAAATGTTATTAAATTATTTGTAAATATATATCCATATCATACATTGATTAAATGATGAAACGCTAAAATATAAAGAATGTTTATTACTTCTGAGTACCTCAATTTTAATTTTTGTAAATCAAATTCTAATGAAAGGAAATTTTAAATATTTTGACATGTAAATTTCTAATAAATGGAGATGTTTTGTTGTGAAATTTTAAAATGTGTGTTCGTGTGAATTTTGACATGATTTGTAATGAGATGTTGTAAAAACATTTCAACAATCTTTAATTTTACACATTTTTTTAAGCTCCCCCCCCCCCCTTTTCACATACACTTTTATTTTCCTTCTATTTTTTGTTACTGTTAGTAATTATTTTATGATGATACAGCTTTTATTAATAATTATTTCTCCTACTAATCGTATGAAACCTTATCTGCTAATCATCCTTTAAATTAAATTGAATGAACAAAATTTATATCAGTATTACACTTTGCCTAAATCTTTTATTAAATTTTCTATGAAATATGATATTTAATCAGAAATTTTATACATTCATATAAAACTATTTCTACTTTCTAATCTCTGAAAAAAATAATTTTAGGCAACATTGTAAATAAAAAGCACAAAAAACACTGACTTTTTTTTTTTTTTTTTTTTAATATTTGCAAAATTTTATAAAAAAAAAAAAAAAATGTAAGACGAATGTAAAAATGTCTTTAACTATTATTAATAAGAAATTTTTATCTAGTCCAGTATTCACAGAAGAATTGTTAGCACACATTATTTTATTTCAGTGTTTGGCAACATTTTTTGTTAACAAAGATGCAATATATATTCAAAAGTTATTAAGGGCTCATGAAATTTAAAGGTTTTATTTCAATAAATACAGGATTCTATTTCTAGAAATATTGTATTTATAAAATTCTGTGTGAGTAATAGTGTAAAAGGCACTTTAGAATCTCTCTAAGGATGCCATGGCATCCACAGGTGCCACATTGTTGCCCCCTGTTCTATTTTATTTCTTTTGCAGCATACTACATTGATACATTTCTACTTTAATTTATGATATTAATTATAATATTTATTTTGTATTTTTGAAGATGACTATTTAACATGTTGAGCGCCACACAATTCTCAAAGATATCCCCGCTTTGCTTAGAAGTGCATTATGTTTACCGTGTTTCAATAGAATCCATTAAAATGCCTTAATAATATAATCCTGTAATAAATAAAAATTATGTATATTTATAAATCAAATTTTCAGTAATTATTTAAATTTATTTTTATTTTTATATCATATTTTACACTGTCAGCCACCGTTGGTTGACATGGCCTAAACAGAAAGTTCCGTGTCAGCCACTGGTGGTTGACATGGCCTAAACAGAATGGCTGACATATCACTCAACATGTTAAAATTGATTTTGAAGCATAATTTAGATTGTAACTTATTTTTATGCTTTCTTCAGTTTAAAAAAAATTTCTTTCCTCAAATACTGCATCCCTATTATCCATCTATCAGTTCTATCAAATATTTTGAATATTTTCTTTAATGCAGAACTGTTTGAGAAAGAAAAATATGTAAAATTTATTATTTATTAATTAGAAAAAATCGTCATTAGCATAGTTTATTTTATAAATTTTTTTCTGAATACATTGTCAGAATTCACAATATGCATATGAATATTAATTATTTCTAAATTTAAGGCAGATATTTAAATTAATGCAGATTATTTAAAAATTTAAGGCAGACATTGCTCTTAAAGAACAATGCCTTATATTGCACTGCCTTAAATTTTTATGTGGTGTTTTATTTATTTTAATTATGGAAATAATTGTAAAGTTGTAGAGGGAAGAAATAATTAATAAATGTAATTGTTAATAAAAGTTTTATTTATTAATTTTAAATAATTAATTATTCTTTGCTTCTGTCATAGAATGTGTATATATTTCTGTCCCATGTCAGTTTGAGTTTCCAATGAAATTTCATTAATTCTTTTTTTTTTTTTTTTTTATAATTCTTTTCAAAAAAATATTTTTTTTTTGTTCTCTCTATAGAATATCTAAATTCAGAGAAAAGAAACTGTTTGTTTATTAAAGAGGCTGTGATATTTAAATTATAAAAATATATCTAGTGTTTGTGTGCTACCATTTTTATGTTAATGAGTTAATGTTATGTGCATAATAATGGATATCAAATAATCACATTAACACTTTTCTTTTCTTTTTTCCTCTCCCTTAGAAGAAAAAAGGACCCCTTAAATTATTTATTTATTTATTTATTTATTAATATGTAGTTTACATTAGAATGGAAAAAAAGAATTATGTTGTAAAAGAGTTATTAAATAAAAATAAAAATTTGTTTTATTTAGGTGCATTTTAGCATTTTAATAATTAGCACTAATCACATTCTGTCTTGTGCATTTTTCTTTATAATTTAATGGAGCGACAAAGAAAATTTTAAAATTTAGTAAACTAATAAATTTTAGGTATATAAATTTTATTTATTCAAATGATAAGAAAAGTGAGTGGAATATTTTGCAGAAATTCTTTTAACCTTTGTACTATTGACATTAAAAATTTTAAGTTGTTTGTATTTAACTTCTACAATTTGTAACTTTTTAAAAGAACATTCTGATGTTGAAATGAAGTGAAAAAATACAAAGAAAATTTCTGTTTATATTAAAATATAGTTGAAGTATTATACATAAATTTTATAAATCTATCTATGAAAAGTACCAGTCTTTTTTTTTTTTTTTTTTTTTAAACAAAAGTAAATTAACTGATTAATTGAATTTGAATTAGTTTACTCTAAATTTTCTTCAAAACATGGTTATATTTATTTATTTAATTTTAATTTTATTTATTTTATTAAGTTATGTGATGCAAGGAAGTTAATTATGCAATGAAAATGTTATTGCCTCCTGGTTCTTGCTTTATGATGTACTAAATGTAATAGAATATTGCTCAATATATTCTACCTATCAAGTCAAAACACAGATCTATGAATTCTTGCTCGGTTTTTATTGATATAGAAAATATATTTTCCTGCGTAGGTATTCTCTTAGATATTGTTTACCAGAAATTAGATGTTAGGGCTGGACCCTAGAAAAAAGTATATTAATACTTTCTAATTTTTTTTTTTTTTTTTTTTTTTTTTTTTTTTTGCATTTGATGTAGTACATTCCAAGTTGTTTTGAATTAAATTTAGTTCATTGGTTAACAATATTTAAAGTTTAATTATAAAAAATTAATAATAAATATAACTTTTTTTTTTTAAAGAAAGAAATATTAGGTTAAACCACAATCACTTATATTGTCATTTATTTATTTTATTATTTATTAAAGTAATAATTTATTCTAAAATTGTGAATTTCTGTGAATTAAAGGTCATCCAATTTTTTTTTTTCTTTTTTAATTATTGAACATAAAAATGTAATACAGAATTAATGTTTGATTTTTGACATATGTAGACAGATTACTCAAGGTAAGACCTTTTATTTGTACTTAGTTTTTTAGCACAGAAAATTGACCTATGTTTGAAATGTAAATGGTATTACTGTGGCAATGTGGCATAGCTAGTTTTTATAAAATTATTATTTATGTGTTAAGTTATTGTTTAAATTTTATGTTGTGATTTTTTTTTTAAATGTTATTTTTATTTTTGCCTAAATCAATCACATTTGCTGTAACTATAAAAAAAAAAAAAAAAATCTCCATTCAATAACAGAAGGATATAGACTGCAATTATTTTTTTTAATTATAACATGAAGTATGATAAATCAGCAGTTCTTAAACTGTATATAGTCCATGGCCCTCTGGGGTTAATTTAATGTAAAGGATCCCAAGTAAAACTAAATTCTGTAGCTTGATGATGAAATAATATTATAGTTTTAAAAAATTAAAGAACACGCTTTTATAGAAATGTGAACTAAAAAGCACAAAATATCTATCTTAGTATTAAAATGCAGGGTAAGAGAAAATCGTGTGAGTGACACACCATAATATTTACATACATTTAAATCTTTAATTAAAATAATTTAGAATTAAACAAAAACCATTTTTAAAAAATCTCCCCTGACTGGGCTCGAACGCTAGACCTTTAGGTTCATAGCGTGGAGCTATACCTCAACGCCACACCGTTCACGTAGGGAAAGTCTTTTTTTACAATATAGATTTTTTGTTTGCTCCCAGAGCGGTTACAAACAAATATACATACAGGTGAAGCTAATAAAGCGTGTTAAAAAACCAATAAATAATTACTGCTATCCCAATTAATTTTAGGGGTTTTTGTTATCATTCCGTAGATATATTTCAGTTTCTTACACTCTTGAAAAGTGACCAACGTCCCAGCACAGAAATACAAAGTGTCCCCATTACCAGAGAAAGTTGAGAAATATTTTAATTAAAAAATAAAAGTTTGATACAAGCTAATAATAAGGATTATATAGATATTTTCAATAATTAAAAGTAAAAAATATAATTTTATACAAAAGTCAACAAAATAGTTTTTTTTATAGTTTGGTACTGTTTAAAATATGGGCATAATTTGACTTAACACAACCACTTACATCCGTAAGACATCTATAAAAGTTAAAAAATGATCCATTAAACTTCTATAAACATCCTAAACATGTCTATTAACACGGCAAATGCCACTCTTTTTTGCGTCCATTGGATGTCTGCTACATATCCAATAAATCTCCATAGATATTGAAAATATCTAAATCTTGTTTTAATTTAACATGTTGCATCTATTAGACATTGAAAAAGACACATCTAAATTTTGTCTACATTTAAACATCTAATAGATGTCTAACAAGATATCCAGGCTTTTAATGGACATTCTTAAGATATTTTGTACTGGTCTAAATAAATTGAGTATCATTTGGTATTGGGCTTATTTATAAAGACTCTTATTTTTCAGGAAGCCACATTATTTGCATCTTAGAACTTCATTTGAGTAGCAAATCATTATGCAACAATTTATATGTTATAAATACAACGCTAAGGGGGGGGGGGAATTGTCTAATAAAAGTATAAATATTTAATAAAAAATTTTAATTTAAAGAACAATTTTTATGCATTATATTATAGTTGCAAATTATCTAGATTTTTTAAGAGTCTCATCAATAGTAGTTTGAGTAAGGTTATTCACATACATATCTTAATGTATTTTTCTTTAACCTGCAAAAAAGTCTGCAATTTTTGGTCAGTCGTATAAATCTGCTATCGTTTGGAAAAACATATATTCTAAAATATCAGATATTGATGCACAAAATCTACTAAACGACTTTCGTTGTAGGTAGGGTTGTTTTTAAGCACAAACGAAATCCTGAAATGTAAACAACACACCCAACATTTGGCGATAATTCACCTCAAGGATGTTTAAAAGGGAAAAGGATAGAGGGTATTATGTAATCACAATTCTCTGATTGGAGGAATTCACACTGAAAACTATTGTATGCGATTAAAACAGTCGAAAATGAATGATTGACAAATATTCGTGAGGCAAATTGTATCTAACTGGCATATTTGGATCATTTCCCTCATGAAAAACTTGTTTATGGGGTAGTACACTACATAAAAAAAGTAGAAGGACAATCAGGTTTTGTAAATTATTTTCTGTATTTTTGTACTGGCTATTAGATTTTTATACAGATCTTGTTTAACAAAGTTTTCTTTAATTTCATATAAAAATGAAATTTTTACTACTAATGTTAATAAGTGGATTGTAAAATAACTAGCATCTATGATTTTGAGAGTGTAAAAAATGTAGAAGGACACTTTCCAAAATTCATAATTTGGTGAATTGTGTACAAGTAAAAAAGTAAATATTGAATTTTTTTTTTTTTACTGCTTTTGTTGAGGAAAACATATTTTGTTAAAAATTGCATTGTGATTTTCTTTTCAGACTGCCTAGAAGAATACTTTAAGATTATTTCCAAAAGGGGCAAATTGTTGCATATAAAATTAATATTAAAGGTGTTAGACAGATTGTTCGTATAATGCACATCAGCCCCAATACACTTTCTAACTTTATGAGAAAGCCAGACTGAAATAGGAAAAGAAAGAAGACTGGTAGGCCTAAAATTTAATGCTTTGCAATCAAAAAAACTTGCTCATATGCTTATAAAGAGCAGTGCTGGTATCGCAAAGGCCCCAAATCAAGCACGATTTACTCATGTGTCAAGACAAACAATTTATAACTACATAACAAGATCCAAATAATTCATTTTCAAATAGCGGAAGCATCAACCAAAGTGGAAATAAAACACAGATTGATTACTGTTTAACATGGGTTAAAAAACATGCATCATGGACCTCAGATGGGACTTTTATAATATTTTCAGACGAGAAGAAGTTTAATATATAAAGTTTAGATGGTTAACAATAATCCTGGCACTGTCTGAAGAATGTAGAAGAATTTTATACAACTCTACAAATGAGGGGGGGGGGGGTGATGATCTAATAAGTAAATGGATATGGAAGAGAACAAGTCTGATCTTTTTCAGTTGTATGCAGAAACATACAGGCTATATTGAAGTGTTGAATTCTGAGCTTCTTTTTTATGGCTCTGAATTAGGAGGAGAAGAATGGATGTTTCAACAAGATGAAGTTGCCATTCATATCACAATAGAGTTAAAAATTGGTTCGCTGCAAATAATGTGCAGGTTCTACCTAAGTCAGTTAAAAGCCCCGATCTAAACAAAGTAGAAAACACCTGCCCAATGTTTGCTCGTCAAGTATATCCTAGTGGAAAAATGTTTAAATTCCTTACTGAGCTTCAAGTAGCTTTGAACAGTTCATCAGCTAATTTTTCCAAACAGAAAATCCAATCTTTGTACCATTCACTACCAAATAGAACATTCGAAGTCATAAAAGCTAATGGGAAGAGTATTCCTTACTAATTTTGCTTTTATTTTATATTTTGTATTACTGTCCTTCTACTTTTTTTACAGAGTTAAAAGAAGTAGAAACTATTTTTGTTGTCATTAATAATTAATTTTTGGAAATCATGGTAATTATACTGATATTTTCTTGTTAAAATAATCTGCAAAATGTTACACATAAAAAATATTTTCCTTAAAAATAAAAGATACCCTTTATTTTTAAAAACATCTAGTGTCCTACTTGTTTTACACAGTGTATGTGCTATTGACTTTCGTATGGCTCTTCGTCTGATAACGGCTTTAGTTTGTGCTTGGAAAAAAGTTTGAATGTTTATCTTCATGAGAGAAAACCATCATGAAAACTGTCTTTTTCCTTCTTTCTTTAAATAAATATGAGATTTATTTTTTGATAGTTACATATAATTCACTTATTATTTCCTCCTCTGTAATATACTGAGTGATTGGTGATTCATTAGCGCAAGTTGTATGGTTAATAATTGATTTACCTCCTAAAATAGTTGATTTTTTGCAATCCACTAATCTACAAATTAGTTGTGACAGTGTTTGTTTACTTTGTAAATGACATGCAGATTTTAGAGAATTGTGGATTTTTAAGAGTTGGCTGTATGTATGCGAAAAGATTTTGCCTTATGCACATAAAAATAAGTGTGTATTTAAATTGATTGAATATTGAATCAAATAAATAAAAGCATTCTTTAACCTATTAATGCGCGCTGTCCTCACTGCGAGGACGCAAAATTTAAGATCCAGCTGTAAAAATTCATTCCGGAAATATTTTAGCAAAAATTTACGTTTATAGTATAGCAGAAAAGGCCGATTTTTTAACCTTAAATTTTAAAATTTCTTTTAGTTTAATTTAGTCCATGAATTCTGGTAGCAGTAAAATTTAAATGATACGAATTGTCTTGCGCCGCAAAGGGTTAAATATTAAACCAAAAAGTCTTTATTTAGTAGGGGAAAAAAAACAAACATTTTTTCTGAAATAAGTTGTAATTCTTTTTTTTTTCCACTTTTCTTAAAAATGTAATTAATATATAATTACAAGAAAACTATATATATATTTTTCCCTAATACTATAAATTTGATTCGATTGTAGCAATGTTAAGTAAAACATATGCTGTACACATAATATTTTTCGACCTTGTATTCGGCAAAATACTATTAGAGTGGCAAAATAAATCTCATAACAAATGTATCCCTGGAAAAACAAAGTTTAAGAAATGCTGGTATGTGATTATTTAATGTGCACTGTTTTGACAAGAGAAAAATATTTATTTATGTTATTAAAAATATTTATATATTTAGAAAAAATATACATTTTTATTATTTATTTAAAGATGTTGTGAATTATTTTTTATTTGGTTTAACCCTTGTTTACCATATTTGCATAATCTTGAAAATGGTCAAGCATATTTTATTTTTAAGAGGTATGAAAATTATTTTTCATTATTAATATTATATTTAGTAATATATAATTGTAAATAACGCATTGTTTTTCAATGTTTAATAATTATGAAAATATTTATCTGTTTGATAAAATCCAGTGAAATAATTGAAGTATAGTTCTTTATTGCAATTAGTATTTTTTAGTTTTTTGCAAGTATTTAAATACAATTACCCTTCCTTCTTCACCTTCGTAGTAAAATACAAACAAATCCTCCTGTCTATGCTTAAGATTTTGAGACAGTTAACATTTTTACCTTCCTGAAAAATAAGATTTTTCATGCATTAAAAGTAAAGCTGTTATAAAACTAAATAATTACGTGTAAATTATTAACCAGAGGTTACAAATAAATTTAATATTAGAGTGAGATTCATAGCTATTGTTATCATAATTTACTGCAGACATCTAAAGAAATTATCTTTTATGTAGTATATACAGGGAGCCTTCAAGTTACCTTCACATGTAACAACTTGATTCACAATTTTCGCACTTCTGAAAAGTTTCACTATGTTGCTTGTGATTGGTATTTTGTTTGTTATTCATTGTTAGAATTAAGGAAAATGTTTCGCTCTTTTGGCTTAGTTTGGTTTTGAAATTATGTGTTATCAGACAAATTAAATTAACAATTGATAAAAACTTTTTCGGATTAAAAAGAAAAAGAACAGACTCCAAAAAGCAATTGTAATTATTATTCAAACTACTAAAAATAAATTCCTTCCCCTGACAACATAAATAGTACTATTAATCTTAACCTTTGAAGTTGGCACAAAATTAGATGAATTTTTTTTTTTTTTTTTTTTTTTACAGTTTAGCTACAAATGCTGTTAAAACCTGAATGAACTACTACGTCTGAAATGCCAAAGAAAAATATATTTGAGATGCATACAGCTGTTTTGGTAGCCTTAAGTGTACTGTCTTCAGTGCAAAAATAATTCTGAATCTGGAGAAGTGCTCGTATATATATAGGAGAGGGACTGAATTTAGTTCAACCAATAGGATTACGGGAAAGGTGGGGAGTGTGTCCTATTAGTTGAACTAAATTCGGACCCTCTCCTATATATACAAGCACTTCTCCAGATTCAGAATTCTTTTTGCATTGAAGACGGTACACTTAAGGCTACAGAAACAGCTGTATGCATCTCAAATATATATTTCTTTGGCGTTTCTGACATAGTAGTTCATTCGGGTTTTAATATTCCAATGTCAAGTCTCCTGTTATTTCAAATGTTGTCGTCTGGAACAGTGGCGGATCCAGAACTTGACTTTGGGGGGGGGCTAAGATTTTTCAAAGTGTTATTCTAGACCAATAAAAAATTTACAATTGCAATATTCAATTGTGAATGTCAGTGTTTTTTTTTTTGGGAGGGGGGGGGGGGGGCTTCAGCCCCCTAGCCCCCCCCCCCCCCCCTAAATCCGCCACTGGTCTGGAATGATCCATCTTCATATTTTCTTTCATTGTTTTATCACTGTTCAAAATTGATCCAATGAACTAGTAACATCCACATAGAGCAATTTACATCCTTTGCAATTTTGATTTTGTTTCTACAAAGTTACAAGTTTTTGTTGCGAATTTTTGCTGCTTGCGAAATCTTAATTGTTTCATTTGAATCTAAGTAGTTTTCTGCTGTGTTTTGCAAATTCGAAAGTGAAGTGTATACTTTGAATTAAATTTAATATTGTGTATTGAATAAAAAATATCAATTTTTATTTAATTTTGTGCAGAACTTAAAATTGAATTGGAGATTTGAACATTCTGTACAAATAATTTTCCATTCTCAAAATTTTATAAATACAGGAAAATTCAACCCAACTCTATATGTTATATATAATTAATTTTATTAAGTTTTATTTGAATAAAAATGTAAAGAGAAAATAATTTATGGTGCTCGTGAAGAAAAACTATTATTTTAAAGTAGTCTTAAATGGCATTATTTGGAAATTGCAAAAGATTTTCTTCTTTGTAATTAAGTACTTTTCATTTTTCAGCAAAGAGTGATAAAAAATAAATTGATTACTGAAATCAAATGCAGTATACAGTCAAACCTTGTTAACATGAATCTCAAAGAGGATAAAAAAGTTGTTCATGTTATCAGTAGTTCATGCTATTAGTAACTATTCTCCATATAACTAAACTAACCTTTATTTTGATAGGGATTGTGGAAACAGTTCATCTTAAAAGTAATTCATGTTTAAGTGTGTTCATGTTAACAAGGTTCCACTGTATATGGAATTAGTCTGGCTTTGTCTGTTTAGCCAGGCAACCCCTTTTATTAGTTCAAATAAAGCAATAGGCTTTGTTGTCTTCAATAACGTTTTCAAAGCAAAGATGGTGAAGTTTCTGAAATAAACACTAACTTTTGTAGGTCTTCAAGAGACATGTGGGCAGTGTTGGGCATAATTGATTAAAAAGTAATTGAATTACAATTAAATTACAATTATAATTATTTTACTGTCAATCGATTAACAATTAAATGATTACAAATAAATTGAATTATTACAAATAAATTGAATAAGTAATTCAATTTATTTGTAATCAATTACTTGTTAATTAATTGACAGTAAAATAATTATAATTGTAATTCAATTGTAATTTAATTATTTTTTAATCAATTATGCCCAACACTGCATGTGGGTGGGTATGTTTGTAATTCTCCTTTTATGGGGGGAAAAAAAAACTGGATTTTTCATGCATAATTTGTGCAACATTTCCTGTTGGACAAGTGTATCTTAAGGCTGCACTTCAGATTCCCCATTTCTTCTTTCCCATGTTATCCTGTGGGATTTTTGTTGCTTCGTTTTATGAGGATATCTCATGAGATATTCTTATAAATTGAAGCAACAAAAATTCCATGTTTAAAGAGTAATATTCAGGAAACAGAATTTAACAATCTTCATTTTCAAATGAAATATTCTTATAAATTGAAGCAACAAAAATTCCAAAAATTACATGTTTAACGAGTAATATTCAGGAAACAGAATTTAACAATCTTCATTTACGAATAAGATATTCTTATAAATTGAAGCAACAAAAATTCCATGTTTAAAGAGTAACATTCAGGAAACAGAATTTAACAATCTTCATTTTCGAATGAGATATTCTTATAAATTGAAGCAACAAAAATTCTATTGTATAACATGGGAAGAAAAAAACAGGAAATCTGACCGATTTAGATTTAAAGCATAGTTACTTAGCTTAAATCTTTACTTTCCTGACTGTCACTTTTTGCAAATTGCAAGTACATTTTCTACATGCACATTTTACCAGTTCTTTAGTTTTCATTTGTTGAAAAATTTACAGACTTTGAAATTTGAAGCATCTCTTTCCAATTTGCACGACACTTTGACGAAAATTGTGCTTGATGCAACAATCATAAATTGTACTAAAATAATAATCTTGAAAATAAGGTGGAAAATCAAATCTTGAGTTTTTATATTTTTTGATCACTTAAAAAAGACATATTGTAAGATAAGGGTAACCTTATAACGAAAAAAATAAAATAAATAAATAATAATGTTCTAAAGCATGATATAGTTATCAAAATATCCATTGCTTAATATCATATACAATAATTTGTAAAATGCAAAATAAATTCTCATACCTGTTTTGTTTTTCTTTAAGTGGAGTAGTTGATTCATATTACCTATTTCTCTAATAAGAAGAATGGGATCATCTCGGATTGGCTGAAAGGTTTTTCCGCATGTGCAAATACTTCCATTTTGATTTAAAATAATAATAATAAATAACAGCCCTGTGTCGCCTAGTATAAAATTATTGAAAAATTCCTGTTCTAAATTTAAATTTTATTACTATTTAAATTGAGGGGTTTAGATATTGATTCATTTTAATTTACATAAAATTTGTATTACCCCATAATCGTAAGAACAGAGTTGTATTATAACTTGAGAACTCCCTGTATATGTTATATTTTACATAATATTCACCGACATTATATAAATAGATGAGATTGCATCTTATGAAACTCATGTAAGATAAAATTTCAGATAAGTCTGATCTATGAGAATATGTAGTAAATTAATTTGAAAAATTTTATAACTTAAAATTATTTTATAAAAAAGAAATTCAGTTAATAGTCTTTTCAAAACTCCAAATTTTTCTGTCCAAATACAATTAATGCTCACAATTTTGTTTAAATATTTACTGTGATAGATATTTTGATAGCTCAGTACAATTTTTAAATTTTCTTTATAACCATAAATAATAAGTTTTCAGATTAAAAATTGTTATTTATTACTTATTTTTGCTAATATATTTATATAAAATATGAACTTTTGAATGTCCCAAGTTGAAAATTGTGTATCATATTGATATAAAAAAATTAATAAACTTTGATAATTTATTTTGAAATGTGACTCGATAAAACTAATCGATTTTTTTTTTTTTATCTTATATTTTCTGTTTTTAGTTGTGTCTATAGTGTGTTGTTTTTTGTATTGAATATGATGAAATAAAGTTTTTATTTAAGTGCAGTTTTGTCAAGTTATTCGATTGCGGATATCCTTTTAAAGAAAACGTTGCATATTCCAATCTTTATTGGATTAGAAATTTTTATTTATCTACACTATTAATTTTTGAGCATATGTATGGCTATCACTTTATGAACTGCTGATATATTATATAATAAATGATATACTGTTAAATTTAAATCATTAAATGAACTTCAATAACTATTTCAAAACATTGAAATTTTATTTTTCCGACTGAGTGAAAATAATGCCTGGACCGGGAGTCGAACCCCGGATCTTTGACTTACAAGGTCAAGGCTCTACCAATTGAGCTATCCAGGCCGACAACCGGTCGGCATTACTCACTCAGACAACCTTTAGGCAGAAACTTCTGGTCTATCATGTAGATAGCTCGATAGAAATAAGCCGCAGGTAAACACCATTAAACAATGGGAGAAAGAAATAAATTATTATTTTTTTTTAAATCACACAATTAACTGATTGGGAGAAAATCATATTTATTGAAATTTTATTTTTCCGACTGAGTGAAAATAATGCCTGTCGAGCTATCTACATGATAGACCAGATGTTTCTGCTTAACGGTTGTCTGAGTGAGTAATGCCGACCGGTTGTTGGCCTGGATAGCTCAATTGGTAGAGCCTTGACCTTGTAAGTCAAAGATTCGGGGTTCGACTCCCAGTCCAAGCATTATTTTCACTCACAAGGAGAGGTCACGACATGGAAAATTCAGATCGGGATGAAATTGTGCAGGATTGTAGTACACTATGAAGGTAACAACATACTAAAGCAGCAGGACCCACTATTCACAAAATTTCGAGAAAAAAGCATTTAAAGTTTCAGTAATCTTTAAATACAAGTTATTTCGCAAGCAATGTAGCGCCCCAGTGGCGTGAACGTAAAGCGCTGGTTTACCACCCAGACAACATGGGTTCGAGGCTACCTACAGAACTTTTTCTTTTTTTTCCTTCTTTAATTTTTATGTAATCTAAATTTTTTATTTATTTTTACTTTATTTTATAATTCATTTGAAAATTTTAATAAAAGATTATTTAATTTTGTTGAATATAAAATAAATAAATTTTTCTATTTTTGATATTTATAGCTTAAAAATACAATAAATTTCTATAACTTAAAAAATAAATTTTTATTTTGTTTTAACCATAAAATAAGGTAACACTAAAGAAAATGTTTTTAATTATTTTTTAATTATTTTATTTTATTTTAGGTATATCCAAAACAATATTAAATTTTGATTTTAATTGCATATATAATTATTATCCAAATTAAATAATTACTTTTCCAATCAGTACAACTTCTTGAAAAATTAAAGTATAGTATTATGATACTATTAAATTATTACAGGCAAAGAAATGTTATCCTTAAATGTAGATTTTAAATGTTAATTCACATACTTTCTTCTTCGACAACGACATTTTTTTTTTTTTTTTAATCCTTCTGTGGATGAAATAAAATATTTCACTTCACCTGCTCTCTATTATTAACAAGCTAAAAGGGTTTACGTAATTTATAGACATTAAAAGGAAAACAGGAAGCTCAAACCAAAATTTAAGTACACCTGCTAACTATTTTTTACACTTTGTTTTACAACTTGCTTATTTTTTAGTTATTTAAATTTTTTATCTGTTTTTCTTTATATTTGTTATTTAGTGTTTTGTAAAATTAAAATTTATTTTTTAAGTTATAAAAATTTACTGTATTTTTAAGTTATAAATATTAATATACATATATATATTTATTTATTTTATATTCAAGAAAATTAAAAAACCGTTTATAAATTTTTTCAAATTTTGAATTCATTTATAAAATAAAGTAAAAATAAATAAAAAATTTAGATTACATAAAAAATTAAAGAAGAAGAAAGAAAAAAAAGTTCCGCAGGTAGCCTCGAACCCATGTTGTCTGGGTGGAAAACCAGCGCTTTACGTTCACGCCACTGGGGCGCTGCCTTGCTTGCAAAATAACTTGTATTTAAAGATTACTGAAATTTTAAATGTTTTTTTCTCGAAAATTTGTGGATAGTGGGTCCTACTGCTTTAGTATGTTGTTACCTTTATAGTGTACTACAATCCTGCACAATTTCGTCCAGATCTGAATTTTCCATGTCGTGACCTCTCCTTGTCAGTCGAAAAAATAAAATTTCAATAAATATGATTTTCTCCCAATCAGTTGATTGTGTGATTAAAAAAAAAAATATATATATATATATATATATATATATTTCAAAACACTATAATTTAAAATATATGTCTTTACTTGAAGTTAACTGATAAAAGATCTTAAGGATTTAATTAATCCAATTGAAATAGCAGGCATCTTTAAAATAAAATACAGAATTCAAGACAATAAAATTGGCTATTACATTGGAAGGACAAAATGTAAAATCAAAGATTAAATTAACCCTTTAAGCGTTAAGCCTGTCTTTTTCTGTCATGTCTAGACGGAATAAAAAACTGGTGTGACTAAATTTTGAAAGACATGTTGCTTTTTTTGAGAAAATAAGAATAATAGATATGTGTAGTATATAATATTAAATTTTCATATTTGTACTGTGCATAGTATTAATTTTATGGATCATTAAGCAGATATACCGAAAAACGGCTAACGCTGAAAGGGTTAAAGAACGCAAAAATTACATGATAACTACCACAGCATTAACCAAAATAAATAAAGAAGCTGATATTGAAATTGATTTTTAAAAATATTAAAAAATTAACAAATTACAATAACTACACATATATGATAAATAAAGAGCATTAAAAAAGCACTCGAATTTGCCCCATCGTAACTCCCCCCCCCAAAATTTGAAAATCACAAAAAAAAACAAAAATGAGTTTTTGGAAATATCCTCAGGAAGACACTTGGCAGATTTTTATATCTTTATGCTATTATTGGTGCAGTTTTACTAGAAAATCTGTATTTTGCTAAATTTGCTTCCGAAAATAGTTTTTATCCCCGAAAATAGTTTTTATCCGAAAAGAGTCTCTCTTTACAGACGTTTCCACTGTAAATTGCTTTATTTAACATCAGAATGTGCTAGCAATATGGGTGCTAGCACATTCTGCTATAAAATCTACCATTATATTTTGCAGTATAGTCTCCCCATCTGCATATTCTTCACCGTGAAATAATTTGGAGCTGAGTTAAGCTTATAAATGTCTTTTTGCCTTCTGCCCCCCCCCCCCCACACACACACAGGAGGAGGGGGTATTTTGCAAAATCCTGTCTTAGTGGGTGTCAGGGTCCTAAAACCAACCTGCTCACCAAAATTTGTGACTGTATATCCCATAGAATCGCCACGGCAGTGTTGAATCAGTGAATCAACCCTTTTATATATATATAGATAGATAATAATGGGGATAAAAGAAGGGAAAAACTGATAAGGTTAATTTGATTCGTGAGGGACTAAAATATCACTGCTTTCTTGTCTAATTTAACTAAATAATAATTTATATATTATTTAAATCAAATTGGAGTGTACAGGTTGATATTTTTATTTATTACCAACTATGTGAAAAATACCAGAGCCGGGAATCGAACCCGGGCCCTCGATTCCCGGCTCTGGTATTTTTCACATAGTTGGTAATAAATAAAAATATCAACCTGTACACTCCAATTTGATTTAAATAAATATTCACGGTTGATGATTTCATGAATAAAAATTTTCTAAATTAATAATTTATATTATTGAATTTTGGTGTGTCAATATATACACTAAGGACACCCCCCCCCCTCCCCCCGAGAAAAAAAAAAAAAAGCCACACTGCAGAAAAATTGACTTACATTCATTTTATTTGTAACTTCAAAACTAATGGTTGAAACAAATAAAACTTGTGTTTGCATAATACCGAAGAGATGAAATGATATGTATATTTCGATTTAGTAATTTGCTTTATTACACTCTACGAAGTACTTAATAAAAATCTAAATAAAACTTTCTTTTTTAACGTAATATAATAAACATATACTTTGCATTCTATTATGATTTATTTTACGAAATAAACAAGTTATATTTTGTTATATGAAATAAAACTATTTATTTGTTACTGCTAAACAATTAATAAAAATATGTATTCTGCATTGGGTAATTCGACTTTTATATGGAATTACTGCTTTAATGCGCAATGGCATAGTATTATACAGTGTTTTAATATAAATCTCAGAAATATCACTGTGCCAGATATCATAAATATTTTTTTCTTGTTCTTGTAGAGTTACAGGTTGCAAATTTCGAATCCTCTCTCCCTTCCCCTGTCCTTTTATAGACTAAACATTTTTGAGTGGATTGAGATTAGGACTGTTTCTAGGTCTGGTAAAGAAGAAGTTCTACAATATTCTTTGTTGGAATTTAACTTAAAGTGATAAAAGGTATGATTACTTGCAGAATTATAGGTGCTAATTGTTGAAAAGTCTGAGATACCTTCAATTTCAAAATTGTCATTCAAGCACCACTTTTATAATGGCTGTGTTTTGAGTTAATTGATCCCTTGAGCATGAAAATTTGCCTGACTCCTTGAAAAGTTATGCACCTCCATATCGTAATGTTCAGAGAATGTGTCACTATTTTAAGAGTCCAGTTTTCATTAAGTCGGTAATATTGAGTATTTTACAAAAGAATTTCCCAATACCTTTAAAACAGATGGTTGATTCTTATATCTGAGATAATTTGAAAAAAAGTTTTCTTTATTTTTTTTATAAATGGTGTTTTAAATAAGATGTATCAAAAGATATAAAAAGATGTATATAAAAGATTACTGTAAATTTCAGAAAATTTTGGAGCGAGAGGCTGATTTAAAAAAATTTTTTTTTTTAAATACCAACTATGTGAAAAATACCAGAGCCGGGAATCGAACCCGGGCCTTTCGCTTTACGTGCGGATGCTCAAACCATTGAGCTACCCTGGCTGATTACCAGCTAGGCATTTCTCAAATAACATTAGTTGGCAAAGACACAGAGTCTGTAAACATAGCTACACTGGTCAAAAAAATTAAAGGATCAGCCCGTTTTCTCTTTCTCTTCTTTTGCACATAATTTTTAAACAAATAAACATAAAATTTGGATGGCCTGTTCATTATCATATTATTAACCGAATCTTATGTAATTTTAGCATAAGAATAATTTTTAAGCTAATAAATATTCAGTTTTCTCTCAAAAGTAAGCTTTTAAAAAAATAAAAAATTTCAATAATTTTAGGAAAGAACACTTAATGAAAAATGGTCATAAGGATGCCTTACAGATAGGTAAAGACGCACACACGTTCCTATGTTAGATTACAACCAAATCTTTCTACCTGCATTCATTTTCTGTTTCTTTTTTTTTCTTCTTCTTTTCGCATGTGAATAACTTTTTAAAAAATATGCATACAAACATGAAAATTGGATAAGATGTTCATTATACAATTATTTTTCGACATCATTATTATTCTAGTGCTGAGTATAGTTTACAAATTAGTAATTATATATTTTTAAAAAGTTCATTATAAAAGAAAAAGAAAAGTTAATACAAAAAGAAAAATCGAGATTTAGTTTAACATTTCAAGGTATGAGCGTCTTTACCTATCTCTAATGCATCCTTAACACCACTTTTCATTATGTGTTCTTTCCTAAATTTGTTGAAATTTTTCATTTTTTCCAAAGCTTACTTTTGCGAGAAAACTGAATATTTATTAGCTTAAAAATTATTCTAATGCTAAAATTACATAAGATTCGGTTAATAATATGATAATGAACAGGCCATCCAAATTTTATGTTCATATGTTTATTTGTTTAAAAATTATGTGCAAAAGAAGAGAAAGAGAAAACGGGCTGATCCTTAATTTTTTTGACCAGTGTATATCAAGTGACATTAATATTCATGGAACAACTGCAATAGACCACGAAATTTTAATTTAATTTAGAAATTTATTCATCAACCATGAAAGTTTATTTCAGAAAATTTTGGAGTGGGAGGTGGATTTTTTTTTTTTTTTTTTTTTTTTTAATACCAGCTACGTGAAAAATATCAGAGCTGGGAATCAAACCTGGGTCTTCCGCTTCGATTCCCGGCTCTGGTATTTTTCACATAGTTGGTATTAAAAAAAAAAAAAAAATTCAGCCTCCCACTCCAAAATTTTCTGAAATGAACTTTCATGGTTGATGAATAAATTTCTATATTAGATTACTGTACATTTTAACAGTTTTTAATAACTGATAAAACGTACAGTGTGACTGTTAAATAATTTTCTCTGCTTGGAGGCATCCTATATAGCTAAAATTAATGAGTGGAATGAAACTTAATTTTATATGTAGACTGCAGAAGACATGAGGAATAATTTCCACAAAGAAACACATTAGCACTAAAAGTCACAACTAGGGGAGATTTTGATTCTGTAGTAACCTACGAACCATGAAATTTGCATAATTTATCACGAAATTTTGTGTAAATTTACACATATTGCATGTTGTATATTATTACAGAGACACTAAAGTTTATAAAGGTGAGTTTAATACTGTATGTCACTCATTTCTGCATGTGCATTTTTATTTGAATATTAATGAAACTTTCCATAATCTTTTTTTCATGTATTCATGAATACTTTTTTTCAATTCCTACTATTAGTTCACACTCTCCCTATATCTTGTACAAATCTTGCAATCGATTTTTAACTAACTTCCCGACTAGCTAGAAATTTGAAACTCTCAGGATTGATCAGAACACGGTGACAACACAATACTTCGAAGTCCGATTTTCGATTTTTTTTATTAGTTTTCTTATAATTAATTAAAATATGAAAATAATAACATCCTAATAGCGTTATTATAGCCATTAAAATATTAGCTATAATTTAATTGTTGCCAAAAAAAAAATGTACGAGTTCATTTTCTTTTGACATAAAAATAAATACATTTAATTAAACGTGAACGTTAAAAAATTATAAAAAGTTAAATGATGCATCTCACAAAAATTGACGTCATTATCACTTTAAAAATTTTATGCACATTGATAAGAGCTCTATGATTCATCAGAAAATTTAAAACATAATATATAAAAAGTTTTTTTTTCATCTCATAATTATTTTTATTTCATTTTTCACGCACCCTTTTTATTTCCTATTTCAAAATTATTAAAAACAACTTTTTCGATAGTGTTTGTAAGTAGGAATTGACTTAAAATTTTTTTGTTTTATATTACTTGTTTCATTTCCAACACAAACAGCTCCAAAATGTCATATGCTTTAAGAAACTTGCCTAATCTACTTCAATTGTATAAATTTCACAGTGTATATGTGACAGCAGCGCCAAAATCTCCCCTACCTGCGACTTTTGGTGCTTTTTTTTTTTTTCTTAGTAAAATCATCTCCCCATGTCTTCCACAGTCCGTATGTGAAATTAAATTTCCTTCCCTTGATTAGTTATAGTTTGATTCCTCCAAACAGGCAAAGTTGTTTTATGTCCACCTGTATTTCCTAAAATATTATTAGCGGACACATAAGTTACTTGCATTCGACATTTATTGTTATACTTCTCTGAGATGAAAATTGTTTACATTCATTATACAGGGATGAGAATTTTCAGATTTTTGTAGGAATTTCAGACTTTTCTTAATTTTTTAAAAATAATTTTCAGGTTTTTTTTTTTGTTCTAAATATTCTTATTTTTGTTCAATTTTCTTTCTTTTGACTGTTTCTAAACAACTTATTTTCATATATTCTCCATTTTTGCTTATAGAAAGTATGATTTTGTGTAGCTGTTTCTTCTTCAATAACTAAAATTAAATTATCTTTGAGTTTTGCTGATACTTTCAGACTTTTTGTCTGTTTCCCACTCTCATCTCTGATTATAGAGCATTTTAATAAATAATTTGCACTGTATTTGTATAGGAAAGTAGGAAAAGTTTAATGTAGCAGGGCTATATGATACAGATTTAGAATACAGAGTTAGGACTTTCTGCTACTGTTCTTGCATACTTGCCAACATCCTAATTATGAACCAGAAGATTTTTAGTACATGGCCTCATTTTCAACACCAGTAAATATTTAGAGTAATTTCCTCCAAATTTAATTAAGAGAAAAAAAAAAAAAAAGAAAAATACTTTAAAAATATACTGGTGTAGAAAAGGGGTGTGTACTAAAAATCTTGCAGTTCATAATTACGACGTTGGCAGGTATGTATATGTTCTTGTGATGGAAGAAAATTTTGTGATGGCAACAACATGATAGTTTGAGTGTTTTTTGTACAATAAAAATTTGGAAAGAATCTTTTGCAATTTAAAATTACCTTTAATATTTGCTAGAAATTTTAGTGTATTTGTGTGAGTACAATTAAATCCATTACTAAAAATTTCTGTAGTAGGTAAGTGCACCAGTGATTGACACTTTTAGAGAAATCTCTGATGCTTTTAATGTTCTAGTCATCAGAAAATATTTTTAGAAATCTTAAGTTAGTACATATGATATGAAAGGCATTCAGAACCACATATATGTTAAAATATATACATTTGATAACAATTATTTTTTTTTATGAATTTTTATTTGACACCCACTCAATGTTCCAGTAATTGACACTGCCAGTTTTTCTTTTATCAGTAATTGGCCTATGTTCCAGTGTTTGACACTGCTAGTTATTCATTTTACCAGTTATTAGCATCCTATGCTCCAGTGTTTGACAATGTTAGAATTCTTATATGTAAAATATGATTTTATATTTTTTCTTACTTATTAATTATTTCGGGATAGATGTTAATTACTGGAGCATGCCAATCACTGGAGCACCTACCCTATTTCCCTACAGAGAAAAAAAAAAGCGTTATTTCATACCAATGTTTAAAATACCCCTGTCTCATAGCAATATTTGGTGTGCATCAATACGTATAACATTCTTTGCTTAAAAAAAAAAAAAAAAAAAAAAAATGTGCATTAAAATCAAAAGTCACATTATTAATTTAATTTCCAAAATAGAAATATGCGTGGACGATGCATGGATCCATAGTCACAAACTGGTACATGAATTGATCTTAAAAATAGGGTATGTAATCAAGTTCCATGCCCCAAAATATATCTGAAGGAGGTTGGGGTTCAATCAGTCTCTTGTGTGGCAGTCCTGGCAAATTTTCTTCAGCTGCAGCAAATCTCAGACTTTCTAGATCTAAATCATCTGATTCTGAAGATTCAGAACTTTCACTGGATTCTTTAGGTATTTCTTCTTCAAATTCCTAAAATGAGAAGAAAAATAACGAAATGTAAACAATAAACGAAACTTTTTATTTCCAGATTTTATTAACATGCTATTACGAAGATCGAAAAGTAATGTTTAAAAAAAAATAAAAATAAAAATAAAAAAAAATTAAACAAATAATTTTTTAACAAATTTTAATTTTTAATCAATTGTTTAACCACTCTCTTTATCAACAGAATTTAGGCATCTAGTATGTAGGTTTTCAATGCCGGATAGATAAAAATCAATAGATTTTTGAGCAGAATCTCTGGAGATTGCATTTTAAACATCATTCAAATATTAAAAATTTTTGCCTCTTAGAAAATATTGTAGCAGTCAAAATGAATTGAATTTCGATGGCACATTATCGAGTGAGTATGGTAGGTGAGGCAATATCTCCCACCCTAATTCACTGTTTTTTTTTCCGGGGTTTGTCTTGCGCAGTGCGGTCTTGCATTAACATTTCGCACAATAATCCCTTTTCTGTTGACAATCGTTACACTTTTCAATTAAAATTTGATTTACTCAGTCCAGATGTTCACTATAAAGGTCTGTATTCACAGTTTGTCTAGACATAGCCCCCTAAACTAGATGCCCTCTGCGTGACTCAGAAACTTGGTTACAGTTCAAGCGGTAGACAGCGCCACCTGGCACTTTTTTATTCAACTGTCACTAATAATTTTATGAAGTGGTATATGATATATATAATCGATGTTCCTTCGATTCTGTTCGCCTTTTATGTATATCAAAACCCGCTTTTAAAAATTTTTTGGTGGCTGTTGAATAAAAAAGTCACGCAATCTGTACCAGGTGGCGCTGTCTACCGCCAAGATAACAAGCCACGCGGAAGGCATCTAGTATAGGAGGCTATGGTCTAGATTTCAGTACTTCAAAAGGAACTACCACATGAATACTCCATCAAACAGACAAAAGCTCCTTTTTGTGGTGTAAGTCTGGCTTAGCTGCATTTTGTGGTGGTTCATTCGAAGAGAGCCACTGCCTTTTGCATTTTGGATTATCATAAAGGACCAGTGGCGAATCTAGAAATTCACCTTTTGGGAGAGGCTAAGATTTTTCCAGATCAATGTAGCATTTACAGTTGTAATATTAGTGTGCATTCCGTTGATACAATAGACTGCATTACGAAATTGTGGCAATAATTTGTTTATAATAGGAAAAAAATTGAGATTTATAGAAAATCATTTAGAATAAATACACGCGCGCTTGCATGTATCTAATACTAACGGGAACTACAATGGAACACGAAAAATTGTAATTAAAGTGTTGGGGTTGATAATAAATTTTTTTTTTAATTGTATGTGCACACTACATGACTTCCTCATACACCCACTGGGAATATACATATTGTTATGAAAACATTGATATTTTTGTGTGAGCTAACTGATTCATGAATAAACAGGCAGTTTTCAGTCCATGAACATTTCAAGAAACAAGTAAAAACTAGTTGGCATAGGTGGACTCTGCTCAGTTCCCCATCATATTTATGTTCTCATAAATTTCTAGTGTGAGACATATTATAATCATGTTAAAAGAAATGAATTTGACCAAAGCTTGATACAGTGACAGAATGAAATCCCCGCCTAATAGGCTATACACCGTTCACTTCGATATATTTATCTTATTCTAATCTATTAATTTATTTTATCAGGGTCAATTCTGTTGTTTAGTTTTCATGCTACTATTTCCAATGCAATAATCCTCAAAATTCATATTTATATGAAAAATTTACAATTTCGCTATGTTGATAAAATCGTAAATTACGAATAATTTACGAAATTTTCCTAGTAGAATATTTGTATTCAATCATGTTCAAACAAATATCATAAATGTAATTTTGAAGTTGCCTAATGTATTTATGAAGTTTTATGCTCAATTTTGCCTTATTCTGGCATGTTATTCCAAATAACTTACGAATTTTTTAAATTGGAAAAATCATATTCTATGATATTCATGCCAGTATCCAAAATAATATTTAAAAAGTGATTTGACATCTTTACGATGAAAATATCCCTCAAGATTGACGTTTATGTGAAATTTTGCTCTATTCTGCCATGTTAAGAAATTCGTAAGTTTCCAATAACATACGAAATTTTTATTTTGGAACATTCATAGTCATTAATATTCATGACAGTGTTCTAAATAATATTTCAAAAGTAGTCTGACACCTTTACGATGAAAATATCTCTCAAAATTGAAGTTTATGTGAAATTTTGCCCTATACTGCCATGTTAAGAAATTCGTAAATTTTCAATAACTTGCGAAATTTTCAAAGTAGCATATTTATAGTTACTCGTGTATGATGTTCATTTCGGCATCAAAACTGATATTTTAAAACTGGTCTGACATTTTTACTGTAAAAAGTTTCCATTTAATGCACGTTTAAGTAAATTTTTGTGCTTTCTCCCATGTTAAGAAAATCGTAAATTTCTCATAACTTACGAAGTTTTTTAATTCGAATGTTGCAAATGAATAGGGTTCTTGCCAGTATCGAAAGTAATATTTTAAAACTGATCTGACCTCTGCGATCATTTGCTCGTGAGATATCGTGTAAATAGTTTAACATACTAAAGGACTAACACTAACGGACTAACACACTAAGAGACACCCTACAGACAGACACCATACAAATTTTGTCATTTTCGGATTCCTCACACCTGAAAACGTATAAAAACATAAAAAAATCGAGGTCGAAATTTTTCACGATTACCTAAGTTCCCCATACCTATAGTATGATGGGGAATTAAAAAAACTAGTATGTTGTGGCCACCACAAGACTTTCTTCTATATTTTCCTATACATATTCAATCAGTAACAATATTAAAAAAAAAAAAAAGTACAATTTTTTTTCTAAGTTTTTTTTTTTTTTTTGTTAAAAGCAATACATATTCAATCAGTAACAATATTTAAAAAAAATCGATAACTTTGTTTTAAATTATCACAGATTTATAGTTCAACCATTCATTTTAAAGGTATTGACGAGACCTTTCGAAAGGCACCCATCTTGTAACTTTGCCCCCCCCGGGGGGGAACCGATGCCCCCACATGCACAAAAATTTTTTCCTAGTTAACTACTACTATTATCAACAAGATCTTATGAAAGATACCCATTGTGAAAATTTACCCCCAGGGGTGGGAGGTACTTCCCCCTCAGGGGAGGGGGGAAGCGATGCCCCCACATGCACAAAATTTTTTTCCTAGTTAACTACTACTATTATCAATAATTCATATTAATTTTACAATCACAAGTTTAAAATAACTCTCATTATGCCCATTTATACGGAATTTTGTCCTATACTGCCATGTTAAAAATTTGCATAGAATGCGATCACAGCGCCACCTGTTGAGCTATTGATCCCCAAATCTAATCAGTACCAGTTCATGTCAGAGTCCAACTAAATACCAAGTTTGGTTCAATTTCATTCATTGGTTCGTGAGATACGGTGAAAAATACGAAATTTTGCGATCACAGCGCCACCTGCTGGGCGATTGATCCCCAAATCTAATCAGCACCATGCCCCGTCAGGTTCCTACTATATACCAAGTTTGGTTGAATTTCATTCATTGGTTCGTGAGATACGGTGAAAAATACGAAAATTTGTCCTATACTGCCATGCTAAAAATTTACATAAAATGCGATCACAGCGCCACCTGCTTGGCTATTGATCCCCAAATCTAATCAGCACAATGCCCCTCCAGGGTCCAACTATATACCAAGTTTGGTTGAATTTCATTCATTGGTTCGTGAGATACGGTGAAAACAGGAAACCACAGACAGACATTTTTTACAAACTATCAATTCGTGTTCAGGACATCCCTAAACGTGTGGACCCGTCAAAAAACGGAGGTCGAAAATTTTCGCAAATCCAATACTTTCTCTATATTACATATAGAAGAAAGTAAAAAAATGTAAGTGTTAGATTCACTAAAATCTATATAGTTCGTGCGACAGTGACCTGTAACATGCATGTAAGTTTTCAGCTCAATCGGATGAGGCTATCGCACTTTGAATAATTTGAGCCCATAAGCCATAATAATATTTTATTTTATTTTATACTTTATTTTATTTATTTATTTATTTATATTTTTTTGTCCTTAAAAAAAAAAAAAAAAAATCTAAGTTCTAGATTCTTCAAAATTCATACAGTTAGTGTGACGGTGATCTATAATATGAATATAAATTTTAAGTTCATTTGAATAAGGTATTTAGACACTATCACATTTTAAATAATTAATTTGAACCCAAAATGATAAAGAATTTTTCTTAGTATCCCTGAAAAAAAAAAAAAAAAAAAAAAAAAAACTGTAAGTGCTGGATTTACCAAAATCTATACAGTTTCTGCGACTATGACCTATAACATGTATATAAATTTTCAGCTCAATCCAATAAGGCATTTGGACGCTTTCGCACTTTTAAAAATTTGGACCAGTAGCCCATAATAATAAGGAAATTTTTTGTGTACCCGTACGAAAACTATAAGTGTTAGATTCACCGAAATCTATACATTTCGTGCGACGGTAGAACTTACGTACTAACTTTCAGCACATTCAAACAAAGCGTTTAGACGCTATCGTGTTCACTCACGCACATACATCACCGTAAAAATAGCAAAAAATGAACTCGGGGGATCTCAAAACGTATAGATACACCAAAATCTGAAAGTCGAATTTTTTTCATGATTACAGTACTTTCCTTACAAAAGTATGTTCAGAAAGCAAAAATATGCAGCTTTCAAAAGTAAGTGTACAATATTGCAACACTAAATGCTGTAGGGAATATAAGTTTTACCAGAATGCAAGAAATATCATAACTAAGACTTACCGGTGTTGGGTCAATAATACGTTCCAGGGCATTTGGGTCAGCATATCGCTTCAGTCCACTCCTCATGTGAGCTGGTGTTTCTTTAGTACCATGTAACGTTAACGTGGCGTATTTGATTTGACCCTCATAATTTTTACCAGTCTGTTAATGATGAGAAACACATGCATTAGTATTTATAAATCATTTGAAAACGAGCTTTAAAATTTTAACAATGATAATTTTAATCAGAAATTAGGTTTCCTTTTTTAGTACCACAAGACTATTGCTTTCACTCAGAATCGTCATCATTTGCTGTGTTTCATCTTGAATATGTTAGGTTTTAGCTCGCTGAACAAAGCTAGGCCGTTCAACCGATTGCTACGAAATTTGGTGTACCTTTTAATCAGGACAAAATCTAGTAAGCCCTATATTTTTAGTTATGTTGAATAATTGGTTCAAAAGATATTAAATAAAAACCTTATTATAGTTTTAATATTATTAAAAAAGAAAAGCAAAATAATGCCAAATCTTATAAATAAAGCAAAGAGTTTGTCGGGAACATTTCAGGGTGGACCACTCCTACTTTTGATTGGTCTAGATTTAACTACTTTGGAGATGAAAGTTGGACATTTTTTTTATTTTTTTTGTGAAAACTGATGATTTTTTAAAAAAGATACTGCATAGATGTTGTACTTTTTAAAAGAGCTCTAAAAATTGTTCATTTTTTGTGTGGACACTATATACATCAAGTTATTAAAGGTATTACGTTGCAAAGTTTCTTTTATTGATTACAATATGAAAATAAATATTAGTTATAATTTAATAGTTGCAAAAAAAAAAAAAAAAAAACGTGTTCATTTTTTTTTCAACATAAAAATAAATACGTTTAATTAAACGTGAACATTAAAAAATTGTAAAAAATTAAATTATGCATCTCAGAAAAATTGTCGTCATTATCACTTTAAAATTTTCTACACATTGATAAAGTGCTAATGTAGTTCTATAGCTATAAGATTCAACAGAAAATTTAAAAACATGGTATATATATATATATATATATATATATATAATATTATTTACTCTATCAAGTGCAGTTTATGCAATATGATTTATATTGGACAAACTAGTACTCCATTACACAAGCGTATTAACTTACATCGATCTGATATTTAAAAATCACGTCAATTTACTACAAATTTTGAGTATATGCACTTCCATCAACATGACTTTAATAATATTACTGTGAAAATTCTTAATTTTAAGAAGAATTTGAATGAACGTCTCTTATTTGAATCACAATATATTAAATTAATGAATACAATTTATCCTTTTGGTTTAAATTCTAATGTTTATAATAAACAACATATTGTTTATTCCAAGGTTTCAAAAATTGATTTTTACAGTAATATTTATACGACATTAAATCACTCTTTATTTAAAAAGACTACTAGAACTTCTAGGGGTTCTTCTAGGTCGTCTTCCCAACTTCTGGACATTTCATCTATTTTACAAAATCTCAAATCCTTAGAAAGTATTTTCCTTCAGTCTTATAATTGGAAAGATATACGTAATTTTATATTTCGAATAAAAAAGAAGTCTCTTCTTAAATATTTTAAAGTATTCCAGTCTCATTCTTTTGATTCACATTTCAGTGATGTATTTTTTGATATTTTACACTATAGGGCGGAGTGTTTTAATATTAAACTTGACTTAAAATCTGGTCAAAAAATAAATAACTCTCTCTTGGGGATAAATTTTTCTCATCCTGTTTTTAATAAACTTCATATTCACAATATCCTTAATGATCCATCCAATCCTTTTCCCATCAAAAACTTATTCATTTAAAAAACTTTTAAATACAATATTACTTTAGGCAGAAAAATATTTAACTACAATAAATTTGCTAAATTTCTTACTTCTAATGAACAGCCTCCGTGCTATTGTTCTGATTCCAAGTATAAATCTTTTTTCAATCCATCTCATGGTCATATTATTACTGGCGATATCAATATTGTGGAAAATCTTACTTTAAGATCTTTGATGAAGTATGGTACTAAATTTTGTATGCCTTCAAAATTCAAATTTATTGATATCATTACTCAATTTAATTTAGACTTGGATCTCTTTATATATAAAATTGCTATTGATTAGATTAAACCAGTGGAATTTTTTAATGAGTGGAAATTTAAGTTACTTGAGAAATTTAAACTTGATTTAGTTTATAATATATCTTTCTAATATCAAGTACTATAATTTCAATGAAAATAATTCAGCAATTCTAGACTTACAGTCTAAATTCATTATTACTTATGTTGACAAGGCGGCTAATAACTATGCAATTATTTGCAAAAAGTATTATAAACAACTTCTTTTTGATACTATGGATACTAGTAATATTTTTGTTAAGATTAATGGCAATATAGAAATTAAAAATAGGCATATATTTAATTATTACAAGTTAATAAATACCAAAAATAATAACTATAATTATCCTTATTTAGTAGTAATTCCAAAATTTCATAAAGATCCTATTAAATTTCGTACTGTTACTATTGCCTGTAATGCCTATACTTCTAATGCTAATATTATGTTGTTAAATATCCTTAAAAAATTACATAGTTATATTGTTTCTAACAAGAGTAATTTTTTTCTAAAAAATAGTTTTCAACTCAAAAATAAAATTAAAAATCTTACTGATATTAAAACATTTGATTTAAACGATCTTTTTAATAATATTGTTATTAAAGATATGTTTGATATTATAAATAAATTTTTGTAGAAAATCTGCAGTTTCTAAATCTAAATAATAACATAACTCCTTCAGCTTTTAAAACTCTGACTAGGTTTATCCTATATCATGACTATATTTTATTCAAAAATTCTTTATATAAACAACGTTTAGGGTTGCCACAAGGTGGTATTGCATCTAGTATGTTAGCTGATCTATATTTATATTATTATGAGCATGACATTGATTGTACTAATTTTAGATTACTAAGATATATTAATTATATAATTATATTAAATTTGGATAAACATAACACCAATCAAGATTTACCTGTTGATTATCCTGAAAATCTATCTCTTAGTAGCACTGATTTGGAACCTAATGTCATTAATTTCTTAGATTTAAAAATTATTCTCAATAGTAATAACCAATTAGAATTTGACTTATATGATAAAAAGAAAGATTTCCCCTTTAAAGTAAATTTTTTTACTAATTTTAAAACATGTTTACATAAATCTGTTTTTGTCAATATTCTTCTTAATTTTAATCTACGGATCAAATATTTAGTGTCTGATAAACATCAAAAAGTACAATTTCGATTCTTTAAAAATTTAGCATTAATTAATGTATATCCCAAACACTTAATTAATTTTTTTTAAATTATTATTATTATTATTATTTTATTTATTTATTTATTTATTTCTATTTTTTCCCTCACAATTTTTATTCCAATTTAAATTTAGGTCTAAAAATTAGGTATTATTTTATGGTTAGTATGTTTTTACATTATCTTTCAAACTTCGTGGCAAATTGTAGTTGGCAGCACTATTCAATCATCCACATTGATCATCTGAATCTAAAGAAAATAAAAAGTTTTTGTCTTCTTTTACTTTGTTCCTTGCTTCCTGGCCATTTTGTACAGACATTATATGTATTATATTTCTTTTATTATCTATTTCTTTTTCTTTTATTATCTATTTTTTTTTATTATTATTTATTTAATTTTTCCATTATTTTCATAACTTTACTGTAGATGGCATCACTATTCATGTTACAATAATTATGAACAATAATCTGAATCCTTATTAGGACTTGAATCCTTATCTGAATCCTTATTCTACCTGAATAGCTCTGTGAATCCTTTATTTTACTGCATGTTCACTGCACTTTTGAACTGATTAACTGTGCGTTTAACTGATACCTGATTGTTAAATTTTACACGTGTCTCGTTTATTCTAACTTTGAGTTGCATCCGTTTCAATTATAATTTTTTAAGTAATTTTGTATTATTATTTGTAGTGGTGATTTTATTTTGATCTACAATTTTAAATGGTTTTAGATTATCATTTTTAGGTAATAGTTTTATTTTGATCTTCGTTTTTCTGGTTTTACTATGGGTGTTTCGGGCCTGTGAACAAAGAAATTCTTAGCTTTTGCTTTCTTTGACTGAAAAACATCCATTTTTTAGCATATTTGCATTCTACCAGGCCCTTGAAAATGTTAGAATGCAAATAATGCTTTTTTCTCATTCCAATTTCTAATAATTCAGTTCGATTTTTCTTTAATTCTTTTTTGGTTTGATTTGGGTAGTCTTCGCTTATGATCCGAATAATTGTTTTAATACTGAAGTTAAATCAACTTTAAATTTCAAATTTTTGCACTGATAATATTGTATTGCTATATATATATATTTAATCTTATAAATAAAGCAAAGAGTTTGTCGGAAACACTTCTGGGTGGACCACTCCTATTTTTGATTGGTCTATATTTAGCTACTTTGGTGATGAAAGTTGGACAGTTTTTTAGTAAAAACTGATGATTTTTTTTAGAAGATACTACATAGGTGTTATAAAGAGCTCTAAAAATTGTTCATTTTTTGTGTGGACACTATTATACATCAAGTTATTAAAGATATTACGTTGAAAAGTTTTCTTTTTTTGATTAAAATACGAAAATAAATATTAGTTATTATTTAATAGTTGAAAAAAAAAGTGTTCATTTTTTTTCAACATAAAAATAAATACGTTTAATTACACGTGAACATTAAAAATTTGTAAAAATTTAAATTATGCATCTCACAAAAGTTGACGTCATTATCACTTTGAATTTTTCTACACACTGATAAAGCTATAAGATCTATAGCTATAAGATTCAATAGAAAATTTAAAAGCATGGTGTATATATATATATATATGTATCTGTATATATATATAAATTACGTGTCACGATGTTTGTCCGCGATAAACTCCTAAACTAAGGAACCGATTTTAATGAAATTTTGCACACTGTGTGCAGTTTGGTCCTACTTGAGAGATAGGATAGTTTTTATCTCAATTTACTGTCACAATATTGTTTTATTGCAATTATTTGTTAATTATAGACCTTTGTTACAGTTGCTCCAAAATATCTGTGAGTTCCATAAGTTTAATTGTTGCCAAAAAGAAAAAATACGAGTTCATTTTCTTTCGACATAAAAGTAAATACATTTAATCAAACGTGAAGGTTAAAAAATTATAAAAATCAAATAATACATCTCACGAAAATTGACGTCATAATCAATTTAAAGATTTTATTCGCATTGATAAAGTATGTAGTTATACACAAGCGAAGTGTGACGTCACTGACCGTCTGTGAAATCAAGAAAAAGATTTCTTATGTTAATCGCCCATTGTATTTTTTGTAAAAAATTATTAAAAAACGAGGAAAATTATTTCCGGATTTTAATCCCCATATTTTTGTATAGATATGTATTATTTATCATGTGCATACGTTAGATTGAGTTATTTTGCTGTCAAATTGACAAAATTTTAATTTTAAATTTAAAAGCTCTGTCGTCCTTGGAGTTTTTCGTATTTGGCGATCAAAAACGTAACACGAAAATATACAAGCTAGATGTATATTTTTGTAATATGTATTTAGCGAAATATTGTTTCATATTATTCATTACTCTCTTAATATAAGTTGTTAAAATAACCATGATTTTTGAAAGGAATTAAATGTGTGCGCCAGATAATTTGGCGATATTATTTTTTTTCCGCCAAGGATGATAAATATGAAATTTATTCCGCTGCAACATGTTAATATCTTATATTAGATACATTATGTATATGCTACAATTTATTTCACGTGACACGTGTGTTAAAAATTTATTTACGACATAACCATTCTTTTTCAATTTTTGTTGCATTATTCTAATCTGTATCACTTCGTTTTCTTTAAGAAATTTGTGATCTATACATAACGTTCTAAATAAAAAGTAACCATTTCAATATTTTAAAACATATTTAAAAGTCTGTTTTATTTAACATTAAATTTCAAAACTTAATTTAAAACTTATTTAAAAGTCTGGAAGAGTTTAAGTCTGTTTATTTGTTTTGTAACGCTAATCTATATGATCGATGTTCGAAACTTTAATTAATTATTTCTCTTATTTTTCTTTACTTTTTCTTTAATAACTTACCAATTTAACGTTCCTGATTAAATTTGTGATTTATATATGTATTTTGCATTAAATTCTGACTCATATTTATTGCTGAAAATGCGATCTTAAAATCTTGCAATTTTCTTATCTTAATCCTCAATGCTTTCCTTTTTGATTAACTTGAATTTACTATTAAAATTTTAACATACTCAGAATCTTCTCACCACTTCGTTAAAATATATTAATCTTTTCAGTAATATATTAATCAGTATATCCCCACAACGATATTTGGCGATTTTTTGTTGGCGATTACGGCTAAATCATAAATCTATAAATCATAAATGATAATCTAAATCAAAAACATAAAATAATAAATCCAAAATAAACAACATATAGGCTGCCATATTATATCACAAACAGTCCAGAGCGACAACGTTATCGTTCAAAACGGCGCCCAAGAAAAATCGCCAAATTCAGCTGTGGGGATATACTAAAGTTATAATTATCCGAATATAATTACTGAAGTTATATTATAAGTTATAGTTGTGGGTAACAACTATATTATAACAACTATAGTATTTCCCCACAACTGGATTTGGCGATTATGGCTAAATCATAAATCTAAAAATCATAAATGATAAAATCATAAGCTAAATCATAAATCTAAAATAAAAGCATGCAGGTTACCATATTTTACTGCAAAGAATCCAGAACGACTTCGTTATCGTTCAAAAAGGCGCAAAAAAAAAAAAAAAAAAAAAAAAAAATCGACAAATCCAGTTGTGGGGAAATACTATATACCTTATCAAATTATCAACGTATTGCTTAGCCGCAGCAACGCGTGGCCGGGTCTGCTAAGTATATATATATATTAATCTTATAAATAAAGCAAAGAGTTTGTCAGGAACACTTCCGCGTGGACCACTCCTATTTTTGATTGGTCTAGGTTTAACTACTTTGGTGATGAAAGTTGGACTTTTTTTTTTTGCGATGATGATTTTTTTAAATTGATGATTTTTTAAAAAAGACACTGCATAGATGTTACACGTTTTAAAAGAGCTCTAAAAATTGTTCATTTTCTGTGTGGACGCTACATATATCAAGTTATTAAAGATATTACGTTACAAAATTTTCTTTTAATTAATTAAAATATGAAAATAAATATTATTTATAATTTAATGTCTTCTGTCTGTCCGTTCTGTAATGACGTAGACAAAGAACAACGAAAGTTATACGGCGCATTAAGTACATACAGTTGGAAAGTGTTAACAATCGATGCGTAAAGAATGATTTTTTGTTCTTGTTTAAAACTTAATTAATGTTTTAATTACTTTTTAAAATATCTTTTAAGCAGATTTTCATAAAACATAAATAAGAATCATACTGATTAAATTAACATTCTAATTAAAGAAAAATATGCATTGAAGTTGGTCAATTCGTTTGTGAGCTTAAGACAAATAAAGGCTTCAAATTATAGTACCCTTCTTTTTGGTCGTTGTTAATAATGAAATATAATAATGATAAATGCGACAGAAAATGCCCTGATTTTCGACCTGGTAGGATCTTTGGTAGAATAGTGTTACTAC
This sequence comes from Salticus scenicus, assembly GCA_963930645.1. NCBI lineage: Eukaryota > Metazoa > Arthropoda > Arachnida > Araneae > Salticidae > Salticus > Salticus scenicus. The sequence goes on along the minus strand of OZ005660.1, from coordinate 119,481,541 downwards.
TTCGGAGTGATAAAAAAAGTTAATGAGATTCGAATTCTTGTTTTATTTTACAGAAAGTTTCTGTTAATATACAAAAATAATATTAACAAATCGTATATAATTGAGTAATATATATGCACACGCATATACATACTTGAAAGTATAAAAACGATTTAAGTTTTATTTAAAATTATAAAAAAGAATTAATATTTAATTAAGAATCTTAATAAAAATTTATGCGAGGGTTGATCCAGAAACAAGGTTCCCATCAACTTTACAACATTGTTTATTCTCATAGCAATGTATACATCGGTGGAAAGAAGACACTTTGCTCTATTCTTTGACATAATCGCCATCTTTTTCTACACATTTTTGTAGACGATGCTCCAATTTCTGTATCCCAATATCGTAGAACTCCGCTGCCAACCCGTTGAGAAAGCGTAATACCCCAATTTTTCAGTCAAAGCTTTTTCACTCTACCATAAGAACTCTCAGGAATCCGAGCAACAAGTTCACGGACAGTGATCCTCCTGTTTTGAAGCACTTCGCGTTGGACCATCTCGACAATGGCCTCCGAAACTGACGGTCTTCCACTCTGTTCTTAATCGTGGACGTCCTTCCGACCGGCACTAAACTCCCTGCACCACTTTCGGACGTGTTGAACCAATACCACCTGTAATAATGCCTCCGAGCTGAGTTCACGTCACGGAAGATCGGCCGATTACATCCAATCCCCACGATGAAACATGTATCATAGGAAGTGTTGATTGGATAAAATCAGCCGATCTTTCATGACGTAGAGCTCAGCTCAGAGGCATTATTACAGGAGGTGTTGGTTGAACGGACATACACTTGTCGCCATACACCTCTGTCAACTGACGATGAATATCCACGGGTGGAGTCCCTTTGGCGTGGAAAAAGCGAATTACGGAACGAATCTCGCACTTGGCGGGATCAACAATGGGCACCTCTATCTCGGACGGCTACTGAGCCAAGACTGAGCTGCGCAGCCGGGCGGAATCGAGTGTGGGGGAACAGCTGCGCACAACGGTGTTTCCAGATTTCGCCTCGCACCTTCCCGTGTGGCTGGAGCTCTTTGGGAACCTTATTTCTGGATTAATCCTCGTAACTCAAAAATAGTTCATAAAGCTCGCCTCTAAGTTAACTTTTCCAATTTTTCATTTTATAACGCAAGAGCCGATAAAACAAACGATTTAAAAAATTACGTCATATAAAATGTGTTAACTGACCAGATCTCTCACGAGAAGTTTCCATTTTCCTTCTGGATTTTCTCCCCAAAAATGAACTGAGAGGAAAGTCCAGTTTCTAAAACCGATGGCAGAGGAATCCCTTTCTCGTCTCGATAGAATCATGCTGACAGTACCTAGGATAGAAAAGAGAAGAATTTTTTTCAATAAAAACAATTGTGAAAAACAAATTATATTGTAAAAGTTTGTTAGGAAAAATTTTCGAAATTAATACAGAATAAGAATGGGGTTATAGTTTCTATTTTTGAAGTTACTCGTTCCTGCGCTATTCACTTCTCCAAATTTCTGAATGTTAAATTTTTAGGAGTTAATTCAGTCAGTTAAGTTTCTTTGTGAACTAAAATCAAAAGAAAAATTATTGAAAAGGAAAAAAAGAAAAGAAATGCAAAAATTCTCTCACAGACAGAATTTAGTTTAGTATGGAGGACTATTAATTTCAATCTGTAAAATTATTATTACTTTTTTTTTAATTTTAATTTTTAATTTACTTTTTATCTCCTTTTTTGACCGTAAAATTTGGCCACTTACTTTTTAAAATGACTGAAATAAACTAAAGTGAAGTGTTGCCACCTAAATTTCAAACTTTAGTTAATTTAAAAAAATCTAATTGTCGTGTCGAAAAACTGCCTGCACATGGGGGATTCAGAAAAACCGTCCCTTTCATTTGGTACCGAATTTGCAACGATAGGATTGATATTTCTTATTTATTTTGGTGTTACACAAAACTGGTCTTCAAAAACTGGCTATGACGTTTTTACCCAGATTGAAACTAATAGTTCTCCTATTCCTAAAAAAACTAGTATGTTGTGGCCACCACAAGACTTTTTTCTATATTTTCCTATACATATTCATTCAGTAACAATTAATATATATAATGATCCTCATCTGTCATCTGTCATGAACGAATCCGGTTAGTACCGCTTCAAAACTGAAACTTTTGGAAGCCATTATTATTATTATTATTTATTTTATTTTTTTTTCTGTTTGCTCAACTTACGAAAACATACATATAATATATTTTTTATCACACCTATTCTTATTTCCTTTAATACCTTGAAAAACTATTCAATTGGAATGTTTAAAGGTATATAAATTACATATAACGGATCACTGTCTATTATAAACAACACAATTCCTGATAAAAACAAACCAAAACGGTTGCCATTCAGAAAATACAAATTCCAAGTGGATGACTCTTTAATCCCGAATGAATGACTCTTTGACCGTTTTATTTAAAAAAAAAACTCTTAAAATATTTCAGAAACATATTAAAGCCTTAAAACTCTTAAAATATTTGTAGAAACATATTTAAAGCCTTTAATTATTTTTATCAAGCTTCATTTTTTTTTTTTTTTTTTCCAGCATAAAATTGAACATGCTTTTACGGACAAAATAAATAAATAAAAATAAAATAAATAAATAAAAATATTAAAATATTAAATTAGCTCATGCATATGAGAAAATGACATCTATTAAATAATAATAATAATAATTTTAAATTTTAAAGTTGTTGAAGAGATAAATAGAGCGTGAAATTTTCGCACGGTCTTACTAGCAAATGAATTAATTGAAGTGAGAAATAAATAAAATGAAATGATCATTTTTCAACTTTTGGCAGCGATTTTCTTTTTAAAGAAATGCTGTGTATTTCTTCTAAATTAATCTACATAAACCTTACATCATTAGAAAAATCTTTCAAAACTGAACATTTTTTTTTTTTAATGTGAGATTTTAATTTTTTTCCGAATGGATCTGTCTGAAACACTCATTGAAAAACGGCGTCGTTTGGAAAATGAGAGGAAAAGAAGATGGTTACAAAGACAAAGTCCAGAGTCATTGGCAAGAATTCGACAAAATAATGCTGATATTCAAAGGCGACGGAGGAAACGCGAATCTGAGTTTGCAGCACAAATGCGAAGGCAAGCTGATGTTGAATCCCATGATCAAAGAAATGAAAGAAATAGTCGTAGAGTTCAAGAAGTATTTACCAATGAGAATGATGAATTACATTACTGTGGACCAATGATCGATGTTTGTGAATTCTGTGGTTCGAAGAATTTTGCCGCTGAACGACCTCTAGACAAAAAATTCAGCAGTTGTTGCCGGAAAGGGACAGTTTCTTTGATTAAACCAACGGATTCTCAAGGAAATCAGTTGATTTTTCCACCAGTTCTTCAAGATTTGTTGATGAATCATGAGAACCCTGATGACAAGAATTTTAGAGATAACATTCGCTCTTATAACAGTGCTTTATCTTTTGCATCAATGGGAGCCAAAGTATTAAATTTCAGTGGAAGAGGACCTTACGGACGTTCATGGTCAAATATGTCACAGGACCAGCCATCTAGAACCACGCAGTGAACAATCTCGACAGTATGCCCAACTGTATGTCATAGATAGCACTCAGGCAACAGAATGCAGAGTTCTTAATCCTGCTAATCAACAATGCATTCCCCGTCTTCTGGACCAGTTGGACAGGCTATTCAGAATGACAAATCGATTTTGTCACACTTACCGTATGCTAAGGGACGTTGAAGCTCAAGCGATCAATGAAGCGAATGAAGCAGGACAAGATATTCCCATAGTGAATCTGGTATTTCGACGAGATCGTCATACTGATCAGAGAAGGTATAATGCATCTACAGCAAATGAAATTGCAATGGTTTATGTTAATGATCATGGTGAGCCTCCTTTTGACAGAGACATTGGAATTTATCCAGTAAACCCAGAAAATCCAGGACAGCAGTTTGTCAATATCAACATTCTCAGCCCTAACTTGGACCCAATGGTTTATCCCATTTTATTCCCGTATGGCGAACCAGGTTGGCAACCTAACTGGACTTGCGAGGCTTATGAGGGTGCACAGACAAATAGAACGAGAAATAATGTTACTATGCTGCAGTACAAAGCAGCTTTGTTGGCCATAAGAGAACACTTCAATCCAGTTATTAGTGCGGGACGACTGACACAGCAGTTCATAGTGGATTCTTACTTGCAAGTTGAAGCCAATAATTTGAACTACATTAAAACACACCAGCAGAAGCTGCGAACAGAATTCTGCCAAGGACTAGCAGATCACATTGAAAATAGAGTCAATAATGCACAAGCAGCTGGGATTCCAGTCATTCTTCCCTCATCATTTGAAGGATCACCAAGAAACATGCGTGAGAGGTGTGCTGATGCTATGTCAATATTTGCAAAATTTGGTCCGCCAGATCTTTTCATAACTTTCACAGCCAATCCTAAGTGGCGTGAAATTACAGAAAATTTGAGAAAAGGTGAAGAGCCAAGTGACCGTCCTGATTTGGTTTCACGAGTTTATAACTTAAAGCTAAAATCCATTCTTGAAGATATGATAGTGCATGGTGTTTTAGGAATTTCAACGGCTCATGTTTACACAATAGAATTTCAAAAGAGAGGTCTTCCACATGTCCATATTTTAATTGTCTTGCGTGCAGAAGATAAATTTTCATCGGTAGAACATATTGATCGTTTAATTAGTGCTGAGATTCCTGATCCTGGTTTAAATCGACGCCTGCATGAAATCGTCACGCGCTGTATGATTCATGGCCCTTGCGGTTCAAACAATCCTCGAGCTCCTTGCATGGAAGCTAGAAAGTGTAGAAAAGGTTTCCCAAAAGATTTTCAAACAGAAACTTTATTGAGTGCTGATGGCTATCCTAAGTATAAGAGATGCATGAATTCTACAGTTGTTGTACGTGGAACCACAATGGACAACAGATTCGTTGTTCCTTACAATGCCTATCTGCTTCTGAAATATGATGCACATATTAATGTCGAAGTTTGTACATCTATGAGAGCAGTGAAATATATTTACAAATACATCTATAAAGGTTTTGACTGTGCGAATATAATTGTCAGTGCTGGGGAGATTCAAAACAATGAAATTGCAAATTACATTCATGCGAGGTATGTCAGTGCACCAGAAGCCATGTGGCGATTGCTCCAGTTTAAAATGCATGACAGGTCACATGCAGTTATGAGATTGCCAGTACACCTGCCAAATCAGCAGCGCATAATCTTTACAGAAGGTGAAGAAGAAGAAGCCTTACAGGCTGCAAGAACAGGGAAAACTAAACTTGAGGCATGGTTCGAATTAAATCAAACCAACCCGGATACTGAAACAATATTGCATTCAGATATTCCCTACAGTTACGTATACAAAAAGAACAAATGGCAAAAAAGACAAAGAGGTGGAAATAAGATAGTGCCAAGAATGTATGTTGTTAGTGCTAAAGAAGAAGAACGATTCTATCTACGGATGTTGCTTCTTCACGTACCCGGTGCTACAAGTTTTGAATTTTTAAAAGCTGTTGATGGTATTGTTTATGATACCTTCAAAGAAGCAGCATTTCACAGACATTTACTTGATTCTGATGAAGAATGGAATCACTGTTTGAGGGAAGCTGCTGTTTACCAGATGCCAAAACAACTGAGACAGACTTTTGCCTTCATACTGATTTTATGCAATCCTACTAACGCACTTGAACTATGGAATAATTATTGTTCTGATATGGCTATGGATTTTCAGTGTAACAAAAATGAAAGTTCTTTTAATCTGGCTCTACATGATATCAATGCAACTCTCAAGCAACACGGAATGACATGCGAATCTTTTGAACTTCCAATGCCAATAGGAAATCCTATTGAAATACAGCTTTACAACCCAGTCGAACAAAGAGAACTGGCAGAAATTCAGATTGCATCGCTTAATCCACAACAGTTAGAAGCCTTCAGAAAAATCATCAAAGCTATCGAAGACATAAATAAAATGGACAGGTATTTTTTCATTGATGGTCCTGGGGGTTCAGGAAAAACTTATTTGTACTCAACCCTGTTGCACTATATTCGGGGAAAAGAACAAATAGCACTTCCATTTGCAACTACTGGCGTTGCAGCAACACTTCTCGAAGGTGGGCGAACAGTTCACAGCGGTTTCAAGTTACCTATTCCTATTCTTGACACATCAGTTTCCTCAATGAGGACAAATACTTCAGAAGCTGAAAACCTTCGCAAAGCTCAGCTCATCGTTATAGATGAAATAACGATGCTGACAAAAGATGGTCTTCGATGTATCGATTCCCTTCTGAAAGAAATCATGAGCAGTGATAAGCCTTTCGGAGGGAAAGTTATCGTTATTGGAGGAGACTTCAGACAGACACTTCCAGTTGTGCCAAGAGGATCTACAGCAAATATCATAGAAGCCTGTATCAAATCTACACCTTTATGGAGATACTTCACCCACCTTCCACTCATCTCAAACATGAGAAGTGCCGGACAAGAACAACAAAATATTTGGCTCTTAAATGTAGGAGAAGGAACTCTTCCTAGCATCCCCGAATTACCCACCGATTCCATAGAAATCCCTGAACACATGATTGAAAATAACATCATCGAAGCAATTTACAGTCAATTAGCCACCATGCAGGTTGAAGAATTGGGAAACAGAGTTATTTTAGCTCCAACAAATAGGAAAACTCTGGAAATTAACATGAAAATAATATCAAGAATTGAAGGAGACCCACATGTGTATTACAGTGTAGATTCTATTGTTTCTGAAGACAATAATGATATATTAAATTATCCAACAGAGTTTTTACATGAGCAAACTCCTTCTGGCATGCCACCTCATCAGCTAATTTAAAAAAAAGGTATAATAGTCATGTTGCTAAGAAATCTTAATCCAAATCAGGGTCTTTGCAATGGGACTCGCTTATCAATACTTGAAATGCATGAAAATTTCATTTCTGCGAAAATTTTATCTCAGTGTCATCATGGTGAAACAGTTTTCTTGCCACGAGTTGATTTGTGTCCAAGTGATGTCACTCTTCCATTCATCCTAAAACGTCGCCAATTTCCTGTCATTCCTGCCTATGCAATGACAATAAACAAATCTCAAGGTCAGACACTTCAGCATGTAGGAATTTATCTTGATGAAACAGTTTTCTCTCATGGACAACTATATGTTGCCTTATCCCGATCACGAAATCAAAATAACATTAAATTTCATATTCAGCCAACAGACGCACAAGGACAGATTGGAAACAGCAGAAACTTTTTTGCAAGAAATGTCGTTTTCAGAGAAGTTTTATAATTATTTGAAATTATTTACTCTTATATATCCACAATAATTGTTTTTTTTTTTACAATATTTATAATTGTAAAATTACCACCATGATTTGCTCCGGCTAAACATCTTAAGTACTTTTTCACAACCCATTTCATTTGAAGTTATTTAATTAATAGTTAAATGCTTAAACTTTATTTTATACATATATTTATATATATTTCTTTTATCGGTATTTCATATATATCTTAACACTTTTGCGACCGCTGACGTAGATTCACGTCATTTTTGATATCTGTAACTCTACCAGTGGGCGTTTCTTTCAGGGTTTTATGTTACTTATTTCTGAAGAATATACCCAGTATTCAAATTTGTACAGTCAAATGTAATATTGTTGCGTACTCGGGGGTTCGTAAGTTGTCCGAGAATGAAAGGCGAGGCTTGCAAAAATTCAGTAATTTATTCACAGAAAGTTCCGGAAAAATACAGGTCTGTAAATTAAGTATCAGCTTCAATTCAATCAGTAAACACAGCTTAATTAACAACTGTCAACTGTAAATCCACAGTACTAACTGTATAGCAATAGCACATAAAGCAAGACTCATTCAAAGAGGCTTAGAACTCCTTGAAATGCAATGCAAGCATTAGCGAAACTGCCTGACTCTGATTTCAGACTGAACTGAACTGACTGCCTTGGCGAAAAACGCAGCCCTTATATACCCCTGTAGAAAAGTGTGGAATGTTCCAGAAATTTCTGTATCTCCTGAGCCAATCATATTTCAGCATCCATATTTGGTATATCACTAATAAGGATTTTCTCGCCAAGGTCACCAAAAAAATCCACAATTAGGGAAAAAGTCGCCAAATTTGGTGCCAAATCCATTACCTGCCTTATTGGAGATTTCTAATGCGTTTTTAAGGGAAAATTACGCTTTCTTATTCTTTTTATAATATAATTATTCTTTTTATAATATAATATGCATTATTTTAACGCTAAAACAACTAGAAATGTCGAAAATTAACATTCTAACGATTTACTAAGCCTCTTTGAAAGAATTTCTTCAAAAATGAATACAATTATTTACAAACTCGCAACAATATGGATATAAATAATTTGATTGGGAAGAATATAATTATAAAGTATATCCATTTGTAATATAAATGTGAACTTAGAAAATTTTGTAATGAAATATTGTAACTTGGGAGAATAACGCCCATAGGTGGACCTTACTGTCAAGAAGACAAAAGCATGCGGTCGTGAAAGTGTTCAATGAGATTTTTAAAAATTTGAAAGAAATTTTTATAACGAAACTACCACCGTGCTTTGCACGGGCTGATCTTCTAGTATATATATAAAAAAATTCTTTTTGTTAAAAGTAAAAAAAATCGATAACTTTGTTTTAAATTATCACAGATTTGTAGTTCAACCATTCGTTTTAAAGGTATTGACGAGATCTTTCGAAAGATACCCATTTTCAAAATTTACTTCCCCCCAGGGGGGGGAAAGCGATGCCCCCACATGCACAGGAATTTTTTCCTAGTTAACTACTACTATTATCAATAATTTATATTAATTTTACAATCACAAGTTAAAAATAACTCTCATTATGTACATTTATACGAAATTTTGTCCTATACTGCCATGTTAAAAATTTAGAAAAAATGAGATCACAGCGCCACCTGTTGACCGATTGATCCCCAAATGTAATTAGCACCAGCTTATGTCGGGGACCAACTAAATACCAAGTTTGGTTAAATTTCGTAAAAAAAATATATTTTTTTTCTAAGTGTTTTTTCGTTAAAAGTAAAAAAAATCGATAACTTTGTTTCAGATTATCACAGATTTATAGTTCAACCATTCGTTTTAAAGGTATTGACGAGACCTTTCAAAAGATACCCATCTTGAAACTTTACACCACAGGAAGGGGAGGTACCGATGCCCCCACATGCACATTTTTTTTTCCTAGTTAACTACTACTATTATCAATAATTCATATTAATTTTACAATCACAAGTTTAAAAGAACTCTCATAATGCACATTTATACGAAATTTTGTCCTATACTGCCATGTTAAAAATTTGCATAGAATGCGATCACAGCGCCACCTGTTGAGCAATTGATCCCCAAATCTAATCAGCAACAGTTTATGCCAGGGTGCAACTAAATACCAAGTTTGGTTAAATTTCATTCATTGGTTCGTGAGATACAGCGTCCACAAAAAAGTGATACAGACAGACAAACAGACATTTTGTAAAAACTATCAATTCGTGTTCAGGACATCCCAAAACGTGTAAATCCATCAATAAACGGAGGTCGAAAATTTTCACGAATCCAATACTTTCTCTATATTACATACTAGCAGGCTTTGCCCGCTTCGCTGGACATTAAACTTAAATGAGTTGTCAAAATCCCATATCTTTATTAATAACCTAAGTTCTCGCTGTGATTGGTAGAGGTTTTCTCGCTCGCAAAGTGAGGAGTCTAGGTCTCCACTGTCTTCGGCACAACTTACCCACTTCTTACTTCCCCTTCCTCAGCGGGTGAGTTCCAAATTTTGCAAAATCACATTAATGTACATAATGCGTACACTTAATCAATATCCAGTCTGGGTCCCCACTGCCTTCGGTAAACTTACCCACATCTTACTTCCCCTTCCCCAACGGGTGAGTTCGAAGTTTTGCAAAATCCCACTAATGTACATAATGCGTACACTTAATCAATATCCGCACACCAAAATTCGCCATTCTAAGATAATTCAAAGCGAATTCAAACGGAAAAACATGTTTTTACACATGTTTATTGGGAACGACTTCAGTATAACCCCACAACGATATTTGGCGATTTTTTTGTTGGCGATTATGGCTAAATCATAAATCAAAAAATCATAAATCATATATGATAAATGATAAAATCATAATCCAAATCATAAATCATAAATCCAAAATAAGCATCATATTAGGCTGCCATATTATATCTCAAACAGTCCAGAGCAACATCGTTATCCTTCAAAACGGCGCCAAAGAAAAATCGCCAAATTCAGCTGTGGGGTTATACTGAAGTTATACCGTTTATTGCCTTCCGACTCCGAGAAGGAGGGGGGGGGGTTCGAATTTCGTGAAATCCAGTTACAATAAGTGCCGGATGCAAACAAACAATTTACGCACCAAATTTCGTGACCACAGAAGTCTTTATTAGAAAATATTATAAATAAATAAATGCAAAACGCACAGCTTTAGAATGGGAAACCTTTGGTAACTTTAAATATTTTAAGCCATTTCTGCGATGAACTGAATTGGCTATCTCAATTGTGCAATTAAAGATCTTGGCGAGAAACGTCCGAGCAACTTCGGTTCCGAATTTCAAATTTTGCCAAAGGGATCCAATACTAAAGCTGTTCCATACACAAAATAAATAAATAAATAAAATAAAATAAAATAAAAACTCTTTTCTGGTATTTACAAAATAAAAATGAAAAATCTTAATAAAATCCAAATTATAATCATTTACAATTAAGGGGAGAACATACAAAAAACCTCATAAGGTACATAATAACAACAAAAAATTTTGTTTTACTGCAGGAAAGAAAAGTGCTGCTTAATTAAATAAAAATATTAAACTAATGCCAAATATCTCTATGAAAATGTTTATTCACATACAAATTCCTGATTACAAAAAAAAAAAAAAAAAAAAAAAAAAAACTTTTGTAGGTCAACCATTTATCGCGATTGTAATGAAATGCTCGCCCTCTGGTGGGCTAAGGTGAAATTATCACACCACTGCATATCCTCATATTATGCAATCGACTTTCCATGATGAAATGGCGGAGAAAGAATAATAATTACACGTGGCTGTTATATTTACTAACAACTGCAGTGTTCAGAGAGCGCCGTCTATCGATCATTACAAACGCGGATTTTTCTCTCTAATTTTTATTATTATCATTCACGTGAAATTGAAAATATTTCATTTTAATTCTGGAAAATAAAAATATATATAAATATAAAACCTTCTACCGAATCTGGGTTGAAAACGGAAAAAGGGTAAAATAAATTAGAAATATCAGACCTATATTTATAAATTTGATAACAAATAAAAGGGGCGATTTTTCTGAATCCAGGGGTACAAACAGTTTTTCGATGCGACAATTAGATTTTTTAAAAACAACTAAAGTATGAAATTTAAGTGGCAACGGAAAAACGTAAAAAGGGAAAAATAAATTAGAAGTATCAGACTTATCGTTACAAATTCAGTACCAAATGAAAGGAGGGATTTTTCTGAATCCTGGGGTGTAAACAGTTTTTCGATACGACAATTAGATTTTTTAAAATTAACTAAAGTATGAAACTTAGATGGCAACACTTCATTTCAATCTTTTCATAATTTGTAGTCCGAATCACGCGAATAAAAAAGTCTTTAACTTAAAAATTTATTTTTATATTTTATTTTTCCATTCAAAGCGTTTTAGTGAAAAAATATTTATGGCGCATGCGCAGGCGTTTTTTACCCATAATTCAAAAACTATTCACAATTTTGAAAATTTCTATAGATATAATTTTAAGTTGGGTGAAGACCTAAGTTTCTGCCAAGCGCCGTTGAATTCCGTCCAGCCGTTCTCGAGTGATGCCCGGACAAACGTGATTTAGTCTTTTACCCCCTAGGGGGGGGGGGAACGGGGGGGAATTTCTGAAAAGTTGATAGATATAATTTTAAGTTGGGTGAAGACCTAAGTTCCTGCCAAGCGCCGTTGAATTCCGTCCAGCCGTTCTCAAGTGATGCCCGGACAAAAAAAGCGACATTCGGACACGATGACACACACACACACACACACACACAGGCAAAATTTTCTGAAGTCATTTTCGGCTTTCATGGGGTGTGAAACGTGAAGATATCGCAAAATTTTTTGATTCCGACAAATTTACAGACAAAAGTCTGATTTTATTAATATAGATAGAAGAAAGTAAAAATATGTGGATTGACTCCACTTGATTTTCCAAACATTAAGTAATTGACGATTGCGTAAATAAATTAAAGTAAGATAAGTCATTAAATAAATAAAAGAGAAAATTATAATACAGTATTTTTCCTCAAATAATATGTCGTTTAGTTTAACGTTATTGCACTTCAAGCAATTTGAACCCATACGTCATAATGATAAAAAAAATGTTCGTTGTGTTCCTGAAGAAGAATAATAAAATTAAATGATTGCTGTACACAAGTTCTTTAGTTATCATTTTTTGAAGGTTTTTAAGTTAGCAGCGAATTATCTGTAGATTCCTCTGGCTCCAGAAAAAATAATATTTCATCTCGTTAAATTTTTAATCCAATACGTTTAAGCTTTGTTTTCAGATAATCGAAATTCAAATGAGTTTTTTCGCGACTATTAACTATTCCATAAAATAATTTAAAATTGTGTTTTATTGTTATTATTACTAGCAAACCCGTGTGAAACTTTCGCACTTTATTTCTTTTCTTATTTACAATCAAAATTTGAAACTCATAAACCTTAGGTCAATTTGCCCACACAATTTTAATTTTAATTCATCAGAAGCCAAATTATTATTAGAAACAAATTAATATTGTGGGATGAAATGCTGATGATAATCAAACCATTATCATTCACGAAAGACTTAAAAATAAATTCATGTTTGACGACCTAATTTTCATACTTTGCGAGGCAGGATAGATTTAGTATAGGACCCCTATGGCGATTTTTAAATTTTTGTCACCATGTTGACGATACATTTTAATTAATTAATTAATTTATTTTGGCATAATTTTGTGTGAAAAAAACTTAGTACCTATTTTGATTGTACTTTTTATTAGTGCGTTTTTTAGTCAATTTATGACAAATGTTCATATGGGGCTTATATCACTAAAATATTGGTAGATTTAAAATGGCGCTTGCAAAGGTTGTAAAAATGCAACTTTTAAAAATACATTTTTCGATAAAATGATCTCATCAGATAAATGTCGTCATTTCTTTATCATTATTATTATTAGATCACTGAACTGGGTCGCGTGCTTAAATATTGCTTAGGTATTATTATTATTATTATTTTTTTTTGTTTTCGCGTATTTTATTAACTCACTATCGTATCGTTTCTAAAAAAAATAATTAGTCGTCGTTAGTCGTAACTGGACCACGTTAGAGAAATATTATATAGATAGCTATGTTTTATTATTTTGCCATACAAATCTCACAGTTAATCTTTTACGTAACAGTGTGTGTGTGGGAAAAAATCACCTGTTATCTTTGATTTTCCGAGAATTATAGGTTTTAATGTTATAGATTTCATAGATATTTCTCCAATAGAAAGTTTTTTGGCAAAATACTTTATAAAAAGCTATCTTTCTGGACTTCTTATTACCTGCTGGTGAGAAAAGGTAAATATCCAGTGCTCCTCTGTGATTATATTCTATGTCAAGCGTGATTTGAAGGTGCTCTAGATGCTTAATTCCACAACCGTTGGAAGTTAAATATACTTCAACTTCTTTATATTTCTTCGAAGAGATCGGTACAGGCAACCTGCAATTAAAATAATATTATATTTAAAAAAAAATAAAGAACACGCTTTTATTGAAATGTGAACTAAAAAGCACAAAACATCTATATTTATAGTATTAAAATGCAGGGTAAGAAAAAATCGTGTGAGTGACACACCATAATATTTACATCTTTAATAAAAAAAATTAATTGATTAATTGTTGCCACTCAACGTTATACAAATACGGCCAAATCCTGTGCCACATACAATAGAGTTTAATATATATATATATATATATATATATATATATATATATATATATATATATATATATATATATATATATATATATTTGTTTGCCCCTGATGGGATAGGAGCCTGGAAACACTTGTATGTAGTATTGTCATCGACTATGAAGTCGTGTGCAAAATTTCAGGATAATCGAACGAACTGAAGTGGTCGAAAATTGACTTCCAAGATTCCGTTACATACATTAGTAGTTACATCATGTCAAGTTAATAAAAGCATGTTAAAAATAACATAATAAAGGAATGAGAAATAAATAATTTAGAACTAAACAAAAACCCTTTTTAAAAAATCTCCCCTGACTGGGCTCGAACGTTAGACCTTTAGGTTCGTAGCCCGGAGCTTTACCTCACAGCCACAGCGTTCATGTAGGGAAAGTCTTTTTTTACAATATAGATGTTTTGTTTCCTCCCAGAGCGGCTACAAACATACACACAGGTGAAGCTAATAAAAGCGTGTTAAAAATGAAATGTTTATACTTTTAAGATATTAAGGGTATACATCACCTAATTTCATCGGCAGTCTAACTTCCATGTTATTCTATGGAAAAATTTGTTTTATAATTTACTCGTTACCTAATGCATTTTATTAAATTCTATTTCCACATTTAGAAAATTCACAAAAGTTTAAAGGTTTCTGTTTTCTAATAATAATAATAATAATTATTATTATTATTTTGAATTTTGGATATTTTATTTTAAAGATGTAAAATGAGAGAAATTAACTAAGAGCGTTTTTTATACCTTATAGCTTCTAAATGAATTATTAAAAATCAAAATAAATAAAAAAATAAAAAAAAAACGAGAAACATTTTAACAGTTGTGATTTTTTTAAATATGAAAACGAAACTAGTATATTGTGGCCATCACAAAACTTTCTTCTATATTTTCCTATACAAATTCACGCAGTACAAATTATTATTATTATTATTATTTTATTATGAATGCAGACTTTTTTCATCTCAGAGAGGTATTACACGAAATGTCCAACGGAAGTGACATTTTAGCGTGCAGATGACTTCATTCCAATTCTAAGAGACATTTGCAGTATAGCAGCGCCTCATACTGGCCGATATGCACGCAAATTAAATCACAATTATGTCTCATAATGGCGTTTTCACATATCAAGTTTTGTTTGATTCTACGCAATAGAACCTGATATATAGCCTTCCATTAAACTGCAAAAATCATTGTACAGCAATACCACCTGTTGAGCGATTGTCACCAAATTTTGACAAGCTCTAATTCATGTTAAGGTAAATCTATATATAAATTTATATGTAATTTTGTGCTGTAGATCCAGAGACATTGCCTTCCCTGAAATTGCGGATATTACTGTATAGCAGCGCCAACTTTTGAGCAATTAGGACGAAAAGTTAATAGGCACTAACTTATGTCAAGGTGCAACTACATAAAAATGAACCTGAAAAAATATTTTTTTTGAATAAAATTCTGATCCGCATAGTTTTAAAGTTAGAATTTTCCACCCCCTCCCCTGCCCTCCATTGTGCCGACGCTCATGGTGTATTTAAAAAATTACTCTTAAGAAACTAAAAAAATAATATGATGTGGCCACCACAAGACTTTTTTCTATATAATTTTACACAAAATTTATACAATACAAATTATTTATTAAATTATTAAATTATTTTCCATTATAAATGCAGACGATTTTTATCTGACAGAATTATATCACTAAATATGACGAGAGAAAGTCAATTTTTTGTCAATAACAAAAAAAAAAAAAAAAAAAAAAAATAGATAACTTTGTTTTAAATCATCACAGATCTATGGCTCAACTATACGTTTTAAAGGTATTGACGAGATCTTTCGAAAGATACTTTTATTAAAAATTTACACCCCCCTCCCCCCCCGGGAGGGAGACTTCCCTCCAGGAGGGGAAGCAATGCTTTCACATGTACAAACATTTTTCCTAGTTCACTAGTACTATTATCCATAATTCATATTAATTTTACAATCACACGTGAAAAAACTCTCATTATGCACATTTATACGAAATTTTGTCCTATACTGCCATGTTAAAAATTTAGAAAAAATGGGATCTCAGCGCCACCTGTTGAGCCATTAATCTCCAAATCTAACCAGTATCAGTTTAAGTCAGGGTCCAACTAAATACCAAGTGTGATTAAATTTCGTTTATTGGTTCGTGAGATACAGCGTCCACAAAATTTGCGATACATACAGACAGACAGACTGGTAGACATTTTCTAAAAACAGTCGAATAGTGCTCAGGACGTCCCAAAACGTGTAAATCTATCGAAAAGTGGAGTTCTACTTTCTCTCTATATACATATAGAAGAAGGTAGAAAAAGTGTGTTTCAAAAATGTTTTTTGTCTTTCATATTTAATAAAGGGTAATCCGTAATACCTTTTAAGATTATATAAACATTTAAGATTATATATAAACGATATGGATTTGTAATACAATGTCACATTGCCTTAGACTGGATTCATTTCTATCAATCAGCGATTGACCAACAGATGCCAGAGTTTAGAAATATTTAAGATTCGTGATCGAAATCCGATTTTTTGCTCCGATACTATTGGAGTAAAGTGGTTTTAATTGGAAACATCACTAAAATGACATCTTGCATCTTACTTGGAACTTGTAGTGACTTTACATGTCGATTTTTCTGGAACTAGAGTCCAGTTAAGAGCCGTTTTTACCATCAACTCCGCATTGATAAGTCCAAAACCGAAACGACTGTTGTACATAAGTCCAGCACTATTTCTACGCCATCCTTTATTCTTTTGAAGGGGGGTATATTCAGATGTCCATACGACCAAGTGTTGCACGTCACGCCAGGTAAGATCTGGTCTGCAATAAGAACAATGGATTATTATTAATGCTTATTGACAATAAAGGTTAATAACAATATAATAGTATATATAGGGTCCACTAAAAGCACCACTCGTGTGGCGAAAAAAGTTCCACACCCTTCTCATATCTCAGAAATGCGTCAGAATTTTGAAAATGGTGAAATATGTTTCAATGAGTTCGAGAAGGACCTCTTTTGGTGAAAAATTTCGGGCTTGCGGAGGTTTGTAAAGAGATCTGCTAGGAAGGGCAACTTTAAAATTTCAAATAGAAAGGTATGCTTTGTGATACATTTCTGGAAACGTCTCTTCAAGACAATGAATTTGATATAAATAATTTTATCCTGCGATAATTATTAAAGAAGATGCATAAGTTTTTCCAGCTTTACAATAAGGATATTATATTCATTTATCTCTTTTAATAATAGTTTCAGGACAAAACTATTTATATCAATTTCAGTGTCTTAAAAGACTTTTCCAGGGATGTATCACAAGATATACTTTCTTAATTGAAATTTTAAAGTTTCCCTCGGTAGAGGTCCCCCTAGGGCCCGATTAACCTTACAATTGAGGGGAAGCACAAATCCATTTGGGGCCCTCCACTGACCAAGAAATTTCTAAATCTTCTATTGCGAAGCACAGTTGGGAATTTGATCATAGTTTTAATTTTAAGAGTGCCAAAATTATCTTTCATGCCAAACGCGTTTCCGAACTGGATTTTTTGGAAAATTTAGCTATTTACCTTAATCGTGATAAAATTGTCAATGAAAAATTTGATTCCACTTTGCTGTCTACAGCCTGGAAAAATTTGTTTAATTCAATTAAATAATTCCCTTCATTATGTTTATAACATAATAATAGTTATATTTAAATAATTCTAATTCTAATAATAATAATAATAATAATAATAAATTTTATTAAATTTACTTATTAGTATAATATTAATTAAAAAATAAATAAATAAAATTAATTAATTAATTAATTAATTAAATTAATTGTTTATTACTTCCCTCCCTCCTTTTGTTTTTGTTTGTGCATGTGTGTTCCTCTCTGATTGGTCCTGCATGATGCTTCCTATTGGTTGTTTTTGTTGCTCCCCCCCCCCTCTGGATTTTGCCCTGCTTTCAGTCTTGCTTTTGCCTCCAAAGCAGTAGCACGTGTTTTTTGCACATTATGAAGAAAGGCTACGTCCTTTCGAAACCGGTTGTGCTGGCTTTAAATTTATGGTGTGTGAAGAAGTCTTATTGTCTATTTATCTCATAACCTTCCTCGTCTTCTACACATAACTGCCAACATTCTAATTAACATTCCGTAATATTGTTAATACACGCCTTTTTTTTTCAACATCAATCTTTTCTTCGAGGATTTTTCTTCTTATTTCTTCATAATTACATTTGGTAAGAATAAGTCTAAAATTTTAGTGCTGTGGAAAAAGGGGTGGTACTAAAAATCTTATTGAATATTAATTAGGATGTTGGAAGCTATGTATACGGCATTATTTTCGCCCTATTATACTGTGTGCCACCTCTTGAAAAATTATTAATTAATCAATGATTTACTAAATAAATTTTTCTTAAAAAAAAAAAAAAAAAAAAAAAGAAATGTTAAATATATTTCAAATGATTTTCATTTACTTTAGGCACTTACAAATAATAATAATAATAAAATAAATAAACAAATAAAATGAAATGAAATGAAACTTTATTAATTACTTTGCTTCCAGTACCAGAGCAATGACGCCGGCGGCAAGGGGAGCTGCTGCTGATGTTCCTGTATGGTGAACTGTACATTTGTTGTGCAGGTCTGTAGTTGCCTGGAAAATGTGTAATTTATGAACAAGTGTGTTTACACTGAATAAAATAAAATAAATTAAATTAAATTAAATAGCAATAGATTAGTTTTAGGTACATTTTAATAAGAACACTATTTTAAAGGAGAAAAAAAAATGAATTTAAACTTTTTATTTCTTTTTCTGTATTCAATAGAAGAAAGTATTTGATTCGTAAAAATTTTCGACCTCAAGTTTTCGATGGATTTACACGTTTTGAAAGGTCTAGAACACAATGTGACCATTTTTAGAAAATGCTGTCTGTCAGTCTGTCTGTGTGTGGGACAAAATTTTGTGGCAACAGTATCTCAGGAACTACTGCACAGATTTTCCTAAAATTTCATATGTAGTTGCATCTTGACATAAATTAGTGCCTATCATCTTCTATTGAAAGTCGTCCAACAAGTGGCGTTACCATCCCGCTTTTTTCTAAATTTTTAACATGGCGATATAGGACAAAATTTCGTATAAGATAATTCTTTGGAAGACGTAAATTTGTTCCTAGCACTTTCATGTGTCAACAGACGGTAATACTGACCAGCATGTGTGAGAAGTCTTGTCCCACTGAGCGCGTGGATTGTGGACTTATCTCAATTTATCGCCGTTATATTAGATCTCGTGAGCATTTGACCTTGTGAGTAAAGCCCTTATTATATTCGGTTGCTCATACTTAAAGTCAATAAAGAGATGTTTTATTTTAAATAAGATATTAGTAATTTGAGTGTGTTCCTTATTCCATTACACACACCAGGTAAGCAGAAACGGTCTTAACCTTGCAGCAATAAGAATATAAGTGCGTGTGGCATCTTCACCCCATACTTGGGGAAGACTCAAGAGGATGCAGAAATAAATTAAATGACCCTTAAATTTTATGTTATATACTGTATATTATAGTGTAAAATAAAATAGAATTAATAACTATAGTTATTATAATAGCTATCATTTTTAAATTATTATTTTAACAAACTTTCAAGTCTTCATTAATGATCTCTTCTGAATAAAGCTCGGAGCAAGGCAACCACAGTAGGAAAAGGAACTTCTGGAATTTCAGCTAGTAGGATTAATACTTATAACTCACAGGTAATCTCAGATCACGCGTGTGTCATCTCTGTTGGTTCCAGCAATGATGCAGCTGTTTGTTTCACAAACGGCACATGTAACAGTAGGCCTAGGCCTATACAAGCAGTTGCTTCTACCAGCAGAGCTAGAGGCATTCAACTTTCACCAGCAGTTGCCATCCCCATCAATGAAAAGTCATTGTCTCCTCTAAACTTTACACATTCAGTGCAAGAAATGGTAGCACGAAAATTGAATGGTGACCAATTGCACTAAATTAAATCTTGTGCTGGTTAACATTCACACTTATTAATTTAAGAAAATTAAATTAAAAAAAAAAAAAAAAAATCAGTGCACAAATTTGTTTGTTTCTCTAGAGTTATTCTTAATGCACAGGTAATTTTCCATTATTTTTCTTGTTTTTCTCATTTATTGTGGAGTTGCATCTTACTTCATAACTGGTGGCATCTTCCCTGTATATCTGGGAGAAGGTGCCACAATTACAAGAGTTTACTAAACATTAAATTTGTCAATTACGTACATACTGGGAAAGGAATGAATAAGTATACATGGTTAACTAAACAATGAAGAACATTATATGTTTTTTTCAGTAACATAGAATTTCAATTTTTGGCCGTACTAAGCAAAACATCCTTATACATGGCAGAATTAGGCAGAACCCTAATCTTCCCCTTGCTGCAAATGTTCATGTTATAGAATTTTTCACCTCTTTAGGCGTCAGAAGATATTTAACAGTTAAAATATTTCTTTTGTCCACTATAAATCAAATTTATAGCCATAAAATTACCGAAAAGTGGTAGGAACGGGGGGCGTCCACAAAAAGTGACGGATGATAGGGCAAAATGGCCGTCATATTCGGATTCAGGAGATCATTTTACATAAGAATTTGACAATTTGGTGTTGGGGTACAATTTTCATGCCGAGCAGTGTTATTTAAATTTCTTTTTTTTTTTCTTTTTCTTTCTTTTTTTTTTTTTTTTTTACCTCATTGGACATCTGCTTCTTTTGGAAGCTTAGATAATGATTAAATAACTAACTGAGATCAATTAAATGTATTTTGAATTTTGAATAACTCGCCGGCGAATGCTAGCGAGATAACGAGATTAATTTTTCTCATTTATTGAAACCTTGAAGCATACTTGCCAACCATCTCATTATGAACCGTACAGTTTTTAGTACCCGCCTTTTTCTCACACCAATAATTTTTTAGAGTAATTTTAGTCTTATTTAATCGTAACAACATTTGGAGAGAATAACTCTAAAAATATAGTGGTGTGAGAAAAGGGGCGTTTATTCAGGGTGCGTGAACAATTGTACGGTTATTAATGAGATGGTTGGCAAGTATGCTTGAAGTAAAAATCAATATAAATTACTTACAATTTTCTGGTCTGAGTAAGCTCCGCTACTGTAGGCAGTGGTAAGTGTTGATGCACATCTTTCACCGTACCAAGGGAAATCACCATGCTGACTGGCACTTCCTACTGATAAGGTATAAAGTGAATTGGTGTATCCATCACAGTTACAATTGTCTCCTTTAGAGCCACCATTGCCAGAAGCCCAAACATAGATAACACCTTTTCCACCACGCCCCTTGGAAAAAAAGATGAAATATTAAACAAAATGATTGTAAAATCTGCTACTATGAGAATAAATAAATCATTCTTATTCAGATTGATTTCTTTGGAAATCGACTTACTGTAATCGCTTAGTTCAGTGGTCGCCAACCGGCGAGAAAATTTCGGTGGTTCGTCTCTTGTAATATGTATCTTGAAATAATTTGCGTATTTGAATGTTTCATTTGAAATTATAGTGATATTAATTTTAACTTTAGGATTCTCTTACTCACTCGTGCTGACAACATTAGACGTCAGAAATTTCTGGATGAGAGAGAGAATAATTGAACTATGTTTTTATCACAAAAATTTTAATTGTAAGTCTGAGGCATAGTTATCCTCAATCCATAGCCTCCTTAACTAGATGCCTGTCGCGTGGCTCTTAAACTTGGCAACAGGTCGAACGGTAGGCAGCGCCACCTGGCACAGATTGCGCGATTTTTTTATTCGACTGTCTCCAATAATTTTAAGAAGTGATATGTGATATATATAATCGACGTTTCTTCGATTCTATTCGCCTTTTTTATATTTCAAATCCCACTTTTAAAAATTTTTGGTGGCTGTTGAATAAAAAATTCGTGCAATTTGTACCAGGTGGCGCTGTCTACCGCTTGAACTGTTACCAAGCTTAAGAGCCACGCGACAGGCACCTACTTAAGGAGGCTATGCTCAATCTGTGATGATCTGTTTGAATTTCTGATCGGCATTTAACTGGATATTGTTCTAAATTTATTAAATGTTCGAATTCTTCAAACGTTTAAGATATACCTCTGAAGTATAATTTTTCATTTGATTTAAATAATTTAACAATATAACACTATACATATTACTAAAAAAAAAAAAAAAAATGTAGTTTTATATGCGGAAATAGCAGTTTATTATCGTAGTAAAATCTTTTGCCTGGGTTTTTTATAATATGGAAAAACAAATAAATAAAGGGTATTTACTTTTTTTCACTATAATTGTTTTACCAGACCGAACGATGTTTAAGCCTCGTTCTTATGATTATTTACGTTTTTGTTTTAATAAAATAAACATTTGTAATGTTTTCTATAAAATAGGTTTATTTCATATGTATAAAATGAGTATGCAAAATTTTTTATTCTGGAAATATATTTACGTTACTTAATCAATATTAATAGTGGTCCATGGAATTTTAAATTGTTAATTTGGTGGTCCGTAGGATATTAAATTGTGAATTTATTGGCCGGTGAAGTCGAAAAGGTTGGCGAACGCTGGTTTTTTTTTTTTTTTTTTTTTTTTTTTAAGTTATGACAATGGCGGAGTTGCCAAGTTCTTTATTTTATTCCGGAGCATTTTTAGCTCCGCTTATTTTTCATACCGCCAGAGTTTCCAACTTTTATAATTTATTCACGGGCATTTTTAGCCCCGCCTCTTTTTCATACTGGAAATTTTTAAAATAATTTTATTCTTATTTAATCGTTGACACAAAGGCGGGGCTAAAAATGCTCGTGAATAAATTATAAAAGTTGGGAGCTCTGCATACCACTTTTGTTATAAGTATAATTTATTTATATTTTATCTTAGTTAAATATTATAGAAAGATATTCTATGGTGGGAATTAAGGGCGTGGCTAAACGTGTTTCCGAATAAATTAGAGAACTTGGCTACTCTGCTATATCCTGCTTCACTGTAGGTTTCTAAAAAAGAACCCTTGAAAAGGTTAACTATGTATCTAACTATTCATTTACGTAAATAATATAAAATTGTACCAATTGTATCCACATTAGTCTTTCAGCTATTTTCAAATAAAATCGATTGGTGGAATTCGGTTTTCATATTTTGCTTGCTCACAGGGCCCGATTAACCTTACAACTGAGGGGAAGCACAAATCCATTTGGGGGCCCCCACTGACTTCTTGGTCTAAAGACTCATACAAACATCTTGAAAACTTTATAAGTTTTTCATTAAATTTTGTAGTTACCTGGAGTTGAGGACAAGTAAATTCACTTAAAATATAAACAAGCAAATTCACTTGATTTTTGTACCAAGATATAAATTGGTGAAAGCCTATATTCACCACAATATATGAAATTATTCCATTATAAATGAATGTGTAAAAGCTTTATTAGCATATGTCCTATATTATCTAGAAATGATAGTTGTGCAGTCAGGTAGGACTGTGACGTAATCAGACAAGGCTTTTAGACCACAAGTAAGACTACTATATAACAGGCTGAATCATCCGCCGCCATTTGTCCGTCATTGCTAAAACTAAGACTATTGTATATGACTATTATATGAGATTATATAAGACTATTATATAATAGTCTTAGGTTTGACAGTGACGAACTACCATATAAGATTATTATATGAGACTATATATGACTATTATATAGTAATCTTAAGTTTAGCAATGACGGACTTGACGTACAAATGGCAGCGAATGATTCAGCCTGTTTTATAGTAGTCTTAACCACAAGCTTACAATTCGGGGCTCATTTTTTTGCTTAATTTGGGGCCTTTTCAAAAATTTCCAGGAGAAGCACATGCTTCTCGTGCCTATTGGGTAATCAGGGCCTGCATGCTCACTTCCCTTTAGTGCCTGCACTGTTTATCTTTAGATTGGAATATAAAAAATAAAAGATTTATTTTGAAAATAGCTCCTGAAATTGATAGATGGCTCGAAGGTTACGTAAATGCCTTTTCCGAGGAGAAGTATTTTTCATATCACCAAATTATAAAGTGGTGTAAAAATCGTGGTTATTGTATTTTTCAAAAAAGGTATTTATCATACATTAAATTTGAAAGGGAAAAAAATGTCTAAGTGAAAGTAAAAAATAAAAACATGACGCGAAATTTCATCCTAAGATTGTTCGAATGCAGATGAATATAAAGAAAGTGAAGTCTCTGATTTTAAGAGAAAATCCACCGACTCAAAGGTCCATTGCATTGAAATGATTGATCTTTAAGCATGTCATGTTTTTATGATCCAATTGTGCTCTAAAGAAAATAATCTGCGGTGACTCCACTCGGCTTTCCAAACATTAAATAATTAATGGTTGTATAAATAAATTAAAGTAAGTCAAGCCGTTAAATAAACAAAAGGGAAAATTATAATAAGGCATTTCAGTATTTTTCTTCGTTCTTTAATTTTACGCTATTGCACTTCAAATAATTTTAGCCTATATATCATTATGATAAAGATTTTTCGTTGTGTCTCTGTAAAAATTTACAAGAGCTATATTCACCAAAATCTATACACTTTGTGCAACGGTGACCTGTATTATGTGTATAAATTTTCAGCTCAATTGAATAAGGCTTTTCAATGCTATCATATTTTAAAGAATTTGCGTCCATAGACCATAATGATAAAGAATTTTTCTTTGTGTGTTCCTGTAAAAAAATTGTAAGAGTTAGATTCACTAAATTCTATACAATTCTTGCGACGGTGACTTTTAATATGTGTATAAATTTTCAGCTTAGTCGAATAAGGCGTTTTGACGCTATCGTATTTAAAAAAATTTGGGCCCATAGGCCATAATGATAAAGAGTTTTTCTTTGTGTCCCTGTAAAGAAAGAAATAATAGAGTTCCTGCTATGGTGACCTGTAATATAGTACCAACATTCAGCTCATTCGAACAAAGCATTTAGGCGCTATCGTGTTCATTCACAGAAATACATACACACATACATGTATCATCGTAAAAATAGTATAAACGAACTCAGGTGACCTGAAGACGCGTAGAAGAACCAAAATTTCAAAGTTGGATTTCTGACATGACTAAAATAATTTCCTTACATATATATGTTCGGAAAGTAACAAATAGTTTTGGGATAGGTTTTTGTAGTATATTTCTTTTTAATAATTGTAGTTTTGATAGCACTGAGTGGTCATACACTTCTACTAAACGCGCACTTACGTACTAATGGTTATTTATGTTTGTGCATGTCAGGACCATACACTTCTACCCCACAGATAAAAATAATTTTTGTTCATATTTCTTTTTGCAGGGCAATACTCACTTCCCGAATACCCTTTTCTAGAGCTTCCAGAGCAAGTGTCTTTGGTCCATCAACTGTCATACCATCATCGTTGGGCCCCCAAGATGCGCTGAACACGTCTATATGATCAACGGCGTGTGCTAAAGATACTGATTCTACTGCATCATTCACAAGTCCATCGAGCATCCGGATGCCTGTAGATAGAAAATTAAAAGCTTGTAAATCATACACTGATATATTTGCCGAATTTATCCTGATATTTAAAGTTTGTCAAGACAAACAAGAGTATATGCATAGATATTTAGAGATACTAAGATATATGTAAAAGCACATTTGGCCACCTTCCTTTCTTTGGGAAAGGAATTCCTGAAGTAACTAAAATTTGTTTTTAGGTATTCGCAATCATTACATGTTAAAGCAACAATTTTGAGGATACCTGCTTGTTTACTTTCTTCTATATCCAATGGAAGGAAGTATTTTGTTCGTAAAAATTTTTGACTTCCGGCTTTCGACAGATTTACACGTTTTGAGGGGTCCAGAATACGATTTGACTATATTTAGAAAATCTCTGTCTGTCCGTGTGTATGTGCGTGTGACATATATTTTGAGGCAACTGTATCTCATGAACTACTGCACAGAATTGTATATAAATTTATATGCAGATTGCATTGCATATAAATTTATATGTAGATTATTACGGGAGGGCTATAGTTCAGATTCCACACTTTGATATATAAATTCTGTACTGATAAGTATAAAGGATTTAAGCCCAAAAATGTCGATTTTGAGTTAAGTACATTGTCACTCAGAAAAAAATTCTCTATCGATGGGTATAAAGGATTTAAGTCTATGTCATTTAGTCTCTGAGAAAATCCATTAGTAAAAAAAGATTCAAGTGAGAAATTTAGCATTATTCTTTGTATAAAATATTTAATTCAATTTTTTTCCGTTATTAAATGAAGGTTGACAACCATTGAATGGTATAAAGGGTATAAGTCAACAAAATCCCCTTTTCCTAATCGATTCTTCTGATTAGATTTTAATTAGCATAACTTTAGTTTTTGTCTCCTGAAAAATCAAGAATATGAACTTAAATCCTTTATACTTATCAGTACAGAATTAGCACCTATCATCTTTTAGTAAAAATCACTCGACAAGTAGCGTTACTGTTCAGCGATTTCTGCAGTATTGGAAAGCTATATCTCAGATTCTGATACGTATGAACGAATAAAACTTGATATGTCAGAAGGATTTCATGAGACACTGTGCTGATTCAATTTGGGTACATTTGACCGATAAGTAGTATTGCAATTTTCCCCGAGAACGGGAGAGCTATAGCTCAGATTCTTTTGTTTATAATTGCACAAAGCTTGGTATATGAGAGAACATGCGATAATGAAACACTATGTTGATTTAATATGTGTGTATACTGGGCAACAGGTGTCGCTACTGCACTGTAATTTACTCCGGGAATAGGAAGGTTAAATCTCAACTTCTGTGGCATATAACTACACGAAACATGATTGTGAGACAGTCATTATAAAAACAAATGCTGACTTAATTTAGGTGTATATCAGCTGATAAGTGGAGCTGCTGTAGGGTTTTTTCACAGTGCTACATCTCAGTATCTGTTGATAAAATTGCACCAGCATGCGTAAAGTCTACTGTGCGAAGCAATGGTTAAAATTGTGAAAATTTTAAACAATATGTGGCGCTGCTATATAGAATGATATAGAAGAAAATTTTGTGATGTCCACAACATGCTAGTTTTTCTTTGAGGAATGAAGAGACACGGAAAAAAAAATGTTTTACGTCCTTCTTCTCTTGGTAGACAAATTTCTAAATTTTCTGAAACTTTTTTTGGTATTTGTGTTTATTATTTTTTAAAGCAAAAATCTTATGGATATTTTTTATTTTTATTTAAAATATGGAAGCACATAAAAAAAAAAAAAAAAAAAAAAAAAAAAATCCCGTTTTCTTCTTTTCCTTCGGAGAGGGTGGGGGGATTTTTCGAAATAACTTTTTAGAGAGAGTTTGTTTCATAGAAGGGAAGATTTAATCAATTTTGATGTTTCTAGGTTCAAGGATTTGGACTGAGTGACAGCGGATCACTTACTCAATCAATCAATCAGCAGGACAAAGGATTATATATATATATATATATATTCTATATCTCTCTATATAAATTCTTTATAAATTGTTACAAAAATTATTATATATCTTGAGTATTATATAATTATTTACATTATTGTTAAATATAATTTTTTTCACCTTAACTTTTTAAAATTTCGAAAATCAGTTGGAGAAAGATTATCACAAATGATAAAATATGCCAAATATATATATATATATATATATATATATAAAACATTCTGTTAGCATTTGTTTTAAAACAAACCCATAAAGAAAATGTAAGTAAAACCATTTATTTCTAAAATCTTAGTTTCGAATTCTGATTTCTCTTTTTTCTCGGAATTGATTTCCCAGGCCTAAAAATAATTCCCTTAGCGACATTTTGTCGACTGACGTCTTAAAATTCCTTCAAAAGTTAAAAAAAAAAAAAAAAAAAAAAAAATCCGAGTGAGGCATAAGTATAAAAAATAAAATAGATCTGACCATGTTGCAGTTATCATGTTTTGTCTAATATTTTGCGCTATAGCTTTGAAGTAGAAACACATTCTTGATTTCCGTTTACTGTTTTTATTTATTATGATGTGTCCTTTAACTTCTTTTGTAGTGGTCTACGAGTCAACCATACAAATCTGATGTATATGTTATCAATAAACAAACAAACAAACTTCTTTTATTTATTTAACACGTTCACGACCGCATGTTTTTTTTTTTTTTTTTTTTTTGACAGTAAGTGCGTTATTCTCCCTTTCAATATTTCAGAACAAAATTTTCTATATTCAGATTTATATTACAAATGGATATAAATTATAATTATATTCTTTCTAATCAAAGTATTTATATCCATAGTATAGTGGTTGTATAAATATGAATATTTGTGTATATTTTTGAGAAATAAAGGACATGCAAATTGAAAAAGAAACGCCCACTGGCAGAGTTACAGATTTTCAAATGACGGGAATCTACGTCAGCGGTCGCGAAAGTGTTAACAAAATCTCCGATTTATTCTATAGAATTTTAAATTTTACATTTCTGTTGGATTTATTTGTCGTTTCTTAGAAATTCCATCAAATTTGACTATATGCGCAGCTGCCATGTGCCCGTATTTTGGATACTGTACTTTTAATTTCTTCTATATTCAACTGAAGAAAATAACTTATTTCCTAAAATTTTTTCATTTGCAGTTTTCCATGGATTTACATGTTTAGAGAACTCTAGAACACGATTCGGCCATTTTTTGAAAACGTCTGTCTGTCTATGTGCTAGTGTGTGTGATAAGAATTTTGTGGCAACTGTGTCTCACGAAATACTGCTCAAAATTTTACATAACTTTATTTACAGGGTATTCCATAAGTCCCTCACCCCCCCTTTCTAACTCGAAAATGAGTCGGAATTGTGAAAAATAGCGAAACACATGTTCAATGAATTTGAGAGGAAAGAATTTGCGCCTCAGGGGGAAGCTAGGGAGGGCAACGTTAAAATTTTAAATGGGAAGGTATGTCTTGTGATACATCCCTGGAGATGTCTCTTCAAAACAATGAATTTGATATAGTTTCAATCTTCAACGATTTTTAAAGGAGATACATGAGTATAAAATCCACATTAAACAACTCAAAAAAAAAAAAAATAAAAAAAAAAATAACGATTAACACCAGAAAGATTTCAGAGCCACTTTCAACTGTTCTGTTTTGCAATTTTTATTACACCTTTCGAGAGGGGCTCTTTCGAAATCCAATGGTGAAGCGTGACAGATGCTCAAAAGGTTATGAAAAGTGTAAAACAAATTAAAATACCAGAGCTGCCAACCTAATCCGGCAAATTGTTAGTACCGCCCCTTTTTCTACACCGATAAAATTTTAGAGTAATTCTCTTCAAAAGTATTCACGATGAATTAAGAAAAAAAATACTCTAAAAATTAAGTGGTGTACAAAAAGGGGCGGTACTAACATTTTGCCGGATTAGGTTGGCAGCTCTGAAATACTTCTGACACAGATATTCCAAAAACTTTATTAACAGAAGATTAATTTAAATGATGCTCATAGTGACAACCTGACACCTCTTGGCAATAATAAAGTCGTTGTAGAAATTCTTGCCTCACAGACTGAAACGTAGCTGGAGAGATTTTCTTTTACAGCCTTCAGTAAATCACTGTTTGAGTCTTTAATAAAGTTTAATGGCGTCTTGTAACTTACAGATTTTAAGTGTCCCCCACAGAAAAAAATCGTTAGGCGCAAGATCCTGAGAGTGGGGTGGACAATCCAAATATGTTCCTCGCCTGCCGATCCAACGATTAGGATAGTTTTGATTTAAGTAATCTCTCACTCTTTTCTTGAAATGAGCAGGACAACCATTATGTTGAAATATCACCCTGTCTTCTGAAATAACTTGTTCATCTGGACCCTCGACGGAATTTTCAATAACTTGTGTAATTAAAAGATCAGTTGTGTCCTGAGGCATTTCCAGATAAGCATTAGCAGTTAAATTTTCTGTGTAAAACAAAGGACCGATGATACTGTCACCAAGAATTCCTGCCCAGACATTAATTTTCTGGATACACTGGGTCTTGCTCATTCTAAATATGTGTGGATTTGAGTTATACCAGAAAGAAAAAAAATGGACTCACCACTGAAGCAAGTGTGCCTAAGCTACTGAGGATCCCTTGAGCAGAGTTGCCAACTTTACTAATTTATTCTGGAGCATTTTTAGCCCCGCCTTCTTTTCGCACCAGAATTTTTTTAGACTATTTTTCTCTAATATGTGATAACGATTAAATACGAAGAAAATCATTCTTAAAATATACTGGTATAAAAAAAAGCGGGGCTAGCAATGCTCCGGAATAAATTATAAAAGTTGGCAACTCTGCTTAGACTTCTTCCCACATTTATTCGCAGAATTCAAGCCTTCTGTCTTGATCATCCAATGACAATACTTGTGTAAATTACAGTTTATATGGATGAAAATAATGTTTTTTTAGTGTTCGATGTATTGTTGTTCGGGGAACAGTAGACACCTCACTCATTGCTGCTAAAGATTGCTGAGAGTCGGCATTAATATGAGCCAAAACGTAAATCTTTGCATCTTCGTCTATTTCTGATCTCCCGCTTCTCTTTTTGTCCCTTAGACTGAGTCTCTTTAAACTTTTCAATCAATCGTGATACATATGCGTGATCTATTGGACGATCTGGAAACATCTCATTAAATCGTTTGATAGTTGCATTAAAGCTTCTTTTACATTCCCTAAAAAGACTACTTCTAGCTTGTCCTCATATGACCGCACCATGCTGATTGAAAAACAGTTCTAACAAACATACGTTTTGAAATGCAAATTGTACAAAAAATGACTTCTTTAATACTTTTTAAAATATTAAATTACAACTTAATCTGTGAAGTTAAAAATAACTTATTTTCACAATGGACGCGGTAAAGTCTCGGATCTTTTTCATTCAACACTTTTAAATATGTACATCCATTTTAAAATCTTTCTGGTGTTAATTGTTTATTGTTTTCGAGTTTTATAATGTGGATTTTATACTTATGTATCTCCTTTAATAATCGTCGTAGGGCGAAACTATTTACATCAAATTCATTGTTTTGAAGAGACGTTTCCAGGGATGTATCACAAAAGACATACCTTCCCATTTGAAACTTAATGTTGCCCTCCTTAGCGGCCCCCCTTCCCCCAAAGGCCCAATTTTTTTTTTTTCACAAAAAGAGATCTCTCTCGAATTCATTGAATACGTGTTTCAATATTTTAAACAATTCAGACTCATTTCCGATTTGGTGGGAGTGTGGGACTTTTGGAACACCCTGTATATGTAACCTTGGCATAAATTAGTTCCAATCAACTTTTGGTGCAAATCATTCAACAAATAGCGCTGCTATACTGCGATTTCTCCCATTTAAGGGAAGGTTCTATTTAAGTTCTAGTATGTACAATCGAACAAAACTTGATATGTGAGAGGACCATTATGAAATATTCTGCTGATTCAATATGGGTGCATATCGGTCAATAGGTAGCCGTTTTCTTCGTGAACGAGAAATCTAGATGTCAGGCTCCCTTATATATAGTTGCAGAAAAATTGACATATGAGAAGAGCATTATGAAATATTATGCTTATTCAGTTTGGGTGCAAATAGGCCAGCTGGTGGCACTACTGTGCTGCAATAATTCCCGTGAGCAGAACTGCTAAATCTAAATTTCTCTGGCATATAAATGCACTAAACTTAATATGTGCCAAAAATATTATGAATACGATCGCTAACTTAATTTGAGTATAAATATCGGACGGCAGGAGGCGCTGGATTATTCACAATCTGTAATTTTCTATATGGCTACATCTCAGCATCTGTCGATTAAAATTTTGCCATACTCCACAAGCAAAATCTTTACTGTGAGAAGCTAATATTAAGGTTTTGTGCATGTTAAACAATAAACAACATAGTTATGTAGTATGATATAGAAGAAATTCATGGGATGGCCACAACACACTAGATTTATAAAAAAAATTCATCTTATTTAATTATAGTATCCTGCTACATAAACTTGTGAAAATTTTTATAAATAACTAAGGTAAAAAAATAATTAACAGGATTAATATTTTGATGTGCTTTAAAATATGTAGAAGAAATGTTATCAGAATGTTTTAAAAATATCCATTATAATGCCAATACAAACATAAATAACAATTTTCATCAAAATCTGTATCTAAGTTTCAGTATCCATCTATATTAATAAAATCAGACTTTTGTCTGTAAATTTGTCAGAATCGAAAAATTTTGCGATATCTTCACGTTTCACACACCATGAAAGCCGAAAATGACTTCAGAAAATTTTGCCTGTGTGTGTGTGTGTGTCATCGTGTCTGTATGTCGCTTTTTCTGTTCGGGCATCACTTGAGAACGGCTGGACGGAATTCAACGGCGATTGGCAGAAACTTAGATCTTTACCAAAGTTAAAATTATATATATGAATTTTTCGGAAATTCCTCCACTTTCCCCCGTGGGGGGCAAAAGACAAAAACACGTTTGTCCGGGTATCACTTGAGAACGGCTAGACGAAATTCAACGGCGCTTCGCAGGAATTTAGATCTTTACCCAACTTAAAATTATATCTATCAACTTTTCGGAAATTCCCCCACGTTTCCCCTTGGGAGGCAAAATACAAAAACACGTTTCTCCGGGTATTCCTTGAGAACGACTGGACGGAATTCAACGGCGCTTCGTAGGAATTTAGGTGTTTACCCAACTTAAAATTATATCTATCAACTTTTCCGAAATTACTCCCCTTTCCTCCCTGGGGGAGGCAAAAGACAAAAACATGTTTGTAAGCATAACTCGGCTCCTAATTATTTCACAGTAAAGAAATTGCACATGGGGAGACTAGACATGAGTACAAATAATACATTATCTGAATTTAGGCATTTTCAATTTTTAAAGGA
Source organism: Salticus scenicus (assembly GCA_963930645.1). NCBI lineage: Eukaryota > Metazoa > Arthropoda > Arachnida > Araneae > Salticidae > Salticus > Salticus scenicus. Next base: position 119,448,525 of record OZ005660.1, on the reverse strand, counting down.
AGGGAGGGGGGAAATATTGAAAATTCCTGATTTTTGAGTAGACCTCTACCAAAAATGGAACAAATATATTGAAAAAGGGCTATGCAACTTCCTTAGGATATTTCCAAACACATTTTTTTTTTTTGGAGTTTGCTTTTATTTTGGCGGGGGGGGGGGGTTACGAGGGGGCAAACTCGAGACACCTCTTTTAGCGCTAAATTCTTCCTGAGAAATCTATGGGATCTGCGGTCACGAAATTTGGTGCGTAAATTGTTTATATGTATGCGACCCTTATTGTAACGGGATTTTACGAAGTTCCCACCTTACCCTCTTCGTGACGAGAGGGCTATAAACACGTTTTCCCGTTTGAATTCGCCTTAAATTATCTTAGATTGGCGAACTTTGGTGTGTGGATGTTGATTAGGTGCACGCATTATGTACTTTGTCGAGATTCCGCAAAACTTCGAACTTAGCCACTGGAGAAGGGGAGTAAGTATCGGGTAAGTTGCTGCCGAAGGCAGTGGGAACACGGACTCTTCACGTTGCGAGCGAGGAAAATCTCTACCGAACACAGCGGGAACTTTAACTCAGGTTAATTAATAATGATATGGGATTTTGACAACTCATTTCAGTATTGTGTCCAGCGAAGCGGGCAAAACCTGCTAGCATAAAATATTGATGAAAATTTGGTTGAAATTAAAATGAAAGTCCATAACAGGGAATCAAACAATTTTGGTGCAAATTTAGATTTTTACTTTTTTCGATTTCTATATTTAAGAATTAAACCCGATAGAAAATATTCCGCTCAGGAAGAAACAAAACTGAAACCGATTGGCTAAGAAAATCAACGTAAAAATCCTAAGTGTATGTAATTTCCGGGTAAAGGAAGAACGATTCTAAATTTATTAGAATTGGTTTATAGTTGGTTATAATACCAATTACAGTTGGAATGCTGTATTAAGCCCTACATTTCGAATTCACGTTCGATTTCCGGCAAGAATTAGTCACTCGTGCTGTCAATGGTGCATGTTGTTTTCTGCCTGAAATAGTGTTAGTGTTAGGATTTAATGTCAATTGTCTACACGGGGAAGGGGGGGGGGGAGGATGCCACCATAAGGATGTTTCAAAGCGGTCATAACCCGTATTTATGATAATTTCGGAAAAAACAATGGAAAACTACGAGCAACTAGGTTCGACAAATGGATCTAACTGGAAATTAACCCAGCACTTCCCCTGTACCAATTTCGAGAACAGAAACTCTCGGCCATTGCTGGTGTTTAGCAAGAAAAAATCCTATATGAAAAAGGAAAGCAGAAACTAATATTTTTCATTGTTGTCTGATTGTGTCTTCTAATACAGCATATTTATGGTATATAAGATCTTTTTATATATATGTTTTAGGTTTACTTCTCGAATATATGCTATATAAGGAAAATATTACAATCATTGAAAAATTCTGACTGGGATTTAAGACGTCTTAAGATGTCTTAATTTTTTTTTACTTCGAAATTTACGGTGATGCATGTTTGTGTGTATCGATGTCAACGAACACAATAGCATGTAAACATTGGATGCTACTGAGTTCAGATTAAGTAGACATTTTACGCGCCATCGACGCACAAACAAACTTTTATGAGTGTAGGCTTTACAATTTTTCTGTATGGAAACAAGAAAAATGCTTATACAGCAAGTATTTAAACTTTAAAACTTTTTCATACACCATAAAAATAAAGCCTAAGCCCCCCTTTGAAATTTAAAAGGTTTGGGGTGGGGGTCAAGAAAAGACAAGAAAATTAGGTCTTGAACTTCTAGTTTCAGTTTTTCACATTGTGATTTACTGACATTTTAACTCATTCATATTGGGATTTTAATTTGCTGTAGTTCTTACATTTTTTAAACATCTTTAAATTAAACAGAATCAAAAGAAAGTAATTTTGATTATGATTTTATAAAAAATACATGGGAAAAATTAGTTTAAACTGATTACAATACTTTCATAGCATTTAACAATTTTTTACTTTCTTCTATATTCAACAGAAGAATTGTTTTTTAATAATCTATATTCAATAGAAGAAAGTATTGGATTCGTAAAAATTTTCAACTTCGGGTTTTTGATGGATTTACACGTTCTGAGTGCTGTAGAAAACGATTCGACCATTTTTAGAAAATGTCTGTCTGTCTGTGTGTGTGTGTGTGTGACAAAATTTTGTGGCAAATGTATCTCAGGAACTACTGCACAGAATTTCATACAAATTGGTATGCAGTTACACCTTGACAAAAATTAGTGCCTATCAAATTTTGGTAAAAATTGTCCAACAGCTTGCGTTGCCATCCCGCTTTTTCTAAATTTTTAACGTGGTGGTATAGGACAAAATTTTGTATAAATGTGCGTAAAGAGAATTATTTTTTAATAATCATTATGAAATTTAAAAGAATTATTTGTAATAGAGATAGTCAATCAACTGTGAAAAAAAAATTGTGTATGTAGGAACCTCGTCCCCCCCCCCGCCCTGGCGGGAAGTCCCCCCTCGAGGTGAGTAAATTTTCATGATGGGTATCTTTCAAAAGAGCTCGCCAATACCTTTAAAACGAATGGTTGAACCATCGATCTGAGATAATTTAAATTAAAGTTATCGATTTTTTTTTCATTTTTAACAATATATATATATATATATATATATATATATATATATATATACATATATTTTTTTAATGTAATATTGAGAATAAAATGGACTTTTTTTTTTTATATTTAATGTTATACTATTTTTCTAATATGGAAATCGTCTGCATTATCAAGGAAGGTAATTTTTTTAAAATTATTTTAATAAATTATTTTTACTGAGTGAATTTGTATAGGAAAATATAGAAGAAAGTCATGTGATGGCCACAACATACTAGCTTGAAAAATGATGTAGGACTAGGAAATATTTGACGCCACACAGGTCCCGACTATGCGTTTTAAAGACTCGGGGCACTGATGCTATTTGGAGGCCCTCCTCCCCTGCTCTACAGATCTCGATAAAATGAACCCCTTCTCTCTCTCTCTCTCTCTCTCTCTATATATATATATATATATATATATATATATATATATTATATTACCTATTATATATATATACATATATAAAAGGGTTTTTCATGTATGTTAAGCAATTTATGATACGTGGCGCATTTTTTAAATTTCTTGTTCTATTATACTTGTCTATTTCCTTTTTTTTAGTCAATACATAAGAAAATCATTAAACTTAAGACAACTAAAAAACCTATCAAGCACATTAATCAGCCAATATATGTAAACGTTATCTTAGTTTAGGAAATAAGTGACAAAATTTAACAAATGGTTAAGTTCTTTAATGTAACATAAAAAGAATTTCAATTAGTTTTACCTCTTATTAGACATATCAGGTGAAAATTTGCTGAAACCTTCTAGATTTTTGAGGTGAGGCCCTGGCAGGGTTGCCAGATTTGTCCTTTTTTTTATTTAATAGTCACCAATAATTTTTATTTGCAACGTTTGACTAATCACTTGGGAGATTGATAGTCTATTATGTGTATCAAATGCCACTTCTCAAAATTATTGGTGACTATTGAATTAAAAAAAGGCCAGATCTGGCAACGCTGGGCTCTGGGCCAGAGCCTCGCGCAGTAGTCTGGCTCTGACACCACATCTAACATGTAACACAGGAGAAAAATATTGCCAAAGAATTCATACCGGTACACAGTGTTCGGAATTTCAAAAAAGCTGGCCAAAAGTCGAAAAATTTAGGCGCGTTTTTAGACGTAAGTACCGCGGAAATACCTTCAGAGGGAGCCACTGAATGAAACTGTGAGGTGGAAAATTTATTCTATCTACATATTTCTAAGTGTAGGCTGGCGGAAAGCGTGACAATTTTTTCTTTTAATGCATTTTAACAGTTAAACAAATAGTGTTTCTCGGAAAATTTCGCAACAACAACATTCAACAAAATATGGCCGACAATTGTGGAGGTTAGTAGATAATATTTATGCTGTATTTTTTTTCATCAAGTGATCTCCTGAGCGGCTTTTTGAAGTTAACCTCAATTATAACATAACCAAAAGTTTCAAAGTATGGAAACTTTTTTATCTCGCAAGATCCCGCATTGATTCAAAGTGGAGAGTGTTAAGGGATGTCCATTTTATTCAGCCGTTAAAGAATTGGGTGCCCCCGCCTGCCCCTGTATGTGTAAAAGCGTTTTAACTTTTTAATTTAATTTTTTAATTTTTTGGACTTTGGTCTGCCATATTGGATCCGCCATCTTGTTTTTGAGTGCAAGATCACTTTTTTTTTTTATAAAAACTGATATCAAATTTGAATTTAGCGCCCTCAAAAACCTTTAAATGTGAAAATTATCCTTCATCTATCAACTTTTTGATTTTTGATCCGCCATATTGGATCCGCCATCTTGTTTTTGAGTGTAATATCACTTTTTTTATGAAAACTAACGTCAAATTTGAATTCAGTGCCCTCAAAAACCCCTTAATGCAAGAATTATCCATCTTATATTAATTTTTTAATTTTTTGTCTGCCATATTGGATCCGCCATCTTGTTTTTGAGTTTGCCTTTGAAGTTTTCAAGAAACCAATGTCAGATTCGGATTCAGCGACCTCGAAAACATATATATACATCACAATTTCACTTGTTTTCTTTAATTTCGACTTTTGGCCAGCTTTTTTGAAATTCCGAACACTGTGCGGTAGTTATGAAGAAAACTTTTCGTCTTCTTAAACCAACGATTTTATAAGTAGAGAGAAAAGTCAAACAAATACCGGTATGAATTTTGCGACAATTTTCCACCCTGTGTGATAACTAGGGAATTTCAACACAAGTAACATATAGTCTATCAAATTTTTATATTACAGTGTAAAAATGGTGAAATGTTGAATTCAAATTTTGCTAAGTCACGCTTGGCAATAAGACACATTATTTTTCGAAAACACTTATTTTTCGTTTCTATGTATATAAAATAATAATAATATTAATATTAAATGGAAAGGGGCTCCAAACTGATACCAAGTTTACTTTAGTTTCAGAGGTTAATCGGGCTCACAGATTATTATACAGATAGGACACTCCCGTATATTCTTCAGTAACCAAAATTTTACTGCAACGACCTTATTGTCAACGGCTGTAAGTTTCTCGAGCTCTCCAGCTTACGCAATCGCTCGTCTTATTTTTATTGTATCTATATTCATATCGTAATATTAGTGCAACGTTAAACCCAACATTCAACCAACTAACCATTGTATTGATGTTTACTTTTGGCAAATTTGTTATTGTTTACGAACTTGATTGTCGAAAGCAATTTATTTAAGAAGCAAGTACTAAATATTAAGCAAATAAATTTCGAAAATATACATAAACCACATTTTGTATTATTTAAATCAAGCAATGTTAAATATTTAAGATTTCATACCATACTGCTATTTCAGCATTACAGTTTGTTATATTAATTTGTACACTTGAACACGAATGTGTTTGGCAAAATTTATTTTCAAACATAATAAAAATTAGTTTTATTTCTTAGAAAATAGCTGTGAATATTATGATTTTGTGAATTTAAAAGTAGTAGAAAAAGTGAAGGAAAGAAATCTGCACATACGTTTTCGTTTGGCAACTTTATTATTGTTTACAAACTTGATTGTCAAAAGCAATTTATTTTAAGAAGGAAGTGTTAAATATTAAGAAAATAAACTTTGAAAATATACATAAAATAAAAACATTTTTTTATTTTGAAGCATTTTGTATTATTTAAACCAAGCAACGTTAAATATTTAATGATTTCATACTGCTATTTCAGAATTACAGTTTGTAATTTTAATATGTACTTGAATATGAATGTTTGACAAAGCATATTTTTAAACATTATAAAAATTAATTTTTATTTCTTAGAAGAATATCTGTGAATGTTTTGAGAATAATTTTGTGAATTCAAAAACAATAGAAGGTGAAGAAAAAGAAAATTTCCCATACTAACCTGCTACTAACTACTTGAGAAATAGAAAAACCATTTTGGATCAAAGATGCTATTCATGTAGACTTAACACATATAGTTCCCCTCTGTTGACACTAGTGGTGCTACTATATTTCCGGTTCGCGTTTTAGCTTCACTGTCCTATCTCCTATCTGTATGATAATCTGTGATCAGGGTCTGTCCCGACGTAGTTGTCTCGCACGATCCTGCTTTGACCAGACCCTGATAGCAGTTGGTTAGTTCCAAAATCATTGGAAAGTTAAGAGATTAATGATACAAAAAAACCATTTGTTGTTGTTTCTAATCTAAAAGCTCGTCTGACGGAGTCAGACTAGGTTTTAATTCGCTGACAGCCAAAAAGTCGATAACAAAAAGGGGAGTTGAATATATATAAACATTTTTTTTTTTCAACTATCCAAACAGTCCAAGATATGTTCAACTGAAGTTTGGTGCTGATGGCGTTTTGGGCCAACAAAGTAGGTTTTTATACTATTTTAAGTGATTGAGAAAAAAAAAAAAAAAAAAAAAAGAAAGAAAGAAAAAGAAAAAAAGAAAAGGCAGTAATTTAATTAAATGTTAAATCAATTTAAAACAAACCGTAAAATAAATCAAGAATTGCCAAAATAAGCAGTGTACTGTACAAAATACGGAAAACTCACCTCCGATTTTTGCATTGTATGCCACACCAACACCACACTTGAGATTATTTGATGTCATTGCGACTTCACCAGCACACCTAGTTCCATGGCTAGAGGGAAAAAAAAAAAAATAAAGAATGTAAATTGAAGTTATAATTGTTTTGACATCTTAAATAACTAGTATATAACCTCGTCAAAAATGACGGAATGTGAAAACAGTTAAGGTAGTGAATCAACGAATGCTTTGTCAGCTTCGCTGGACACTGTATTTAAAGGGGACGAATGTGCAAGTTGCACCTGACGGGACTAATATGCAAGTTCTACCTGACGCGAATAATGTGCAAGTTGCCACCGAACGAACAAACTATTTCTTTTAACGAAAATACTTACTAACCCTGTACGATAGGTCTAATATAACGTTTCATATTATCTATTGTATTTATCGTAATATAACTCAGTGCATATTTCGCTTCTTTCTTCGATTCATTTTAATAAGTATTTTTTATATGCATAGGCGAATTTAATATTTTTTAATTATTATTTTTTCGCGTGAAAACATTATTTTACCTTATGCCCCCCTCCCCCTCCCCCCCCCCAAAAAAAAAATATATATATATATATATAACAATAACTGGTAAATTTTTTTGGGAACAATCATAAATTTAAATGTCCAGTTTTGAAATTATTTTCATATTTTAATTAATTCTAAAGTATCTAATCAAAACTTCGTTACAAATAAGGTACCAAATGAAAGGTACCATATTTGTAACGAAGTAACCTTAGGTATCTTGTTTGTAACCTTATTTATTTTAACTAATTTGATAAATATGACGACACAATCAACTGTTTGTTTATATCAGATAAGTACATTATCATGATTGCAAGAAAATGATGCAATAACTATTAGACCACAATTTTTATGATTGAATTTTATATTACATTTTAATTTTATCCTCCATGGGTATTTTAGAATTGCAATGATAGTTATAAACTTTCGTTGAAATCTTTTTACATATTGAGATTAAGGGAAAAGTGTAAGCACAAAAAATGTTCAGTTTTGAAAGATCTTTCAAATGATCTAACATTTATGCAGATTAATTAAAAAAAAAAAATAAAAATACATAGCATTTCTATGAAAAAAAAAAAAAAGGCTACCAAAAGTCTCTGTTTTGAAGCGGTCTAACCGGAATTGTTCCTGACAGAAGAGGGTCATTATTATTAGTAGTAGTAGGTTGAAGGAGTTATCAATTATAAATTGAAAAAAATATCTTTATTTAAAAAAAGTAATTGACATTCATGAAATTTTCATAACACAAGAACTTTTATAATTACTCAACCAAAAAAGGAGGGTTATTACAAGTCTGTGTGTGTATGAAGCTTTTGTCTATCGATACTATATTTCCAAAATGACTGGACACTTTCGATTTCAGACATTTTGTCAAATATCTAGAAATATTGTTTTCGAATCCTCCAGAAAATTTAAACATGTAAAGAGCATGTTATACTATACATATATGATCAAAAGTTTGCCCCGAAAGCAAAAAGAGGACAAGTAAAAATTTAAAGCAAAAACAAAATGTTTGGTTATTCCTGTAAAAAGCCATTTTTTAAATGTGTTCTGGCTGTAGCATGAAATTATGAGGTTTTTTTTCCTTATTAGATAAAATTATTCTATTATTCTTATTTCTAAATTATTCTATTATTTTTATTCTATTATGTGAGAATGGCGCTTATGTTCACGAAAATATAAATGTTTCTATAAAAGTGAAAAAAGAATTTTTATTATTATTATTATTATTATAAAATGCAGACGCATTGCAATACCGGTTTTTCTAAACTATTGACATTCTACATTAGACACAACATACTACAATCAGAATATAAAATAATAAATGCCTAATGAAATATAATAATTTTTTTCTAAACAATTTTAAACTGCGCACGCGCAAGCTTTTCGGAGGTTTAATTTGCATAATTTATCAATCACATGTGTTAAGCTACTTTTAAGGAAACCCAAGCAAATATCATGAAAACTCAAAAAAAAAAAAAAAAAAAAAACTATAGTCGTTAAGAGAATGACTGAATTTTATTTCCTTTATGTATATATATCTGTACTGATAAGTATAAAGGATTTAAGTCCATATTCTTGATTTTTCAGGAGACGAAAAATAAAGTTTAACTAGCTAAAAACAAATCAGAAGAATGGATTAGGGAAAAGGTATTTCGTTGATTTTTACCCTTTATACCATTCAGTGGTTGTCAACCTTCATTTAATAACGGGAAAAATTGAATTAAATATTTTATACCATACATGAATGGTAAATTTCTAAATTGGTCCTTTTTTTACCAATGGATTTTCTCAGACTAAATGACATAGAATTAAATCCTTTGTACCAATCGATAGAGAATTTTTTTCTGAGTCTGACTATGTACTTAACTCAAAATCGACATTTTTGGACTTAAATCCTTTATACTTATCAGTACAGAATATAAGGAGGGGTTTTACCCGAATTTTTACTTTGATTCAATCAATGGAAATACCATAGATATAGTAATAAGACATAGATTGATTACCGAGGAGTAAAAACTGATTCCTTTTTACTCCTCGGTTTAACTGCCCCGTTTAATGGCCGTCTTTCTCCGAGTGAATACACACGTATAATTTAGCAAATAAAATTTCTGAATAATTTATGTACTAAAGATGAATGAAAAACTGCAGATATTCATTTTTCTTTATTTCTTTCTCTCTTTTTTGTTTTTATAATAAAATAATCAAAAATACTTAGCTTTGTTATTCTTTTCTTTTAAATTAAATTTTTTTATATATTAAAACTAGCGAGCCAGTGCTTTACCAGTGCCGCTGATAACTATATTTAAAAGAATTTTAAAAATTCCACATTATTTATTTATATAAAATCTCAAAAATACTAAAATAAATAAATAATAAAAAAAAAAGTATCCCATTAAATCTGTACTGATAAGTATAAAGGATTTAAGTCCATATTCTTGATTTTTCAGGAGACGAAAAATAAAGTTAAACTAACAAAACACTAATCAGAAGAACCGATTAGGAAAAAGGGATTATGTTGATTTATACCCTTTATACCGTACAGTGATTGTCAACCTTCATTTAATAATTGAAAAAAATTGAATTAAATATTTTATACAAAGATTAATGCTAAATTTCTGACTTGAATATTTTTTTACCAATGGATTTTCTCAAAGACTAAATGACATGGATTTAAATCCTTTATTCCAATCGATAGAGAATTTTTTGTCAGGGATGAGAATTTTTCAAGTTTCCTAGAAAAGGCATTGGGGATAATACCATGCATATTATAATTATAAAAGTGATATATATATATATATTTCAGTTTTCAGAAATCGATTACATTTCCATGAATGTATGCGCCAGTCTCATATAAATGAATATAACAGATAATTTAGGTGGCTACATTCCATTTTTCCCCCTTGATTCTGCCAGTATTTTTAATAATTGCATGATTAGTGGAAGAATTAGGGAGAAAAAGCCTCATAATCCCATTCTACTGCCATAACGCATTTTATGCATTAATTTTTAGAGTGATACCGACATTTTAGTTTTATTTTTTATTAGCCCCCTTTTTGCTTTTGGAGCAAAACTTTTGCGAAAATATATGAGTTATAACATGTTATCTAAGACGCCTAAAGTTTCCAGTCATTTATGGAAAGTTAGTGTATTTCTCGTTGTATATATATTTGTATATGGCACAGTAGCTATGCCAAACGAATGGATTAACGTCCATGCTTTTTTTGTCCTTTGTTATTTTTTTCCCGTTTAATTATATCTGTGATTTAATTAGGATGGTTCTTACCTATGTTTCACAAAAATCTGTTATATATTTTTTTGTTCATTAATTAAAATGACATTTTTTTCAAACCACTTCGCATTTTTTTTTTTTTTTTTTTTTAAATTTTTTAAATTTGTCCGCTGTTAATTGTACAACCTCCAATTCATGTTTGAAGATAAGACACATTGTGCTGTATTGAAGTAAAGAAAACATTTTGTTACTTTTTTAAATTGCGAATTTTCAATCAATTTTCAAAAATTAAAAATTTATTATAAATAGGAATTATAAGTTCCCAATCTAAATTTTTTGGCATTAATAAACGAATTTTAATACAATTTTGCAATGACTTTTCAATATTTTGCATTTAAAACGTGAATTTTTTTTTTCTTGTGACTGTTCTGGTGCGACATAGCAGCTAAAAATAGGATTAACTCATTCAAAAATGGAGTTTTCCGAATTCTGTTATTTTGAAACCTATATTATCGCTTTTTATTTTAGTGGATTCAAAAAAAAAAAAAAAAAAAGAAAAAAGAAAAAAAAAAAAATCTCACGAAGTTAAAAGGCGACATGTTGAAAGCGACATTTTCAAACAACAGAATTCGATATCCTTATAATACAAAGCAAAAAAATGTCATCCATTGGATTACATGGGAAGGGAGAAAGAGTGTATCTGGCTTTAGGGTTGCACACCAGTCAGATTTTTTCTTCCCATGTTATCCTATAAAATTTTGGTTGCTTTTCGCTTTAATAGGATATCTCATTCAAAAATGAAGTTTTTCGAATTCTATTCTTTAAATATTACTCTTTGAACATGTCTTTTAGTTTAGTGAGTATTTATTTATTTATTTATATATATATTTTATATATAAATTTAAAAATTTCTTTTTGAGATTGAAAATTAGAGTCCTGTTTTAATGTTTACTTAATGAAATAAAATACTTAAAAAAATATATATATAAAATACCCACTAAGCTAGGCTGACCATACGTCCTCGAATCTGGAGGACAGTCCTCGAAAACTACCTTCGTCCCCTAACAATTACAACACATTTGGGGACGCCGGTTATAAAGTTATAATTGTTTTATTATACTAATTTATTAGATGTATAATAAATAAGCTGAAATAAGTTCTTTTAGGTTCGTTATATATAAAAATTACTAAAATTTTACAATTTAAGGTGATTTAATTATTTATTTATTTTTCGTCCACGAAATTCGAGGGTACGCCTTATTTGTTCCCAAATTCAATGAAACAAACATGGTCACTCTACACTAAGCTAAAAGGCGACATGTTCAAAGAGTAATATTCAAAGTAGATTCCCGATTATCGGCGGTCGGATTATCCGCTTTGCGGGTTATCCGCGGTCCTCAAGGGCTTGAATTTAAAAGGGAATTTAAAAGTACAGAACAAACTTATTACAAAAAAAAAAAAAAAAAACGAAGAGAGTAATGACCTTCAAGGCTTTTGGAGATATTACACGATTCTTGACAGCATTTATGGCATACACACTGCTTGGGAGGCAGTTAAGCAGTCTACATTGGTAAGGTCTTAGAGAAAAATTTTACCAAATGTGGAAAATACTTTGGTAGAGTTTATAGAGGAGGAAGAAATTTCTGCTCATGATTTGGCAAATTTAGCTAAATCTGTTACTGGAGGAGAAAAAGTCAATGAAGGAAACGTTGAAGAGTGGATAAATTGTGACGCCAATGATCCAGGTATTGAACACCTTATAGATGAACAAATTGTGGGCCAAGCATTAGACCCAGTTTCAGAAGAACGTGAAGAAGAGGAAGAAGGAGATAAAACTCAGCAGAGGATGAGCCACGACGCAGCCCTAGCACATGCAGATGGACTTATAAAATATCTTGAGGAACAGGACGATGTATCACTTTGTGACAAATTGCTGATAAAGAAACTGCAATCGCAAATTAAGAAAAAGTGTTTTAGTACAAAAAAAAAAAAAAAAAAAAAAAAAAAGAAATGCTTGACCGATTTCTTTGTTAAAAAATAGAGCAAAATGCAAGTAGAAATTTTTATTAGTATGTTAAATTGTATATGTAGGTCATGCTTAGCTGTTAATTAAATAGTATTGCTTAAAAGGCTTTATGTGTTGATTTATATCCCCTTTTTGACCATTTTGTGGATTATCCGCTGATTCGATTATCCGTGGTTGTCTATTCTCCGTTCACCGCGGATAATCGGGAGTTTACTGTAATTTCATTTTTGAATGAGATGCTCTTATAAAACGAAACAACAAAACCCCCATAGAATTACATGGGAAGGAAGAAAGAGGGAATCTGGCTGCTGTGCAGCTTTAACGGGATCCAGAAGTACATCCTATTACTTACTTGTTGGAATCGGATTCATCGTATCTTGGGAAAGGGTCAGGATCGTCGTCGTTTGAGTCCCAGCTTGCCTTGGGATCCTGCGGACAAAGAAGTAAGACCAATAGTTGCCATCATGGGAAACTAAAAGAAAAAGGCTTTCATGTTTGGACTGAACTTTTTTAAGGCTTAAATTATAAAAGCCATCTTTGAATCTTCAGCCTTCACATATTTAAATTAAAAGAAATAAATGAACCAGATTTTTAAAATATGCTTACATAGTTTTTGTAGATATCTGTATGGTTCCATTCTAGACCTGAAATACATAGAAATAAATGATGTAGCGTTATTTGCTATATTCAGTTTATATAAGAATTAGTATATATCTTTGTTTAAACGAGAGAGGGGGAAAAAAACTATAATAAATTTTACTTAAATGTTTATTGTAATTCAATCAATGTTAATATAATGTTCGTTGATACTAAATAAATATTGATAAAACTTTCTGTCATTTATTTATTTCTTCTTTTTTTAAGAGGAACAGAAATTCAATTCGTTCTATTGACGATAAATTTTCGAATTTTTACGATATTTACCTGCGGTTTTTATATAAGTGGCACAATCCAGTTGGCTAATTAATAATCTAAACGAATTTTTGTTAACGCTTGCACGATTAAAAGACATTTAGTAATAATTATAAGATTAAAAAAAAAAACTATTTATAGACCATGTTTTAAATTTTCTGATGAATCATAGAGCACAACTTTTTATAATTTTTTAATGTTCACGTTTAATTAAATGTATTTATTTTTATGTCAAAAGATAATGAACTCGTAAATTTTTTTTGCCAACAATTAAATTATAGCTAATATTTTAATGACTATTTTAACGCTATTAGGATGTTATTATTTTCATATTTTAATTGATTATAAGAAATCTAATGAAAAATTCGAAAATCGGACTTGGAAGTATTGTGTTGTCACCGGGTTCTGAGCTACTGTGAAAGTTTCAAATGTCTAGCCAGTAGGGAAGTTAGTTAAAATTCGATTGCAAGATTTGTACCGGACAAACAAACAAACAAACAAACAAGAATAGAAGTTAATAAAAACATGGTAAAAATGTTCATATGTGATTATACATTTAATATTTTTTATATACTGTCTGCTGTATGCTCTGTTTAAAGTAATAAGTGAAGTTTCTTAAAAAATGGCTTTGCATCTATTAAATAAATATGAAATATATAATAAATTTGTTATAATATAAAACATTTTTAACACTTTCCAGCAAAGTTAGAAAGTGTTTGTAATTTCCGTTTGTTCGCCTGTCTGCCTTTACACACTGTAACTTCCATAAATACAGTCAAACCTCGTTAATGTGAATCTCAAGGGGGATAAAATATTCGTTCATGTTATCAGTAGTTTATGCAATCAGTAACTAACCTTCATATAACTAAACTAACCGTCATTTTGATGGGGATTGTGGAAACAGTTCATGTTAAAAGTAATTCACGTTAACAGTGTTCACGTTAACGAGGTTCGATTGTACTTATAGATTTTCTTCGAACTGATATATGTTGTTCAAATTTGTGAGGTTTGCGTTGATGCAACCTCCATCTTTACTAATTACTTAGATAACTAAATGGGTAAGTAAAGAGAGCACAAGACTTGAATTAAACAATAAATAAGAGTTTATTTGAACAGATTAACGGGAGGGCGGTCTGGCAATCAAACTAGCTCAGTCAGCGTATTTAATTACTTTATCAAAACATATGTATCAGAAATTAAATTAGATAATCTTAAATATCTCACCCCAGCCAATAGTAGAAGGTGTAGAGGCGGTTGCACTCGTAATACTCCGCTACTGCGACTTCACTGTGGATCAGAGGATTCCCTTCTGATCCAACTTTACCTTTACGAATGCTAGTAGATACGCACACCAACACTCATCATTACTTAATCTTCACGCAACCAGATCTCCACTACTCCACCACTCAATACTCGCCAATCAAAGAATCTCCACAATCTACTATAATATACACCACCATCCACTCCCATCTCCTAAAACCATCTCCATCTTATACTTCTTCCTACTAGCCTCCTTTCCCTTCATTTCATTCAATACTTTTAAAATCACTTCACATTCATCTAACTCTCACTGCCTAATTCCTTCGTTGCAGCACCCTGCCGACACGAAACTAACCCGACTTCAACTTTCGCCGAGTCACTGGAGACGAAGTGATTTAACCGTTCCAACTTTATACTTCGCTGGATCCAGCTTAATTTCAAACAACTGTGGAGACGTTCTGTAGTCACAAGTTCACTATGTCATGTTCTCTATTAAAAATAGTGTAAATAGCTCAAGTGGTTTGTGTTCAGGTACATCCAAAAGAATTCTAAACGTTTCATTCAATGAAAGGCACTTTTATAAATAATATTTAGATACATTTGCGATAATGTTTTCTAAAGAATATAGTATAATTAGCATTAATTTGCAGGGCAATACAAAAATATTCAGACACATTAAGGTTTATACACTGAGAAAAATTTCTATAACCGATATTTAGAATCTAAATTATGGTTCTAGAAAAAATAATTCCATGTCACCCTTATAAATTCTAGTCCCCTGTGAAAGCGAGTTCTATATAACCCTATTAGAATTCTATAGTGTCTGTTTATATTCTCGAGGGCAAAGTTATTTAAAAATCTCTGCAAATAAACGTGAATACATGAGGCGGGTTTCAGCAACTATAATCTTGGTTTATTACGAAATTCTAGAAAATGAAGCGAGAATTTATCGCCGTACGAAAGATTCAGAATATTCAGAATATTCAAAATATTGTATCCCCGCAAGGAAAAAAAATCTTTTTGGATTTTGGAATTAACAAGATTCTGAACTAAAGTTTAAATTCCCCCTTTTTTTTAAAAAAGAAAAAACATTTAGCTACAGTCTAATGCATATTTTTACCATTGTTTAGATAACTACTCACAGCCTGACTTATGCATTATAGACAGTAGGTACTAAAGATTCATACAAAAGATTCAGAATACTCAGAATATTGTTTCCCCATCTAGAAATGTGCAGACTAGAAATTCTCGATCATTTCGTCTATTCAGTTTATTGGTGTATTTTATGGGCATAGTTTGGAAATCTATATTTCTAGTTAAGGGATTTAGAAAATGGACATTTATTCATTCTAGATGCATGCGGTATATTTTTTTTTCTCGGTGTATTTGAAAATTGCTGAAATTGCATTTTGTTTATATTAAGTTTTTCTAACACTTTTCAACAGCACTTATGAGTGATCGGGATTTCATATAATCTGTTTGTCTTTCCGTCTGTCTTTTGCACTGTGTTCTATGAGAGACATTTTTGTAAATTATATTTAATGCTCTGATTATAACGAAATTATTATTCATTATTTATATACAAACAAAAATCTGTAGAATATGGTATGATTAGCATTAAGGTTTACAGAGCAATACAAAAATATTCAGAAATATCAAGGAGTATAGTTGGAAACAGCTTTTTTTTTTTTTTTTTTTTTCGGATTGTGTGTTAAGTGTTTTAAGTATTTTTTAACAATGCGAAAGAGTGATTATGACTACTAACAGCCTATCAATCTCTCTTTCTGTTTTTCCGTGCTCGAATTTCTGTTAAAGTTTACAGAATGACTTAAAATTAATTTTTGTTACTGAAATGATTAGTTTATGTTACTGATATTAATTTATGCTACTGATGTCCTCTGTCGAAAATAGTATAAATAGCGAAACAATTTTGGGTATAGGTACTCGCGAATGCTTCTTATTCATTACGTTCTACTAGAGGTAGATTTTTGGCAGAGTTATTTACAAAAACAGTACAATCTTCGGAACATGTTACCTCACGTATAGCCTTCTAAAATTAGTTCTAATCTAAAAAAAGAAAGAAAAAAAATGAAAGAAAGGAAAAGAAAAGTCCTTCATTCAAGCACACTAGTCAACTATATATGAAGAAGAGTGCCAAATTTCAATAATATCGGTGCATTAGTTTTTGAGAAATCGTGTCCACCACTTTTCTGAAGGGTCTGTAGAAACCAGGATTTACCGGCTGAATTTGTCAATTTTTTTATTGAAAATTTAATAAAATATTGCTTAAATGTTGCTTTTTTACACTGTTAAAAATGAGCTAAATTGTCTCAAAATAGCTCCGAAACAATATATACTTAAATTTGAAAACCCGTGTACTAAATTTTCGAGTATATTGGCATGTGAAACATGGGGATATTTGGATTCTTATTGGTCAACTTCATTTTTTGAGCATGTCAGTATACTCAAAAATGAGTACATGGTTTCTCAAATTTAAGTATATATTGTTTCGGAGTTATTTTGAGACAATTTAGCTCCTTTTTAAGAAACCATTTTTAACAGTGTATATGCTCAAAATTTTGAGCAAAATATTATATTTATTATATTAAAAAGAATAAAGAGACAGTTTTTTTTTTTTTTTTTTTTTTTTTTTTTTGAAGTGAAAATTTCTTCAGGCGCGTTGAGCACTTTTGGGTGAACAAAAATCATGAAACTCACGTCATCGTCACCGAACGCTTTCTATTTGAAGTGAAAACTTCTTTAGGCGCGGTGAGCACTTTTGGGTGAACAAAAATCATGGAACTCGTGCCATCGTCACCGAACGCTTTCCATGAGCTATATGTATACTGTGTATATATGTACATAGATATACTTCCGTGCGTTATTAGTATACATTATATATATACAAAGAGTATATCTCTCTACATATATATCCATATATGTAGCGCACGGCGTGGCATGCCTCATATACATATATATATATATATATATGTATAAAATGTATACTAATACGAGTAGTATACTGGCTACTGGCATCTGTCTCTTTCTAGTTCTATACTCTTATGTATGTATGTACTTTTTCCACAGTATATACATAGTTCAGAAAGTACAAGCACGTGTTTTTATACAGACTGTTATATTCTTCTTTTTGCCTTCAATAAAAAATTTAAAGTTTAATTGATTAAAGTTTAAATTGGTCATTAACACTTCTTTACAAACCAAAAATAATTCAAAAATAATAATCTAATAGCTCGACGATACAATTCACAAGTTACTTAGTTTTCACTTCTATCGGCAGTCCCCAAAGACTGCATTTTCTTTCTTTCTTTCTTTTTTTTTTTTTTTTTTAAAGCATTCGAAACCCATGTAAATACTTAATCATAGAAAATTATCATGACAGATTTCTATTTTAAAATAAGTGTGGAAATTCGAAATTTTGGCTATTATGCAAATGTATTACAAGTTATGTATATTAATGAATCTCCAAAAAGTCCAATTATACATACCATCATCCATTATGGTTACCACTACTCCTTTTCCGGTATATCCCATGTTCCATACAGGAATGGTTCTCATATCCAATTCTGGTATATTGTCCATGTTTCGAGTGTCGTGCTAGAAAAGACAATGATTGGCCTCTAAGCTTTTTAAAATAACATATTATGTTAGAAACAAGCAAAATGTGCCCATAGTTGCCAATTTTAGGATATTTTGGCTTACGGAAAATTTCAACGAAACTGTTTTACATGTTTCAGTAACAATTTTCACTGATTAAAAAAAAAGTTTTCGGCAGCCAAATATATATTTATATCTTTACGGCAGCCAAAAATGAATTAAGTTGACAACCATGAATGTGCCATACGGATTGCAGATAAATTTTATCCGTTACCTTGTGAGAGAAAATTTAAATTTTCAGATAATAATGTGTTAAAAGCCAAAAAAAAAAAAAAAAAAAAAAATCATTAAATTCATTTTTTTACTTATTTTTATTTCATATTATTTCACGCGCACTTTTTATTTCCTAATTCAAAATTATTAAAAAAAACCTTTTCGATATCGCTTGTAACGATACTGATTATTATTAATTTTCTTTTCTTTTTCTTTCAATAATAATAATAATAAAAAAAAGATTTTGATGAAATTCTGACAAAAGCAGAATTTAGTTTAGGACGGAGGACTATTAGTTTTTTTTTTCTTTTTTCAAATTATAACATCGCTTTCAAATTATTCAATTATATTTTCGATAAATTTTAGATTTCGACAAATGTCCAACTATCGAAATCGACAACGCAAAAATCCCAGATTCAGACTAATAGGCCCTCAGCCCTAAAAAAAAAAAAAAAAAAAAAAAATTGATTTTAAAAGCCTATGTTTTGGATGATTTATTATTAAAATAATCTGGTGTGTCACTCACACGACTTTCTCTTATCCTAAAATTTAGTATTATAAATACAGGTTGCAGATTAAGAGGTAAGATAACGAGTACTGTTATGTAAACCTGCGTTAAACAATTCAAATTAGGCTTCGGAAGAGTTTTATATGATAATTAGTTCTGTGTGAGGGGTTAAACATCTCCTCAACCACCGTTTCATTAATGCACCTACATTTATATATTCGGTTATTAAAAAATAATTCTGTTTAATATATATATATATATATATATATATATATATAATTATTATATAAAAAAATTATCTTTTATGATAATGCAGACGATTTCCATATGAGAGAAGTAATATAACACTAATATATATTTTTAAAAAGTTGAATTTATTCTTAATATTACATTAAAAAAAAAAAAAAAAATTTGTTAAAAATGAACAAAATCGATAACTTTGATTTAAATTATCGCAGATCGATGGTTCAACCATTCGTTTTAAAGGTATTCGCGAGCTCTTTTGATATATACCCGTCATGAAAATTTACTCCCCTCGAGGGGGACATCCCTCCAGTGGGGGGGGGGGGGGGGGGGGAGGCGAGGGTCCTACATACACATTTTTTTTTTCTCAGTTGACTATCTCTATTACAAAAATATATATATTCGTTTCATTTAGTTTAGTGCAGTCTATAGATGTTAAACTCTACTTACCTGCAATTTCCCCCATAGACGTAATGTATTTGAATAATTTGAGTGTCCCTGTACATGAACCATTTACTTCATCTCAACGAAAAGCTTACTGTAGCATCCCTATATGATACACATTTAGAATTTCTGCAAGTATTTGTTCTTGAGATATGCTGATAACAGACACGCAAACAGACAGACACACAGACCATTCGCTAAAAACATGATTTTCGTATCCAGGGGACCTCAGAACATGTAAATATAACAAAAACTCACGTTCGAAAATTTGACCCTAGAACAATACTTTCTCGACCCTATGGGTAAGAGAAAGTAGAAAGCTGTATGAATGAAAATATGTTAAAGATAATGCTACTTCGATTTTAAATTTCTGTTTGAATGAAAAGTGTGAATTACAAATCCTGTGATATAAATTTGAACTTATGTATTGTAATAAATTGAACTTGGGTATAAAATATAAATTTTCGATGAAAAAACACATTGTTTATTCTAATGTATTTTATTTTTAATATAATAACGTTATCTGAAAATTATTTTGTGAATATAAATTGTGAAAAATATATAAGAAAAAATATTTCAATCTTTAGACATCCTGAGCATATTGAAGATGACATGACAACAACAACAACAACAATAATAATAATAATTTGCAGAAATAATCACAGAACTATTTCACAACTAACGATATTTACCAGAGTTTGGGGGGGGGGGAATCGAGTTTAGAGTTCTTCTTCTTCTTCTTCTTTTTTTTTTTTTTTTAAATTTATCCTATTAAGTTATTAGTGTTGCAAAAACACAAATAATTAGTATTGAAAAAATACGTAACATTTGTGAAAGCGTAAACGTTTACATAGCTGCAAATTCTCCGGATTATTTCATTCCAATAATTTTTAATGGAAATACTGATATGGAAATACTGATGAAAATTTGAATAAGTCACTTCAAATCATAATCTTACCAAATACCATTGGTCAGGCCATAGGAAATCATTGAAGCGTAGGTTTTGCTTTGTTGTTTCTCGCAGGAAGTTGGTGGTTGTCATTCGGATATCTCTTTTTACTCGAGTCTTTGCTATTTGCTGCTCCGCCCATTCTACCTAAAATTGGAGGAAAAAAAAAAAAAAAAAAAAAAAAAAAAACCCTGAAAGTTTATGATTTATTGAAATTTATCAACAAAAAGCAAAACATTTATACAAGTTGCACCATGAAATCCATCAAATTGCGAAATAAATAAAAAATGCATTATAAAATTGTTTTGTAGTGTGCAGTTGGTGATGCATTGCAGGGGTGTCAGCATTCTTAGCCCCGTCTTTATTTCGCACCACTTTTATTTTAAGAGTGTTTTTTTCTTATTTTATCGTAGTTATATATTGGAGAAAAGTTTTTTATAAATAAAGTGGTGTGAAATAAAGGCGGAGCTAAAAATGCTACCGAATAAATTAAAATGTTGGCAACCCTGTGCATTGTTGTCGGAATATTTTTCTTATATCTGCCGACTTGCTAATTAATATTCTGGAAAATTGTTAGTACCTGTTGGGCGGATATTAACCAAAATCAGACTACCCTCCTTTCCGTGGCTCTAAGGTGACATCCTCGTGGTAGTACATTTTGGAATATCAATTCGATATTCGGGCACGCGTTGTGAAATGCCCTAAAATTAGTCCTAATTAAAAGCAAACATTAATCTGGAAAACAGTATGTTTAATAATAAATAAATTTACTCTCAAATAATATCAGATTCATATAATTTTAATTAATTTCTTTATTAAACATCCAAATTTTAAATATTAATTAAATTGATTATTCTATAATTTTACAATACAATAAAAATGATATAACAATGATCTTTGATTTTGCCTCAAATGTGCTAAAGATGAGTACTAGAAAACAAATGCGCTTTACCAGCATTGCACGGTAAAATTACTGACCGAGAAGACATCCTCGTGGTAGTACATTTTGGAATATCAATTCGATATTCGGGCACGCGTTGTGAAATGCCCTAAAATTAGTCCTAATTAAAAGCAAACATTAATCTGGAAAACAGTATGTTTAATAATAAATAAATTTACTCTCAAATAATATCAGATTCATATAATTTTAATTAATTTCTTTATTAAACATCCAAATTTTAAATATTAATTAAATTGATTATTCTATAATTTTACAATACAATAAAAATGATATAACAATGATCTTTGATTTTGCCTCAAATGTGCTAAAGATGAGTACTAGAAAACAAATGCGCTTTACCAGCATTGCACGGTAAAATTACTGACCGAGAAATGTAAGAAATTCTCACCAGATTTATCAGATGCTATGTCACAGTCCAGGCGCAAGAGGAATATTTTGGCTAGCAGGGAGCACATCTTTAAGTATCCTTGATGAATCATTTTGGCTAGGAAGCACCACACTGATGATAGCAGGACCTCACATTACGTCTGCACACACGAAGGCAATTTTTTAGAATTCTGACTCTTGAAGGAATCTTTTCTCTCCTTTAATTTTTTAAGTCCCTCATTATAATTTTTGGAGGAGATTTTCCCCTTGCATTTTTCATTGGGTCTATCTTCTGATTGGACCTTTCTTCGACCAATCTGCTTGCTTCTAGATTACTACGGTGCCTTTTTACGACCTCGCCGGGGCTTTTTTGGCGGTAGCCAGTGGGGCTTAAATGCGGGTGGTCCCCTTTCAGAGTTCCACGTGCAGGTGCAGGTCATAAATATGACGTTGTATTTCTGTCTTAGGCTTTTAAAAGGTAATAAAACAGCTTGTATTCTTCAGTACAACAGCTTTTGTATTTTTATATTCTTTTTCCTTTTAAATAATGCCTTTTTGTATCTTTATTATTTTGCTTTTAACAAAATGGCTGATTTTTCCCATCAGTACCCACCCCTTGTCCCACGCCAATTTATTTTTAGAGAAATTTTCTTCAAATGTAATTACGATTATATAAGAAGACAAATACTCTAAAAAAATAAAAAAAAAACTGGAGTGAGAAAAAAGGCGGGTACTGGTAATCTTACGGAATATTAATTAGTAAGTTGGGAGGTATGGGAACACTAAGTCCTGCCTTTTTAAACTAAAAAGCGGGAATTACTTTTGCTTTAGTATTTCTTTAAAATGTCAGATTATTTAACAAAATGGATTCACGTATTTGTGACTAGATCATTTCTACAGTGTTTCATATTGAATGGTACAAAAAGAAAGCATACATGTGGACGCTGTAATTACTTTATTTCGATAAATCAAATGTACAGCGAAACTATATACGGTGTGTACACATTTATAATAAATAAAAGTAAAGACTTTTTGGGGATATTCCGAAGGCTTTTTAAGAAACATGAAAATATCTTATCAATACAGTATTTTTAATTAATTAATTATTAACTTATTTATTTATTTATTTATTCTTTGGGAGGGTGAAGGGCAGCATTATTAATTAACACAGGAACCAAAGTGACCTTTTGTCAAAAAACAGTGGGAAAAATAGGAACTAAAAGATTAAAAAAAAAAAAAAAATAGGGGAATATAGGGAAAATATAAAACAAACGATACAGGAAAAAATGGAGAAAAGAATTTTCAAAAGTATGGGAGGAGAAAAAAGAACAATAATAAAAAGTCAAAACAAAATATAGAGCAATAATTTTGCAGCTAAATGACAAAATTTATGTTTAATCTCAATTAGTTGCTGTAAAGCTGTATTTAGCCACTAACCACAAACAAATTGTACTTCTTTTTTAGAAACTGATCGCAAACTACACTACAGAAATTTTCTTTTAATTTCTTTTTTTAATCTCCCAATTACAATCATTAACTACGTGTCTGAAACTAATTGTGGTCAGTCGTAAGCAAGCTATTTTCCAAGACAGTGTTGATTACAATAACGGAACACGAAATATCCTGCTAGAGAGAATTGTTTATTTTGCGAAGTAAGTAATGGACTCTTCCCAGTTTCGTCTGCTCAATCATGTGATAGAGGAAAACGAATAATCGAATTCTGAGAATCGAATTCAATTAAATATTGTTCTTAAGAACAAAAATGTTAATATTTAATATAAAATAAAATAAAAGTAATATTGTGCATTTGTAAACAGTAGAATAGTTGTATTTGTAAATTTAATAATTTTTAAAGACACTTTATGTGTTTATTTATTTTCAACTGTAAGAATCGAGTTTTGTATGTTCTAGTGTAACTGTTACATTACTGATCTAGCAATAAATAATAGCTTGTTCTTGTGGAATGTTTATGGATTATAATTTGAAATTTTAAATGTTTTCATTCAATTTAATTGCATAAAGGTGTTACAACAAGTTAATTAGCTTAGTTACTGGTCTAAATGAATTTACGCAGTACGATATTGCACTGTCACTGATTTAAGTTCCAAAAATCAGAGTATTTAACATGTTCTTCATGAACATCGATAACAAATATAAACTAAATGATGATTGTAAATGTATACAGCAAACAAAAGATGATGAATAATGATATAAAATGGATTAAAAATGATTATTGTAAAAAAATAACACAGATTAAATACGACTGATCAAAAATAAGAATAGAAAATATGGTATTTCAGCAATCGTTATAGATAAACAAGACTTCGTCTGCTATTTGTTTTTCCTCTATCATGTGACCTCTGACGTCAGGTGGGAAAGCCCAATAACTGGCTTGTAAAAGCAACTTCTTTTAATATTTCTCTCAACTAATACTGATATTTATTCTACTATACTTAGGATAATTTATAGGAAAGACAGCATATTTTTTAGGGTTGTGCTTTTAGACCACTCTAACTTTTATTTAAATTTTAATAATAAATTTGTCTACGGAGATTACTCACCAATAGATCAATATCTCCTAGATTAAATTTGATCAAGCGAGAATCTTAGAAATTTCTTTATGAGTCAAATTAAAACAGGAATCAGACTCTAATTACAACTGTACAAAACTACAGGCAAATACAGATTTTGGGTCCTCTTTATACATCGATAATTTCATTAAATGATTGTTTATTCATATTCCAGAGTTGCCAACTTTTATAATTTATTCTGGAGCATTGTTAGCCCCGCCCTTTTCCCACACCGGAAATTTTAAAGAATGATTTTTTCCCTTATTTAACCGTTGTCACAGATTAAAGAAAAATATTATACAAAATTTCTGGTGCGAAAAGAAGGCGGGGCTAAAATTGCTCCGGAATAAATTATAAAAGTTGGCAATTCTGATATTCTATAATTTGGGGCCCTTTTAATCTTGAGGCATTGACCAAATGTTTCGATTTACCAATGCAGTAAAGCGGGTCTGATAAGAATACTAAAAACTATACAATCTTACTTAAATTATTAGTCTATAATATCCACAGAGAAGCTCAAAAATGTTTATAACTGACTACGTTAAAACCATGTGCAATATGACATATTTTTATTTTTACTTCTTTCCAGCCGACATGTGCCCCTTCTCTTCTCCTGCACAGATGTTACCATACAGTTGTCCTTAGTCACATTAACTTTAATGAATATATGTTCGAAGCAGTAACACGCGATAGTACATTACTGTAAGAAGTTATATGTTTATTTATTGCATTTAGTATAAGTTTTTCAGTTTTAAATATCAATAATGGTGCTAAAAAAAAAAAAAAAAAAAAAAAAAAAAGACACGACATTATTTCATTATTTAAAACATGAAAATCTGACATTGACAGATTTTAATTTAGTGCCAGAGGCCTACTGCTAAACTTGTTAATATCCACAAATTCTTCTTTAGTTAATTCGTGACGATCTAAATTCCATGATAAAGTTTTCATTAAATCAAACCAATGTGTTTCAGCTGCAGATACTGTAACAAATAACGTTGGAAGTCAAAACTGTCTTATAGCCGCAAAACAACGTTTTCTCTCTTTTTCCCAATGAGGGGGAGGTGTGCCTTGGGGGGGACTCATGTCAAAGGTGTGCCTTGGGGGGGGGACTCATGTCAAAGTTGTACCTTGGGGGGGACTCATGTCAAAGTTGGGCCTTGGGGGGACTCATGTCAAAGTTGGGCCTGGGGGGGGGACTCATGTCAAAGTTGGGCCTTGGGGGGACTCATGTCAAAGTTGTTCCTTGGGGGGGGACTCATGTCAAAGTTGTGCCTTGGGGGGACTTCATTCAATAAATCCCCATTCAATAAACCGACTGAAATAGACCCTTAGCACTATTAAGAGTGTATTATAAAAATTCGACGACGCTGTACCGACTGAAATAGGGGTACCTTGGGGGGGACTCATGTCAAAGTTGGGTCTGGGGGGGGACTCATGTCAAAGTTGGGCCTTGGGGGGACTTCATTCAATAAATCCCCATTCAATAAACCGACTGAAATAGGCCCTTAGCACTATTAAGAGTGTATTATAAAAATTCGACGACGCTGTACCGACTGAAATAGGGGTACCTTGGGGGGGACTCATGTCAAAGTTGGAACTGGGGGGGGGACTCATGTCAAAGTTGGGTCTGGGGGGGACTCATGTCAAAGTTGGGCCTTGGGGGGACTTCATTCAATAAATCCCCATTCAATAAACCGACTGAAATAGGCCCTTAGCACTATTAAGAGTGTATTATAAAAATTCGACGACGCTGTACCGACTGAAATAGGGGTACCTTGGGGGGGACTCATGTCAAAGTTGGAACTGGGGGGGGGACTCATGTCAAAGTTGGAACTGGGGGGGGGACTCATGTCAAAGTTGTGCCTTGGGGGGACTTCATTCAATAAATCCCCATTCAATAAACCGACTGAAATAGGCCCTTAGCACTATTAAGAGTGTATTATAAAAATTCGAAAACGCTGTACCGACTGAAATAGGGGTACCTTGGGGGGGGGACTCATGTCAAAGTTGTGCCTTGGGGGGACTTCATTCAATAAATCCCCATTCAATAAACCGACTGAAATAGGCCTCTAGCACAAAAAAAAAAAAAAAAAAAAAAAAAAAAAACTTAGCCTCCTAAACTAGATGCCTTCCGCGGCGCGGATACTTGGCAGTAGACAGCGCCACCTGTTGCAGATTGCACGACTTTTTTTATTCAACAGCCACCAAAATTTTTTAAAAGGGGAATATGATATACATAAAAGGCGAATAGAATCGTAGAAACGTCGATTATATATATCATATATCACTTCTTAAAATTACTGGTGACAGCTGAATAAAAATGTCAAGCAAACTGTACCAGGTAACGCTGTCTACCACTTGAACGGCTGCCAAGTTTCCGAGCCACGCGGAAGGAATCTTGTTTAGGAGGCTATGATAAAATAAAGAAAGGAATTTTAAGCTTTATAAATATAAAATTAAGTACTTTTTTAGGACCTTTTTAAGCCATCATATGCAGTATGTTACAGTTATCTAAGTTTATATAGATGCTGTATATGCGTTCCTCCGGTGACACGACAAATACAATCAGCAGTAAAATTTATTAAAATAATGGAACTTGAGTAATGAGATGTAATCTAAATTTAATTATTTATTAAAATTAACTGCAGCGCAATTTCATTAAAATCGTCGTTAATTTATTTATCATCGAAGAGATAATTCTTAAACACCCCAAATTTATTACTTTTATTTTCCTATACTAGAATCTGTTCCCTATAACAGAAAATAACCATATTTCTTTCGATTTGAATATATTATCATATATATTATTTTTACATTAATATTAAATAATTTATTATTTATTATTTATTTTAATCATTTTAACTTTTTTTTCTTCTTTTTTTTAAGTTTTACTCTAACTAAATGTTTTGATCATAATTTGACGTTTATAGCGGTGGCCAAGAAAAAAAACCGCCAGATCGCCAGTTGGCGATCCTTACACAAAATTACACCTATTGTTTTAAATTACCATTTAAACTATTTCGAATTTAAATTTCAATATATAGTTGCAGTTGTAACGACAATTTTTTTCTGCTAAATTATCCTTCTTCTCTTATTTTATTCAGTTCCTCAAACCAAGGATACAAATTTATTTTCTTTATTTGAATAAATTGTTTTAGCAATGGTACCAGTTTCAAGTATTATTTCCAAAAACGTCGGCTTTTATTATTAAGAAGATCTTTTAGTTAAATTTTGCCACGGTATATGAAATATGACATGAGATAGATTCTTATTTCTGTTATCATAAATAGATGGATACGAAAATAATCTATTTATGAAATGTGATTTTATTTCCTTGTAATCTTTAAGATAAAGTTTTATGCAGTTAAATTCGTTGCGATATCCCATCCTATAGCCACCTGTTGCAATTATCAGCGACATCTGACAACATATGTTTTCATGTCTGTAATACTGGATTTTTTAAAGGATAATAAAAAGAAAAAATACGTAAGTCTTGATAAAGGCATGCAATTGATATCGTTTCTATGATATGTTTTTATGCTTTGGGTATTACATTTCAGTTATATCTAAAATTCTTTTTTTGGTAGAAAAATACAAAAAATATATATAGTATCAGATATGTAACAAATAAAACACACAAATATAATTACAAAAAATTAATTAATACTAGAGATCAATTACAACTAACTTGCAATAAAAGCGTCATCTTCATTTGCAATGGACTACTTGCAATTTTTCACGTTTGATAAACAAATCCTTAAAAAGATTTTTGCACTGAGAAAAAAAAACATACCGCCTTCATCTAGAATGAAAAAGTGGCCATTTTCTAAATCCTTTAACTAGAAATATAGATTTCCGAGCTATGCGCATAAGGCACTCCAGTAAACTGAATAGACGAAATGATCGAGAATTTCTAGATTGTGAAACAATATTCTGAATCTTTTGTATTGCGAGAAATTCTCGCTTAATTTTCTAGAATTAGGTAATAAACCAAGATTATAGTTGCTAAAACCCGCCTCTTGAATTCACATTTATTTGCAGAGATTTTTAAATAACTTTGCCATCAAAAATATAGGCAAATGCTCTAGAATTCTAATAGGGGTTTCTAGAACTCACTTTCAAAGGGGACTAGAATTTATGAGGATGACATGGAACTATTTTTTCCAGAGCCACAATTTAGATTCTAGAGATGTCAGTTACAGAATTTTTCTCAGTGTGTGTTAAAAGCAAGCATATTGAATAGAACAATTTCCGATTAAGAAGATTTGGCACCTTCGTCGACATTACTGCAGTAGGTTTCATATAAAAGTTTATATTTCTATTTAATATTTATACATTGAACTATATTTGGTTTGTTCAATAAAATATATATTCAGGCAACAATTCTTATGGTTTTTGGCGTATGTTTTGCAGATTTGAAATCTTTAAAATGCATACTGTCGCGTTACCTAATAATAACTTGCCGAACTGAAACTTTAAATGCCAAAATAGCGATAAAAGGCCAAACATAGCAATCTATTGGTTCATATCACGTGATTCATATTGAACCACGGAAAACTAATCTTTTATCCACTGAATCAGCACTCTACTTTATTTATCTCGTTGGGAAATATAAACTTTTATATGAAACTTACTTCAGTGGTCTCGTCAAATTTACCAAGCCTCCTCAAAGTACTAAGGAAGTTACACAGAATGATTCAATTATATTGTTTCAAAATTTTCTATAGTCTTTCATTGAAAACTTTTTGAACATTATCATTTAGTTCTCACAGTTTATTGACTATGTAAAGATGCCGAAGCAATATTTTATGCAAACTCGATTACACTGCTTACTTTAACAGTGAAAGTTTTAAGCCAATCAAGACTTTAATTAATTTTTCGTAGGTGAATACGTAGTGCATGAGATTACCAATAACACTTTAGGTTAATATTTTGTAAAGAAATAAGGTTAGTTCTTCACATAAACAAATATGAGATTCTTTGCATGCTAATAATTATAGCATGTATTTTAACAATTATGGTATTTTAATACAAAATTTTCTAATTTTGTGAACAAAAAAAAAAAAAAGAAAGAAAAATCATGCGGTTCGCTTACAATTTAAGCTTATTCCAACTGTATTTTATCGTTACCTTCAGTATAAGGCTTCCATATATAATAATAATAATAATAATAATAATAATAAATTATTATACGTAGTAAAAGCCAAGCAACAGATACAGTATCATTAAAAACCACATAGATCAATAAGAATGAATATTTTTCAAGTAGGAGAAGCTCAGAAAGGTGAAAAAAATTCTTCAGGGAAGACCCTTGAGCAACAATATATGAATTAGTTTACAAGCTATATATATATATATATATGATCCATTTGATAATAATAGAAAAGAATGAGAAAGAAGAATAGTCAGTCAAATAAATCACCACAGAAATATACACAGTCCAAATAAAGTAACTAGTTATCTTAAATTGATTTAATTTTTAAGAATAATAATATTACTTACTTTAATTTTTTAGACTACAATACCTGATGAAATATAATACAGGACCGTGTACTTTGATGCTGAAGAAAAGAAGGATTACTTTAGGATAGTATTTTAAGGGAAAATAATAGAAATCTTATTCTTATGTATACGAGGCGGCGCATCCAATCCCCCCCCCCCCTCATGTTTGCTATATGAAACCAGGAGTCCGTAGATTATCGGGCGGTAGCCTCTGTTTCGATCACCATGCGTTACTTTTCAATATTTTATAAAATGTTTTTTGTAATTTTTGCTCAGCAAAATGTGATATAGGAGGTTGTACATGAATAATTCACTCAAATCCTCCAGAAAAAGATGCAAAATGTTAATATTTTCCTGAGATCTTATGAGATGAAGAACATAGCTACGATAAATGCGCCGACCGAGAAAACTGGTGCATTCCGAGGCAAAAAAGATGTCGGCTGATGCGTCGGCCTGTATTATTATAGGGGCTCTTCTTCAATGTATTTTGCTATTATGATGAGACCTTAAAATAGTACATTTTGTTTTTAATTAGAATAAAAGCAAAATTTAAAAAATTTATTATTATATCTTATCTTATACTTTAAAGAAAAAGTGCACAATAGGTTATTTTTGGGTATAATATCTAAAAATATCATGGTTATAAAAACAAATTTTGCTGTTAACATGGAACAAGGAGTCTCTTACAAGTATTTTTAAAGCTTTATGTCTAAAGAGAAAGTAATAAAAAGATTAAATGCAAAAGATAAGAAGCTACGAGTTGTTTCAGCAATAAAATAAAAAGGTTAAAAGTAGCAACAGTTGTTTCGTATCATATTTGAAGCCCCTTCATCCAACACCACTTGTTACAGGAGGTGTTGCTTCATCAGTGCTGAGGAAGATCCTCATAATTGTCCACCAAAGCGAGTGCAAGATAAGTCGCACAATGCAATACTAAAAATATATCTACCTTCAGCAGCGCCAACAGCAAACAGTGGCTGAGAGACAGAAAAGTAACCAGCGGAAAAATAATGTCAAAATCTGAATAACACTGTGTTTACATTCTCGGTTAAAATATAAAAATTAATAATATAATGTTCAAATATATAATATAATATAAAATTTCTTACCCTGACGTCATCTGTTAGTCTTTTTGTTAGAATGCCAGCATTTCTTCTTGACCTTGGCGGATGGCCCACCTTTCTCATCAGGTATGTGTTCGGAAAACCTTTTAGCTGAGAGAAGAAAAAAATATTTATATTAAATATTTGATAGTTTAAGGAGACAATGAACGTTGAAATTAATTATTTTTGTTTTATATTCTATCGCTTGTTAAATCACATATTGCGATGAAATTTTTATCCACAGGGCATATTTTAAAGGATAAAAAGTAATTTCTAGAGATAGAAAGATTTCTGTTTTTGAAGAGAATAATACAAAATAATGCCAATTTCGAAATGCTCCACGCGAATTTTAAATTATTTTGAATCTCCATTCATTATTATTATTATTATTATTATTATTATTATTATTATTAATTTTTTTTGTGTGTAACTGGACATATATGCGTATTTAATTTCTTATATTTTAACTACACAATCAGTTACAAACAAAATAAGAACGAAAAAAACAGGTGGAACTCATTGAATAAGAACACTTTCCAAATGCATGTATTTCGAGGCATTGTTTAACCTGCAATATTATTTGCCTACATTATCATGCAACGGATAGCCAGATTGAATTCATAATCAATCTTAAACATTGTTAAAAAATGTTTAACACAAACGAAAATACAATTCTAGCAATTACCAGTTGCAGTCCTTAATGTATCTGAATATCTTAGTGTAGCCCTGTAAATCTGAAAGCTAAGCGTATCATATATCATACAAAATAATATTTTAGCATATTAATAATAAATGTCAACTTCATAGTGATTTTTGAAATAGAAAGTTATTTAAAGATGAATTAAGAAAAAGTCTCTTCTAAAACGCAACTCATTGGCATTTTTTGGGTGTCCCTGTATACAAATGAGTTACACAGGGCCTATTAATGTAATTTAAATTGGGAATATTCCATAGTGAACTTGAATAATATGTATAATTTTTAAGAAATTATGAAAATATTTACGGACGCTGGAGGTGGACAGACGACAGATAGACTAATTCAAATCATATTTATTCTTAAATATTGTTAGAAATTGTTAAAAACGCTTAATGTTAAAAAAAAAAAAAAAAAAAAAAAAAAAAAAAAGGATTCCGGCAAATTTTCAACAAAAGCCCTTAATGTAACAGAATATTTTTTGTGGCCCTGTAAATCTTAATGCCAATCATACTATATTCTACAGAAAGCACTCTCTTGTGCATATAAATAACGTATTTCAATTTCATTAAGATTTCTGAAAAGTAAATATATTAAAGTATGGTTTTTAGAACGCAGTGCTTTGGAATACTTTCGGATGTTCATGAACATAGACCAAAGTTGTATTTACGCAATTTTGAATATTGAACATCCGATAACAAGCTTGAATAACATATTAGAATTTCATTATAAATTATGCACAGGGAAGGCATTAAAATATAGTTGTTTATAGAACGCAATGCTTTGGAATACGTTCGGATATCTTTATATACCACCCAGTGGTGTTATTTACTCCATTTGCAACAGGAAACATCCGACACTGAATTTAACTAACGAACTTTAATTTTATTAAAACTTTCGCAATCGCTGACGTAGATTCACGTCATATGAAAATCTGTTACTCCGCCAGTTGGCGTTTCTTCCGTAGTTTGTGTGTTACTTATTTCTTAAGTATGTACTCAGTTTTCATATTTTTGCAATAAAATGAACTGTGTATACAAATATATTGATTAGAAAGAATAATATCCATTTGTAATATAAATGTGAATACAGAAAATTTTATTCTGAAATGTTTTACCTTGGGAGAAGAACGCCCACAGGCGGACCTTCCTGTCATAAAGATAAAATCATGCGGTCCCGAAAGTGTTAAGATTCGTGCAAAATAAAGGTATTACAATATAGTTTACAGAATTTCCTCTCACAGAACACAATGCCTTGGAATATTTTTGGGTGTCCCTGTACACAAACCAATAATAGTAGTTACTCCATTTCAACAGGGAACATGCGATAGGGAACTTGAATATAATATATCAGTTTCAAAAAATTCCATTAATATTTACGGAAGTTAAAGCGTGGAGAGGTAGACAGACGGACAAGCAGATGGACAGACAGACAGACGGACAAGCAGATGGACAGACAGACGAACCGAAGTCATAAGCATTTTTAAACTTTGTTGAAAAATGTTAAAAAGTGTAAAATTTAAATTTTTCGTAAATTTTTGCCTTGCGATTGAATTTGAGATTTCGTAATAATTCTTGATTTCAAAGTGAATATCCTGTTTTGTGACAAATACTATGGTTCACATTCAAACAAATTTTTAATAGGATTGGATGAAAACAAATTCACATGGAGTATTATTCAGTTCTGGTCTCCCGAGTTTCGAAGGCCAGAAACTTCCGAGTTTTGTCCAGAACTGACTTCTGTGAATGCCATCGTCAAATTTTCTATAAATCAAGCCGAACTGTTTTTGTAACTTGAAATTGTGATATAGAGTAGAGCACCATTTATCCGCGAGTACGAGGGCCTCGAAAAACAATTTAAATTACTAACCTGCGAAAAATCCAACTTTAATTCAAGCCAACAACAATTTGAAATACATTAGGCTCTACAGTGTGAAAGTCGAAAATTACCGACATGTTTACTGTGCATCGTAATTCTATTGGCTTATTTGGAATTTTTTTGACGGTTTTAGGAGGGAATGGATTTATTTTACTTTAGAAATAAGGGTTATACTGTTCTAACGCGTATTTTTTTCATATTTGCACCCCATTTTAGTCTGTTTTTCGTGTTATCCGTGATTGCCACCCAATTTCGTGGATAATCGGTGCTCTACTGTATATAAAAAGAGAGCTGCAATTTAGAAAGGTAATGAACGACTTGACTCTCTGACGCCATTCGACGTCATGGTGATGATTTTCTTAAATTTAACGTATAGACGTCTTAATTTAACCCACAAATAACGGAATATAGCCAATCACAACGTAGTTTTTCCCCACAAATAGTAGAAGCTCCTCCTCTTTCTAGTCGGCCATTGTTACAAATAATTTCTGATGATGCCTTGATGATCAAGGTGAAAAGCTTTAAATGTATTTTACTTATAAATAAGTCTTTTAATTAAATATGTTTTTAAATATACGTGTTTTAAAGTGTCTTTCTTTACAGTATTCAAATACAATGCATCAATGGGGGAAATTTCTTGTGAGTACAGTGTAACATCTATAGGCTGCCCTAAACTAAAAGGAATGAACATGTTTTTTTTATATGCATGAAAGCAGCATGGTTTGTGTAGATTGTGCTATGGTAATCTTTCATCATTTGTTTACAGGGATACCCAAAGTATTTGGATATATTTGGGGCTATATCGGGCGTTTATTTTATTTTATGTTAGTTTTTACTTTCTTCTATATTCAATAGAAGAAAGTGTTGGATTCGTAAAAATTTTCAACTTACGGTTTTCGACTGATTTAAACTTTTCGAGGGGTCTAGAATACGATTTGACCATTTTTAGAAAATGTCGGTCTGTTTGTGTGTGTGTGTGTACCCCCCTCCCCTCTAAAATAATAATAATAATAAGAATTTGGTTTCTGACGAATTAAAATTTATATTGGGTGGTGAAATTGGTATAAGACTTGAAATTGTAAAGATAAAAAAAAAAAAAAAAAAAAGAAACTGCGAAAATTTCGCAAGGGTTTGCTAGCAATTTAATAAAATAATATCTATTGCACGAATTTGTATAAAATTACTTAGAAGAAAGTCTTGTGGTGGCCACAACATACTAATTTTTTAATACCCTTGCAATAAAAGAACTATAAGAATAAAGTTTTTATAAATTTTAAACATTCAAACCACTTAAAATATATTTTGCAATAAAATTCTTATATTTATTATCATACATTTCAGGTTGTGAAAGGTTGATTAACTAATGCAATAGAATCAACAAATAGGTTCCGTGGGTATTCTTTTGGAATTCTTAAGGTTGACCAAATACTATTTGTAACACTTTAGAGGAACGTGCCATGTGGGAGTCTGATCGTCAACGGAAATGAAACACTGGACAACTAATGAAAGTTGATTGAAGAAAACATATCAAAATATCGATTTACCTCCTTTTTATAGGTCCCAGAAAAGAGAAACAAATATTTATTAGATTATTTATTTCTGTTATCTGGTTTAAGATAACTTGTAAAAGACATATCAATGGGGTTAAATACACGGATTCTGATTATTTTGTTATTATTATTTTTAAAGTCTTTTTGTAAGTAAATTGTAATTGTCACCTTAAAAGAAAAAAAGAAAGCGCTTATTATTGAAGGAAAAAAAAAACAATACCATTAAACACACAAACGTAGCTTTAACAATTGTTTGATTTTAATATAATGAAATACAATCTGTTATAAGACAAAAAAAAAAAAAAAATAAAAAAATAAATAAAAATAAAAATTAATAAATAAATAAATAAAAATAAAACTAGTATGTTGTGGCCGCCACAAAACTTTCTTCTATATTTTCCTATACAAATTCACTTAGTAACAAAAAAAAAAAAAAAAAAAAAAAAAAGATTTTTTTTCCCGCTTTTTTTTTTTCTGTTAAAAGTAAAAAAAATCAATAACTTTGTTTTAAATTATCACACATTTATAGTTCAACCATTCGTTTTAAAGGAATTAACGAGACCTTTCGAAAGATACCCATCTTGAAAATCCCCCCTCCTGGGGTACCCCCAGGGGGGTTGGAAGCGATGCCCCCACATGCACAGAATTTTTTTCCTTATTAACTACTACTATTATGAATAATTCATATTAATTTTACAATCACAGGTTAAGAATAACTCACATTAATGTACATTTATACGAAATTTTGTCCTATACTGCCTTGTTAAAAATTTAGAAAAAAATAAGATCACAGCGCCACCTGTTGAGCGATTCATTCCCAAATCTAATCAGCACCAGTTTATGTCAGGGTCAACTAAATACCAAGTTTGGTTAAATTTCGTTAAAAAAAAAAAAAAAAAAAAAAAAAAAAAATCGATAACTTCATAACTTTGTTTTTAATTATCACAGATTTATAGTTCCACCACCATTCGTTTTAAAGGTATTGACGAGACCTTTCGAAAGATACCCATGTTGAAAATTTACTCCTTTCAATTGGAGACTTCCCTCCCAGGAGGGGGGGGGGGCGTGGCGAGGCTCCTACACATACAAAAAAATTTTCCCAGTTGACTATCTCTATTACAAATAATTCTTGTAAATTTCATAATGATTACTAAAAAATAATTCTCTTCATAAACATTTACACAAAATTTTTTCCTATATCACCATGTTAAAAATTTAGAAAAAGCGGGATGGCAACGCAACCTGTAAGACAATTTTTACCAAAAGTTGATAGGCACTAGTTTATGTCAAGATGCAACTACATACGAATTTGTATGAAATTATGTGCAGTATTTCTTGAGATACAGTTGCTACAAAATTTTGTCTCTCTCTCACACAACAGACAGACAGACATTTTCTAAAAATGGTCAAATCTACAGCTCTCAAAACGTGTAAATCACTCAAAAACCCGAGGTCGAAAATTTTTAGGAATCCAATACTTTCTTCTATTGCATATAGAAGAAAGTAATAAAATATGCACGAGTGCAGTTTAAAAAGCGCTAAATTGTAAACACTACAAAAGACAAGAGGTTACATGGAAAAAAAAGCTAAAAAAAAAAGCACATTTTCTCTCTCTCTCTCTCTCTCTTCTTCTTTTGCTTTTTCATACCCATATATATGGTAGAGAAAGTATTGTTTTTGGGTCAAATTTTTGAAAGTGAGTTCTTGTTATATTTACACGTTTTGAGGTCTCCTGAATCAGAAAAACATGTCTTTAGCGTCTGTCTGTGTGTATGTTATCAACATATCTCGAGAGCAAATAGCAGCAAGAAGTCCAAACTCAGTATTCTAAATCTGTATTATATAGAGGTGCTACACTAAACTTTCCGTTGAGATCAAACAAATGGTTCGTGTACAGGGACATCCAAGAGAATTCAAATACATTACGTCTATGGGGAAATTGAAGTAAGTAGAGTTTAATATTTATAGGCTACACTAAACGAAACGAAATGAATACATATTTTTTATCCGTATGAAAGCAAGTTTTATGTAGAATATGGTATGAAAGTCATTCACCGTTTATTTACAGGGCTACACAAAAGAACTAGAATATAGTGGGATAATACTTGGCAATTCATGAAAGTGCACTTCAGGCAGTGCTATAGTACATTATATCAACATAGTATTATATTTAAATGCACAATGTGGTGTATACATAATTTTTAGAAGATGTACAGGGCTGCCAATAATTAAGCAAGAACGTTCTTTCTTATTGAATGTAATTAGTGGAAATGCTTTTCTACAATATTTTACAATGTTCAGGAAAACTGTTCAGAAATTAAAATTAATTCCTCATACCATGTAGTAAATGAAGTATTTTTTTAAACTAAATATTTATCGCTTGTTTTTTTGTATATTTACACGTTTTGATTTTCTCTGAATATTGAAGCCATGTTTTATCATTTAATCTTTGTCTATGTCTTTCATCAGAATAGCTTAAAAACAAATAATTTCAGACAATTCAAATATTGTATTTTGAAGTTAATATAAGGTTGTTACTTGAAAATTTTTATCTAAACTGATAAGTTTCAAAGAATAGTGCGGGTGAAAGATATCTGAATAATTTGAAATGAACTTATAAATTTAACAATAGCTTTTGAAGACTCTTTAAATTAAGTACAATACTAGCTGGCTTCACCAGCTAGCTGGCCAGAGACCCATGAAAATTTTTACCAAAAACCATGCTCTCGGGCGCCTGCGACGCAATCGTAATTTGTTCTCTGTAAAAGTCGCATGATATTAAAATATTTTTAAATAAAACTTAAACGTAGCTCTATTTCAAAGTAAAATACACTCAAATCAATGAAAATCAAATAAACCAATCAAATCTCTCGTAATTCCTCATAACGTAGCTCTAGTTTAACGTAAAATACACTCAAATCAATGAAAATCAAATCTCTCGTAGTTCCTCATAACGTAGATCTAGTTCAACGTAAAATACACTCAAATCAATGAAAATCAAATAAACCAATCAGATCTCTCATAACTCCTTATAACATAGCTCTATTTCAACGTAAAATATAATACTGAAACCAATGAAAATTAAATAACCAATCAAATCTCTCTTAACTCCTCCTAACGTAGCTCTATTTCAACGTAAAATACACTCAAATCAATGAAAATCAAACAAACCAATCAAATCTCTCGCACTTCCTCATAATGTAGCTCTAGATCAACGTAAAATACGCTCAAACCAATGAAAATCAAATAAGCCATTTCAAATCTCTTGTAATTCCTCATAACGTAGCTGTAGTTCAATGTAAAATACACTCAAATCAATGAAAATCAAATAAACCAATAAAATCTCTCCAAAGATTCTTCATTCTGCGTCATTATAGAAAAGGGAAGTTTTATTTTCATATTTTTATTAATTAAAGGAAAACTAATCAAAAATTCGAAAATCTGACTTCGATGTGCACAATGACCCTTCGGAGGGCACCCTTGTGTTAAATCATGTGACTGTCAAAGCTACCCTTTTCGAGAACAGTGAAATATACATATATATATATGTACAAATATTGCTCACTTAATAGTATAAGATATTGAAATCGCTGGTTGAGGGGAGCAGTAGCCCCTTCATACAGAATTATTAATCAAATGAAGCTTTTCTGAAGCCTATTTTAAGTTGTTTTTAGCGAAGTTTTATATAATAGTATTCGTTACCTTATCCCTTAATGTCTAATCCACCTTTATGGTATTGAATTTAAGGGTAAGAGAAAGTCATGTGAGTGCCGCACCAGATTATTTAATATAACAAAAAATTTTCATTCAAAATTTTCAGCATATAAATGAACATTATTTAAACAATATTTTATGAAATTTTCTCTAAAGAACTGGAAAATTCAGTCGATGGGCCTAGGTTTCCGGAGTCTCTACAGAAAAGCAATATGCACTGATTCTCAAAAAGTAACGCCCCGATATTATTGTAATTTTGCACATTTCTTCAAAATAGAATTGACTAGTGCTTTAACGAAAGATTAAAAAAATATATAATTTAAATTTTTTTTTTCACAGAATTGTGTATATATATATATATATATATATATATAATTTGAATAATTTAATTCCTTTACAACACTCAGCAAATGAAAGATAGATGAAAATACCACCATATGAAATTTTAAATGAGATGTATTTCGAATAAAATTATTGTCACGATGATAGTTTAATTTAATTTCACTGAGTAGTAAAAACATGTTAAAGTACTTACGCAGAAGAAAAATGACACTCATAACTTATAAGCCTAACGATGAGATAATTTGCATAATCCATTAGAAACATTCATCAAATAAAAGAAATGGAAAGAGATAAATTAATCAAAAGGATCTGTTAAAAGAAAAGGGAATTCATGAAATAAAAAATAGAATTTTAAATGCTGAAAACCAGAAATGATCATAATCAGGAAACTTGCATCACTTTGCAAGTCAGCATATGCAAGATTTCAATCGTTGTATAGCTAATACAAGCAATATACAACTGAAGTTTCTATCTTGCAACAAAACAAAGTAAAAATGGAAATTAGATTAAACAGTAACACAACCAGAATTTAAAATTGGAATAAGTATTTTTTATAAGTCCACATGTAACCGAATCCAAACATAAATAGTAGAAATAAACAAGTTGCCAAAACGAACAAACTGAAAAGAAATGATTAAAAGTTAAGAAACGATCAATCGATATAGTTACATCTGAAATGAAATAAATGAAAGCATTAAGTGATAATTATTAATCTTTAAAATTTAAAAGCTAAAATCACTATTAAAAAGATGATATTTAACAGGATTATTGAAATTTAACGTTAATCTCATCCATTTTAGATTAAACGTTCAACGTAACGTGAGCTAGTGCCATCTTACGTGAAAAAAGTGAGTTACTTTTAAGTAATTGTAGAAAATGTACGATTTGACTACCAATTTTTACTTTAGTTTAATTTGTATTCTTAAGCAAACTCATCAAAAGGCCAACAAGTGATGATTAAGACATTATGATTAT
Organism: Salticus scenicus; assembly: GCA_963930645.1. Lineage (NCBI taxonomy): Eukaryota > Metazoa > Arthropoda > Arachnida > Araneae > Salticidae > Salticus > Salticus scenicus. Next base: position 119,408,223 of record OZ005660.1, on the reverse strand, counting down.
GTTTATTGGTGAAATATTATTTTAATTTTAAATATTATGATTTATTTATTTATTATTATTATTATTACTAGTATATAACCCGTCAAAAATGACGGAATGTGAACGATAAATCTTCAAAACGATGTTTAGATCATGATGGTTACCACGTGATCATTTAAATGTATTTTCAATTTTTTGTTTATAAATCAAATGTGTTTCGATATTTTATAATTTTCGTTCTTTGTCAGGTCTAACTGTAATAGAGACAGTGTCCGGAGATGAGAGAAGTCGTGTAGAGCCACACCAGATTGTAAAAACGTTCGAAAAATGGCGGCTTTGGCCTTTATCACGGTTTTGTGAGGTCTAACTGGAACGTTTCCGGCTGCAATCTTTAAGAGACAGTGTCCGGAGATGAGAGAAGTCGTGTAGAGCCGCACCAGATTGTAAAAACGTGAGAAAAATGGAGGCTTTGGCCTTTATCACGGTTCTGTGAGGTCTAATTGCACACGTTTCCGGCTGCAATCTTTAAGAGACAGTGTCCGGAGATGAGAGAAGCAGAGCTGCCAACCTAATCCGGCAAATTGTTAGTACCGCCTCTTTTTCTACACCACTTAATTTTTAGAGAAATTCTCTTCAAATGTATCTACAATGAATTAAGAAGAAAAATACTCTAAAAATTAAGTGGTGAAGAAAAAGGGGCGGTACTAACAATTTGCCGGATTAGGTTGGAAGCTCTGGAGAAGTCGTGTAGAACCGCACCAGATTTTAAAAACGTGAGAAAAATGGCGGCTTTGGTCTTTCTCATGGTTCTGTGAAGTCTAATTGCAACGATTCAGGATGCAATCGTTAAGAGACAGTGTCCGGAGTTAAGTGAAGTCGTGTTGAGCCGCACCAGATTGTAAAAACGTGAGAAAAATGGCGGCTTTGGCCTTCCTCACGGTTTTGTGAGGTCTAACTGTAATAGAGACAGTGTCCGGAGATGAGAAAAGTCGTGTAGAGCCGCACCAGATTGTAAAAACGTGAGAAAAATGGAGGCTTTGGTCTTTCTCACTGTTTTGTGAAGTCTAACTGCAATAGAGACAGTGCCCGGAGATGAGAGAAGTCGTGTAACGCCGCACCAGATTTTAAAACAATATACAGTATATAATTATTAACACATCACATTAGCAAGTTAATTGTGTGATACATTATTTGTATCATACAAGGATGGAAAGCGTTTGCTGACGATGACGCGAATTCAATGATTTTTCTTCACCCAAAAGTTTTCACTTCAAATGGAAAGCGTTAGCTGACGATGATGGGAGTTCAATGATTTTTATTAACCCAAAAGTGCTCAACGCGCCTAAAGAAGTTTTCACTTCAAAAATTTTACCCGATCAACAAATATGAATGGCAATAAAAAAACTGCTGGTTGACAAAAAATATAGGCCCGACAACACAACAGCAACAACACATCCCAGTGTTCCATTAAGTGCTCTATACGCAAGCGAAGTGTGACGTCACTGACCGTCCATGTATGTAAGAAAATGATTTCCTATGTTAATCGCCCATTGGATTTTTTGTAAAAAATTATTAAAAATCGAGGAAAATTATTTCCCGATTTTAATCCCCATATTTGGGTATATATATGTATTAGTTATCATGTGCATATGTTAGATTGAGTTATTTTGCTGTCAAATTGACAAAATTTTAATTTTAAATTTCAAAACTCTGTTGTCCTTGGCGTTTTTGTATTTGGCGATCAAAAACGTACTACGAAAATATACATGCCAGATGTATATTTTCGTAATTTGTGTTGTGCGAAATATTGTTTCATATTATTCCTTACTCTCTTAATATAAATTTTTAAAATAACCATGATTTTTGAAAGGAATTAAATTATATTCGCCAGATAATTTGGCGATATATATATATATTTTTTTTTCTGCCAAGGATGACCGATATCAAATCTATTCCGCTGCAACATATTAGTATCTTATATCACATACTTTATTTAGACATTTGAAAACAAATTTCACTTCAAATTATGATAGAATATTTATCATTTTCCTTTTAATTAGTATATTAGTTGGATATTTATTGTGTAATATCATCCTTTGAAATGAAATGTTTATGTTTTCAATGGAATATGGAAGTTTTATGAAATTTAAAGTTTTGAAATTTAAAATTCAAATTTTATCAATTTTAGAACAAAAACAACTTAATCTAACGCATGCACATGATAACTAATACATATCTAAACCTAAATATGGGGATTAAATTCGGAAAATAATTTCACTCGATTTTTAATAATTTTTTACGAAAAATCCATTGGGCGTTTAATATAGGAAATATTTTTCTTGTATCCACGAACCTGCCAGTGACGTCATCACTTCGCTTGCCTATTTAAAGTCCTCATAATAAGAAAAAACGATTCACTTCATTTTACCAAAATACTTTTTTTTAAGACTATCGTAGATCCTGTTTTCAAATTTTCTAACTAACTATCCAATAACTACAGACACTCCATGCTAACCCAAATTCACCTCTACTCGATACCTCCAACCAGCTATCTCACCCTCAACATCGCCAAAATATCCAGGATCCAGCTAGGGACTTTCTCATTCTCAACCGAACATTTTACCTTGACTCGACATTATCACATTAGACTACTCTAATTTCAATACTCATTTCAACTGGTGACTTTTACTTGCCCAACCAAACATTCTATCCCAACTATCATTTTACACTAATTTCAAAACTAAAATCAACTGGCGGCATTTACGTACTAAACTCGGCGCCAATCATACCTTACAATGTAAACAAATAATAAAGTTTGATAAAAATATTTAAAGGCTTTAATGCGTTTTTACAAATATTTTAAGATTTTTAAGGCTTTAATATGTTTTAGAAATATTTTAAGCGTTTTTTTAATAAAACAGTCAAAGAGTCGTTCATTCGGAATTAAAAAGTTGTCCATTTGGAATTTGTATTTTCTGAATGGCAACAGTTTGGGTTTGTTTTTATTTGGTCTTGCTTTGTTTATAATCATGAAGTTACATAATTCTATTTATAGGTTCATGTTTATAATAGCCAGTGATCCGTTATACTTAATTTAGAGATTTAAACATTACAATTGAATAGTTTTTCAAGGTTTTATAGGAAATAAGAATATGTGCGATACAAAACATGTATGAAAATGATATGTATGTTTCCTAAGTTGAATTAAATAAACGGGAAAAAAAATGGCTGCCAAAAGTTTCTGTTTTGAAGCGGTACTAACCGGATTCGTTCATGACAGATGAGGATCATTATATATATTAATTATTATTATTATTATTATTATTATTATTTTTAGAATTGATTAAAATTAATGAAAACTCCAAATGTGATTATGCATAGAATGAAATCTTATGTTTGAATATTTAAACAAATATAATGTATGAAGAGTAAAAACTTAATTAATATCAAATAGTAAAAGAGGATGCAACCTGCAATTGCAATAATACAATGCTTCCTAATATATGTATATATAAACAGTACAATCTTCGTTACATTTTGTAAAATTAGTTGTAATCGAAAAAATAAGAAAAATTCTTTGTTCAAGCACTAGTGAGTTCTATTTTGAAGAAATGTGCAAAATTTTAGTAATATTGGTGCATATGATTTCGAGAAATCGCGTCCAGTGATTTTTCTAAAGGGTCTGCAAAAACCAGGATACACCGGCTGAATTTTCCGAAATTTTCAATAAAATTTTTATAAAATAATTGTCTATTTGTTGCTCTTTTATATGCTCAAAATTTTGAACAAAAACATTTATATATGTTTTCCCCTTCCCTCTCTTCTAGGGAGCACCGGGCTCTTTAATTGGAAGATTGCGGGTTCAGTACTCGAGCCGGCCGAAGACCATCGTGTACACTAATGGTGGCTGGCGTACGTGAAATCTGTCGTGGCCGCAATGTCCTCCATGCTCCCATCAAAATTATACCTCTGGGAGTTACAGAAGCAGGGGAGCCATCCTCTCCGTGTAGGATCAAAATTGTTATGGCATGTCTCCGCACCACCTCTATAGGTGTGTCCCAGACTGTCGCTAACTGCCCATTGCGCAGAACTAAGGCTCCTATATATACAAGCTGGCGCATCCGGCATTTTGTTGCCTTAGGGTTGCCACATGTACCCAGAGCGTTTCTCTGATAAACAAACGACAAACATTTTTTTAATCGTCTTACGTTATTTTACAGTAACTTCTTTTATTATATTTCATAATTTTTGCTAAGTAAACTATGATATGGGAGTTTGTTTAGCGATAAACTGCTATAATCATTCACGAAGTGAATATAAAGTGTTTACAGACCTTCTATTACTATGTATTTGAGTTTTGGCGACATTTTGTAAAAGACACAGAAACGGGGATACGCCGGCCTATATATTTTATTTAAGAGGCTCTACGCAGAACTAGTGCGACGTAAAACTCAATCAACCAATCCTCTCTTGAAAATAAATAAATAAATAAATAAAATATCTGTCTATCATGCCATCTAGTGAGAGTACGCCGACCTGGTGGTCCGGTCGGTAGGGCACTGACTTCTGGATCTTCAGGTTCCGGGTTCAAATCCTGGTACGGACATGGATAATTGTGATGTCCTATATCTACGGAATATTGTGCACTCATTTATGTCAATTTCTGTAATATGGATCAATCGAGACATAAGTCATTGTAACTATAGGTCTCAAAGCTGTCAAATGTAGTGACAGTACTATATGAAAGTAGCCGGAGAGAGTGTCACAGTGTAACGGAAAAAATTCAATTTTGGTGATTTCTTTAAAGGTTACTTCTTTCACACACACATTTTTTACTTTCTCTTACCCATAAGGTATAGAAAGTATTGTTTTTGGGTCAAATTTTCGAACGCGAGATTTTGTTATATTTACACGTTAACTGGGAAAATTTTTTTGTGTATGTAGGAGCCTCGCCTCTCCCCCTGGGGGGAAGTCCCCCCTCGAGGGGAGTAAATTTTCATGATGGGTATCTTTCAAAAGAGCTCGCCAATACCTTTAAAACGAATGGTTGAACCATCGATCTGCGATAATTTAAAACAAAGTTATTATTTTTTTTTTACTTTTAACGAAAAAAAAACTTAGAAAAAAAAATCGTATTTTTATTTTTTTTTTTTTTATTTATTTTTTTTTTTTGATAATAAAATGGACTTTTTTTTTTTTTTTTTGGATATTTGGTGTTATACTACTTCTCTAATATGGAAATCGTCTGCATTATCATGAAAGATAATTTTTTTAAATAATAATTTTAATAAATTATTTTTTAAAAACAGACTTATTTTTTAATAACCGAATTAAATTCTATATAAATGTAGATGCATTAATGAAACGGGGGGTTGAGGGGGGCGGTAGCCCCCCTCACACAGAACTAATTATCATATAAAACTCTTCAGAAGCCTAATATGAATTGTTTAACATAGGTTTACATAACAGTACTCGTTGTCTTACCTATTAATCTGCAACCTGTATTTATTGTATTAAATTTCAGGGTAAGAGAAAGTCGTGTGAGTGACACACCAGATTATTTTTGTTCCTAAATGTATTGCTGTGTTTGTAAGTGTATTTTTGCGATTAACTATCAACATTAAAAAATAACCTGACAATGCGATGTTTTTTTTTTTTTTTTTTTTTTTTTTTAAAGATCTTGGCAGTTACAATTCTTTATTTTCTGAACGTTAATGTATTTTAAAAATGTGATTCATTTTCATCAAATTGAAATCTAATTGTCTAAAACACACACAGTCATATAATTTTTTATAAGTACATTCTCAATGTCAACTGCAATGGTATTAAAATAAGAAAAATTAAATGTTTGAGAAACTAAACCAATAAGTTATTTTTAGACAGTAAATTACTTATTGTTTTGTATTTCAACTATTTTGAAGTAAAACCAAGTAATGGTATAATATTAGCACATAGCTTTCGCAGACTTACTAATACATAGCAATGAGACTACACAATGGATTAGAAATTTAAAAAGCAGACCGTCGGGAGTAGAAATCTACTTAATAACTTAAATGTAATCTGGATGATATTATTGAAAATCAATCAAAGGAGAATAAAAACAGTTCGATTAAATTTTTTATCCTTCATTACAGAAAAACTAAATGAATAATCATTAGAATATATCTTTTTGTTCATTGCAATAACATTTTGTCAAACAATTAAAAAAAAAAAAAAAAGTAATCTGGTGTGTCACTCACACGACTTTCTCTTACCTTGAAATTTAATACCATAAATACAGACTGGAGATTAAGAAGTAAGATAACGAGTATTGTTATGTAAACCAATGTTAAAACAATCCTAATTAGGTTTCGGAACAGCTTTAATTGATAAATAATTCTGTGTGAGGGGGGGGGGGCTTCAATTTCCCTTTTCATTACATTTCATTTCATACCTACATTTATATACAATTAAATCTATTATTAAATTCAAAAGTTCATTTAAAATTATTCAAATAACTTTCACACGCAACATTCCTTGAAACTTATGAATATTGATCAAATTTTTCTAGTAACAAACGTCTTAACTTCAAAATACAACATTTGGATCACCTAAAATTATTTGTTTATAATTTACTCTAAGTGACACAGACAAATATCAAGCTTTAAAAACTTGACTTCTGTATTCAGGAAGCCTCAAAACGTGTAAATATACAAAAAAAAAAAAAAAAAAAACAAGCAACGAATGTTAGCTTAAGAACATACATTATTAACTATATGGCCATGAGGAATTAATTTCAATTCCAGAGCAGTATTCCTGGACATGGTAAAATAATAAAGCACTTCTACTAACAATAAAAAAGAATCTTATGGCTTAAATATCGGCAGCCTGTATATATTCTGAAGATTATTTAGAAGTTCTTTAATCATCAACCTTAATTCATTTTAGATAATTTGGAGTAGAAGGCTGATTTTTATACCAACTATGTGAAAAATACCAGAGCCGGTAATCGAACCCGGGCCTTCCGCTTAACGCGCTGATGCTCTACCACTGAGCTACCCTGGGTGATAACCAGCTAGGCATTTCTCACATATGATAATTATATTATGTGAGAAATGCCTAGCTGGTTATCACCCAGGGTAGCTCAGTGGTAGAGCATTCGTGCGTTAAGCGGAAGGCCCGGGTTCGATTCCCGGCTCTGGCATTTTACACATAGTTGGTATAAAAATCAGCCTTCTACTCCAAATTATCTAAAATTCTGAAGATTATTTACACACCACATGGTGCACATAAATGTAATCCTATATCAATAACAAACAGCACAACCTAAAATACACTTCCATCAATTTTCAGGTATTCTCGCACTATAATCTAGTTCTTTTGTGTAGCCCTGTAAACGAACAGAGAATGATTTACATATCATATTCTACATAAACACGTTTTTGCGCATATAAAAAATATATATTCATTTCATTTGGTTTCGTACAATCTGTAGATGTTTAAACTCTACTTACCTGCAATTCCATCCATAGACGAAATGTATTTGAATTCTCTTGGGTGTCCTTGCACACGAACCATTTGCTTGATCTCAACAAAAAGTTTAGTGAAGCATTCCTATATGATACACATTTAGACTACCAAATTTGAACTTTCTGCTATTATTTGTTCTTGAAATATGCTGATAACAGACACACACAGATACACAGACCAACCGCTAAAAACATGATTTTTGGATTCAATAAACCTCAGCAAGTGCAAATATAACAAAAACTCGATTTCGAAAATTTGATTCAAAAACAATACTATCTCTACCATTTACATGGGTAAGAGAAAGTAAAATATCTCTTACTGACATCTAGAAACTGAATTGTGGCTCTAATAAAAAATAGTTCTATGTCATCGTTAAAAATTCTAGCTAGTGATTTCCAAAAATTCCCAATTAAAATTCAAGAGCTTTTTTCTATATTATGTGGTCAAACTAATTAAAAAATTTCTGCAGATAAATACAAACACGAGAGGCAAGTTTTAACAACGGTAATTCGAGTTTATAACCCAATTTAGAAAATCAAGCAAGAATTCCTTGTAATACATAGGAATCATAATATCCATAATATTCATAATATTGTTGCCCCATCTAAAAATGTATTGGCTAGAAATTTCCGATCATTTCATCTATATAGTTTATTAGTTTACCTTTTACACGTAACCCGGAAATTTACATTTCTAGATTTGGGATTTAGAAAATGACTACTTATTAACTCCAGATGAATCTCAGTGAAGACATTAAATTATAAATTATAGATTTTTTTTTTTTTTTTTCATTTTTTCTGATCCACATGGTATAAAAAATGACTAAATTGGGTCAAATTGTTGGAACTAAGTTTTTACTATAATAACATGTTTTGAGGTTACAAGAATACAAAAATCGAGTTAGTTGGTTGGTCTTTACGCCGCATTAGTGCTGAGCAATCGGGAATTGGCGACGGTCTGGGACTCACCTCTAGAGGTGCTCCGGAGATATGCCATCACAATGTTGGTCCTCCACGAAAGGGATAGCTCTCCCGCTTTGGTGACCTCCCAGAGGTATAATTTTGATGGGAACATGGAGGACATTGCTGCCACGACAGATTTTAACTGCACCAGCCACCATTAGTGTATACGACGGTCTTTGGCCCTCTCGAGTACCGAACCCGTAATCCTCCCATTACGAGCCCGACCCTCTACCGACTGGACTACCGTGACCCCCTACAAAAATCAGGGGTTTAGCAATTGGACTGTATGTTTGTTTTTGTGCGTAACTCAAAAGCAGATATTAACAGGAATTGTAAATTTTAAAATTTAAATATGTATTACTTGGTGATATTGCTTGAAACATTTTCCTGTGGTAAATCAGATGATCCATTTTGAAGGGTTAATAAAAGAATTCAAATGTACTACGTCTATATATGAATTTTTTTAAAAAAGTTAAAAAAAAAAAAGTTATTTTTCTTTTGACAATTCCAGTACATTCAATGTAGTGTACAATATATTTATGTACAAAATTAGAGAGAAGTTACAAACACAACACAGATTGAAAGGAAACTTAAAATCGTCAACAAAAACAGTTTAAGAAAACTGTTGTAATAAACAAGTGAAGCAGGATATCTTTTTACTGGAAACAAATTCTTTATTTTATTGGCTTACATTTCAGTGCGTGAGAAGAATAATCGAGTGACCCAATGATATCCGCAAATAGCTAACGTGGGCATTTCAATGAAATCATGAGATTGGTCGAAAAATTGGACATTACGACAAAGCGTACGATGCTAGAGTCCGTCGCCAACGGAAATGAAAAAAAAAATCAACTAATGCAATTTAATTGAATCAGAAAAATAAAAAAATCGATTTATTTTACTTCTAAGGTTCTAAAAAATAGAAAGAAGCATTTTTACTAAGCAGAGAGTTAACGAAAAAGGCTACAAACTTAATGGGAAAAAATCCTGAAATTATTGTACTAAAACTGTTACATTTTATTTTATTTACAGTCATTTGCAAAAGTTTAAGACCACCCATAGAAAAATCAGATTTAATGAAATTCCGCAAAAATAACATACATATTTTACATATAAAAGAATAAAATAGACTGTGCATAGTTAGTTACCGTAACTAAAGTCAGTATTTTGTAGGACCTCTTTTGTTTTTAATAACTTGTGCAATCCTCTTAGGTATGGGGCCGCGGTAGCCCAGTCGGTGAGCGCCTACCTCGTAATTGGAAGATTGCGGGTTTGGTACACGAGCCGGCCAAAGACCGTCGTGTACACTAATGGTGGCTGGTGCACGTAAAATCTGTCGTGGCCGCAATGTCTTTCATGTTCCCATCAAAAATTATCCTCTGGGGGCGACCGAAGCGGGGGAGCCATCCCTTCCGGGGAGGATCAAAATTGTGATGGCATGTCTCCGGACTACCTCTAGGGGTGTGTCCCAGACCGTCGCCAATTGCCCATCTGCGCAGCACTCGTGCGACGTAAAACCCAACCAACCAACCAACCAACCTCTTAGGCATGCTATGAATAAGAGACTTAGAGAAATGTCTGTGCACCAGACATGCTTTATTGCTTCAAGAAGTGCCATAGCAGTAGATGGTTGCTTTCCGGCAACTTTATTTTTCACAATACACTACAGATTCTGATAAATTTGAAAGTATTTGGAACAATAAAAAGTGTAAGAGGTAAAAAAAAAAAAAAATACTTGCTTCCAAAGTGCTCATTTTTTGTTTTTGAACTGCAGTTATTCTGCAGATTTTATGATTTTTTGTTCAAAATACCTTCAGATTATCTGCAGATTTTTTCTTTTTTCTTTCTTTCTTTCTTTCTTTCTTTTTTTTTTTTTTTTTTTTTTTTAGCTAAGTTATTAAGGATTTGCGTTGATATTGCAAAAATAATTCCTTTCAGCTCCCGTATATTCCATATACTGGAGATTCCTAGGCTGTAATAAGAGTCGTTGACAAAAATTTTCGGGAAACAATCATGTGCACAAATGGTAAATGATTTTATAAATTCTGAATAAACTCAAGAAATTATCAAAGGTAAAATAGTTAATATAATATACGAGCTAAATTTAAACCCATCAACTAAGATATTAACGAGTCGACTGAATTTCAGTCGGTAATTCTGTGAAATAAATATTTAATCGAGCAAAAAGAGTTTGATGAAGTACACAATAAAAATTAAGCAGAAGAATCTGAAAAAATTCTGAAATCTTTTGGAATAAAAAGCATGGTTGAAGGTTTCATTTGTCTAGATAAATTTTAGTGCAGTGTGGTAGAATAAAAGCCTCACTGGGAACTCATCTCTCAAGTATGCAATGGGATTGAGAGAGAAGGTGGTTGCTCATTTTCATAAGTAGTGTAACATGGTAGCGATAGCAGTAGATTGTTTAAAGCTCTGCAGATCAGTTTGACTAATAAATAAATAAATAAATAAAAATAAATAAACACCAAACTTAAAAAAACAAATATAATTTACAGTGTCTCTAGATTACTGTACTTAATGCATATTTGAAATTAATTTTCTTTATAGATTCAAATTTTACAGATTTTATGAATTGCTAATAGCTCTTGTGATACCACCAGACTTGTTTTAGTACTCCTGGATCGCAGGCGAATTTTGTTTTGCTGCAGATAAATACAGAAAATTTTGCTTCTGGGTGTAGTTGTTTAATTAATTATTGGAAAAAAAAAATCCTGAAACACACCTTGTTTATTTAATTATTTCATTGATAAGTAAATAATATTATTGATAAAAGCTTGTTTAAAAATACGATTTTACATGTTTATTTTCCACCCCTTTATTTTCAAGCTTTCAACATTTCATTGCATAAGTTCCCAGGAGCCAATGGGCTCTTTCCGTCTAACGTCAGAGGTCACATGATATAGTTGTTTTGAACCAAGAGCAGCCACTCTGATTTTTGGTACTTAAATCATTAACATCGCAACATCGTACGGTGTAAAGCCATTTCGGCCAGTAGCTAAGTTAATTAACTTGTTGTAACACTTTGCGATTAAATTTAACTGAAAACATCTTAAATTAATTCCAAATTATAATCCATAAATATTCCCCAAGAACAAGTTATTTGTTACTAGATCAGTTAATATAACAGTTACACTACAACATACAAAAATTGATTCTTTCATGTGAAAATGAAGAAACATATAAAATGTTTTTTTAAAACTTATTAAATAACAATTATTCTATTGTTTACAGATGCACAATATTACTTTTATTTTATTTTACATTAAATTAATGTTTTTGTTCTTAAGAAGAATATTTAATTGAATTCGATTCTTTGTTATTTCTACATCACGTGATTTAGCAGACGACACTGGGAAGAGCCCAAAAAATACGAAAATCGAAGGCCGCCAGTACTTCCCATGTTTGACTCTAGAAAAAATTAAAAATATTCTATATTTCAATCTGATTTTTCACAATATGTTGGGTGGTAGCTAAATAAAATAAACTAAGCTTCTTAAAGAAATTTAATTTAGCTCTACCCCGTTTTTCCCATATCTATTTTTAGATTAGTGTCAGAAACAAAAATCCCCCAACGTAAACAAAAAGGAAATTGATCGGCTTTTACGTCCCCGAGTTTTAATTTTGATGTTTTTCAACAGCTTATGTTCTAGGACAGTTGTGGGCGATATTTAGACTCGAGGTTTGATGATTTTTTTTTTTTTTTTTTTTTTTTTTTTTAATTTCTTTTCTACAGGGACCCTTTTTTTAAATCTCTTCTTAGTCACGTGTCTAAAATAAATCTATTATATATGTTTGTAATTTTCCGTATCTTTTTCCAGTATATATAACGAGGGGGAAAAAAATCACTATTTTTGTAAGACATAAAGCGCCATAGAGGTTGTTCACGAATTTTGCAAAGATTTTAACACTTTATATAAATTTACTCGCTTACCGTTTTCCTAAATATATTTTTAGATAAATCTCTGAAGCAAAACTTTCTGACAAAAACAGAAAGGAAACTGATTTGCTTTTGAGTGCACGAGTTTTAGATTTGTTGGTTTTTATTAAGTTCTGTCCTGTGACAGTTGAGGGCGATTTTCACAGTCTCAGAGATATCTGACGCCATATTTTCACTATTAAAATCCTTACTTTTAAACACGTTTTGGCAAAATTTCTAACACAAACATTTTGATAGGTTTAAATTTTTTATATTTATAATAAGGAAAAAATTTACTGTGCTTGTGAATCATAGAGGGTGTTATACATTTTATAAATATTTTAAGTTTTTCTGTAAATTCCCTCGCCTTCATTTTCCTATATGTGCGTCTTTGTATTTTACAAAGATATTAACTTTCGATTTAAAGTTTACTCGCCTCTTTTTTACCTAAATATATTTTTAGATAAATCTCTGAATCAAAAGTTTTCAACAAAAACAGAAAGAAATTTAATCTGGTTTTAGTTCTCCCAGTTTCAATTTTGATGCTTTTGAGTAGCTTATTCTGCCCTGCGACTGTTGTGGGCGATCTTCAGGCTAAAGGTTATCTGTTTCTATTTTTTCCCTACTGAAACCCTTATTTTTACACATTTTTAACGCACTTTTTCTAAAATAGATATTTTATATAAATATGAAATTGTTTATAACTTTTTACAGTATACATATATATATATATATATATAAAGAGAAAAATAGTTAGGTACTATATTTGTGAGACATGGCGGTGTTCACGCATTTTGTAAGGATTTTAACTTTCTCTATAAGTTTAATCGCGCCTGTTTATATATATATACTAGCAGACCCGGCCACGCGTTGCTGTGACTAAGTTATACGTTGAATTATACGGCTGTAAACTATTTAGTACAGTCAAATTATTATTTACGAACTAAGACGAAAACGTTGTAGCCGATGTAAAAACCCACAGGGTTGAGATTTGAAAATTAGGTCAAAATTTGGAAGCGATTGATAAAAATTTTCGTAGTGTTGATATTAAGCACAAATTAATTTTATTGTAGGGTCCTATAAATTTGAATGGAGAAGTGATATATATTATTTCTAATACTACTTTGGATAAAATTGCTAAAATGACTAATATATAAATTAAATTCTATTAAAATTCTATTAAAATAAAAGTATAAAAGAAACAGACGATTTTAAAATCAATTTTTATGGAGGAGTGAAATATAATATATGCTATAATGGATAATTTTACTATAAAATGACCTCATCATTTTAAATATTTTAAATAGGGCAACAGCTGTAGTTATAAAAAGGAAAACAATAAGGCTAAACCAGAAAAATAAGTAAATTTGATAAATATTTTAAAACTTTAAAATTGGAAATCTTATGAAATATTGGACATTTAAAGTAAATACATGTATCATTTTAAATAGAAAAAGATTTTGGAAAAGTTTAGTGTATTGTAACGAAGTGATGAGAAGTTTTTGAGTATGTTAAAATTTTAATAGTAAATTCAAGTTAATAAAGATGGGAAACATTGAGGATTAAGATAATAATAATTATAATTAAAAAAAAAAAAAAAAAAAAAAAAAAAAACTTTTTATATACCATGCTTTTAAATTTTAATATACTAATAATATACTAATTAAAAGGAAAATGATAAATATTCTATCATAGTTTGAAGTCAAATTTGTTTTCAAATGTCTAAATAAAATATCTGATGTAAGATACTAATATTTTGCAGCGGAATAGATTTCATTTCTGTCATCCTTGGCGAAAAAAAAAGAATATCGCCAAATTATCTGGCAAAAATATTTAATTCCTTTGAAAAATCATGGTTATTTTAACAACTTATATTAAAAGAGTAATGAATAATATGAAACAATATTTCGTACAATACATATTACATGTCATACATACGTACAATGAATAATACATATTATATTTCGTACAATGCATACATCTGGCATGTATATTTTCGTGTTACGCTTTTGATCGCCAAATAATAATAATAATAATAAAAATAGCCAAGGGCGACAGAGTTTTGAAATTTAAAATAAAAATTTTGTCAATTTGACAGCAAAATAATTCAATCTAACACCCGCGATAACTAATACATATCTATACCCAAATAAGGATTAAAATCGGGAAATAAATTTCCTCGATTTTTAATAATTTCTTACAAAAAATCCAGTGGGCAATTAACATAGGAAATCTATTTCTTGGCTGCACAGACGGTCAGTGAGTCACACTTCGCTTGCGTATAGAACTCATAGATATAATATAGCATATATAGAATAGAGTGATCATTGGGGAGAAAAAGTTATTCCTTTTCATTTCGGAAAAGACGACGTTTTTACCAAAATATGGCCGTCTTTCCCCGAGTGAATACACACGGGAATACATACTAATATTTTAGCAAATAAAATTTATGAATAATTTATTTGCTAAAGGGGAATGGAAGACTTCAGATACAGATTCAAATTCATATTTCTTTCTTTCTTTTCTTTTCTTTTTTTCTTTTTCTTTTTTTTTTTTTCAATACCACTTAATGGCTGTTTCCAAAGCTTTTATTTATTTTATTTTTTCGGCATCAAAAATCATTGTACGATAACATGGGGATGAGAGATCTATATATATTACTATATCTATGATAGAACTACATTAGCACTTTATCAATGTGTATAAAATCTTTAAATTGATTATGACGTCAATTTTCGTGAGATGCATAATTTAACTTTTTATAATTTTTTAACGTTCACGTTTGATTAAATGTATTTATTTTTATGTCGAAAGAAAATGAACTCTTATTTATTTATTTATTATTATTTTTTTTTGGCAACAATTAAATTAATGGAACTCACAGATATTTTGGACATAGAATAATAATAAAGGAAGAAGGAGCATAAGGTTTCTACATAAGCTGTTGTGTTGCCACAAAAAACAGCGATTATTAACAAGCCTTTATTAACAAACTTCAATATTGAGAGGAGCAAAAGTAGCTTTCGCTGGCATTTCACTAGAAGGGGTTTGTAAGCATTAAGACAATTGGCGTGCTCCTTCTTCCTCTATTATTATTCTATGATTTTGGAGCAACTTTAATAAAGGTCTATAATTAACAAATAATTGCAATAAGACAATATTGTGACAATAAATTGAGATAAAAACTATCCTATCTCTCAAGTTGGACCAAACTGCACACAGTGTGCAAAATTTCATTAAAATCGGTTCCTTAGTTTAGGAGTTTACCCCGGACAAACATCGTGACACGTAATTTGTATATATATACAGATATATATATATATATATGTATATATATATATATATATATATATATATATATATATATATATATATATATACATATATATATATAATTTTAGATAAGTGTCTGAAACAAAACCCTCCAACAAAAATAGAAAGAACATTAATCTACATTTACGCCCACGTGTTTTAATTTTAAAGTTTTTTAGAGTTACTGTCGTGGGACAGCTGTGTGGTAATCTTCATATCTGATCACATTTTTCCTATTGGGGCTCTTATTTTCATACATTGTTTACCCCCATTTAAAAAATAGAGCTATTATACATGTTTATATTTTTTCATTCCTTATTTGAATATATATAACGATGAAAAATTTAGTATAATTGTGAGCGAGCCATAGAGGGCATTTTGTATTTTGTAAAAGTTTTAACTTTCTCTGCAAGTTTACTCGCCTATCTTTCTTCCTTCACTTATTTTTAAATAAATCTGTGAAACAAAATTTTTCAATGAAACCAGAAAGGAAATTAATGTACTGTTACGCCCACAAGTTTTAATTTTGATGTTTTTTAGCAGCTTCTGCCCTCTGACAATTATAGACAATGTTCATGCTTGAGACTATCTGACTACTTTTTTAAAAAAATAAATCTTTAATTTTAAACTTTTTTAAAAAGTATTTCTATTATATTATATATATGCTTAAAAATTTCAAAGATCATTAACAGTATACAGCTCATCGGCAAAAATATTACACTATACTTAATAGCTATAGTGAATCACAGAGGGCTGTTATACATTTTGTAACAATTTTAGATTTTTCTATAAATTAAAGTAAAATGAAAAACAAAATTGTGTGCTATATTGCAATGGACAATTTGCACACATGGGGGATTTGAACAAAATCTTATTTTTCCGGTAGTTTTAGGCTCATAAATTTCAAAAAGTTTATTAAAAATGCAAAAAAAGTTCTCAATAATTTCAAAAATAACTTTAAAATTAACCAAAAATCATGTGACTTCAAAACGCTGTCTGACGTCACACTTTATGATGCTTCAATGTTTACATTTGTTAGCCTAGTTAACAAGCAGCAATTTGTTTTAACTTTCGTAATTATCAATCATTTATGTGATTTCTGAGCATTTCTTTTTCATCTTATAATCATTTAATACCATTATCATCATTTTTCCTTATCATTATTTTCAATTGTTTTCTTTTTATTGCGGTTGTCCAATGTTTTCGTTTAATAGGATCCTGTGGAATGCTAAAGAATAGCTTTTGAGAAGCATTTAGCCGTTGTATTAGTGCAGAGTGGTACAATACAATATTTATACTATGATTTTTTTAATATCCGTCATTATTATAAAATACAAAACCTATTTCACTGATTCAAGAAGCAAAGCAAAGCACAAAATTGAATGTAAACAACGATTACTCCCGTTTGTTGTCATAAAGAGTGACGTCACGATATTTTATACTGCGTTTTCTCGATAGAGTAAATAGTACGATGTTAAAATTGTTATAAATCAGTCATTAGATTTCAAACAGAGAAAATGTTTGTATTTATTTTCTTACCTTTTCATATTTTATTTTATAAGAATAAAATCAGAAAACGTGCAAATTCTCTATTGTCTGCAAGGATGGAATACTTTTCTATATATTGGGACTTTTCCTGCTATTACTATTTCCAATCAAAAATCTTCAATTCATTTTAACAGTAACTTATTTTAAATTACTAAATAGGATTAGTAGAAAGAAAACAGTGGTAGCTAAAATAATTAGAACTCTTATCACTTTATCTAGAAATTAATTATTGTTTTATTTACCTACTTTTTCTTAAACTTTATTTCAGGAATTACATTTATTTTCGAAGTTTATTGTTCATAAAGAAAGAATATAAAACTTACTGAAGTCACATTTTAATTATTTACTTGATTGTATTCATTCGTGAAACGTTATTCAAAAAAAAATTTAGAGTTATACATGGTTTGGATAATGAATTTAAGTCGACTTAAAAGAGAACAAAGTCCATTCACCAGAAAACCAACCCATTTCCTAAAAGAGATTTTTAATGACTCGAAATTGATTTGTTCGATTTTGTTCATCTGTAAAATTTTTTCGACAATCCGAGACCGATTTGATTTTAACTGAACCCAATCGGTTGGTTGACTGGTTGGGTTTTACTTCGCACTAGTGCTGCGCAGAGGGGCAATTGGCGACTGTCTGGGACACACCCATAGAGATGGTCCGGAGACATGCAATCACAATTTTGATCCTCCACGGAGGGAATGGTTCCCCTGCTTCGGTGATCCCCAGAGGTATAATTTTGATGGGAACATGGAGGACATTGTGGCCGCGACAGATTTTTACGTGCACCAGCCACCGTTAGGTACACGACGGTCTTTGGCGGCTCGAGTACCGAACCCGCAATCTTCGAGTTACGAGCACGGCGCTCTACCGACTGGGCTACCGTGACCCCCCCCCCTCCCGGACCCAATCGGAAATCCGACAATAATAATAATAATAATAATAATAATAATAATAATAATATATTTTTCTAAAAGTCATGAATGTTTTTAAAATTATAAAATAAAATAAATTAGTGAGATTACACAATTAGTTGTGAAAAAGACTCTCTTACATAAATTTCATTTCTGGATAATTTTAAATGTAATAAAATCTCTAACCAGAGGAAGATGAAATTTGTTCATTGTTTGGATGTGTCCGCTATTCGGAAAAAGATTTAATGGATTCACATTCGAAATTGTCTATTAGAGAGCGATGCCCATTTTATGTAAGATTGTCTGATATGGACATTTACTGTACCCCAAATTGATTCTATACTGAAACTCTTTTTTTTCTTTCACTCGATTTTTTTTTACGTTGATGCGAAAGGGAATAAAAAGGATTTTATTTTTTATTTTTATTATTATAATTTTTTTGTTTATTGGCCTTTGGCTTAAATATACAAAATCGTAATAAATAATAATAATAATAATAATAATAATAATAAAAAGATTCTTTATTTTAATATATGAAGTTGAATTCCTTGGCAACGGTTACTATATTTATTTCTTAAAATATCTTTTGCAGGTTTTATCTCAATTCTAATTTGATATATATATATATATATATTAATTTATTGCAAAGGGAAAAAATCCTGACATATTCAAGCTGAAACACAGCAAATGATGACGAAGCGAAATATCTGATTCAAACCAATGTTGTCACACACACACACAAATAAATTAATAAATAAATGAAATAATAATAATAATAATAATAATAATCCTGAAACAATATATTTCCTTCGACGTCGAAAAATTGACATTCTTTCAACAATGCTACACTTCTTTACGATTAAAATCGTTTGCATTAATCACGAAAATAATTTTAATTTTAATAATTTGGATTGAGTAAACTTGTAGAATAATCTATTTAAAAAAAAAATTTTAAACCCAAATTCTTAATGTATCGTATCACATAAATCTTTTCGAAGTTAGAATAAAATTTAATTTGAAAAAAAAAGAAAAAAAGGTAACATTTTTGTTTATTAACCAAAAAAATTTATGAAATTTGAAATGCAAGTTGGTCTTAAGAGGTACAGGCTGTATATTATATTTTTGTGTTCGTGAGAGAAAATTTAAAAAAAACATTGAAAACTGCAATTTATAATACCACTTCAAAAACATGTGACTTAATCTGAAGCAGATTTTTTTTTTTTTTCCTAACGGTTTCCATACAATCTTCTGCTGTTGCCACCTAAAATTCATACTTTAGTTAATTTAAAAAAATCTAATTGTCCGATCGATAAGTTGTTTAATCCATCGGATTCACAAAAATTTTCTCTTTCATTTGGTACCTTATTTGTAACGATACAACTGATATTTCTTATTTATTTTCCTCATTTTAAATAAATGTACGTTTTTTTAATTAAATTATTTTTTTTTTTTTTTTATTCTGCCCAAAAAAAAAAAAAAAAAAAAAAAAAAAAAATGGCAACAATTTATGTTGAGATTCACAAACATACCGTAGTGAATGACAGTAAGTACATAAGAATTTGTGAAAAAAATAGTAGAAAATTTTGTGATTACTACAACACTACTACTAGACTTATTAGTAATTAAAATTTTACGATTTGTCGTTGTAACAAATGACCTCAATATATCGATTTATAACAGATGACTACTTTTTTGCTGAAACTGTTTTCTTTATTGTAATTCTGTTTCTCCCCTTCCTTCTTGAACCGTTTATTTCCGGAGCTGAAAAACATCGGTCTTTAGTAATCCCGAGGGCGATCACTGATGTCCGGGGATCAGCATCACCATTTGTTTTCATCTGAGTCCGTCCACCCCCAATTGAGTTACGTGTCCTGTTTATAGTGGGGAAAAAAGACTATTACAATTATTTTTTTTCTCTTGGCACCTACATACAAAGTATTATTCTTTTACATTGCAGCCTAATAACTTAAATTATCTGAAGAAAAAAAAAATCCTATATATGTTACATTGTTCTTCATTATAAGATGATTATTTTGGAAAATAATGTGCGTAGTATTTACAGTTCTTTTACAGTTCTTTCTCACACAGTTCTTTCCTACAGTTCTCTCTCATATGGCGTTCATTTTTACAAGAAATTTAATATTTTTAAATATTAAAATTTAAGTATAAACAGGACATTAATACTTGAATTTTTAATATTTTGATTTTTATTCTTTCATTGATTAGTCATAAAATATTAATTATTATTCTTTCTTTCAATTTATGTTAATTGAATTGTTCTATTTTTACGTATTTCAATACTTCAACTTCTACTTTCAATTACTAAGCAATTAAATTTGCTACGTTAACGATTCTCAAGCTCATATTTTTTGTTTGTAGATGATTTTATCTTTTTTACTATGAATTAGTAAATAATTTTTTTCTAATTTTGCTTTACCTTCCATTTCATTTCTGAATTACATTTATCTTGAATTCATGTTTATTTGGTTTAGTTCTGTATGGGTGAATTGGGCAGTGATATCTGTAAAAAATGTTTTGGCTATTGTTTACAGGTATACAGAAATTCACCTATTTTTACTTTCCGAACACTATAGTGAGAAAAGTATTGTAATCATGTCAAAAATCCGAATTTGTGATTTTGATGTTTCTATACGTTTCGAGGTCCCCTGAGTCCGTTTTCACTATTTTTATGATGATATATGTATGTGAGTGTATGTGTGAGAGTGAACACGCTAGCGTCTAAACGCTTTGCTCGAATGAGCTGTAAGTTGGTACGCATGTTGCAAGTCACCGTAGCACGAACCCTATTGATTTTGATGAATCTAGCACTTATAGTGTTTTTACAGGGACACAAAGAAAAATTCTTTATCATTATGGCCTATGGGACCAAAATCTTAAAAGTGCGATAGCATCTAAACGCTTTATTCAATTGAGCAAAAAATTTATACACATATTATAAGTCACAATGTTTATCATTATGGCCTATGGGGCCAAATTTTTAAAAATGTGATAGCGTCTAAACGCCTTATTCAGTTGAGCTGAAAATTTGTACGAATATTATAAATCACTGTTGCTCTAACTGTAAGCATTTTGGTGAATCTAGCATTTATAGGTTTTTACAGGGACACAACGTAAAATTCTTTATCATTATGATCTATGGGCTCAAAGTTCAGTAGCGTTAAATAAAACATCGTGTAATATATGGAGAAAAATATTCACTCTATTATGGTTTTCTCTCTTTTGTTTGTTTAACAACTCCTCTTTCTTTACTTTATCTACAAAACTGTTCATTACTCAATGTTCGGAAAGTCGAGTGAAGTCACTCCAGATTTTTTTAATGCATTATTCAAACAGTTCTACTAAAGAAGTATTATTTAAGAGTTTAAGGTTTGCTTTCATTCTAGTATTTTGATTATCTTTTTTAAAAATAAATCTTCTATTCCTTTATGTGATATTTCGTTTTCTTTCTGTGAATTGTTTGAAAAGGTTTTTCATATAATAAAAGATTCATTAACAAGTTAGTTTAAAATTTCTTCATCAGGTGGCGCTTTAATTATAAAATTACTTTTTTTACAGTGGTGCAGTGCATTTAACAACGTAACTGTGGGCTATAAATACTCTATGTGATAGCCATTATTTATTAGAATGATCGTCAGACTTTGCGGATAGTAAATTCCTTTAAAAGAATCTTCAGTATTCGCAATAAAGCGGTATTTCATAAGACAGATCCATTTAAAATGTAAAAGGATACTGCGAATACAGTGCGATATGTTGCTGAAAAATGTAACTAGTATTTTACCATGGATTTATTAACTTCGATTCTTATTTGTTTGTTTGTTTGTCCGGTACAAATCTTGCAATCCATTTTATCTAACTTCCCTACTAGCTAGACATTTGAAACTTTCAGAAAAGCTCAGAACACGGTGACAACACAATACTTCGAAGCCCAATTTTTGAATTTTTGATTAGATTTCTTTTAATTAATTAAAATATGAAAATAATAACCTCTTAATAGCTTTAAAAATAACCATTAACATATTAGCTATAATTTAATTGTTGCCAAAAGAATTTTGGAGTTCATTTTCTTTCAACGTAAAAATAAATACATTTAATTAAACGTGAGCGTTAAAAAATTGTAAAAAGTTAAATTATGCATCTCACAAAAATTGACGTCATTATCAATTTAAAAATTTTATACGAATTGATAAAGTGCTAATCTAGTTCTATAGCTATAATTCAGCAGAAAATTTAAAAACATGGTATATAAAAAGTGTTTTTTCTTATAATTATATTCTTATGTATATTAAATCATCTGGTGTGTCACTCACACGAATTTCTCTTACCGTGAAATTTTATACTATAAATACAGGTTGGAGATTAAGAGGTAAGATAACGATGTTATGTAAACCTATGCTAATCAATTCAAATTAGGCTTCGGGAGAATTTTATATGATAATTAGTTCTGTGTGAGGGGAGCTACCGCCCCCCTCATCCCCCCGTTTCATTAATGCACCTACATTTATATAGAATTTAATTCGGTTATTAAAAAATAATTTATTAAAATTATTATTTTAAAAAATTATCTTTTATGATAATGCAGACGATTTTCATATCAGAGAAGTAGTATAGCACTATATATATATAAAGTTGAATTTATTCTCAATATTACATTAAGAAGAAAAAAATTTTTTTTTGTTAAAAATGAAAAAAATCGATAACTTTATCTTAAATTATCGCAGATCGATGGTTCAACCATTCGTTTGAAAGGTATTGGCGAGCTCTTTTGAAAGATACCCAACATGAAAATTTACTCCCCTCGAGGGAGGTGAGGCTCCTACATACAAAAATTTTTTTTTTCACAGTTGACTATCTCTATTACAAAAAATATATGTTCGTTTCATTTGGTTTAGTGCACTCTATAGATGTTAAACTCTACTTACCTGCAATTTCCCCCATAGACGTAATGTACTTGAATACTTTTGAGTGTCCCTGTACACGAATTATTTACTTCATCTCACCGAAAAGCTTTGTGTAGCATTCCTATATGATACACATTTAGAATACCGAGTTTGAAATTTCTACTACTATTTGTTCTTGAGATATGCTGATAACAGACATACAGACATCCACACAGACAGACAGACACTCAGACAGACACACAGACCATTCGCTAAAAACATAATTTTCGTATTCAGGGGACCTCAGAACTTGTAAATATAACAAAAATTCACGTTCGAATATTTGACCCGAACACGATACTTTCTCGACCCTATGGATAAGAGAAGGAGAAAGTAAAAATCCCATGATTTTTGTATATTTCAATGAAATAGCATAGAGCTATAATCAGAACTTTTTGAATAATGCATTTTTTTTTTTTCTGTGACTTTTGGCTTACCCGGTATATATATATATATATATATATATATATAATTATACACACGCATGTACACAAATGTTAATATATATTTGTATACACACATACAAATACACATTTTTTGTATACTAACTTCATTTGTGATTCAGTCAGAAATTAATATCTGTAATTATTTGTTTGTTCGGTTTTATTATCTATAAAAATTGATAAATTACTGCATAATCTAATAATTGATGCATTTTATGTTTTTATTCTTTGTTCCCTTTCTAATCTTTCATGTCCAGAATAGAAAACCATCAGTCTTTATAAGCCCGAAAGCGACCACTGATGTCTGGGATTAGCACCTTCTATATGTTTTAATATTTGTTAGTCTGATCTTGGCTAAATTTCGTGAGCTATTGTGAGAAGGAAAACGCCTTACCCGATCACTTCAATTTGTGCATTTATCGGACTACAGATAACACTTTTATTATTCAATTGGTACGATTTTACAGATGGCTATATCTCAGCATCTATTAATTATATCATTTTTTACACCATGTATTAGTAAATTTGTTTTTATAGCCCTTGCTCTATAATAATAAAACTATGCGTACAATAAATTTATAATTTTATTACTGTTAATTATAACATAAACATTATACATAAACCTAGTTGTGTTAAATTTCAATCAAATTAAAAATTCAATAAGTTTAACCCTTTCTTTTATATTATCACTTGATTCCGAAAAACACAATAAATTAAATAAATATATATATATATGCACATTTCTATTAAGTACAATAAATTTTCAATTTTATTACTATTAATTATATTATAAAAATTATACATAAACCTAATCATTATAAATTTTAATCAAATTTAAAATTCAATAAGTTTTATTATTTTTGCTGTATTACCATTTAATTCTAAAAAATACAAGAAATTATAGATTTATATACATTTCGCTTTCAAAGGAATAGTTTAAATAAACAAAAAATAAATATTGTTGCGTACTTGGGGGTTCGTGAGTTGTCTGAGAATGAAAGGCCAAACGTACAAAAATTCAGTAATTTATTCACAGAAAGTTCCAGAAAAATACAGGTCAATAAACCAATTATCAGCTTCAATTCAAGCAGTAACCACAGCTTAAACAACAGTTGTCAATAGCAAATCCACAGTACAAACTGTATACCAATAACACTTGAAGCAAGTCTCTCTCAAAGAGGCTTAAGAGCAATGCAAGCACTAGCGAAGCTGGCTGAGATCTGAATTGAACTAACTGCCTTGGCGAGGAAGCGCTCCTTATATGCTGTTCCATGGAGCCCAGATTTTTCGAGAAAACTCTAGAAAGTGGTCAACCAATCAACTTACAGCTTCCATATTTGGTATAGCCCATATAAGGATTTTCTCGCCAAGGTCACCAAAAAAATCGCCAAGGTGGGAAAAAGTCGCCAAATTTGGCGCCAAATCCATTACTTGCATTACTGGGGCTTTTTAATGCGTTTTTAAGGGAAAATAAGGCTATTTCAACGCTAAAACGACTAGAAATGCACAAAATTAGCACTTTATCAACGTACTAAGCCTCTTTGAAAGAATTTATACAAAAATAAACACAATTATTTACAATTTCGTAACACTGCCCCCCTCCCAAGGACTGCACGTCCCGGGCAGTGCAACCCTTGGTCAAGAGGCGAAACTAAACAAATTTACACAATCTAAAACACAAAAACTAAGTTGCATATAACGATAAAATAGAAATACAAATTAAGTGGGAAATATTTACAAAATTCACAAATATGTACAAATATTTATATACAACTATTTACAGTGCGCATGCGCAAATTTTACCAGTATTTACATTTTAAATTTTAATATTACCGTTAATTGTGGTACTTGGCTAGCATGTTATAGTGCACCACCTTCGGTTTTGATGAAGGTGTTTTAGTGATCCGCACCACTACATCATTCAGCCTTTTTAAGACTGTGTACGGTCCGTCCCAGTTGCACTGTAACTTGGGAGAGAGTCCTTTCCGTCGAACAGGATTCCACAACCAGACCTTCTCTCCTTCCTGGAACTCATGTTGTGTAGCCTTTAGATCGTACCTTGTCTTCATTTTCTCCGTTGTCATGTTAATCCGCTCCCGAGCAAAGGTGTGTACGTCCTCAAATCGTGCCTGGAGATCTTGGATGTACTCCTCGGGCGATGAAGGCGCATCGGGTGGACAACCAAATTGGAGATCACAAGGGAGACGAAGTTCACGTCCAAACAGCATCTGGGCTGGAGTATAGCCGGTGGTTTCATGGACAGCACTTCGATAAGCCAGCAGGAACAATGGCAACTTCAAGTCCCAATCTTGCTGGTTCCTTGATACTAGAAGAGAGAGGTTATTCAGGATGGTACGATTGAACCTCTCGACCATGCCGTCCGACTGGGGATGTAAGGGTGTTGTCCGGGTTTTGTCTATGCCGAGTAGTTGACACAGTCCTTTGAAAACATCAGAGGTAAAGTTCCTACCTTGGTCGGTATGAAGTTGTAGGGGCGTGCCGTACCTTGACTGACACCCACTGCTGCACTAGGACCTCTGCGACTGTGCATGCCTCTTGATTGGGAATGGGATATGCCTCAGGCCACTTGGTGAAATAGTCCATCACGACGAGGATGTATTTATTTCCACTGGAGGTCCGTGGCAAAGGACCCAAGATGTCGATTGCAATCCGTTCAAATGGTGCTCCCACGTTATACCGTTGCAGTCTTCCTCGACTTCGTTTCTGCGGGCCTTTACGTGCCGCACAAGCATCACAGGATTTACACCATTTCTCCACATCCTCCTTTGCCTTGCACCAGTAGAAGCGTTCCCGAACTTTCTGCAGAGTCTTCATTACCCCAAAATGGCCTCCGGTAGAGCTACTATGCAGTTGTTCTAAAACAGCTGGTATTTTTGATCTTGGTAATAAAATCTGCCATCTGAAGCTTTTCCCATCATCAGATTCCCACTTTCTGTATAATACGCCGTTTCTGATATGAAGAGAGTCCCAAAGTGCCCAATAACTTTTCGTAATGGGACTAAATCTGGAAATGTCCTGCCAGGTAGGTCTGTTGCTGGTCGTCTCCTTCAGTTGTAATATAGGCTTTACGTCAGGATCTTCCATCTGGGCTTTTCTAACTTCTTCGTCACTCCATGGGTCGGGATCTTGTTCTGAAGGTGTTGAGACGGTAACTTGGCGAGCAACTGGCTGTATTCTTTGGAGTCTATCATCGGCTTTACAGCTGTATTTATGATCTTCAGATGGAGGCTTCCGCAAGAAGGCATCTGAATTTTCCCGAAGAGCTCCTCCTGGGTGGCATACTGGAGAGACATTCTTGGTTACGTCTCTAGGTGTTCTTACTGGGCAGCTTCGTTTGATATGCCCGTCTTTTCCACAGCCCCAGCATTTAATTGTTGGAGTCTTCCCTTCTTTCCTACTCTCAAGAATGCGTAGCCTTCTATTAATTTCTGCAATCATTTCCTGAATCTCTATAAGATCATCTTGAGAGCCGTTCACTTTGTCTGCTGTGCTGTTCTGGCGATGTTTATAGGAGGCTTGTTGGGCTGTCTCGAGCTTTAGGGCATACACCAAGGCTGACTCCACATCCTTCACGCCGGAGAGTCTGAGGGCTTTTTGAATATCTGGATCTCCGACAGCATCAATGAAATATTCTAGAGCCAGATCATTACGTGTTTCAGGATGACAGTCTGAGAAAGCCAAATGTGAAAGCCTCTGGATGTTTGATGCCAGTTCTTGTAAGCTTTCCCCTGGTCTCTGACGACGGGACCTGAGCTGGAGTCGACTATATTCTTTGGACCATTTCGCTCCAAAACGTAGCTCTAGTGCTCTGGTTACAGCTTCGAAGTCATATCGCTGTTCCTTCGAAAGGGTCTCAAGAATATCTGCGGCGTCGCCCCGCAACGACCCTACCAGATGAGCCGTCTTTGCAACAGAGTCCCAGCCGTTAGCTTCAGCTACGATGGAAAACTGCGTTTTATATACATGCCACGAGGAACTGCCGTCGTAGGTGGAAAGCTTAATAAATTCCTGATTCTGGCTTCTTTTATCTCTCTTTTCCATTTCCTGGGGCAAGGAGATCAACTTCTCTTCTACTTTTCTCTCAAGATGTTCCTCTACTTTCTTCATGACTTTCTCCTCGAAGTTCTCTTCTATCTTCATAAATCTCTCTTCAAAGTTCCTTTCTACTTTCATAACATTTTCTTTCATCTTCATAGCTTTCTCTTCAAAACTCTCTTCAATTTTCAAAACTTTCTCTTCAAAATTTTCTTCTATCTTTATAACTTTCTCTTCAAAATTTTCTTCTATCTTTATAACTTTCTCTTCTATTCCATCCATTCTATTTTCCATCACCGTTAATTTACCCTCGATTGCTTCTTTCACCGTTGAAAGCTCTCTCTTCATCTCATCTTGATTAGATTTAATTTCTTCCTGAACTTCACCCAAACTGCTTTTCATTTCCTTCATTTCTTCAGTCAAACCGTCTTTCAATTCTCTTTGTGATGTTTCCATTTTCTCTTGTGCTACCTTCATTTCTTCAGTCAAACCGTCTTTCAACTCTCTTTGTCCTTCTTTCATTTCTCTTTGTCCTGTTTCTATTTTCTCTATCAACCCAGATCTTAACTCATTCATCTGAGCAGTGAGTCCTTCTAGAAATTTCTTCATTTCTTGTTCCATAGCTCTCGTTATCACCATTCACAGACAAATCCCCGCTTCTGACACCAGAAATGTTGCGTACTTGGGGGTTCGTGAGTTGTCTGAGAATGAAAGGCTAAACGTACAAAAATTCAGTAATTTATTCACAAAAAGTTCCAGAAAAATACAGGTCAATAAACCAATTATCAGCTTCAATTCAAGCAGTAACCACAGCTTAAACAACAGTTGTCAATAGCAAATCCACAGTACAAACTGTATACCAATAACACTTGAAGCAAGTCTCTCTCAAAGAGGCTTAAGAGCAATGCAAGCACTAGCGAAGCTGGCTGAGATCTGAACTGAACTAACTGCCTTGGCGAGGAAGCGCTCCTTATATGCTGTTCCATGGAGCCCAGATTTTTCGAGAAAACTCTAGAAAGTGGTCAACCAATCAACTTACAGCTTCCATATTTGGTATATATATCCCATATAAGGATTTTCTCGCCAAGGTCGCCAAAAAAATCGCCAAGGTGGGGAAAAGTCGCCAAATTTGGCGCCAAATCCATTACTTGCATTACTGGGGCTTTTTAATGCGTTTTTAAGGGAAAATAAGGCTATTTCAACGCTAAAACGACTAGAAATGCACAAAATTAGCACTTTATCAACGTACTAAGCCTCTTTGAAAGAATTTATACAAAAATAAACACAATTATTTACAATTTCGTAACACTATTATAATAGCCGTTGTGAAAGAACTCAAAAAGAATAAATTCACGATTAAATTTTATATAATCTGGTGTGTCACTCACACGACTTTCTCTTACCTTGAAATTTAATACTATAAATACAGGTTGCAAGTTAAGAGGTAAGAAAACGAGTACTGTTATGTAAACCTGTGTTAAACAATTCAAATTAGGCTTCGGAAGAGTTTTATATGACAATTAGTTCTGTGTGAGGGGGGCTACCGCCCCCTCAACCCCCCGTTTCATTAATGCACCTACATTTATATAGAATTTAATTCGGTAATTAAAAAATAATTTATTAAAGTTATTATTTAAAAAAATTATCTTTTATGATAATGCAGACGATTTTCATATCAGAGAAGTAGTACAGCACTAAGTATATACATATATATATATATATATATATATATATATATATAAGTTGAATTTATTCTCAATATTACATTAAAAAAAAAAAATTGTTAAAAATGAAAAAAATTGATAACTTTATTTTAAATTATCGCAGATCGATGGTTCAACCATTCGTTTTAAAAGCTCTTGAGCTCTTTTGAAAGATACCCATCATGAAAATTTACTCCCCTCGAGGGGGATTTCCCCCCAGGGGGGGAGGCGAGGCTCCTACATACACAAATTTTTTTTCCCATTTGACTATCTCTATTACAAAAAATATATATTCGTTTCATTTTGTTTAGTGCAGTCTATAGATGTTAAATCTACTTACTTGCAATTTCCCCCACAGACGTAATGTATTTGGATACTTTTGAGTGTTCCTGTACACGAACCATTTGCTTCATCTCAATGAAAAGCTTACTGTAGCATTCCTATAGGATGCACATTTAGAATACCGAGTTTGGAATTTCTGCTACTATTTGTTCTTGAGATATGCTGATAACAGACACACAGACACACAGACCATTCGCTAAAAACATGGTTTTCGTATTCAGGGGACGTCAGAATATGTAAATATAACAAAAACTCACGTTCAAAAATATGACCCTAAAACAATACTTTCTCGACCCTATGGGTAAGAGAAAGTAAAAATGAAACGGAAAAATTCAATGGATAAAAATGTAAAAAATTAGTCTCGATGAGCTGCATCTCTGCAAGGTCCATGCTACCTTCTGCCAAATTTTGTAGTTCTTCAATCAGTAGCCTAAGCTTTATAGAACGTACACACACATACACTTCTCATTATTCTACAGCGGTTATTTCTTAAACTAACAGTACCAGAAACATACTTTCAGTTACAAAATTGGTTAAAATCAGGAGTAAATTTCAAACATTGCATTTGTTGTGTACTGTATACATCTCAAAATACGAAATTTAATTTTTATATGGTCACTCCTTTCCTATGACTCATATTTAGAAAAATATTTCCCTCGGCTTAAAAAGAAAAATAAAAGAAATATCCATCTTTCTCAGCGAAAGATTTAATGTGTTATTGCAAATTGAAAATTCCAGCATTTATTTCCAAGTCTTAAAATGATTATTTTAAAAGTGAGAAATTGTAATAACAAGATACTTCAAATATACTTCATTTGTGTTTGCTATTTGTCATAGCTATTATTCGACAGATGTAATTGACTATTTTAAGATTTCTTTTAGCTAGAATTGTATTTGCAATGCATATTTAATACTGTATAGTAAAGTTAATGTTTCATTCTGAATAATATTATAAGTTGGGTTTGGTTTGTTGTTGTGGCTCAGTGGGTTAAGGACCCGCTTCACTCACCACCGACGGAATCCGCAGCTAATGTTATTCTATGGGAAATTTTTCTTTACAAATCACTTATTAACAAATACATATTTTTAAATTCTGTTTTCACATTCTGAAAATTCTCAGCTGTTAAATTGACGGACCTTTTTCAAAAAATTATTTTTTAAATTTTTTACACTTTATTTTGAAGCTGCAAAATACGAATTTTCAATATGTAAAATTTTTTCATTTTGCATCTTCAAAATAAAATATTAAAAATTAAAAAGATACATTTTTGAAAAAGGTCCGTCAATTTAACAGTTGGGAATTTTCTGAATGTGAAAACAGAATTTAAAAATATGTATTAGTTAATAAGTTATTTGTAAAGAAAATTTCCCCATAGGATAACATTGGCTCGGGTATGTGATGATTATACTATATGGTCCTACGGCTGGGTGCAGAGATTCCCGTAGGAGGTCTTTGGGATCGTAGCCCGCATTTACGCAAATTTCGAAGAGAAGTACGGAAAGCTCTATACGGCGAAACTGACGTGTTTTACTTGGAATCGAACATCCCATATAGACACTTACATCCATAAGACATGTATAAAAGTTAAGAAATGATCCATTAAAATTCTATAAACATCCTACATTGCGACAAATGTCATTCTTTTTTACATCCATTAGATGTCTGTTAAGGGTCTGGGATACCTGGACACAAGGGTCTGTTTAGGGTCTGTTTGGTCTGGGACACCATATTTTTGTTTTTATTATTTATCGATGAATTGCTGTAATTATTTTTTCTGAAATTGGAGCTTTTTTGACGCTGAAGTTGAGCAAGAAAGGATCTTAAAAAATTTTTAATTTTTTTTTTAAAATTTAAATAAAATTTTAAAAATTAAAAATTTTTGATAAATTAAAAATTTGTTATATCTCATGAACTAACGGTTCAATTTACAAACTTTTTTTTCACTCTTATATACAGAAAAGATTTATCTTCAATTTGTCTTCGGGATTTTTAATTAGGAGCAAAACTTTTTTGGTAATCCAAAAGTTATGCATGAAATAAGAACTTTTTTTACATTAAAATTAATATTTAAAAAATGTATTATTATAATCAGAAATCCTGAAGACAAATTGAAGATAAATCCTTTCTGTATATAAAGGGGAAAAAAGTTTGTAAATTGAACCATTAGTTCATGAGATATAACAAATTTTAAATTTATCAAAAATTTTATTTAAATTAAATTTTTTTTAAAGATTCTTTCTTGCTCAACTTCATCGTCAAAAAAGCTTTAATTTCAGAAGAAATAATTACAGCAATTCATCAATAAATAATAAAAACTAAAATTTGGTGTCCCGGACCCCCTTAAATATCCAACAAATCTCCAAATATTGAATAATTCGACATGTTACATCTAATAAATATTGAAAATATCTAAATCTTGTTTTGATCTAACATGTTACATCTATTACACATCGAAAAAGGCACGTCTAAATGTTGTCTACATTTAAACATCTAATAGATATCATTAATTAGTACAGGATATCCAGGGCTTTTAAATAGACATTCTTAAGATATTTTGTACCTTTTATGGATATCACCGCATGTAATTTAGGTGTCTAATAGATATAAGTGGTTGTGTGGTATGGTACCTCGCGTCTCCCAACTTTGAGAGCAGAACCTTTCGGCCACTGGTAGCGTAAACGATATTATTTTAACACTTTCAAGCAAATATAAAAAACGTTTATGATTTTAATTATTTGTGGCCTGATTTTCGTAAATATTTTTAGCATGTCTTGAGACTAATATATGTTATTTAGGTTTAATAAGGCATATTCCCTTTTGAAAATAATATAAACAGCATTAGTCGTTTGTGTACTAGAATTCACGAAATTCTTTCAAAAGACAGTATTTCAGCCGATAGCCGATGAGAGATGTATTTGAAGCCTATTTTTATATCTTTATCCTGTACATAACACAAAGAAATTAATATAGGTTATTCAAGTGCATAAAACTTTTTTTTTAAATATAGAATATAGTATGATTAGGGTTGATTTGTTTACAGGGAGACGTAAAAATATTCAGATATACGGGGATGAGGAGGGGGGAGGGATAAGTGGAAACTGCTCATGCATTATCAGTTAGGTCATGCCGTTTGAATACTGTCCAACAAAGTTTAATAAGTGTTCATGATTCCAATTCATCAATTTGTCTGCACTGTTAAAAAATTGCAGCAAAATTTGCGGGTTTTTGCCCGTCAGCAAAAGTTCCAGGCAAATACCCATTAATTAATGTTTTGCCCGTAATTTATAATTTTGAATACCACTTTATATATAAGTCATTTTTTTTTATTAATCCTTTGAAGATATGTACTACAAATTATTAATGAAGTTTACTATAGAAAGAAGTGGTAAAAGAGTGCTGAAAACTTTGTGATATAGCGGAAAATTTCAAGTCATATCAGAAAATACGGGTGTGCCCGTCTTGTAGGTAAAAAACGGTCGTGACCGTAAAAATTAAACGGGCGAAGGCACGTAAATTTACTCGTTTTTTTAACAGTGTGTCGATCTGTCTTCTCGCGTTCCTATTCCCATAAATAAATTTAGAATTCTTTGAAACTGACATATGTTATTTTTAGGTTGTTCAGTTTTACAGCAGAATATAATCATAGATGTTGCTTAACTGGTTTATGAACATAGAATTAGAAAATAACTCGAATACATTACGGTCTAACAGAAGTACTTTTTTCAAGCATATTTCTATGTTTATGTACGCATTATATAAAGTATGATACTATGTTTATATGCGCTGAACATTTAACTACAATTAATCGATATATATATACAGATATAAATACATAAATAAAATAAACGAATAGAATAAAATAATAATAATTACTATTTTTATAATATTACTGCGTATTCGGCGTTCGTGAGTTGACTCTGAATGAAAGGCGAAACTTGCAGAAGCTCAAAAGTTTATTTACAGAAAATTCGAGAATACAAGTCTATAAACTAAGTATCAACTTCAGTTTCAACAGTAAACACAGCTTAAATAACAGCTGACAACATCAAATTCACGGTATAAACTGTACAATAGTATAACACAGACAGCAATGAGCTGCAAACCAGAGACTGGTCAGGAGCACTTTATCGTAAGGTTGGTTGGCGAGAAACTGACTGAAGGCCGAAATCCGAATCCTTTAAATACTCTTCTATAAATTCGAGAATTTTTCACTAACTCATAGAGCATTCAAGTTGGAGTTTACAAGGAAACATTCAAAAGGTGTCGTCTTCAAAAAATATTGAAAAAAATATATGTGATTCTACTCTTCCTGAAACACCAGAAAGTGAAAAAATTATCGTCTGAAATAAATTATAGCGACCACACCAAAAAAAAAAAATCATCAAAATTAAGCATATTTGGCGATTTTACACTGTTAGGCGACTGATTTTGAGTACTTGGCGGAGAAGCAAAACACGGTTCTGTTCGTACACGGCAACTTCGGTGCTAGCGAACTTATCGCATAACAGCGCTAAATCGCCAAAAATGCTTAATTTTGATAATTTTTTGTAGTCGTTGTAATTCATTTCAGCCGATATTTTTTTCTCTTTCTGGTGTTTTATGAAGTGTAGAATCACATATATTTTTTTTTATATTTTTTGAAGACGACACCTTTTGAATGTTTTCTTGTTAGATATTTGGCATATCGATAATAAAGATTTTTTCACCAGCAGTGTCTCTAAAAAGTTGCCAAGAAGCGAAAAACTCGCCAAATTTGGCGTCAAGGCCATTACCTGCCTTGATGAAGCTTTTTTACATGTTTTTAACGGGAAATGAGCTATTTTAATGCAAAAACAAACTAGAAATGCGAACATTAACATTTTATAAACTGACTAAGCCTCTTTGAATTAATTTACATAAAAATAACTACAATTATTTACAAATTCGTAACAATATTTTACAAAAATATTCATATGATTAAGCAAAAACTATTGATAGTAACTCGTTTTCGTTAAACGAGCTTCTCTAAAACAAAATATAACAAGGTCCTGTTGCATTTAAAATATTTTTGTTAAAAGCTTTCTTTCTTTCTTTTTTTTCTTTTTTTCTTTTTTTCTTTTTTTCTTTTTTTTTTTTCATTTTTATCTATGTACTATTTACAAGCGAATGACACTTTTGCATTTCTTTTGAAAAGGTTTTTTCGAATGTGGGTGTAGCAATAGAAGACATAACCTTCGTTATTTAAAGTCGATTAAAATGGAAATAAAAATTATAACAGATTTATCACCACCCATTCAAATTTAAAATGACTTTTCAGAGTTCGTTAATGAATATATTACGGAGAAAAGAGAAAATATCTAAAATTGGATTTATTTCTATTTTTACTTAAAATATTCCTTTAATAGATGGGTTATATAATCTCACTATGAAATAGCTTATTTCTTAGTGACGGGGGTTGTTAGATATTAGAATATCATTTGTCATTTATCAAATCTGAAGTGCAGAAATAGATATATATGAGTGAAGATATAAAAATAATGGAGATTCAAAATTAAACTTTTGAATTTGTCTGAGTTATTTTTAAATAACTGTTTTGTTTAGATTGTTATTATAAAATAACGCTGGCTTTAAATGATGTCAAGTTTTATTACCCAAGGTTTATTAAAAATGTCACTGAGAAAGCAAACTTTTTCTAAGAGTAGTAAAAATTTCAAAATATTTGTTTATTAAAAATTTATTTTATTTTGCTCTATATGCAATAGAAAATAGTATTGGAATCGTAAAACTTTTCTGTTTCCGGTTTTCGATGATTTTACTCGTTTTGAAATGTCTGTCCGTCTGCATGAGTGTGTGTAACAAAAATTTCATGACAAATGTATCTTAGAACTACTGCATAGAATTTCATATAAATTTATATGTAATTTCATCTTGTTATAAGTTAGTGCCTATCACCATTTTGCGCAAACCTCTCAAGAGGTGGCGCTGTTGTACTGCGATTCTTTAAATTTAAAGGAAGGCTGTATCTGTAGTTCCATTGTATATAATAGAAAAAATCCTTACATGTAAAAGGACCATTATGAAACACTATGCTCAGTCAATTTGGGTGAATATCGGTCGATATGTGACGCTGCTGTGCAGCATATTACCCCGTGAATAGGGAGGCTATATCTGATATTTTATTGTATATAATTGCACAAAACTTGGTATATAAGTGAGCTATGAAACTTTATGCTGATTCAATATGTGTATCTATCTGTTGAGGGGTGCCTCTGCTCTTACACACTTTCTATGATTTTCCACATGACTGCGACTTAACATCTGTTGTTTAAAATTACCCCAAACTTCATTTGTATAAAATCTTTATAGCGAGAAGGTATTATTTAATTTTCGTACATATCAAACAATAAATGATGTAGGTATGTAGAATGATATCGAAGAAAGCCTTGTAATAACTACAACACAGCAATTTTATTGTGAAAGTAAATTTTTGTTATTATTACAATTTTTTTAAAAAAATTTAAATTTTAAATCTTAAGAATTAATTCAATTTACTTTAATTAGTTCTTTAAATCTAAAGCAAGTGATTAAAACTTTCCCTTTTAAAGCTATTAAACGTTAACATTAAATGAACTATCGTCAACTTTTTGAAACAATAACATTAAAAAACATATGGAGTGCCACTCACACGACTTTCTCTTACCCTGAAATTTAATACTATAAATGCAAATTGGAGATTAAAGGGTAAGATAACTAGTACTGCTATGTAAACCTATATTAAAACAATTCAAATTACGCTCAGGAACAGCTTTATTTGACAAATAATTCCGTGTGAAGGGAGCCACCGTCCCCCTCTAAATTAATATAGAATTCAAATCTGTTACTAAGATCAAAAGTTCATTTAAACTTATTCACACAACTTTCACACGCACCATTCCTTGAAACTTATCAATATTGATCAAAGTTTTCTAGAAACAAACGTATTAACTTCAGAAAACAACATTTGGATCACCTAAAATAATTTGTATTTAATTTAATGTAAGTGACACAGACAAAGATCAAGCGTTAAAAACTTGACTTCAGTATTCAGGAGGTCTCAAAACGTGTATCGATACGAAAAGGCTAGCAATAAATATTTAGCTTAGAAAATACATTATTAACCACATGACCGTGAGGAATTAATTTAAATTCCTGAGCAGCTTTCCTGGACATGATAAAATATTATAGTAAAGCACTTCTACTAACAATGAAAAAGAATGTTATGGCTTAAATATTGGTATCCCTGTATATTTTCTGAAGATTATATACACACCCCATGGTGCACATAAATATATCCCTATATTAATAACACACGACACAACCTTAAATACACTTCCATAAATTTTCAAGTAATGTCCCACTATAATCTTGTTCTATTGTGTAGCCTTGTAAACGAATAGTGAATTATTACTACACCTTATTCTACACGAAACATGTATTTACGAATATAAAAAATGTATATTCGTTTCATTTGGTTTAGCTCAGTCTACAGATATTAAACTCTACTTACTTGCAATTTCCCCCATAGACTTAATGTATTTGGATCCTCTTGGGTGTTCCTGTTACGAACCATTTACTTGATCTCAGCGAAAAGTTTAGTGTAGCATCTCTATATGATACATATTTAGAATACCAAGTTTGGACTTTGCTATTACTTGTTCTTGAGATATGCTGATAAGACAGACAGACACACACAGAGGTACACAGACAAACCGCTAAAAACATGATTTTTGGATTCAGGGGACCTCAAAACGTTTAAATATAACAAAAACTCGATTTCGAAAATTTGACCCAAAAACAACACTTTCTCTACCATTTACAGGGGTAAGAGAACGTAAAATTTTTAAAATGTTCACTTTTTTGTTAATGAAAATTTTAATATTTAATATGAAACTGGAATTTTGATATTACATTCACTTAAGTTTCACTAAGTTATTGAAAGTTTTTAAGACATAACACCCTATCTCTGTAGGTGTTTCTTGTAGAAACTTGGTATTTAGAAAGCTATTTTCTTTTAGTTCCTGATTAAGGTAAAAGATGAAGACTTTCTGAAATCTAACTTTTAAAGGAATAAAAGGGTAACTATGGGTATTTTTTTTTTTTTTTTTTTTTTTTTTTTACAAACCTTTATTTTTCAATAGACTTAAATTAAGCTTGGTACTGAATCAGAACTTAGAATAAATGATCTTTTGCCAACGGGTCAAACTACCGTATTTTCCGTCGTATAACGCGCAGGTCACATAATTGAGTTACACACCAAAAATTTTAATTTACAAATTGAGCTATATTTGTAAGGAACAAAAACTTGTTAATGGATAACGTTTACTGTAAATTTAAATTTCCGGTGTATAGTTGATTTAACAAACCTGCGCGTTATACGTCGGAAAATACGGTAGTTTGTTTTGCTTTCAATTTTTATTTTATTTTATTTTATTTTTAAAATTTTTCCTGATATAACTGATAAGTAATAATTCCTGGCAAAACTGATATTTTGGAAGATAATTTAAAATTATTTCTAACTGTTTAGTAGATGATTTTATATGAATATCTACTTTGAGTGAAGTACAACGCATCACATATCCTAACTTATTAGCGAAATTTCTTTATCGTTACTTCTCACATGAGAAAAAAAAAATTCCACAGTTGGTTAATTTATTTTATTTATTTATTATTTATTTATTATTTATTATTTTTTTTAACATAAAAATTTTCTCAAATAAATCGCAGTGTGTACTTTTTGTCAGCTACAACATGTCGGACATTCCAGTTTGTATAGAAGATTACCAGAACGTTACTGCTGCTGAAATATCCAATTAATGGTATTTTCTCACACTGTTTATGATAGAAAGGAACCACCTATTAAAATTCGCGTTAATTTTCCAACGCAAACAAAAAGCTCTTTTGCGGATTTGTTTTTGCGATCAGAGGCCATTCTCCCTAGCTGCCCTCGGCCTACCAGCGGCCGAGCGATTCTGCGTTCAAGGCAGGCAGATGTGAGGTACCGGGTTTGATCCTAGGTCGCGTTTGTCGGCCTAGCCGTTTGGAGTTTTCCGTGGTTTTCTTTGAAACGTGTGTAAATTCTGGCTAGAACGCCTTAGGAAGAACCCCACGGAGGGCACTTCCCTCTCAGGCCTAGGACCTTACTGTAGTCAATTGGCCTTTATCCCCACAATCCCTGATGCCCTCAATGAATTGCATTTTTTTTTTTTTTTTTTTCACATAAAATTTTTCTTAAATCAATCGCAATATATATTTTTTGTCAACCACAGTATGTCAGATATTCTAGTTTATATAAAAAATTTCTATATCGTTACTGCTGCTGAAATGTTCAATTAATTGTTTTTTCCCAGCCTGTTTATGATAGCAAAGTGATCATCTAATGAAAGACACGTTAATCTTCCGACGGAAACAAAAAGCACTTTTGTGGATTTCTTTTACGGTCTGATGTCATTCGCCTCCAACGCATTGGATTTCTTTTGCTTTCAATGAACATTCTTACATTCTTCTTAAGATGCAGTAAATTTAAAAATGCCTATTTTTATATTAGAAAATTTATTATATTTCATCCTATATATATATATAAAAAAAAAAGCTTGAATATTGGTACTAGTATAGTGTAATCGTCACAAAACTTTCTTCTGTATTTTCCTAGAGAAATTTATGCATTGAAAAATATTCATTAAAATACTTATTTATCAGAATTATTTTCCATCGTGTGGGCTGATGTTTTTCATCTCAGAAACGTTAAATATGAAAATAAGTGAAATTTTGTCCGCTATAGACGATATCTTTAAAAAATGCACTTTTCCAATTTCAACAAGTCTTTTTTTTTTTTTCTTTTTTTTTTTTAAGAAGAGAGGGGAAAAAAAAAAACTTTGTTTTACAGATGCATACACTGTAAAAAAGTACGCTGATTTTTACAGCAGAATGTACTGATACCCTTAATTACCAGCACATTTTGCTATTAAATAGAGAAATTTATAGCAGTAACATCTGTAAAGAGAGAGACTGTACCACAAAATACAAAGTACAAAGCTGCATTATGTAAAACTTTAGGAAGTTATCGCATATTTGTGAATTGATCCTCTTTTTGCTTTACTTAAGATTTTCAGGGTCAAAGTTCCACAAAAATGCTTTTATTTTATTTTATTTTATTTATTTATTTATTTATTTTTTGAAGAAATTTGTATAACTTTTGACTTTTGCGGAAAGAGTCAACCATTAATATTTATGTCCTAAAAGCAGTGTTGGGCATAATTGATTAAAAAGTAATTGAATTACAACTGAATTACAATTAAATTAAAATTATAATTTTTTTTTGTCAATCGATTAACAAGTAATTGATTGCAAATAAATTGAATTATTACAAATAAATTGAATAAATAATTCAATTTATTTGTAATCAATTTTTTGTTAATTTATTGACAGTAAAATATTTATAATTGTAATTTAATTGTAATTCAATTACTTTTTAATCAATTATGCCCAACACTGCCTAAAAGTTAGCATGGAAGTAGTAGAATACAAAATAACTGTCAATACCATGGTTCACTTTTGGCGCAAAAAGTATTGCCTTAAGTAAATTATTATATTTTTCGTAAAAATACAGACGAATTTCATTTTTGACTCCTCAAAATCCCTAAGGCTTCACCCCCCCCCCCTCAAAAATAAATAAATAAATAAATTAATTAATAAAAATAAATAAAAATGTAAAACAGTTTGACACAAAGAGCTCAGCCTGAAAATTTCAATAAAATCAAAAATGTAAACTATCTGAGCCTACGTGATTTTTAAAAAACAGGCTCTTAAAATAGATTTTTTACGCTAAACGCGATTCTGTAAAGGAAAAGTATGGTTCCTATTTGAAAGAAATGTATTTTTGTTACGTATGCCCCCACTTATAATACCTCATTTGACAAATCAATTGAGTGCACGAAACTTTTGAAATCAATGTGTTCAATGAAACTGATTTCCCTTCGAGATAATTTAGTGTATTCAGACTTTTAAATATATATTATCAAAATCTTTCAAATGTTGCACAGAATGAAATGAAAAATATCCCAAGAATAAATGGTAAATGGAAAATTTTAAATAAAAAGTAATTAGAGCTCAAATGATGAAAGCATACAATATCAGTACTTCATATGGGGCACTGTTTAAATATTGTATGCAAAATAGATGTGTTTCCATAACACTGTAGGCAGATTGCCAAAATTTACAAAGTTCAATGACCGATAACACCTATAAAGAGCTTTACCAGTAAAAAAGGAACCGATATTTAATACATAAAATTCACAGGAAGGTATAATAAAACCTGAAGGAGGATACAATGGCTTACAATCATAAAAATGAAAATAACATATCAACATAAATAATAAAGCTATGTACTGTTGGCTTTGCAATTAAAAAAAATAATTACTCAATGTAAGCATTTATATTTCCACAAAATGTGGGATATCCTAACTTGTACACAAGAGTTTTATTATTACTGCTGCTGAAATATTCAATTAATGTTGTTTCCTTACCCTGTTTATGATATCAAACTGGCCATATAATGAAATTCACGTTAATCTTTAGACGCAAATAAAGAGTATTATACTTTTTGTGGATTTATCTTTACGATCGGACGTCATTCGCCCCCGCTGCCCTCAACACATTGCATTAGTTTTGGTTTTAAAGAAAATGTTCACAGTCCTTTTAAGATGCAGTAAACATAAAGAAGTGTTTTCCTATGTTTAAAATATTTTTATATTCCATTCCATTAAAAAAAAAAAAAAAAAAAAAAAAAAAAGTAACGCGATTCATCCATTATTGATACTAGTATGTTGTGGCCACATCAAAACTTTCTTCTATATATTTATTTATACGAATACATGCAGTGCAAATTATTTAATAAATTTATTATTTATCGAAACAAATTTTCATGGTGAGTGCATATTAGTAAAATATAACACTAAATGCCAAAAAAAGGTTAGTTTAGTGCTCTACAGCAATATCTTAAAAATGCATGTTTTCACCTTTTTTTTTTTTTTTTTTTTTTTTTTTTCGGATTAAAAAAAAATAATTATCTTTGTTTTAAATTATCACAAATCTATGGTTCAACTATTCATTTTAAAGACATTAACATTATTCTTTAGGGAAATACCCATACACAAAAGTTTTACTACCTGATGAGTATTTTCCTCTCATCGGGGAAGCGATACCCTACAAAATAGTTATCTTGGTTGACTATTAAAATTTCGCATTTAACTTTTGAAATTTCACAATAACTGATAGTATATAATCTTCTCTCGTATACATTCATATGAAATTTCGTCTTATGCTGTAATGTTAAAACTTTTGAGGGGAAAGAAAAAAAAGAAAGAAAGAAAGACGTGCCACGTTTTGAGCAATATTCACCGAAAGCTAATCAAAACCAATTTAAATCAAATCGTAACCAAATATAAATTTATACTGAGTTTCATCCATTAGTTCGTGAGATACAGTGGGCAAAGCATTTAGGTGACACACACACACACACACACAGAAATGTTATAAAATTTGTCCAATCGGGCTCAAAATATATCAAAATGTGTAAATTTGCATAAAACTGGAGGTTGAAAGTTTTTACAAATCCGATACTTCCTTTATATATATATATATATATATATATATAAGGAAATATAAAAGGGAACCACGATGGTTCTAATAGATTACTTTTCAATTATTATTTTTTTTAAATATAAAATCTTTTTTAAAAATGTCACAATACGTTCCTTGTATGAGTCACATGTCGGATGTCCTAGCGAGCATACAAGATTTCTACATCGTTATTGCTGCTGAAATATGCAATTAAGTGTGTTTTCTCACCCTATTTATGATACCAAATCGATCATCTTATGAAATTCACGTTAATCTCCCGGCACAAATAAAAAGCACTTTTGCGGATTTATTTTTACGATCGGACGTCATTCGCCCCCGCTACATACATCCAACTGTATTTTTTTATTTCAAAGAAAAAGGTTACGTTCTTCTTAAGAATCAGTAAACTTAAAAATATGGATATATTTCGTATATATATATATATATATTTTAATTTCATATCATAAGAACAGTGCCGTGATGCCTACGTAATTGAAATTAGTATGTTGCGCTGCTCCATCCCACGAAAATGAACTTTATCGGGTTTTGGGTTACAGGCTAAATCGTATTGTTTTCTACCCCGGATAATGTCTCAGTCTCCATTTCATTATAAATTCCCCCGTAGTATAGAAATGTTAACCTATACAATTTTGATCCCCCACCCTTCGTGGAAGATCAAAATTGGGATGGCATGTCTCCGAAGCACCCATAGTGGTGAGTTCCAGATCGTCGCCAACTGCTCATAGTTTAGCACTAGTGCGAAGTAAAAACTACCGTAATTTCTG
This sequence comes from Salticus scenicus, assembly GCA_963930645.1. NCBI lineage: Eukaryota > Metazoa > Arthropoda > Arachnida > Araneae > Salticidae > Salticus > Salticus scenicus. Next base: position 119,365,138 of record OZ005660.1, on the reverse strand, counting down.
GTAGATAACCCTCAGGTAAGATGTGTCATTTCTCCACCAGAAATTTTATTTAATAGAGAAATCTATACTTTTTCGAAGGAAGAGCTCGTACAAATATAAATTTATTTATCAATTGAAATTTCTGGTGCAGAACTGGATTATATAACCTGCGGGGTATGTACCAGAAATTACGGTACTCAATTTAACTCAACCCTATAGATTACAAACATTTCTCCATAAAATACAAAAATAAGTATAATAATTTGCCGGCCTGATGGCTTGGTCGGCAGAGTGCTGCCATCTGAGTCTCCAGTTTCCGAGTTCGAATCTCGGTGCGGGCATGGATGTTTGTGCTGTCCTATGTCTTCAACAATATTGTGTGCACGTATTTCTGTGAATTTCTGTAAAAATATGGAACAATCTAGATGAAAGTCATTGTAACTGTAGATCTCAATAAATGTCAAGTATAATAATTTTGCAGTTTTCCCTACGTGTGAAGGGTTTCATGACGTCACATTGGTAAAGTCAATTTACACTTATGAAAACAAATTTATTTATTGTTAAATAGTTAAGCTGTATAAAAATCAATCTTTTTTGCATTCTTATATACATATTGTTTACGTATTATATTATGTTTATATGCATTTATTGTTAAATAACTAATTTGAATAAAAATTAATGGTCTTGTGTGGCTTACATACATACATATTTATATAAAAAAATTCACTGATTTCAAAGAATGTCGAAAAGGTATTTATAGCTAACAATGCACTACTTATACACAGGGTGGTTATAGACACGCCTTTTCCCCTGATACTTACACCAATATAGTTATATAATAATATTTTATTTAATTAATCGTGAAATCTTTCTATTAAAAATTTCAAAAGATAAATACTGGTGGAAGAATCAGGAAAAGAAATATGGCCTGTGACTACCCTAATAGACTATGCGTTTTTGGAAGACTGACTGGATTAATTTTAATAAACATGAAAACTAACCAGGGAATTCTGTATTAACTACAAATTTTAGATAGCCAAACCAAATTAAATTTAACAAACGTGAAAAGTAACCAGCATACTTGCCAACCACCTTATTATGAGCCTTACAATTTTTAGTACCCACCTTCTTTTTTTTTTTTTTTTTTTTTTTTTTTTTTTTTTCACCAGTCATTTTTTAGAGTAATTTTATTCTTATTTAATCGTAACAACATTTGGAGAGAATTACTCTAAAAATAAAGTGGTGTGAAAAAAGGGGTGTTTTTTCAAGGGGCGTTAACAATTGTACGGTTATTAATGAGATGGTTGGCAAGTATGAACCAGGAAATTCTGTATTAACTACAAATTTTAGATAGCCAAACCAAATTAAATTTAATAAGCATGAAAACTAACCAGGAAATTCATGTATTACACTACACATGTTAGGTAAACAGAACGAATTGATTTCTACAAATGCGAAAACTAACCAGGACGGAAATAAAACCTAGTCGAAAAAAGAATTTATATATATATGTATATATTCAAAAATGCATAGTTTAAATTTGCTCAAAACAAAACTTGAGATGTACTTTAAGCAATTTGTAATCGTACGCCTCAATACAACCTAATTTTTTTGTATGATCCTGTAAATTATTGATTAATGTTTTCCATGTCACATTCTATAAGACAAAAATGCGTTTATGCTTGCAAAATATATAGAATTTCCTCATTACAATCTAAAAACGTTAAAATGTATTAACATGAAATTTCGAACTTTGTGTAATATATTTTACTTCTGTTGCATGTCCCTTTACACCAGGCCTGTCCAACCCGAAACACACGCCAGGCCGCATTGGAAATTTATTTTATTCAGGCGGGTCGCGCTGTATGTACGTATGTGTGTGTTTATATATGTTTGTGAGTGTGTGAATCATATATGTATGTACTTTTTTCGGGAGAAGAGAGGGTAAAGATTTAGAACAAAATACATTGATATTAAATTTTCATTTATAAATTAACTATAGATGAATTACATACATACAACTATTAACTATACATGCATTTTTAACGGTAAATTAAAAATTTATTATTGTATATTAATAACCATAATAAAAAAGAATGAATAATAGCTTTAATAATAATTTTTTCACAAAAGTTTGTTGTTTCTTTATTTAGCAACCGTTTAAAGGTATTTTTACTTCAAAAATTCAGAAAGGATTGATTAATTTAAGCAAAGTTTTGAAACTATAAATATCGTTAATTTATTTTCGGGCCGCATGTGACCTGGGGGCCGCAGGTTGGCCACCCCTGCTTTACGTGGTCCATGTGTCCGACCTCAGTTATCACCACATTATATAGATTTAGAACACGAAATTTATACTTTCTACTAATACCTTTATTTTGAATTATGTGTTAACAGACATTTGCAAAGATTTGCAATGCAGAAATTAAAAATCTGATTTTTTCTTTGTATTCAAGAAGCCTCAAAACATGCAGTGAAAGAAAAAAAAATTGAACTCGAAAATTAGTTCGTAAAACAATATATTCTCTAGAATATATAAGTAAGAGAAAGAAAAAGTTTTAGTTACTAATAATTTGAAACAGAACATTTTAGAACTTTAGATAAATTTCGGAATATCTTTAATTTGCTACATCGATTGGTACAAAATTTATTTAGTTTTTTAGGGTTAGGTGGGAAGGGATAGAGCATCGTTTGTAGGTGAAAAGCATCGTAACAAACCCTCGAAATATCCATTTTATGTCTTCATTTACGAGCAAGCTAATGCCGAACATAAAAATAACAACTTGTTATTACATCCGCAACGTTCAAGATACATAAATAGAATACAGCTCGAAATATATTTTAATAGTTTTTAGTAGGTAATTTTAATATTTGAACATGTTTATGACTTATTACGAGATGAAAAAACAAAAAACATAAATTAATGAATTAATTAACAGTTAATACTGAATTTTAACTATCTGAATGTTCAAGCATAATTTAATTTGTATAATTAAAAGATTCTTTACAGTAATAAACATAAAATAACAAAATTAGTACATTAAAAATTTAGCCCTTTAACACCTTTTTAAAATATTTTTTAGAAATTCTAGGTGTATATATATCAATACAAAAAATCCTAAGTTTGTGACGCCGCTACTTTACGGCTATAAGAATTTGAAATATGAGTCTTAAAAATAATGATATCAAATTTAAAGTGACGCTTTGCAATAAGTTAACATATACATAGATTTTCTTGTTTGATCATTTACTTTTTACTTTTATTTATATTTATAATGCAAACGTAATATTTTTTTTTTCAAGATCAAACAGATATATAAAATACACTCACTGATGCTTTTTCATTCACATTTCAAATTCAAAATAACAGTTTTAAAAGGAATGATATAAAAATTCCAGTGGCGCCTCGGTGTTATTTTAAAAGATTTGTTTTTAGATTTCATTAAAATTACTTTTGTTTTGTCTAATAAAGTATATTTACATATTGAAACAGTGCTTTTAATTTTCAAATATACTGTCAAATAATTATACTTTCACTGATTTTGCATTATAAATTAAAATTATTTATTTCAATAAATTTATTTATCTTTTGCATCACGCTATCAAAAACATAGTATCATAGTATCCAACTGAGTGAAAATTTGCGTTATTAGAATTAAATTATTAGTTATTATATTTTATTTAAGAAAAAGTGAATAAATTGTGTAACCATATTTGTATAGTTAAAATGGACTACGTGTATTTTTTTTTTAAAACTGGAATTTCACACAATACATTTAAATTTCTTATTAGTTAAAAGCAAAGGTGTACCCTCACAAAACCGTATTTTCAAATGAAACGTGAAAAAGTGAAAGTTTAAGGTGAATTGTTCATTGAATAAAATATTTAAATGTATTTTTAGCATGCACTTAAAATTTTTCTGAATTTTATAAATGCTTTTCTTACAAATGTGCTGAAAAAGCTGTTAGATTCAATGGAAAAAAAAAAAAAAAAAAAAAAAAAAAAAACTTTAAAATGAAACTTTTATAAGTAAACGTCAGAGATTTTACATTAAAATGCAGCGTAAATGTTATAGAACACTTAAATAATTTAGGTACATTATAAGTTTGGAAAAAGAATTTTATTAAAACTCACATATGTAGGGTAGGTGCTCCAGTGATTGGCATGCTCCAGTAATTGACATCTATCCCGAAATAATTAATAAATAAGAAAAATAATAAAATCTTATATTTTACATAAAAGAATTTTAACATTTTATGTCAAACACTGGAGCATAGGGTGCTAATAACTGGTATAATGAATAACTAGCAGTCTCAAACACTGGAACATAGGGTGCCAATTACTAATAAAAGGAAAAACCGGCAGTGTCAATTACTGGAACATTGAGTGGGTGTCAAATAAAAATTCATTAAAAAAAATGTTATCAGATGTGTATATTTTAACATATATGTGGTTCTGAATGTCTTTCATGCCATATGTATTATCTTAAGATTTCTAAAAATATTTTATGATGACTAGACCATTAAAAACATCAGAGATTGCTCTAAAAAGTGTCAATCACTGGTGCACACCCTATATATATATATATATATATATATATATATATATACAGGGTGTCCCAAAAAGATTGAAATACGGATTAATTATTTACCTGTCAGAGATGAGGGGGTAATGTAAATTGAAAAAGTGTACAAAATAAGATAGGAAATAAAACTACGCTAATAAAAATATTTTCCTGTTAATTTTCAAAAAAATACATTTTTTAAATTTTTATACGACCCCTCTAGGCAAATTTGGTCAATTAGAAAGTTTTTGTTTTCAATGCAACAACATCATTGCAAAAAAAAAAAAAAAACGCATTCGTGTATCTTTAAAACTAAATGAATTATACTTAATTGAAAACTAAACTCTGTTTATAGGGACCATATATCAAAATAGAAATGTAAATTTGTGGCATATTATAAAAAGATAAAATGTGTCATAGAAAGCCTTTGCATTAAAAATATTCTTGAGTATGTTTGATTGATTTGCGATCAAGTCACGTAATCTAAAGTCACGATCAAGTCACTTTTTCGTTATCAATTTGTAAATTATTCCTATTTTCACTGGAAAGCCAGCCTTTTAAATCATACGGAAAAATGGCATAAGTCACTTATTTTTCAGTATCATAATTAGGTTGGTGTTAAAGATATAGTTATGCGGTTTTTTCTAATGGTCTTGTTGAATGAAAAATAAAAACTTTGTAATTGACAAAATTTGTGTGGGGGACTGTATAAAAATTAAAAAAATGTAACTTTTTAAAAATTAATGGGAGGGTTTTTATCTTAATGCAGTCGTCTTTCCTACCTTAATTTGGACTTTTTTCAGTTTACATCGCCCATTTATCTGTAACGGCGTAATGGGTAAATAAATAAAGCGTGTTTCAAACTTTTTGGGACACCCTGTATATATATCTGTTAAAAAAAAAAAATCTGTATCTTTCCTACAGAAGGTTTTCAAAAACTACACAAACTGAGTTTAAAATTACATCTCAATCTACCAATCAAAAGAAATTTTTTTTCTATAACCAAATAAAATCTGTTGCAGTAATACAGGTTGGTCGGATGGTTGGATTTTACGTCGCACTAGTGCTGCGTATGGATAATGGGTGGCCGTCTAGGACTCAATCCTGAAAGTGGTCCGGAGGGCCATTACAATTTTGATCCTTCACAGAGGGGAAACAGTAATACAGGTTTCATCTGGTGGTTACAAACTTTTTCTGTTTTGCCATAGCCTCCTAAACTAGATACCTTTCGCGTAGCTCAGAAACTTGGCAACAGTTCAAGCGGTAGGCAGCGCCACCTGGTACAGATTGCGCTACTTTTTTATTCAACTGTTACCAATAATTTTAAGAAGTGATATATGATATGCATATAATCGACGTTTCTTCGATTCTATTCGCCTTTTATGTATATCAAATCCCACTTTTAAAAGTTTTTGGTGGCTGTTGAATAAAAAAGTCACGTAATTTGTACCAAGTGGCGCTGTCTACCGCTTGGACTATTGCCAAGTTTCCGAGCCACGCGGAAGGCATCTAGTTTTGCATACTGAAACAAACCAAATTGCGCTTCCCAGTCTGAGAGGTAATATTGTTTCCTAGAATACGACGATGCTGCTCTGGATCCGGACTCTGATTCGATACTCTCTGGGAGAACAGGAAAATTTGATTTAATGCGAAATTTTTTACAATGTGTCGTATGAAAAGAATCGGTTGGGTACGAATATTCTCTGAATTGTTCTGTTTCAGAATTTTTTTTTTAAGAATATTTTTCGATAACCAGGTAAAATCTATTAACAGTGATATAGGTTTTATCTGGTGGTTACATCTTTTTTCTGTTTTATATATACGAAGAATTGATATTAAAGCAAGATTGAGAAGTGCTAATAGCAGAACAAATTGTGCTTCAGTAGCTTTGAGGTAACATCGTCGCCTACAATGTGATAGATTTAGGCTCGATCCTGAAACAATTTTATTTAATGCAAGAATTTTTACAGTGTGTACTTCGAAAGAAAAAAAAAAGAAAGGTACGAATATTCTCTGTATTGTTATGTTACAGAAAATTTGTTAAAACATTTTTTTTTTCTCTTTGCATAGCATAAGGATACTTTCTGGCAATTTTACTGCCAAGAATTTCCTGTAATATAGCAAGATTTTTTTTTTTTAATATACAATGAAACTTCATAAAATTAAAGTCAACTATATTTAATTTGAAATAATTAAACACAATATTTTATTAAGCGTAAAAAATATAGGCATTAGTGCAGTGTGAAAGCAATATTAACGTAAAAGTGTAAGTATGAGCTTTCTAGTTGTGCTTCTGTGTTTACAAAATGTTTAATCTTAACTTTTAATATTTTTTTCTGTGATTTTTTACAGTAACAAACTAAGTGTTTTATCCTATTTAAGGAAAAAAAAATTATCTTGGAAAACAGTCAAGAAAGTAGTAATCTATTTTATAGATCATATAAATTTCCCAAAGATGCATGATGTACACATTCAATACAAAAATAACATATAAATTATTCTGGGGATGGAGATAAATGAATGGAGATAATTGGAGTTAATAGTTGACTTCTGGAGTCGCTCAAATTATAGTGAGGCCCAAAGCCTTGTGTTCACAATAACCTTTATTCCTTTTTTTGAAGGTATTTTAAATAGCTTTAGGCTTTGGAATATATAATATGAACCCATTTATACATATATAAATTAATATACTTTTGTTTGAACAAAAACAGTTTAATTTTAAGAACAAAATTTTGACTTCTTTTCTAGATTTTCTAATCCTTCTGAAATCTAACGGTAGGTGTATAATCATTGCAAGATATGAAAATGCATTTATTCCCAATTGCTGCAGCGTAAAAGACCACAATCAATCTGAGAATCCCATCGCCCTAATGTTGAGACGTCAATACATCATTTCTGATAATATACTACAAGTCGATGCGGCCATTGATCACGGCCAAACCTTCTCTCTGCATTTGCCAAATCGGACACTTTCGAGAAAAAATATTCAGGATTATTCAGAGAGCCAAGTTCTCTTCAGATTGTACGAGATTGTTTCTCCAGATACGATAGGTTGTGCGTAAAAACGAAACTCGTCTGCGACTAGTATGTTGCTCTTAAACATCACGTCTTCATCTGAGATTTTCTTGCGGCTTTTATTTTTCTGCAGGCAGTACAGTGACTCACTATTATGAAACACAAACCACAGGTCTGAGAGGATACAACTAAACAGGATGAAGTCGATTTCGAGCAGTTTGAGTCGAAACTTTCTTAACAGTAGTCTTCTGAAGATACTGTTGTATTAGAATGACATCCATACTGCGTTTTTTTTTCTGGCTGTTAGTGCTATTGGGTGAGTGTGAAAGTTCTGCCTGTTTATGGATATGCAAATTTGCAATAGAATTGGTGTCACAACATTGTAATGGCGCAAATCGTCGGCCAATCAAACGCGTGGGTGCCTCACATATAAATGCATCGTGTCTCACAAAGTTAATCATCTAAAAAAATATATCAGAGGATGTAACATGGAAAGCGAGAAGGAGCATATAAGACATTGTTTCTTATACGAGCTCGATAAAAAGAGTACGGCAGCCGCAGTATGTCGCAATGTTTGTTAAGTTAATGGGGAGGATGCAATAGACAAAAGCACAAGTCGTCGGTGGTTTCGTAAATATAGGGAAGGAGACAGAAGCTGCCAAGATCAGGCTAGGAGTGGACGGCCATTACATGTTGGAGGCGACGATATTGACCAAGACATAAGGAACAACCCGAACCGAACTGTGCAAGAACTAGCGGAGATCTTGAACGTACACCGGACAACGGTCGAGAGACGGCTTGTTAATTTGAGTTTTACGAGAAAGTTGGATCGTTGGGTTTCACATAACCTGACAGCTAATCAACGGGATGACCGAATCGCCACCTATATTTCCTTGCTTTCCCGGTACACAAATGACCCATTCTCGACACGGATTGTGACAGGAGATGAGAAGTGGGTTATGTACCGTAACATAAAGCGTCGTAGGACTGTGTTTCGCCCTTCTGATCCGCCTGCATCGACTGCGAAAACTAAACTTCACCCCAAGAAGAAGGTATTATTGAGTGTGTGGTGGGATGTGCATGGGAATAATTCACTGGGAGGTCCTGCAACTCAACCAAACCATCAATGCTACCTTGTAATGTCTACAGTTAGACAGGCTGCATTCAAGTTTGGTAACAAAGCGGCCAGGTCTCACCAATCGTCGCGGTGTTATCCTTCATCGCAATAACGCCAGGCCACATGCTGCTGTCATCATTCGCTAAAAGTTACTTGGCTTGGTTGCGAGGTTTTACCCCACCCTACCTATTCTCTTGACTTGTCACCAACTGACTATCACCTATTTCGTGCGTTGAAGAATTCCTTCAGTCAGAAAATCTTTGATGATCTTGATGCTGTGAAAACTGCCATCCAGGAATTTTTTGACTCGAAACCGTCGGAATTTTACCGCCGTGGGATTTATCTGCTATCAGAAAGATGGCAAGTGGTCATAGATAGCAATGGTGATTATGCACAATAATAGGTACTGTTCATTTTGCATTTATTTGCTCTTCTTTATGGGTAATAAAAACAGGTAGAATTTTTACACCCAATAAATACCAATCCCCACTTTATGTTGTTGCAGGGGTACGAACTTGTCCTACCTTTGGCGTACAATTCAAATTCCCGAACTCATTCCGTGGTCTGAGATGAGACTTTAAGAAATTCCTAATTCTTGCGTTACAACGGATAGGGTTTGGCCATCCTCTAAATGGCCGATGGCCTTCCAGGTTACAGATTCAGCTACAGTATATTCTCTAGACGTCGTATTCTAGGGTTTCTATGGCTTTGAATTTGTTTATCGGTAATTTTATATAGTAAATTTTATTATAACTTAAAGACTGTATATTTAAGAAGAATTTAATTTTTGATAATGGTGGTGGAAGAGTCTTTGTAAAAAGGCGGGGCCATAGGAACGCTGTATTCGCTGTTAGCGAGACATCCAGCGGGTGTCAATCGTTTTATTCTCCCTTTACACAAGGAATGCTTCAGATAGCTTTTCATCCCTCTAAATAGTTTTCTACGTTGCAGATAAAACTAGCATATTCCTGACTTTGTAAACGTTATGATTTTCCTTTTTTATTCCATTTATGCCACTTTTGTAAAGAAAGTTGTCGATAATATTGTTATTTCATAGGGAACTCACAATATTCTCTGATTCTGAGCAACGTATTTATGACAAAATTAAATTTCACAGCAGCGTATGTTATTTATTTATGTTAATATACATTTATTATACAATACATAAAATGAATTACATATTTTTTGGACCTTTTGCTCTACAATTGATTATTTTTAGTTATTTTCTAAGTAAACAGTCTAACAGTTATTTTTAAAGAGACATACGTCTTTGGTGAAAATGACCACCATAAATTAACTGTTTATTTTTATGACCTCCCATTTATTTACTTTTTATAGCGGAACACAGATGTTATTGTCAAAGATTGGAGGAAGATATTTCACTTATTACACTGTAAAAATAAAATGAAGGACTTTTTATTGTTTGAATTGTTTGCTTTTTATTAAACCAAATGAAATATTTTCGAACGCAGATAACCAAGAAATTTGTTGTCGATATGATTTGCAGTTTTTATTTGATTTTTAATGCACGTTTATATATTTTGTTTTAAAACAGATGTAAATTTAGACTTACGACACATCAGAATTATACTTTTTTAATATCACAATGGTATATGATGATTGTCTAAATATAAATGAATCAATAAGTATTGAGCAGAAATATATTGGACGGCAAAAATATTTTCTTTAAATATTGATTCAATTTTGTACCAGCCGCTTTAAAAATAGTAAATACTTTTAAAACATCGAACTTAAACATCTTGGATTAATATATTTTTCGCCAAGTATTAAACTCATAGAGGTATTAAAGGTACAGTCGGTAACAAAAGTGTCCGAACACTAGCGAAAATTCCTATGTAAAAAAAGTACACTTCATACGGTTTTGTTCAATAAATCCTTCTCGAATCATGTTCTTAGACTGACTAAAAACAGGATTCGACAAGGATTTATTTATCAAAACCGCATGAAGTGTGCTTTTTTTACATAGGAATTTTTGCTAGTGTTCGGACACTTCTGTTACCGACTGTACATAAAACATTAATGACACTTATTTATTAAGCAGGGTATGGAATTAATATCGGCAAAGAATTTTGACATCATTCTTGTTCCGGCTGCTAGAAATATATAACCGAGATTTTGCTGGGAGAGGCGGTTTTTACAGTAGTATTATTTTTAGTGAGATAAAATAAACACATACCAAACATTTTTTTTTTTAAACAGTATACACAACATATGCAACTTGGTGTACGCAAAATGAAAAGAAACATCACTGTAATAAATATTACAGTTATTTTGTCCCTTCTATCATTGTGTACATAAAGCATAAATAAGAATGGAATAGTGTTTGTACGATATAGATCCAAGTATAATTAGGGTAACGATATGTCCTCCGAATTTGAGGATAGTCTTTATTTTGAAATTTTTTTTCTGAGTTTTGAAAAATTTTAGTAAAGATATTATGTAACATGCAAGTAATTATTACCTTTTTCGTTCTCATTTACTTACGGGGGAAAAATCCGTAGTTGGGTAATTATTATTATTATTATTTTACGGATGGATGGATGGGTTTTACGTCGCACTAGTGCTGCGCAGATGGGCATTTTATGACGGTCTGGGACACACCCCTAGAGGTGGTCCGGAGACATGCCATCACAATTTTGATCCTCCACGGAAGGGATGGCTCTCCCGCTTCGGCGACCCCAAGAGGTATAATTTTTGATGGGAACATATTGAAGACATTGCGGCCACGACAGATTTTACGTGCACCAGCCACCATTAGTGTACACGACGGTCTTTGGCCGGCTCGAGTACCGAACCCGCAATCTTCCAATTACGAGGCTGGCGCTCTACCGACTGGGCTACCGCCCCCCCTCCCTTTTTTCATGTCAATTTATATAAAGGCGCACTGATATGGTCACTAAAAGTAAAATATATTGTCATACACCATCATTTGATGCCATATCAACAATAGCACGTTATATTATCATATTATCATATTATCGATTTCATTTCCTTAAACAAACAAAATACTACGTCTTGATTACTATAATTGAAAGTGCTTATCTGCAACATATTAATAATACGGAAGCGAAGTGACATCTTCAATATACTGCATTTCGTATTTATCTCAAATGGTCTTTGACATTCTGCAGATTTTATTTGTTGCTATAATAATAATTTTTGCTCATTGTAATCATTCATTCTTTTTAATATCAATCTATTTTTCCAACTTTAGATCAATATTAAAGTTATGTTGATCGAATTACTAACAAATTATGTACAGGGTATCCAGAAAAGGACTCACTAATTTCAAAATTAAATATCTCGAAAACAAAGTACAATAGAGGGATGAGACAAACTGTATATTTATTACAAAAGCTGTAAAAATTGGATACAGGAATTTTAAAAATAGTAACATAAGTTGCCAACACATGGCACTGCATTGAAAGACTCTGTTTACCAAAACAATCCCAAGACACTGGACGAGCTTGAAGAGGCAATCTGTGCATAATGTGAGTCCATTTTCATTGACACACTACAGGGGTGATGGCAGGCAAATTTTGTTGTTCGTTTACGCCACCTTTGCATGGCTAGCGGTGAACATTTTGAACAGATTTTGCGTTGATTTCTATGGACTACTAGCGGAAAAACTGCTTTTATTTTATTTTCTATAACCCTGTACAGTGTACAGCGCCATCTGCTGGCAACTTTTGTTACTATTTTCAAAATTCCTATATCAAATGTTAACAGTTTCGTAATAAATACAGGGTAAGTCAAAATGAATATAGCGATTACAAACGGCTATAACTATTTAATGGAAAATAATTTATCGATAAGATTAACACAGAATGTAGATGGAACTCGAAGATTTTGTATACATACGTCATAGATGTTCTATGTGACTTCCCTTGGTCACACGGACAACATCTAGGCGGTAGTCCATTTCACGCCATACATTCTGAAGCATTTATTCAGTCACCGACGCAAGCGCATTACAAATGCGTACTTTGAGTTCTTCAATTGTTTTGGGCATGGGAAGCACATACACCCTTTTTTTCACATGAACCCAGTGATAAAAATCGCAGGGTCTCGAAGTACGCATTTGTAATGCGCTTGCGTCGGTGACTGCAGACATGCTTCAGAATGTATGGCGACAAATGGACAACCGTCTAAATGTTGTCCGTGTGACCAAGGGAAGTCACATAGAACATCTGTGACGTATGTATACAAAATTTTGGAGTTATGTCTATATTCTGTGCTAATCTTATCGATAAATTCTTTTCCATAAATAGTTATAGGCGTTTGTAATCGCTATATTCATTTTGACTTACCCTATACAGTTTATCCCTCTATCGTCCTTTGTTTTCGAGATATTTAATTTTGAAATCAGTAAGTCCTTTTCTGGACAACCTGCATGTGAATATTTTACATTTGCTTCTTTAATATGGAACTTTCATTTATTTTAAAGTATTTTAAATGAAAAAATGCCAACGTATTTTATTTTTTCAGTTATAATTATTATTGCGATGATTCGGAACTTGGTGCTAAGAAATAAAGCGTGCTTCTTTCTCTCTCTCTCTTTTTCTTTTCTCCAACTATCTTTCCTCCATCACGAGTATGTGACACTAGATTCATATTGAATCGTATTATGTTAAGTATAATATGATATTATTGTACCACCAATTGATATAATATCTATAATATATTATATTATTATGTCGTCGTTTTATTTATTTATTTTTTTTATTTACAGAGAGACAAAATAAGTATTGATTACCATAACTGAAGAATTTATTAATGATACTGAACATGAAAATGATGAAGACCATAATGAAGAACATATTAATAATACTGAAAACAGCATAACAGCTTCAATATAGATAATTTTATTATTAACTTAGATGATCTTCGGCGTTCTATAGATTATATTTGCTATTATATATATTTACTTTCCAAACATACATATGTAAGGAAAGTATCGCAATCATGTCAGAAATACATCGTTGAGATTTTGGTTTTTCTATACGTTTTGTGGTCCCCCGAGTTCATTTTGACTATTTTTACGATGATGCATGCATGTGTGTATGTGTGTGAGTGAACATGATAACACCTAAACGTTTTGTTCGAATGAGCTGAAAGTTGGTACGTAAGATATAGATTACCATAGCACGAACCTTATTGAGTTTGGTGAACCTAGGACTTATAGCTTTATATATATATATATAGGGGCACAAAAAAAAAAAAAAAAAAAAAAATTCTTTATTATTATGGCTAATGGGCCCAAATTTTTTAAAGTGTGATAGCGTCTAAACGGCTTATTTGTCTGAACTAAAAATTTATACATATGTTATAAATCACCGTCGCACAAACTTAATAGATTTTGGTGAATCTAACTCATATAGTTTTTTTACAGGGACACAAAGAGAAATTCTATTATGATCTATGTACCGAAATATTTTAAAGTGCGATTGTGTTTAAACAACTTATTCGAATGAGCTGAAAATTTATACGCATATTATAGGGCACAGTAGCACGAACCGTATAGATTTTGGTGAATTTAGAACTTATAATTTTTTTATAGGGACACAAAAAAGCGTTCCTTATCATTACGGTCTATGAGCCGAAATTTTTTAATGTGCGATAGCGTCTAAACGTCTTATTCGATTGAACATAAAATTTATACATATATGTTATAGATCACCGTTACACGAATTGTATAGATTTTGGTGAATTTATAATATCTAGAGATTTTTACAGGGACACAACGGATAATTCTATATGATTATGATGTATGGGCTCGAATTATTTAAAGTGCAACAGCGTAAAATTAAACAATAGGGAAAAATACAGAAACATCCTATTATAAATTTCACTTTCGTTTATTTCATGATTTCTCTTTCTTTAATTTATTTATACAACAGTTAATTACTTAATGTTCGGAAAGTCGAGTAAAGTCACTCCAGATTTTTTTTTTTTTTTTTTTTTTTTTTTTTCATATATTAAATATTTTAAATATGCATATTCTCAACTTCAAATCTATTAATTTTATGTTAATTGACTTATTATCAAATGATCTACGTGGAAATTTTAATATTTGTATCTTCAATATGAGAATTTCTTGTATAAGTATTTCAAAGAGGCAAAAATTACCATAAATATTTTCTAATCCTTTTTTTCTCTTCTTTTGTAGATTTAGTGCTTAGTAATTTTAAACAAATCATGTTTCCCTCTCTTATTTTTCTTTTCTTCTCTCCATACTCTTATTTATTTTTTTATTTTCATCTGTACGTGACAATACATTCATATTGAGTCATATTATATTAAGTATGATATTATCATATTATCAATTTATATCCTCATACCAATAATATATTATATTATTATATGGCATTGAATTATTTTCTTTGATTACCATAACTGAAATGATTGTTTAAAATATAATATTAATACCGAAAGCAACATGACATCTTTACAGAGCTGCCAACCTAATCCGGCAATTTGTTAGTACCGCCCCATTTTCTACACCACTTAATTTTTAGAGTATTTGTTTTCTTAATTCATCGTAAATATATTTGAAGAGAATTGCTCAAAAAATTAAGTGGTGTAGAAAAAGGGGCGGTACTAACAATTTGCCGGATTAGGTTGGCAGCTCTGTCTTAGGTATAGTCCATGGTTCAAACTATCTGTGACATTTAACAGACGTTTTATTTGCTGCTATAATAATTCCTCTATTTATTATAATTATTTAATTTTTGTAATTTTCATTTTCATTTTCATTTTCATATATATATATATATATATTTGTTTTACTTTAAATGATCGAGGGAGTTTTCACTTAAATAAATAAATATGTATATATACATACATATATTTATATGTTGGAATATGAACAATTTATGATACTTTAGTTTATACGTTATGAGCAAAATTGTAACTGATGTCAGTATTAAACTTCATTCCATTTCTAATTTTAACGTTTCTTTTCTCAATCTAGTTGGCATAGGTGGACTCTGCTCAGTTCCCCATCATATTTATGTTCTCATAAATTTGTAGTGAGAGACATATTATAATCATGTTAAAAGAAATGAATTTGACCAAAGCTTGATACAGTGACTGAATGAAATCCCCGCCTAAGAGGCTATCCACCGTTCACTTCTATATATTTATCTTATTCTAATCTATTAATTTATTTTATCAGGGTCAATTCCGTTGTTTAGTTTTCATGCTACTATTTCCAATGCAATAATCCTCAAAATTCATATTTATATGAAAAATTTACAATTTCGCTATGTTGGTAAAATCGTAAATTACGAATAATTTACGAAATTTTCCTATTAGACTATTTGTATTCAATCATGTTCAAACAAATATCATAAATGTAATTTTGAAGTTGTCTAATGTATTTATGATCCTCAAAATGGAAGTTTATGCTCAAATTTGCCTTATTATGACATGTTAAGTAAATCGTAAATTCCAAATAACTTACGAATTTTTTAAATTGGAAAAATCATAGTCTATGATATTCATGCCAGTATCCTAAATAATATTTCGAAAGTGCTTTGACATCTTTACGATGAAAATATCCCTCAAGATTGACGTTTATGTGAAATTTTGCTCTATTCTGCCATGTTAAAAAATTCGTAAATTTACAATAACTTACGAAATTTTTATAATGGAAAATTCATAGTCATTAAACTTCATGCCAATGTCCAAAATAATATTTCAAAAGTAGTCTGACATCTTTACTATGAAAATATCTCTCAAAATTGACGTTTATGTGAAATTTTGCCCTATACTGCCATGTTAAGAAATTCGTAATTTTCCAATAACTTTCGAAATTTTCAAAGTAGCATATTTATAGTTACTGATGTTCATTTCGGCATCAAAACTGATATTTTAAAACTAGTCTGACATTTTTACAGTAAAAAGTTTCCATTAATTGCACGTTTAAGTGAAATTTTGTCCTATTCTCCCATGTTAAGAAAATCGTAAATTTCTAATAACTTACGAAGTTTTTAAATTCGAATGTTGCAAATGAATAGAGTTCTTGCCAGTATCGAAAGTAATATTTTAAAACTGATCTGACCTCTCTGCGACAATTTGTTCTTGAGATATCGTGTACACAGACTAACAAACTAACGGACTAACGGACTAACAGACACCATAGAAATTTTGCCATTTTCGAATTCCTCACACCTGAAAACGTGTAAAAATTTCAAAAAACCGAGGTCGAAAATTTTCACGATTACCTAAGTTCCCCATACCTATAGTATGATGGGGAACTAAAAGGATTTTTTGCCACCACCCATAAGCTTTTGAAAAAAAGTTTGTCACGTATTGCCATAAAATTTTGTACATACATTTGTATAAAGGATATCAACGAAATGGATTAATATTTAGTAAACTTAACTTGATTTAGTCATTTTTTTTTTTTCCAGAAAAGTTTGAACTTTTAGAAAAATAATTTTTTTTTTATGTTTAATACAAAATACTAAATTTTTAATTACATCAAAACTCTTAATTCATTTTAAATGAAATATGTTTGAACAAACATTTTAAGACCAAAAAAATTCCAATTTGTTAATTTCATGGTGAAATATTTTGCGGATAGTTACAAAAGTATTCTTTTGAGAAAAGAAGCGTTAAATTTTAGAAATACAACAGAATTCAGTACTGACATCAGTTACAATTTTGCTCATAACTTTTACGAAGAATCATAAATGAGGTAACAAAATGTTCAGAATTGTCCATATTCAACATTTCTAAAAAAAATATTATAATTTTTTACGGTTAAAACTTGATAAACCTCTTAAATCAATCTTAACTTTATGCTGATAATTCATAACAATTTTATTATTCATGAAAATCAAAGTTATAAATACCAAGGATTATAAAATTATGAATGAGGTATCAAAACATTTAGAATTTTTTATACTTTAACTTTTTTTTGTGTCAAAAAGTCGACATTTTTAATGCTTAAAACTAATGTTATTCTATGGGAAATTTTTCTTTACAAATAACTTATTAACTAATACATATTTTTAAATTCTGTTTTCACATTCTGAAAATTCCCAGCTGCTAAATTGACGGATCTTTTAAAAAATATATATATTTTTAATTTTTTATATTTTATTTTGAAGCTGCAAAATACGAATTTTCAATATGTGAAATTTTTTCATTTTGCAATTTCAAAATAAAATATTAAAAATTAAAAAAATAAATTTTTAAAAAAGGTTCGTCAATTTAACAGTTGGAAATTTTCTGAATGTGAAAACATAATTTAAAAATATGTATTAGCTAATAAGTTATTTGTAAAGAAAATTTCCCCATAGAATAACGTTGGCTCGGACTTCTGGCGATGGTAAGTGAAGAGGGCCGTTAAGTCAATCTTAACTTTATGTTGGTAACTCATAACAGTTTTATTATTCACGAAAAGGAATGTTATAAATATCAAGGTCTATTAAATTATACTAATTATATTATATATATACAGTAACCGCCGCTTAATAAATTCACTGGTTAATAAAATCAGCCGCTTAATCTGATCAAATTTCCAGGACCGGAATCAAATCAATACAAACCAATTTTAAAACCGCCGCTTAATAAAATCAACATCGCCGGTTAATAAACTCAATTTTTTTTTTTTTTTTTTTTTTTTTTTCAGCAACAAAAATGCCATTTATGCACGCAAATTTTTATTTACACATTGCACTGTGACTTTTTATTTTTTAAATAAAAATGAAAAGAAAATTCAGCAATCTCGCTGTTATCTTCATTATTACAAGAGAATTTCTTGTTATCATTCTGAAATAACTAAGAAGCAAGAGTTTTAAACAAAAAGATTTTAAATTTAAAAGAACTTTTGGCAAAAGTATTGATGATTTTCTCAAAGTAAAGTATATCAGAATTTGAGATGTGTTTAACTTACTTATTTTGAAGTAGCAATTAACTAATTATGTGACAAAAGTTAATTAATATTGCTTATTAATTCCATTATCTAATACCTTTTGAAATTTCTTTCCAAATTTCGGAAAGTAATACCTTTTTCTTGAATGCAGGAACGTTCGCCGCATATAAAAATCAGTCGCTTTATAAAATCACTTTGGCTAAGAACGAATGGGATTTTAATAAGCGGCGGGCACTGTATATATATATATATATATATATATATATATATATATATTATATTTCTGCTATGATTTTACAAAATCAAGTACTTTTTATAACATTTTCCTTTGAAAAGATTATTAGAATAAGCCAAATCTATTAATTTAGTTAATATTTAAAAGTTAAAAACTTTTTATATATTAAAACTAACGTTCTTTATCTGCACCGCTGATAACTATATTTAAAAGAATTTTGAAAATTCTATATTACTTACTAATATAAAATCTTAAAAAATATCAAACTTTAAAAAAGTATTCCATTAAATATCAAAACAGCATTTAAACCATAATAATAATAAACAACTGATTATAAAAAATATATTTTTCATAATTTAGTAAAATATAATTTACTTTTATGACAACTTATCCCATTTTTTTTTTTTTCATATATTTATTAGAAGAATTAAAAGACACACAATATTTCGACATTTTGAAAATTCATCAACATTCTGTTCTATTACAATTGGAAGTTTCAATACCGGTTAATGGCTGATGCGAAAATTTTTTTTTCAGCATCAAAAATCTTTGCATGATAACATGGGGATGATAGATCTATATAAATTATTATATATATGACAAAAACTTGCGTTTAATTCTCTCATTGGCCGTGTATACTGGAGCGAGAAAATTGATGAAAAAAGAAAAAAAAAAAAAAAAAAAAAAAAAAAAAAAACGAAAAAAGAAAAAAGAAAAAAAAACGATCAGTTATGGTAATAACATATCGTCACTTTAAGTATCGGATACATATAAACAATCCAAGCACCGAAATTCGTGACCGCAGCTCCGATAGATATTTCAGGACAAATTTAGCGCTAAAAGCGGTGTCTCGATTTTGCCCCATCGTAAGCCTTCCGTCACCCCCCCCCCACCCCACCCCCGAAAAAAAAATCGCAAATCACGCACGCACACACACACACACACACACACACACACACACACAAAAAAAAAAAATGTGTTTTTGGAAATATTCTAGGGAATTAGCATAGCTTTTTTCACCATGTTTGTTCCATTTTTGGTAGTTCTAAAAAATCGGGAATTTTCGATAATTCCCGCCAAAAATTGATTTTCCTCCTCCCTTTCCTTAAAAATTGAAAATTCCTAAATCGCAGATACTGTTTAATTTTTACTCATGTATAGTCTCCCCATGTGCAAGCAAAAACATATTTTAATAGTATAATTAAAAATAGGGGAGAACATATCTCATATAGAGATAATTTTAAAACACACGTATCATTCTAAATTTATGAAAAAGACACTTTTAAAAAAACGTAAAAGTTTAAACAATATTTAATTAAAAGAGACATTTATAATAAAATACATTTCAAAGCTTTTCGCCCTAGGAATTAGCATAATTTAGTTTCACATAATGTGAATCTATGCGTTCAAGTATATATATATTACAATATCAGGCGACAAATACAGTTAAGCTTGATATTGTTTTATATATACTTGAGCGCATAGCTGCAACTTTATGTGAAACTAAATTATGTTAATTTCCTGATGATGCCCTGTTGATCAGGGCGAAAAGCTTTGAAATGCATTTTATTATAAACATCTCTTTCAATTAAATATATTTTTTAAACTTTAACGTGTTTTTAAAAGCGTCTTTTTCATAAATTTATAATTTGAAATCTAACTAATTTGACACACACTGAGGAAAAAAAAAATATACCGCCTTCATCTAGAATGAATAAGTGGCCATTTTCTCAATCCCATCAGTAGAAATATAGATTTCCGAGTTGTGCGCTTAAGGCACGCCAATAAACTGAATAGACGAAATAATCTAGAATTTCTAGTCTTCACATTTCTAGATGGTGAAGCAATATTCTGAATCTTTTGTATGGCGAGAAATTCTCGCTTGATTATCTAGAATGGGGTCATAAACCAAGATTATATTTGTTGAACCCTCCTTTTGTGTTCGCATTTGTTTGAAGATATTTTCAAATAGGTTTGACCTCGGTAATATAGACAATCTATCTAGAATTCTAATAGGGGTTTTTAGAACTTGCTTTCAAAGGGGACTAGAATTTATAAGGATGACATGGAACTATTTTTTCTAGAGCCACATTTTAGATTCTAGATGTCAGTTACAGATTTTTTTTCTCAGTGCATACTATAAAAATCGATAATTAAAAAATAAATATATATGTGAAGGAAGCTAATTTTTCTTTCCATTATTTTTGTTTTACTGGATTGTCCGAACCCTTTATAATATGAACAAAAGAACGTGAAGTTAAAGGTTAAATAATATTGTGCATAAAATAATTATAGTTGTATTTATAATAGTTGTATTCAAATTCTTATGTTTCTGTGAAGATTTTACAAGGGAAAGAACGATTTTTTTATTGGATTTTCCCTTGAAAAGACTTCCCTGAAGGCTTTTGGTCTACCCACATGGTCAAAATTAATTCCTATATTTCGCGTAAATTATATATTAAAAATTAAAATATTAAAAAAAAAAAAAAATTATCTGAACACTCCCATGAGGCATAGATGATGTAATACAACAATGAATTTGTTAATAATATTTTTGAATTGCATCCTGATAGTTTTTAATTTTTGCGTTAAATGCCAAAGTTCAGTAAGTTATTTATCTGACAATGAATGCTCACCTGATAGGTTTTAAAGTAAATTTGTAAAACTTCAATTATTTGCTTAAAATATTCTTTTACTGTGTGTTAAAATTTTCCATATACATTTGTATTATATTTGAAAAATCTGGAGTGACTCCACTCGACTTTCTGAACATTGAGTAATAAACAGTTTTGTAGATAAAGTAAAGAAAGAGGAGTTGTTAAAAAGGAAAAGAGAGAAAACCATAATAGAGTGTTTGAGTATTTTTCTCCATATATTACACGATGTTTTATTTAACGCTACTGAACTTTGAGCTCATAGACCACAATGATAAAGAATTTTTCGTTGTGGCCCTGTAAAAATCTATAAATTCTAGATTCACCAAAATGCTTGTAGTTAGTGCAACAATGATGTATAATATTCATATAATTTTTCAGCTCAATTGAATAAGGGGTTTAGACGCTATCGCACTTTTAAAAATTTGGTCCCATAGGCCATAATGATAAAGAATTTTTCTTTGTGTCCCTGTAAAAAAACTGTAAGTGCTAAATTCACCAAAATCTATACAGTTGATGCAACTGTGACTTATAACATGTGTACAAATTTTTTGCTCAGATTAATAAGGCGTTTAGACATTATCACACTTTTAAAAATTTGGCCCCATAGGCCATATTGATAAAGAATTTTTCTTTGTGCCACTGTAAAAAAAAAGGTAAGTGCTAAATTCACCAAAATCTATACAGTTCGTGCAACTGTGACCTATAACATATGAACAATTTTTTTGCTCAGATGAATAAAGCGTTTAGACGCTATCGCACTTTTAAAAATTTGGCCCCATAGGCCATAATGATAAATAATTTTTCCCGGTGTCCCTGTAAAAAAAAACTATAAGTGCTAGATTCACCAAAATCAATAGGGTTCGTACTATGGTGACTTATAATATACGTACCAACTTTCAGCTTATTCGAACAAAGCGTTTAGACGCTAGCGTGTTCACTCGCATACATACACACATACATACACACATACATACGCACATACATACATACATATACACACACATACATACATCATCGTAAAAATAGTAAAAACGGACTCGGGGGACCTCGAATCGTATAGAAACATCAAAATCTCAATTTCGGATTTTTGACATATCATTACAGTACTTTCCTCACTATCGCCTTCGGAAAGTAAAAATACAAAGGATACATTTTTAAATTACCATTTTAGAGTTATGAAATTTTGCATACAATTTCAGTGGAATACATATATAAATATTAAATACATTAACATTTCTGTAAAACTTTTCAAAAATTTAATTTTTCTGAAGTGTTTTTAAATGTTCCATGCTTATTAGTTTATGGAATTTCTTCCGAAAATCTCGCATCATTTTAATGCAACAATACATTTTAAACATATTTGGGTGTTACTTGTGAATTTATTTAAAAATTATTAAATATATATATATATATATATATATATTTTTTTTTTTGCTTGAATGCTAAAAAAATGCATGAAATGTCTTCACTCAAGTATGAAAATATTTTAAATAATAATAATAATAATAATAATAACAATAATAATTATAATAACTTAGCAGTTAATCCATAAAGTAATATACCCAAACATGTTTGGAATATATTATTAAACCATAATAATGTAAAATCGAGGGAAAAAAATTAAAAATTAGTTAGCGTGGAGTATTTAAATTTTTTCATTTAAATAGATTATGATAAATTTTAAGGTACTTAATATATTTTAATACATATGAATATAAAATTTCATATCTCTAATTCAATAATGTAACATAATGTAAAAACTACTTATAACATCCACTATCAATTAAAAAAATTAATTTAAAATAAAAAACTTATTATATTTCGGAAAAAAAAATTACAACTTTTTCAACAATTAATCTTCTTATGTTTATAAAATCGTATTATTTCGAAGAATAAGTTCTGTAATTAATGAAATTACAGCTTAATACAATAATTAAAGAAATTCATTAGTGAAAACTTTTTATTTCCATTTGTATTTTCAGTTGTGTTTTAATTCCTCTAAATGGTAAAGTTTGTTAATTATTTATGGAATTTTTTGTAAATCATTATTATAAAGGTGTAGATTGTAATATACGCAAAAAGTTAATTACTGGATCTAAAGTATTTTAATAACTTTTATTTCTTAAGTGAAATGACTATTAATTTTAATATTTTTAATATATATATACATATATATGTGTATTAATATTCATTTTATTAAAATTGCCCACTCATGTACAATACATGCAACATATATTTTCCAATATTTGAAAAATTATTCATAATATGTACGTGTGTGCGTGCGCGCACGGATGTTCATCGTGTGTGCGTGCAAGAGAAAGGGATATATATATATATATATATATATATATTTAATTTTATTGCAATATGGCTTTTTAACATACAAAAAATCGTTCAGAATTCATAATAAATTTTAAATAAGGATTGAATTTTATAATTTACAAAGAAAGAAATTAAATTTTATTTTATTTATTTATATTTATCGTTGTTTTTATTTTATTTGTTGTTATTTTATGTGAATAACAAAATTAAATTTATTATTAAAGAATAAATTAATACATTTTACAATTTTTTTTTTTAAAATGTATAAATAAATTAAAAGGAATTTTAACATATTTTTTAAAGAAGAAACTTAGCCCTTTTAAGAACTAATAAAGTTTTGTTTCGTTAAAATTTCCTATGTTGAAACTTACAGAAAAAAACAAAATAAATAATAATAATAATAAATTAAATAGATTGATAACACAATAAATAAAATGATAGTACAATAAAATCCATTCGTAGTTTAAACTTTAAAGTTTAAATATTTTTTTAATTTTTCAATAAAAATATTTATATACTTGCATAGTTTAACAACCAACAATAAACAAATAAATAAATAAAACTTAAATACTAAAATCATCTTTTGAGGCAGGAAAACGTGAGGGTTATATAAACCTTTATAAATATTTCAGTACTCGGTATTTTTACTTTCCTTTTTTTCTTTTTTCTTTTTCTTCCTTTTTTTTTTTTGTTTGTATGTGTGTGTAGGTTTTCTATTATTTCGAATGTATTTATAAATTGGAAATATATATATATATATATATATACATAGAGTTTGAAAGTTTATTATTAATTTTAATTTTAATTTTTCATAAGAGAATTAAAAGGAAAATAATTTTAGTGCTCTAAATATTATTTATTATAGCCTATAATTATTATTTATATTAATTTTGATACATTAATATATATATATATATATATTAAATAATTATTAATAAATGTATGTAGAGGAGAGGAGGGTATTATGGAATAGTCGGGAAATATGGAATACCGAGGTTTTGGCTCTGATTGGTGCTGTTATCTCTTCAAAATACTATGAATTACTCAAGAAGGATTCCCATGAAGCAATACAGTAAGAAGCAACTGCTTGTTGCTGTCGTACATTTCTCTATAGAACAAAGTATGTTTTGTCATTTCTAAAAGTTTTTGTAGGTAAGTTTTCATACATTTAAACTTACTAGTACACGTGTGATTTGAATATTGATGTTAAGCATAATGCATGTTCAAAGAATTGTATTTTGTTATACATTGGTCGTTTTTTAGCTGAAAATATTTTGTCCATCAATTTAAAAGTTTATTTTTAAAGATGGCGTGTCGGGTATTATGGAATACTAGGTATTTCATAATATCATCTGAAATTGACTTCATGTATTCAACTAAAGAAACGGAAAATAAAGATGCCGAATGTATCATCTGTCACAGAGAATTCTCCGAAGATGATTTTATGAAGTCTAATCAGTTTTTCTATGGTTTAAACAATTTAAACCACCTATTCCATATTTCCCGACTATTTCATATTAACCTCCATTTGTAACTTTTCTTTTTAAAGTAAACTTTTTATAACAACAAAAAATTTTTTGGGGATTTTTTTTCATTGACAGTTCATTACAAATAATTACATTATGTACTCATCATTATTTTAGGGATTTTTATTAAAAACAAGTAAAGTCATTTTAAGAAATGTAAATGGTATTCCATAATACCCTCCTCTCATCTAAGTCTTAATAAACGTAATGTAGCAATAACTTTTGCATGCCATCGGATATAAAAAGGAAAAAAAAAAAAAAAAAAAAAGAAAAAAAAAGAAAGAAAGAAAGAAAAAAAAAAAAAAAAAAAAGCGTACAATATGTTCTTAATGAATGTCATATCGGTGTTTAAATTTAATATAATAATAATAATAATAATCACCATTTGAATGATCAAACACAAGGAAAGAAGACTGAATTATAATCAATAAAAATTTACATATACAAATATAACATTAGACAGCAAAAGGTATTGAAAAAGTTAATAAATGTAGAAGAATAACTCTGAAATTTCCCAAAATACTCCTATATCTTCATCAAGAGTAAGCAGGTTTGTAAAAAATGAATTGTTTCTGAGACAGTGATATATATGATATCATATAAAATCGCTATCATTGTCCAACAACTCAAAGATTTCAATAATGAATTAAAAGAATTTTAAGATGTGAAAAATAAAAAATTACCAAACATAATCCATTTTTATTCTAATTTACATGAAACAAGAATAATTTAAGATTACTGAACGCGATACAGTATTATTGTAATAGACAATAATATCAAAGTTTTTTAATAATTAACATTCCGATAAATTAAAAATATTATTACAGTTAAGCAGCGATAAATATATAACTTTATACAATAAAAGCAGCTAATTAAAAATATATTACTATAAAACAACCATTCCACTAGAAAATACGCAATTTTCGGAAATGAAGAGACGAGTTGAGTAATTTTAATGATATTAATAATTAAGTTAGGAAATATTTTACAGTATTTCCTGATAATAATTAATAAAATTTTATTTGGCTATAATATATTTATTGTCACTTAAACAACTTTATAAGTAACCTTACTTTTTATAGTATATAAGTACTATAATGTTGATTTATATCTAAGCTATTTATAAACTATGTTTTATGATTAAAACCCAAATAAACTACTACGTCAGAAACGCCAAAGGAAAATATTTGAGATGCATGCAGCTGTTTCGGTAGCCTTAAGCGTACCGTCTTCAGTGCAAAAAGAATTCTGAATCTGGAGAAGTGCACGTATATATAGGAGACGGACCGAATTTAGTTCAACCAATAGGATTACGGGAAAGGTGGGGAGTGTGACTAATAGGAATTTAAGAATGTTAGCTGTGTAAACAGTAGAAAAATTAAGAAAATGTGGACTGAATGTAAAATTTCCAACAATCAGACAAATAGGGAACAGCGAAATCACAATTTACAAGGATTTTAAATTTTTTATAAATATGAACCTTGTAAATTGGGATTTCGCTGTTCCCTATTTGTCTGATTGTTGGAAATTTTACATTCAGTCCACATCTTCTTAATTTTTCTACTGTTTACACAGCTAACATTCTTAAATTCCTATATGACATACTCCCCATCTTTCCCGTAATCCTATTGTTGAACTAAATTCGGTCCCTCTCCTATATATACGAGCACTTCTCCAGATTCAGAATTCTTTTTGCACTGAAGACGGTACGCTTAAGGCTACCGAAACAGCTGTATGCATCGCAAATATTTTTCTTTGGCGCTTCTGACGTAGTAGTTTATTCGGGTTTTAATATTCCAACACCAAGTCTCCTGTTATTATATGTTTTATGATCCCCATTTAATAACTGAAATAATTATTTAATTATACACTTACGTTGTACCGTCTGATAATAGTCGGTCTCAACATTTTTACTTTGCATACTAGAACATATTTAGTTGAATGTTATTTGAAACGTAAAAAATAAAAAATGAAATAAAACAAAAAAGAAATTAATTAATTAATTATTTAATAATAAATAAAATAAAATAATAAATATGGTATCAAACACAATTTAATGAAAAGTAATTTTATCGATCAACTTTCAGTATAAACATTAATTCACTAGAGAACTTATGCGTAATACCACTGAACTATAATTTTAAGTTAAACGAAGTAAAATACAGTTGAATTTCGTGAACGTGAATCTCAAGGGGGGTAAAAAAAAATCATGCTATCAGTAGTTCATACTACCAGTAACTAATCTTCATATAACTAATGTAGTGTTCATTTTGACGGGGATTGTGGAAACAGTTCTTGTTAAAAGTAATTCACGTTAACAGTGTTCATGTTAACGAGGTTCGACTGTATTATTTTAAAAAACTGAATTTACAATGTCAATTATAGATGTATATGTATTTAAAAGTTTTTTTTTTTTTTTTTTTTTTTTTTTTTTTTTTATGGGATTACTTTAATGTGTTACTTTACTGTGATTTTTTTACTGTTTCTTACGTATTCTTAAAATATTCTATTTATGGTACATAAAAAAAAAAAAAAAAAAAAAAGAATTTATTCATAAATGATTTTTTGCATAGAATGAGAACATTTTCTACATTTTCAATTTTTTAAATACTTAAGAAAAAAAATAAAATATTTGTTTTATAAAATAAATATCTAAAATTACGTGTCTGCTTAATTAAATACGTAAAATGTTGCATCTTATTAAATAATAACTTAAACATATCACGGCCATATTTTTTCTATTTTCATATTAAAGTTATGTAAAATTCATATTTCTACATTAAAATTAAAATTCGTTTAAATTCCCACTGGTAGTTGATTAAAGAAAATTTATTTATTTTTTCTTTTTCTTTAAATGTTTTCTTTAATATATTTTTTTTTTCTAAAAGTTTTCTTGAGCTTAAATTTGAGGCTTAAGACAAATAAATAAATAAATAAATGAAATAAATAAATGGGAATATGATTTTATTTATGACTCTGACATCAACAATATGATTTAATTCACATCGTCTCCCTCTTAAAATTCCCAGAGGGGAAAAAAAAAGATTTTGTGTAGATTTATATAAATTATTATTATTCCATCATTAATTTGCTTTCTTTAACTTATTGCTTAAAAAAAAAAAAAAAAAAAAAAAAGAAGGAGAGAGAGAAAGAGAAGAAAGGAGGGAAAAAGAAAGAAAACTTGAAACATATTCATTTACATACACTGGTTCTCATAATTATAAGGACACCCGTTTTTCTATATTAACTAAACACTGAACACAATTATCTAAACAAATGCATTTTTTAAGTTTGAATTTCATTTATTGACGATATTTAAAAAGTTTTATCGTTTTTCTATCTTAAAAAACTTTAAATACGTTCAAAAAAAAATGATTTTTCAGGTGTTCACAATTATAAGGACAACACGTATCTTAGTACTTTTTTTCAGTTATTCTTTAAATTAATATTTTATGGGGTCTTTTTTTTTAAGGGGGAAACAGTCAGACATTTCCTCTGGTATATATTATATATATATATATATATATATATATATATATATTAATATTCAGTTTCAATACCATTTCATACAGCATAGATGATATTCTGAATACATTTAAACTATTTAAAATTGCTTTCCACTTGCATGCACTTTTCCAATATGATAAGTTAAGGTTTTTTCAACTTTTAAGGCATGGGAAAGGCAGTAATACGAAAGTTTCTTTCTTCAGACTATTTTCTGTTGCTCTAGAAGTAGAGCAAAAATGTAAGTCTTGCTGAAAAAAAAAATTATTACCCCCCACCCCCACCCTCTCTACAATCTAACAAAAATCTGAGAATTCCACGTTTAAAATTTGCGGATATTCTCTTGATGTTCATGATTATAGAAAAATGACAAAATTCATTCTGCCTTCAGTAGAAACAGCTCCCCAGAGCACCGTAGATCCACCTTTAAAATGCCCGATTCATATCTGCCTTTAAAAAATCTTCTCTGTCTTTCGCTATCTTCAGATCGTTCCAGTAACTGTTAAAACCATTTGGTTAATCAAGAATAAAATGATTTTCATCCGAAAATGCAACATTTTACCATTTAATATTGTCTTTATTCAACTTTAACACAGACGTTCTTTCCTCCATTAAATGCTTATTGATTATTACAGGTTTTTTATTCATTTAACATGTTATTAATTATTTTAAACATGCATAAATGTGGACCCCAACCTTTCGTTAAAAATTACGAGCAAATTCAGCAGCAGTCATTTTGAGTAAGAGGAATTTTGAACAGTAAGAGGAATTGTGAGTCATTGATCTCTGTAAAACAACTCTGATTTTGCATCAGATCTCTCTCCTATCGAACCAAGAGTTCAACATTTGATCACATTTCCGTCAGCAATTTTAGATCTTCGAATTTCATTAGAAATACGACGGATTGAAATTATCCCTCCACTTAAAAAACACATTTATCATACTTCGCTACATGAACGTTCTTTTTTTTCGAGGAATTATCAGTAATGTCCGTCCAAAAAAAATTGAAGACTTATATATGAATTAATCTAACCCGATAATTAACAAAATCTCATGTCAACTGTAATTTATCTGCTAGTAAGTTAAATAAAACGAAAAAATCTTGATATTGTCCGTATAATTATGAACATCTAAAAACGTGGAGAAAAAAATATTTTGCACTATTTTTCATTAATTTTGCTTCAAATTAAAAAAATTATAACAGTTTTGGTTTTTAGAATACTAGATATATTAAATGCACTTAGTATAATCTTATTCACAATTATTTTTACATTAGTTATTTCAAAACATAAAGTGTCCTTATAAATATGAGAAGGAGTGTATACCGAGTATTTTTCTTATAATTATTATGTCTATTCCATAGTATATTAATATTATTATTAATAGCTAGAAATATAGTATTATTAAGAATATCTATTTCTCACAAAGTTCTTTTTTTTTTTTAATCAGCATATATAGTTACGCTCATCACTGACTGACTGACTCTGTCACGCTTAAAAAGGCTGAGATTTCCTTGGACGCTTTGTGTGAACGCGAGTTGTCACCTAATTTTCCTGATTCGGTTAATTTTAAAAAATCTGATTTTCCGATCGATAAGATGTTTAATTCGACGGATTCAGAAAAATCGCCCCTTTCATTTGGTACCTTTTTTGTAACGCATTTTTGATTAGATTTTTTGAAATATGAAAATAGACATAGCTTTAAAAAATATTGAAATTTTTAATTGCTGCCATTTTTTTTCAGCGTAAAATAAAATATGCTTTCACGTGAAAAAAAAAAAAAAAAAAAAAAAAAAAAAAAAAAGTATATATATATATATATATATATATATACATATATAATAATTTGCTTATGCATATGAAAAAAATGACGTTTATTATAATAATAACAATAATAATTTTAAATTTTAAAGGTAACGAAGAGATAAATAAAGTGCGAAATTTTCGCACGGGTTTGCTAGCAAATGAATTATTTAAAGTGAGAAATAAATAAAATGAAATAATCATTTTTCAACGGGCGCCTTAGTCGCCCTACAGCTAACTAGTAAGTGAATCATAACAACAATTTTAAATTGTTTTTATTATTAATCTTATTTTGAGTGTAGAGAGGAAAGAATGTAATTTTTAAAATAGCATAACTCTCCTGTGACACTAAATCACATAATAATAATCACATTCTAAGAATTTTATCTAATTAAAATCTCTCTCTCATTAATTTATCTAATTTAGTCCCCCCCCCCCCAGCTATAATTTTCTTAAAGGAATTTTTCAAGTGTTTATAAATTATATTTCACTATAATCACGACTTTCCCCTTATAAGATCAAATAAAAAAAAAAGCTGTAAATTATTCTTTAAAAATTAATTTATTAAAAAAAAAAAAAAAAAAAAAAAAAAGAGGGTTTTTGCTTACCGGTCCCAAGTTTTGATACCCCATTTCCATAGCCAACTGGTTAACCTTATCTGGACCACCAATCGTTCTGACAACCCAGTCATTAGTGTAATGTCCATCTCCATCGTGTCCACTCACCATGGACCATGCTAAAGTCAAAAATATCCACACCAGTGGTGGTACCATCGTCCGTTCGCTGACGGGTATAGATTATAAAAGAGTTTCTGGTGAGCCATCGGGAGCGCGGGTCGGTGGGAAGTGGTGCCACCTGGAGAATCCGGAGATAGGAATATTTATCTCAGACATGGAGCTAAATACTTTTCGCCATGTTTGGTCACTGCTATATTTCTCTTGGGAAAAGAAAAAAAAAAAAAAAAAACTGTTGTTTCAGTGATTTGAAAATATTGATGACGTTAGGAATTTTTCGCGGCAGAGTGGTTTTATTTCTCTTATATTATTATAGTAATTATTATCACTTATATTATTATTTAATAAATTAATAGGACATAAATAATTATCTATTTTCATTTTTATAATTATTGAAATGGTGTGATGCTTTTTTTAAACTAAGGATCGAAGGAATAGTGTATGCATCGTATCCATTGTACAGTCGGCTGCAAAATTATTTGAGCACTAGCAATAATCCCTGTCTAAAAAAAGTACACTTAATACTGCTTTGTTAAATAAATCCTTATCGAGTCATGGTCTTAGTCAGTCTAAGAACATGATTCGACAAGGATTTATTTAACAAAACAGTCTTAAGTGTACTTTTTTAATATAGGAATTATTGGCTAGTGCTCGAAAAATTATGCTGCCGACTGTATGTACAGTGGTAACAAAAGTGTCCGAACACTAGCGAAAATTCTTATGTAAAAACAGTTCACTTCATACGGTTTTGTTAAATAAATCCTTATCGAATCGTGTTTTTACACTGACTAAGAACAGGATTCGACAACGATTTATTCAACAAAACTGTATGAAGTGTACTTTTTTTTTACATAGGCATTTTTGCTACTGTTCGGATACTTTTGTTACCGACTGTATACTCTATGAAACATATGTATTTTATAATGTTCTATGGATTAACCGTATTTATTTTTTTGAGAATGTATAGGTATTTTATCGATATATTTAGTGTACATGATATGATTTATACTATATACAAAGGATCATTCAAATTTTATGGAAACAATTTCGTAATTTTTTTCTTACGTATTAAGGTAATTATTATTATTTTTTTTTAATGCATGAAGAAAACTGATAATAATTTTTGCACATATGTATATATATATACAGGGTGATTATAATTAAAGTTACGGTTTCAAAACGCTATAATTTTAAAACTACCCATCAGAGCGATTTGATATTTTACCAGAGCAATCGTGAGGCAATGAAATTTTATTTGGCAAAAAAAAAAAAAAAAAAAAAAAAAAGTTCTAAAATGTGCCGTTAATTATCTGTAAAATATTTGTTTCATGAAACTTCTCTTTTTCTCTTTTCATTATGACTGTTTCCGCTGTAAACATGTATTCTTGTCTTTTTGCTACAAAAATTGTAATAAATCCTTGAAGTCTATTGTTTCCTGCTATTCTATTGTGTTGCTAACAACGTTCCTGTATTTAATGAATCCATTTAAGAGTTTCCCCTGACATTACCCTGAAAGCGCCATCTATAGGAACATGTTGGAACTACTTTTTTACTTCCCCAAACAAAATTTCATTTCCTCACGATTGCTCTGATAAAACATCAAATCGTTCTGATGGGTAGTTTTAAAATTACAGAGTTTTGAAATCGTAACTTTAATTATAATCACCCTGTATATACCAGAAGGCTTTGACCGCTTTTCTGGTCACTATATTTAAATGAATTTTCAAAAGAAAATTAAAAGACTTCCATTAGCCTACTACCGTAGGTAATGGAAGTATTGTGTTTGGTCCAAAAATTCGATATCGAGATTTCACCTGATTTACACGTTTTAAGGTCCCCTGAGTCCAAAAAAGTAGTCTTTGACAATTGGTCAGTGTGTATGTATGTGTGTATGAATGTGTGGAATCTTCTGGCTATCATATCTCCGAAACTAATAAAGATAGAACTACAAAACTTCAGAATTGAGACAGGTCTGATGTACAGATGAGTTATCCATATTTTGGTGAAAATTGAAAAACCGGAAGTGGGACATCGGAGACCGGAAGTGGGATCGTAAGTCCGTATCTCAAAAACAACTCTAATGATTTTCTTCAAATTTGCTATATAAGTACTCTATTAGATGTCCTTTCGAATGATTTAGTTGGTTAGTTCAGTAAAATCGATAGGCGTCCTGTATAAATAGCTCAATTTCAGGTCTTGCAAGCGCGTTCCTTTAAAAACGGCTGTACGTTTTTTTTTTCCAACTTGCCATATTAACTCACTTTTAAATATCCCTTTGTATGTAATTATTGTTTTCTGGTCAATAATGGATTTTTTGTAAAAGTTGGTATCTCAAAAACGGCTCTAACGATTTTCTTCAAAATTATTATATAAATTCATTTCTTTCTCATATATTACGTGGTTATTAGAGGAAAATTAGCAGTCATCCTGCTTAGGTAGGGCATCTTCAAATCACGGAAATTTGTGTTTCAAAAAATAACTCTACCATTTTTTTCTCTTATTTTTTACCTCACTATATGTAAGCTTCGTTTTATATGTCTTTATAAGTTCCTCTTACCGAAAACAAATTATGTTTCTACTTATTTAGGTCACTTTTATGTTTTCTGATTACAGTATCTGTCAATAATGCATATAATACGTGTTATAGTGGGTAATGGAAGTCGTGTGGTTGTTTCACACCAGATTTTCTTTTATATTAAGTTATAAATAAAAACTTATAAAAACGTTATATATATATATCATTTTTATAAGTTTTTATTTATATCTTTTTTTCATATATATATAAAAGAGCGTTTAAATAAATATATTTCATTTGGTGACTTCAGAAAATCAAAACCATGGCCAAACATCAAGATATACAGCCGTTAATGAAATATAAATTTCACTTAATTTTTTGAGTTTTATTATGTTGATTAGAAACACGGTTAATTTAAAGTAGACTAAATATGTATTCACATTAGTTTGTAGCCGATAAAAGTAAAGATAAAAAATAAAATAAATAATTTAAAATAAAATATTTAAAATTGGAAATGCACATTTTTCATTTTTTTTTTTTTTTTTTTTTTTTTTGCAAAAGTTTTAAAGCTATTGTGATGTCATTTTTATTATAAATTTTTGATAATACAGGTTCAACTTTTTATTTATTTATTTATTTTTTCTTATTCACGTATAATTATTTTTTTTCTATTTATGTTAAAGAAAAGTAAAATTAAGTATTTTATTTTTATTAGTATGAGCTTCAAATTACAACTTAAAGAAAACAACGCATACTAATTTCAAAAATCTCACAGTTTTGACGAAAATCAAAAGGTATTTAACAAAACTACACGCATTCCTTTACCTAGAAAAAGAAAATAAGAATTGTATTTGACATAGATTTATTATTATTATTATTAATCGCACCGCAATTCGCAAACAAATCTTACCAACAGAATGCAACTAAAATGTTGCAGCAATACTAAGCGTTTTAGAAAACCCTAACTGCACAAAATGTCTCAGAAACATAACAATTTGATAACATGGAAACATTGTCACTGTTATTGAAAACTTCCAAAAATTTTCAGTTTGTGCTCAGGTTAGTTTCACAAATATAGAAATATCTGTGATTGTAACAAGAAAAACAGAGTTAGGTTCTGGGAATTAAGGCCAATTGACTGCACTAGGGTTCTAGGCCTGAGAGGGAGTGCCCTCCGTAGTGGACTTTCTAATGAGTCCTAGCTCGTATTTACGCAAGTTTCGGATAAAACCACGTAATACTCCGAACGGCTAGGCCAACGAGGGGGACCTGGGATCGAACCTGGCACCTCACGTCTAACAGCTTTGACTGCAGGGCAGCTCAAGAAAAACAGAAACATAACAGTTTGGTTTCACTGAAACTCTTGTACAGCAGGTATGCATTTCTAATAAAATTCTGAAACATGACAGCTCAAATATTGATGTTTCATACATAGAGCAACTTTAAGCCTTAGAAAATTAGTGATGGTGTGTCATCAATAGCTTTTAGAGGGCCCTTATCGGTGAAACTCCAGTTAAATACAGTTTGTATTGAATGGACAGTGCCAATACTGGCAAATTACACAGGCCAGCATCGAAATCCTCCCAGTAAAAACAATGATCGTTTTTGACAAATTTAAAAATAAGCCCAATTATGAGAATTAAATTTTTTCATCAAGTGCCAAAGTGTTTGGTTTGGGGGTGAGGGATTTTTTTTTTTTTCTTGATGAAGCATTAGCGCTATCAGTGTGCTATGCCTTATTTTACCATACTTTTATTAACTTCTATTCTTGTTTGTTTGTGTGTTTGTTTGTCCGGTACAAATCTTGCAATCTATTTTTAACTAACTTCCCAACTAGCTAGACATTTGAAACTTTCACAGTAGCTCAGAACCCGGTGACAACACAATACTTCGAAGTCAGATTTTCGAATTTTCGAATAGTTTTCTTTTAATTAATTAAAATATGAAAATAATAAGCTCCTAATAGCAATAAAAATAGCCATTAAAATATTAGCTATAATTTAATTGTTGCCAAAAAAAAAAATACGAGTTTATTTTCTTTCGACATAAAAATAAATACATTTAACTAAACGTGAGCGTTAAAAAATTGTAAAAAGTTATATTGCGCATCTGGCAAAAATTGATGTCATTATCACTTTAAAGATTTTCTACACACTGATAAAGTGCTAATGTAGTTCATGATGCAAATATATGTTGTTTTGAAAGGATTAATATTTTATTTTTAAAACCAACTTTTTTTTATTATTCAAATTTCCTGTAATTCTTTAACCAATCACTTTAGAACGTCCATCTTTGGAATATCGATAATAAGAATTTTCTCACCAAAAGTCACCAAATTTGGTGCCAAATCCATTACCTGCCTATTGGAGCTTTTTAATGCGTTTTAAAGGGAAAATTAAACTATTTTAACGCGAAAAAGAGCTGGAAATGCTGAAAATTGACATTTTAGCAACTTACTAAGCATCTTTGATAGAATTTATACAAAAATAAATACATTTATTTACAATTTCGTAAAAATACGCATTGGTAAAGTGCTAATGTAGTTAGTTCTATAGCTATGATTCAACAGAAAATTTAAAAACA
Organism: Salticus scenicus; assembly: GCA_963930645.1. Lineage (NCBI taxonomy): Eukaryota > Metazoa > Arthropoda > Arachnida > Araneae > Salticidae > Salticus > Salticus scenicus. Next base: position 119,328,678 of record OZ005660.1, on the reverse strand, counting down.
TGGTTTATATTTTTTTTTTTTTTTTTTTTTTTTTTTTAATCTTATAATTATTATTATAGTGAAAACAACCATTCTGATTTTTGAAATGGGAGCTTTTATACAACAACAATAATACTAAAATATTAACGGAGTTTTTGAAAAAAAAAATTTTTTTTTTCCTTATCAGTTTTATTTATGCTGTGCTTAAAAAAAATCTCTGAATATGAAATTAAATAACAAAAGTAAAATAAAATAAAAACTTCTTTTGCATGTGATCCACCCCCATTTGCATTTCATTAAATGTTAAATTCTGGAAATTTATTTATCACCAACAAGCATATTTATATACTTTTAAATCTTCAAATATTATTACATTCAGATTATTTTTACATGTTCCATATACGCAAGAAGAAAGTATTGTAAATCTTGTAAATTTGTGATCTCCGGTTTTAGATGAATTTTACATGTTTTGAGATGTCCTGAACACAATTTGACCAATTTTATAAAAGGCAAGTCTGCGTGTGTGTGTCAAAATTTTTGTGGACACTGCATTATGAACGGAATGCATTATGAACGGACACTGCATGAATGAACGGAAGAAGAAAAAATTAATTTAGGTATTATATGGCATTTAGTTGGACCTTCACATAAACTGGTGCTGATTACAATAGGGGATCACTTGTTTAATAATAATTTTTAATATGACAGTATAGGACAAAATTTTCTATAAATGTACAGAAGGAGAATTATTTTCAACTTTTCAGAGTAAAAAAAAAAAAAAAAAAAAAGAAAAGAAAAAGAAAGAAAGAAAGATTTTTTTTTTTTTGCGTTTGTTGGTGCATATCCCCCCTTCACGGAGGGTAACATTTTTCAATCCTTCAAAAAAAAAAAAAAAAAAAAAAAAAGAAAGAAAGAACGAAAAGAAAAGAAAAAAGAAAGCAAGGAAGAAAAAGCAAAAGAAAAATATATGGAGTGACTCCACTCGACTTTCTGAACATTAATTTATTAAAGGTTGTATTAACAAGTTAAAGTAAGATAAATCATTAAATAAGCAAAAGAGAAAATTATAATAGGGTGTACAGTCGGTAACAAAAATGTCCGAACACTAGCGAAAATTCCTATGTAAAAAAAGCACACTTCATACGGTTTTGTTAAATAAATCCTTGTCGAATCCTCTTCTTAGTCAGTCTACAAACATGATTCGATAAGGATTTATTTAACAGAACCGTATGAAGTGTACGTTTTCTACATAGGAATTTTTGCTAGTGTTCGGACACTTTTGTTACCGACTGTATGAGCATTTCTCTTCATATAGTATGTTGTTTAATTTAACGTTACTGCCCATAAATTTTCGTTGTGTCCTTGTAAAAGTCTATAGGTGCTAGGCTCACCAAAATCTATAAAGTTCATGCGATGGTTACCTATAACATGCAAATAAATTTTCAGATGAATCGGATGAGGAATTTAGACGCTATCACATCTATCTATATAAATAAGGATAAGTGTCTGTGTGTCTGCATTCTGGTGCTCACATTACTGATCGCAGAGCTACAAAATTTGGCATAGGGGTAGTTGGGATCCTATAAGTGTGCACCTCGTCGAGATTTTTTCGAATTTCTAATTTAATATTTTTCGATTTTAAATATTGACTTCTATGTTTCATTTTTCTAAAATTTATTCGCTCCTTTTAATCGTCTGCGCATCTTACAACGGCTATTACTCTATTTATTTATTTAATTCATTCATTTGAAGGCGAAATATTTTTTCTTTCTTTCGTTTTCTAATTTATCATATTTATTGAAAATAAAATGGTAATGCAGTTAAAAAAAAAAAAAGTATATTAAATTTTAAATTTTAGAACTTATTTGATAAGAACATTTAATTTTTTATTTATTCCTTTGAAAGATACTTTTTTTTTTTTTTTTTTTTTAATTTATAGTATTTATCGGGAAAAAAAAGAAAAAAAAGGTAGTAGGTATATAGTAGAAAGGATTAAACTGATTAAAATTTAAGTTTAATTAAAATTTATTTGATTTTTATTTATTTAATTAAAATTTATTTATTTTTTATTTACTTAATTCCTTTTAAAAGAAAAATCTACTTTTTATTTTGTAAAGAGAGAGGGTTTACTGCATACCTTTATGTGGTCGAATAGACTATAAATAAGTCCGCTCGCACTAAATTAAATTATGTTTTGTACGGAAACCTATATCTAATAACTTAAAAGGAGAAAAAAAATCTTAATTTTTATTTATTTATTTATTTATTTTTCTTAATGCTTTTTTAAAAATTCAATCACGCTTATATTTACAACACGTTTGAAATTTATCTCACAAAATATCGACGATTTTGTTTATTTATTTATTTATTATTATAATTATTATTATTTTTTTTTTAAGATTTAACTTATGAAGTATCTTTTTTATATCATATATTAGTTTTATGATAAATTTAATTAGAGATTTCATATACAGCCTTTGCAGAATTTTCAGATCGTGAAACACATGTACAAAATGTAAAAAACAAAAACCTAAATGAAGCATATCTAAACTTTCAATTAAATTTTTTAAAGGCGATGTAAAAAATGTTATTTGAGAAAACTGTAACAGTAAGCATCAGAGGAAAGTTAGTTTTCTGCCGAAATAATTCGCCTTTTGTACATTTATACTTAATTTTGTCTTTTGCTGCCACATTGAAAATTATATATATATATATATATATATATATATATATATATATATATATATATATGTATATATATAAAGAATGGCAATCCCATTTGTTATTGATTATTTAAAGAAAACGTTAATAGGCACTGAAACTACATACAAATGTAGATGAAATTCTATATTAGTTCTTGAAGTAGAGCTGTCACAAAATTTTTAGTGCACACGCACAGACATTTTCATAAAATGGTCAAATCATGTTCTAGAGCTGTCAAAACTTGTAAATCCATTAAAAACCGGAAGTCGAATATTTTTACGCGGTCTACACTTTCTTCTACTAAATATCGATTTTATTTTTCCTTGTAGATCGCTTCTGTACGGCACAAAAGTGACTTTTATTCAACATATAGTATAAAACCTCTCTGAGATGGAAATAGTTTACATTCACCATTGAAAATCATTTAGATTAATAATAATTTCAGCATATAATTTGAGCTAATTGAATTTGCATATGAAAATACAGAAGAAAATTTTGTGAGGACCAAAACACACTAGTTTTATTTGTACAGACTGTTTTTCATTTTTTTTTCCCCGTCTAATCGAGAAACTATTATGCAACCAAATATGTCGTCGAGTTACCCGTGTTTTTTCAAGCAAATGTATGGGAACTAACTGCATGAAGCAACAGATGGTCGCGTCACTTTGAGAAGGGAACAAAACATGAAGGCGGAATTATGCACACACACGCACACTCACCTGAAAGATAACAAAACTAACTTGGAAGCTATCGCTAGCACTACATTAAGCCTTGTTTTTATCAGTACTTCCACTTAATTTGCTCTATGTGTAAATCTGTTTTTTTTTTTTTGTAAATTTATTATAATCTGTAGGTAGGTTGGTTGGTTGGGTTTAACGTCGCACTAGTGTTGCGCAGATGGGCAATTGGTGACGGTCTGGGACACACCCCTAGAGGTGGTCCGGATACATGCCATCACAATTTTGATCCTCCACGGAAGGGATGGCTCTCCCGCTTCGGTGACCCCCACAGATATAATTTTTGATGGGAACATGGAGGACATTGCGGCCACTACAGTTTTTACGTGCACCAGCCACCATTAGTGTACACGACAGTCTTTGGCGGCTCGAGTACCGAACCCGCAATCTTCCAATTACGATTCCGGCGCTCTACCGACTGGGATACCGCGGCTCTATAATCTGTACGAAAACATACCGAAAACTGTGCACTGCTTCTCACGATATTTCATAAAATCGAACTCAATTCTAATGACATCAAAGAACAAATACGCTTTTGACGCTATAGCCAAGTGATATAATAACTGAGTTTATATAAAAGCAAGGGCAATTGCTTTATATAATTGACATATTAAGCAAAAACATCTTTATTCTAATAAGAATATTTTTCTAACATAACAGAGCGCTATTATTGCATGGTTTGGGTTGTTGGAATTAAAGCCAATTGACTGAACGAGGGTCCTAGGCCTATAGGTGGGTTGCCCTCCCTGGGGGTCTTTCTAAGAGATCCTGCCCCGTATTTACGTGAGTTTAGGAGAAAACCACGGAAAACTCCGAACGGCTATGTCGAGGAGCGGGACCTGGGATCGAACCCGGCGATTCCCGTATACCAACTTTGAGCGCAGAACCGCGTGGGCACTGATGGGGCCTGCTATTGCTGCATGAAATATTATTATATACATTTATCACATACATTTTTTAAGAGAAGAACTCTTTTTCATTTAAAGTGATTCGGATTAGATATAATGTTAATTAATAACAAAATCATATATAAGATAAATAAAATGCATAAATTGTTTTGTTAAACATCCAGTATTTTTTAAAAGGTAATATAAAAATTAATTTCAATTTCCAGTTTTACTTTTCTGTTTTCTTCTTAAAAGAGAAAGTAGATCTTTTTCTAAAGAAATCAACATTAAAAACGATTAAATCTGCACATACTTAACATAAACATTGCAGATATATACGTATAACATAAACATTTACAGAGTGCGACTGTTGTATGTGATATATTATTAAGCACACTTATCTTATACTTTTTTTTAAAAAAAGAGCATTTTTCATTTAAGGAGTCTTGGCACCTTTGACTTGGAAATCTGAAGGTTTCATCATATATTTACATTTCTATTTATTATTTATAAATTGAACTATATTAGGTTTGTTCAGGCAATAATTCTTATAGTATAAGATACATTTTTTAGATTTGATATCTTTAAATTGCGTTTTCTAAGTTTCTATATTTTCCTGAATTCACAATCTTCAAAATGCTAAAATTTCTACAGATATTTAAGGAAAGACTTAATTTTCTTGTTTAGGTGTTTGGGAATAAAGCCGATTGATTGCTCTACGGTCCTAGGCCTGAGGAGGGAGTGCCTTCCGAGGAAGTCTTTCTAAGGGTCCTAGCCCATATTTATACAAGTTTCGAATAAAACCACGGAAAATTCTGAAGGGCCAGGCCAACGAGCACGACCTGGGATCACCTCACGTCTACCAGCTTTGAGCGCAGACAGATTTTTCTTGTTTGGATGTTTAATAGAACCTACTAAAAATATTAAAAAATGCATGTCTATGTAAAAATTTGCCAAAAAAAAAAAAAAAAAAAAAAAGGTATATATATATATATATATATATATATATATATATATATATATATATATATATTTTTTTTTTAAGACACTGCAAAATCCAACTTTAGTTGTTTTAAGTAGGTTCTATTAAACATCCAGAAAATAAAATTAAGTTTTTTCTTAAATATCTGTAGAAGTTTTGGCATTTTCTAGATCATGAATGCATGAAAAAATGTAAACTTAGAAAAGACGTGTTTGGGTGTTAGGCCGATTGACTGCACTAGAACAGTAGAAGAGTGCCCTCGGGATCTTTTTAAGGGGTGCTAACCCACATTTACGCAAGTTTTGAAAAAATCACGGGAAACTCTGAACGGCTAGGCCGGCGAGCGCGATTTGGAATCGAACCCGGCACCTCACTTCAACCAGCTTTTAGCGCAGAACCGCTCAGCCACTGGTGGGCCCTAGAAAAGGGAATTTAAAGATTCCAAATCTGTCGAGGACCCTATGAATTGTTTGGTGAATATATATTTTATCGAACAAACTTAATATAGTTCAATTTATAAACATTAAATAGAAGTATAATCTTTTATATTAAGCCTTCAGTTGCGCGTAGTCAAGAGTACCAAGTCCCCTTAAAGTAATTCGAACTAGAATGATTCCTATTAATATCAAAATTATAAATGATATATACAATGTGTTTATTGTTTTGTTAAATATCCAGTACTTTAAAAAAATAAATTTAATTTATAGTTTTTGTTATCTATTTTCTTTTTGAAAGGAGAAATAAGTTGATTTGTCCAAAATGGAGTTTTTGGCAACTGACCGGTGTGAGTGTGTGTGTGCATGCGTGTATTCTTTCTTTCAAGCACTAGTCAATTCTACTTTGAAGAATTGTGCAAAGTTTCGATAAGATCGGTGCATTCCCAGATAGCAAGCACATTTGTAGCAAGTATGATTTTTACTGATATTATCTTGGTATGACAAATTTGACGAGACAAATTTGCTGTAAACTTTCTGCAAAGTAGACAGAACATAAATCTATTTTATATATTATATATATATATATATATATATATATATATATATATATATACAGTAGAACTTGGATAATTCGAAGTTCAAGGGACCAGAGAAAAATTCGAAATATCCAAAAGTTCGAATTACATATACTATTCTGTCAAAAAAAGAGATAAATTAAAAAATAAACTCTACGATCAAAGATTTAACACATGAACTTTATATCTAAGAATACTGCTACATTTCTCCCCCCCCCCCCCATTAAATCAATACTTTTTATGACTCGATAGAAAAATAGAATCTTCTACATTAGACATTACTTTCAATTCAAAAAACCCTCGAAGTTCATGTATATTCACCATATCTTCTGATACACCATATCTTCTGATGCACTAGCTAGGGGCTTCTCTAGTATTTTCTTATCCTTCTTTTGAAAGTCTGTTAAAATATATAATGCACTTCAGCTGAGAAAAATCTCGGGAACAAATTTTACTGTAATATTTTAAAGGTAATCGTATGAAAAATTTGAATTATCCAAAATAGAATTCGAATTATCCAACGATTTTTTAACATTATTTTAATATAAAATTCAAGGGACCGAGTAAAAAAATTCGAATTATCCAGAATTTCAAATTAAACGAGTTCGAATTATTCAAGTTTCACTGTATATATTATCAGAACAAAAAACCCTTAACGGGTTAAAAGTTTGTGACGCCGCTACTTTATGGCTATAAGAATTTGAAATATGAGTCTTAAAAATAATGATATCAAATTTTAAGTGACGCTTTACAATTAGTTAAAATATACATAGATTTTCTTAATTGATCATTTACTTTCTACTTTTATTTATATTTATAATGCAAACGTAATATTTTTAGCTTCAAGATCAGACAGATATATAAAATACACTCATTGATGCTTTTTCATTCACATTTCAAATTCAAAATAACAGTTTTAAAAGGAATGATGTACAAATTCCAGTGGCGCTTCGGTGTTATTTTAAAAGATATTTTTTTAGATTCCATTAAAATTACTTTTGTTTTGTCTAATAAAGTATATTTACATATTGAAACAGTGCTTTTAATTTTCAAATATACTGTCAAAGAATTACACTTTCACTGAGTTTGCATTATAAATTAAAACTATTTATTTCAATAAATTGATTTATCTTTTGCGTCACGCTATCCAAAACATAGTATCATAGTATACAACTGAGTGAAAATTTGCGCAAAGATGTAGTGTGACGTAAAGAAAACATTTACACAGATTTTACTTGCAGTTTTGGAAGTAAATTTTAAAAGTAATTTTAATGGAATCTTTTAAAATAACACCGAGGCGCCACTGGAATTTGTACATCATTCCTTTTAAAACTGTTATTTTGAATTTGAAATGTGAATGAAAAAGCATCAGTGAGTGTATTTTATATATCTGTCTGATCTTGAAGCTAAAAATATTACGTTTGCATTATAAATATAAATAAAAGTAGAAAGTAAATGATCAATTAAGAAAATCTATGTATATTTTAACTAATTGTAAAGCGTCACTTAAAATTTGATATCATTATTTTTAAGACTCATATTTCAAATTCTTATAGCCATAAAGTAGCGGCGTCACAAACTTTTAACCCGTTAAGGGTTTTTTGTTCTGATATCATTACTTTTTAGGGGTTATTGATCAAAAAATTAAAACAAGTCCTTCTAGCTCTTAGGAAGGGTAAACTGATTTATATTTTATTATGAAGTTGCCACCATTTTTTTTTTTTTTTTTTTTTTTTCAAAAGGGCAGCTACAATTTATTAATGAACTTGGTGGATTTATTAATGAAGGCTTGTATATATGGAGTTTTAAGCAAATCGGTTCATAGAACCTTTCTAATGTAAATTTGAAATTTTCAGTGGGCTGGCACAGGGAAACAAGAGGGTAAATTAAGTTGGCAAATGAACATAACAAATACATTTCTGAGATAAATCCCCACTCCAAATTTAGTTTGAATTAATTCAGTATTTCAAACGTTATCATGCTGACAAATTTTCAAGTAGCCAGTCACTTGGAAACAAAATGGAAAAGCTTCGCACTAGAAAAAAAATATTGAGTGGGATTCTCAAACTCTTTAAAATAATAATAGTAATAATAAGTGAGAAATTTCAAATTTAAATTAGAGTTATGTAATTTACATTTTGCTGTTTCTTTTTAAAGAATTACAAATGCAAATTAAACAATTAAAAAAAAATCAAGTTAATGTTAAAAATGGAAATTTTTTTTATTTTCTTTTCCGTTTTGAGGCTAAGCTCCAATATTCACAATTTAAATTTTCATCAAAAGTGCAAGTAAAAATTATTTCATAAAAATATTTGGTGGAAAAAAATAGACAAAATATAAATTAAGCTCTACATTTCTAGTATTTTAAAAATAAGATAAAATCATTTGGAGAAAAAAATTATGGAAAATACAAGTTAAGCTAAAGTTAATACAAGTTAAGTAAAATAAAAGTTAAGCTTAAGTTTTATGGAAAATACAAGTTATATATATCTTTCTTTTTAAAAATTAAAAATCTCTTTTTATACAATAAGCAAAAAAACCTTCCTTTAATTTTAAATAATTATTTCTACATGTTTCTAAGCAATTAAAAGTGTTTTTTTTTTTAAAGAAAAACAAATTAAATATAGGAATGTATATGGTTTTAATATAAGCTACGAGATGGCGCCACTCGATGGCCAAATTATTACCTTCATGATAAAACCATATACATTCCGATATTTAAGCTATTTTTCTTAAAAAAAAAAAAAAAAAAAAAAAGAAAAGAAAAAAGAAAACTTTTAATTGCTTAGAAACATGTAGAAATAATTATTTAAAATTAAAGGAGGGTTTTTTGTTTATTTTAGTTTTAAATATATTTATGAAATGGAATTTTTCATGCAGAAATTAATTAATAAAAAAAACAAAGAAAGAAAGAGAGAATTATATTTTTTAAATAAATTATTATGGGTTTCAAAGAAAATATGTTATTTATTTATTTTGACGAGTTTTTCAATAATTGCTATTTGACACATTTTTCATGAATTTTAATTCTATTTTCACGTTTTTTTTTTTTTTTTTTTTTTTTTTTTTAAATATCTTTCATTCCCTAGCCATTATAGCTTCAAATAATAATAAAAAAAATTAGTTTGATTATGCTAATATTTAAAATATGTATAATTTTAAAGTCTGAAAAGTAAATATATGAATAAACTCTAACTTTATTTTAAAAAGAGATTTTTAATTTTTAAAATGAAATATATATATGTATATATATATATATATATTTGCAAAAGTGTATGTTTTAATTTAAATTAAAAACGAAAGATGGCGCCAAAACTCCATTTACTATTTTTTCCCATTCCCTGTGCGGAAGGATACATAAATAGGAATCGCAAATCATTGAGCTACTATAAAATCGATTTTTATGAATGATTAAAAATTTTTTGCTTTAAAAAATTGTAAATTCATCGTTATTATGATAAAATGGAATATCTAAAATTACAAAATACTTCCTTATTTAAAATGTTATCTAAATACTTTTTTGACTAAATATGAAATTTGGAAATCAAAAATATCTTTTTCATAGCAGAGGAGAAAATATATTTAAGTGAATTTGACTTAGTATATATACAATAAATATACAAAAAATGCAATAAAGTAGTTTTGCATTAAAAAAGGAAACTTTAAATAATTCATTGACTGCATTCACGTTGGTCAACCAACCAACGGGACCAACTCAAGGCTTGCTAGTAAAAACCACATCACGACGTTTTCGCCGAAGGAAAGCATGCAATTGGCGGAGTAATATAGTTCCATTTTTAAAACAACTTTTATAAAAAACAAGAGTTTTCCTGAAAAAAACGAAAACGTTACTAGATTCAGAAAGATCCCATTAACAACATATATTAATTACGAGAAAATCGTTCGTGCCGTTATTGAGAAATTTTTCATGATTTTAGACCATTACAACCTTACACCATACATATTCCCTTTTTGGCTTTAAATTGAGATTCAGATCTCAAAACATACTGCATGTAGGAATGTAAAATTTTCAGGATAGATTAAGACCGAAGACAAAAGACTATTTTGAAAAGATAAGAACAAAATATGGCATATTTGCTGAGATATTAAGTGTCGGCTTTTACAAATCTCTTTAATGTCAAACTAGCCGTATATATGAGTTCGCAGCGTTCAGTTTGTCCTTCCGCTTGCAAAAAACCCTCGAAGTTCATGTATATTCACCATATCTTCTGATACACCATATCTTCTGATGCACTAGCTAGGGGCTTCTTTAGTATTTTCTTATCCTTCTTTTGAAAGTCTGTTAAAATATATAATGCACTTCAGCTGAGAAAAATCTCGGGAACAAATTTTACTGTAATATTTTAAAGGTAATCGTATGAAAAATTTGAATTATCCAAAATAGAATTCGAATTATCCAACGATTTTTTAACATTATTTTAATATAAAATTCAAGGGACCGAGTAAAAAAATTCGAATTATCCAGAATTTCAAATTAAACGAGTTCGAATTATTCAAGTTTCACTGTATATATTATCAGAACAAAAAACCCTTAACGGGTTAAAAGTTTGTGACGCCGCTACTTTATGGCTATAAGAATTTGAAATATGAGTCTTAAAAATAATGATATCAAATTTTAAGTGACGCTTTACAATTAGTTAAAATATACATAGATTTTCTTAATTGATCATTTACTTTCTACTTTTATTTATATTTATAATGCAAACGTAATATTTTTAGCTTCAAGATCAGACAGATATATAAAATACACTCATTGATGCTTTTTCATTCACATTTCAAATTCAAAATAACAGTTTTAAAAGGAATGATGTACAAATTCCAGTGGCGCCTCGGTGTTATTTTAAAAGATATTTTTTTAGATTCCATTAAAATTACTTTTGTTTTGTCTAATAAAGTATATTTACATATTGAAACAGTGCTTTTAATTTTCAAATATACTGTCAAAGAATTACACTTTCACTGAGTTTGCATTATAAATTAAAACTATTTATTTCAATAAATTGATTTATCTTTTGCGTCACGCTATCCAAAACATAGTATCATAGTATACAACTGAGTGAAAATTTGCGCAAAGATGTAGTGTGACGTAAAGAAAACATTTACACAGATTTTACTTGCAGTTTTGGAAGTAAATTTTAAAAGTAATTTTAATGGAATCTTTTAAAATAACACCGAGGCGCCACTGGAATTTGTACATCATTCCTTTTAAAACTGTTATTTTGAATTTGAAATGTGAATGAAAAAGCATCAGTGAGTGTATTTTATATATCTGTCTGATCTTGAAGCTAAAAATATTACGTTTGCATTATAAATATAAATAAAAGTAGAAAGTAAATGATCAATTAAGAAAATCTATGTATATTTTAACTAATTGTAAAGCGTCACTTAAAATTTGATATCATTATTTTTAAGACTCATATTTCAAATTCTTATAGCCATAAAGTAGCGGCGTCACAAACTTTTAACCCGTTAAGGGTTTTTTGTTCTGATATCATTACTTTTTAGGGGTTATTGATCAAAAAATTAAAACAAGTCCTTCTGGCTCTTAGGAAGGGTAAACTGATTTATATTTTATTATGAAGTTGCCACCATTTTTTTTTTTTTTTTTTTTTTCAAAAGGGCAGCTACAATTTATTAATGAACTTGGTGGATTTATTAATGAAGGCTTGTATATATGGAGTTTTAAGCAAATCGGTTCATAGAACCTTTCTAATGTAAATTTGAAATTTTCAGTGGGCTGGCACAGGGAAACAAGAGGGTAAATTAAGTTGGCAAATGAACATAACAAATACATTTCTGAGATAAATCCCCACTCCAAATTTAGTTTGAATTAATTCAATATTTCAAACGTTATCATGCTGACAAATTTTCAAGTAGCCAGTCACTTGGAAACAAAATGGAAAAGCTTCGCACTAGAAAAAAAATATTGAGTGGGATTCTCAAACTCTTTAAAATAATAATAGTAATAATAAGTGAGAAATTTCAAATTTAAATTAGAGTTATGTAATTTACATTTTGCTGTTTCTTTTTAAAGAATTACAAATGCAAATTAAACAATTAAAAAAAAATCAAGTTAATGTTAAAAATGGAAATTTTTTTTATTTTCTTTTCCGTTTTGAGGCTAAGCTCCAATATTCACAATTTAAATTTTCATCAAAAGTGCAAGTAAAAATTATTTCATAAAAATATTTGGTGGAAAAAAATAGACAAAATATAAATTAAGCTCTACATTTCTAGTATTTTAAAAATAAGATAAAATCATTTGGAGAAAAAAATTATGGAAAATACAAGTTAAGCTAAAGTTAATACAAGTTAAGTAAAATAAAAGTTAAGCTTAAGTTTTATGGAAAATACAAGTTATATATATCTTTCTTTTTAAAAATTAAAAATCTCTTTTTATACAATAAGCAAAAAAACCTTCCTTTAATTTTAAATAATTATTTCTACATGTTTCTAAGCAATTAAAAGTGTTTTTTTTTTTTTTTAAAGAAAAACAAATTAAATATAGGAATGTATATGGTTTTAATATAAGCTACGAGATGGCGCCACTCGATGGCCAAATTATTACCTTCATGATAAAACCATATACATTCCGATATTTAAGCTATTTTTCTTAAAAAAAAAAAAAAAAAAAAAAAAAAAAAGAAAAAAGAAAACTTTTAATTGCTTAGAAACATGTAGAAATAATTATTTAAAATTAAAGGAGGGGTTTTTGTTTATTTTAGTTTTAAATATATTTATGAAATGGAATTTTTCATGCAGAAATTAATTAATAAAAAAAACAAAGAAAGAAAGAGAGAATTATATTTTTTAAATAAATTATTATGGGTTTCAAAGAAAATATGTTATTTATTTATTTTGACGAGTTTTTCAATAATTGCTATTTGACACATTTTTCATGAATTTTAATTCTATTTTCACGTTTTTTTTTTTTTTTTTTTTTTTTAAATATCTTTCATTCCCTAGCCATTATAGCTTCAAATAATAATAAAAAAAATTAGTTTGATTATGCTAATATTTAAAATATGTATAATTTTAAAGTCTGAAAAGTAAATATATGAATAAACTCTAACTTTATTTTAAAAAGAGATTTTTAATTTTTAAAATGAAATATATATATGTATATATATATATATATATTTGCAAAAGTGTATGTTTTAATTTAAATTAAAAACGAAAGATGGCGCCAAAACTCCATTTACTATTTTTTCCCATTCCCTGTGCGGAAGGATACATAAATAGGAATCGCAAATCATTGAGCTACTATAAAATCGATTTTTATGAATGATTAAAAATTTTTTGCTTTAAAAAATTGTAAATTCATCGTTATTATGATAAAATGGAATATCTAAAATTACAAAATACTTCCTTATTTAAAATGTTATCTAAATACTTTTTTGACTAAATATGAAATTTGGAAATCAAAAATATCTTTTTCATAGCAGAGGAGAAAATATATTTAAGTGAATTTGACTTAGTATATATACAATAAATATACAAAAAATGCAATAAAGTATTTTTGCATTAAAAAAGGAAACTTTAAATAATTCATTGACTGCATTCACGTTGGTCAACCAACCAACGGGACCAACTCAAGGCTTGCTAGTAAAAACCACATCACGACGTTTTCGCCGAAGGAAAGCATGCAATTGGCGGAGTAATATAGTTCCATTTTTAAAACAACTTTTATAAAAAACAAGAGTTTTCCTGAAAAAAACGAAAACGTTACTAGATTCAGAAAGATCCCATTAACAACATATATTAATTACGAGAAAATCGTTCGTGCCGTTATTGAGAAATTTTTCATGATTTTAGACCATTACAACCTTACACCATACATATTCCCTTTTTGGCTTTAAATTGAGATTCAGATCTCAAAACATACTGCATGTAGGAATGTAAAATTTTCAGGATAGATTAAGACCGAAGACAAAAGACTATTTTGAAAAGATAAGAACAAAATATGGCATATTTGCTGAGATATTAAGTGTCGGCTTTTACAAATCTCTTTGATGTCAAACTAGCCGTATATATGAGTTCGCAGCGTTCAGTTTGTCCTTCCGCTTGCGTCACTCGAAAAACTACCGTTTTTCATGATTTTTTCCCTTTCATTCCGTTTTTGCTGCAAACTAAAGTTGCTATGTAAGTATATGGAATTTAAAAATAGTATCTAAAGGCTGATGTTGAAGCGGGTAGCAATGTAGTTTTCCTCGTGTTGTTTATTGAAGGAAGAAGCGTGGAGTTGTCAGTGGGGCTTCCAAAATATTTGAAGTCTTATATTAGCAAGGCTTTTGTGAGGGATTTGTTATGTTTTCGTATTTGTAAATAGTGTGATTTGACAAGAATCTGAGTTTGCACTGCGTCCGCAGTTGGTGTGACATCACAAGCTTGCTTGTTGCAATTAATTTGCAGTAATCCTGATACGACAATGCTAACTTTTTTATTACTTTGCAAAGAATTTGCAGTAAATTTGATATAGTAAGAGTGCAACTTGCACGACAATTTTGCTGCAAATTTTGCGAATGGTGACTTCGGTGTTAGCGTTATCTTGCTTCAGTCTTGTTATGAACTTACAAGCTTGTCATGCTGAACTTGCTGCAGTTTTGTTGGCTTACAAAGAAAGACTGCTGCAGTTTTGCTGCAAACTAATATTTCTATATGGGTTAGCTTTTGAGAAATCATGGCCGTCGCTTTTCTAAAGATTCTTCGAAAACCACGATCAACTGACTAAATTTCTCAAAATTTTTGAAAAAATAAAAATAAAAATAAATAAATAAAATAAAATAAAATAAAATATATAAATGAATAATAAATAAATAAAATATTGTTTTAATATTACTCTTTTATACGCTTATAATTTTGAATAAAAATTTCTATTTAATATGTCAAGAAAATAGAGAAAAATATTTTTTGTTTTCAGTCTTTCAAACCCATGTGACACTTTAACAGTAATTACAATTTTACTCATAACTTTGAACCAAAGTACAAATGAAGCGCCGAAATATTCACGATCAGGATAACTTATAAATCAACATATATATACCTACATATATCTATCTATCTACCTATCTATATATATTATTTTTTTTCCTTTTCTGTTTAAAAAAAATCAATTTTGTTTTTATGATTAATTCCTCTTAGACCACTTAAGCATACATGGAGTTTATAAAAAGATAAAAAGTCACCAGTATGACTGCATTTTGATAACTGATTAAAAAAAAAAAAAAAAAAAAAAAAATCCTGGCGGCCTGATCATTTTTCTGTCTTATTAAAATAAATCCAGTCCCTCCACCAAAAAGCCGGCATCAATTAATTAATATTTAAAAGTACGTTTTCTAATTACAATTATTACAGTCCCCTTCCCCCCCCCCCTCTCAAAGCTGGGTGAAAAAAAGTGCCTAGTACGATCCTAAATCGCGTTTGTCATTGTAGTCATAGCTTTCTGTTGTCATCACCAAAACTCTAGTGGAGCCCTTCTGCGCTCAAAGCTGGTAGACGGGAAGTACCGGGTTCGATCCCAGGTAGCGCTCGTCCACCTAGCCGTTCGCACTTTTCGTGTTTTTCTCCGAAACTTGTGTAAATACGGTCTAGGATCCTTGAAAAAGAACCTCCACGGAGGGCAATCCGCCTATAGGACTGTAGTGCAGTCTCAATTGGCCTTAAACCCTACAACCGAACTCAACCCGAAATTCGCGTGAATACTGGCTAGAAAGCCTTAAAAAAAAAAATCCGAACGGAAGAAGATATTAGCATAATCAATCGGCCTACCAATGGGACTTTTTAGCTTAATTTTTTAAATACTATACATTACAAATTTAATTGAATTAAGTTCAAGAGTAAGCTGCACATTTAGAAAATAATTACAAATATGAACTCATGTGGAAAGGCAGAAATCTTGACATTTTTCCAGGCTATTAATGCATATATGTATATTTTTAAGATTAAGTATTGTATTTTTTATAGCTAACCTATTTTTCCGTATTCATCAATTTCATTAAAACTTCATGCTAGTTTAAAACTTCTACTTATTCAGTATCTTGACCGTAGCATGCAACTGCAATGGTAGGAGTTGATTTTGGTGGCGTCATCTCGTGTGAATTATTAGAACAAATAATATATATTCAAAAACATTTTAGCTACACAGTTTTGGTGCTGCCATCTATTCAGTAAAGCGATAAATATATAAGAGATTTTCAAGACTGGTGATGTGTAGATTATTGTCTATGTCTATAGGGAGAGTGATTATTTATTTATATTTTAAACTTCTGGTGCTTCATTTTGAAAATTTTTTGCTCCTACAGGAATTCTTTCAGAGGCAAAATTCAAAATTTAAACCCTTTTGGCTTTTTTTTCTTTTTCCCCCCCCCTCAAAATTTATCTTTTAGTTTTATGCATTTTCGATAAAGTAGACTGAAGTTGAAGATGACCACATACAACTATTTCGAAGCACTAACGTTGTCGTTGATTCCAGCACTACCTCTTGGCCGATATGCACTTAAATTGAATAAGCATATAGTTTCACAAAGGTTCTCTCACATATTACGTTTTGTGCATTTATACTCAATAGTAGTTGAGATTTAGCCTTTCCACAAATGGGTTGGGTTCTGGGGATTAAGGCCAATTAACTACACTGCTGTCCTAGGTCTGAGGGGGTGCCCTCCGTGGGGTCTTTCTAAGGAGTCCAAGCCCGCATTTACGGAAGTTTCGGGGAAAATCACGGAAAACTCCGAACAATTAGGTCGACGAGCGTGGCCTGGGATCGAACCTGGCACCTCACGTCTACCAGATTTGTATGCAGAACCACTCTGTCGCTGGTGGATCCACCAATAAAGGGGGAAATCGAAGAAATGATCTGCTGTAGCAACGTCCATTGTTGGACGATATGCATTAAAAGTTCATAGGCACCAATTTATGTCATGCAACTAAATACACATAAACTTTCGGGAATTTCTGTGAAATATTTCTTATTAACATAAGCGACCGCAAAGATTTTTCTTTGTCACACACATGGAGACAGTCATTTTCTAAAAATGATGAAATCCTGTTCAGAATGTCTCAAAAAGTGTAAATTCATCGAATGACAGAAGTCGAAAATTTTAACGAATACAATACTTTCTTTCATTAATATAGAAGAAAGTAAAAAGAAAAACGTAAGAATAATAAAAGACGAAATTTTCATGCTAAATAAAAACGAAAAAAAAGGCAAGGATTGGTTTTGGTCAGAGAGCAACCGGACGTAAAAAAAATTTCAGACTTCATTTTTGTTCAAAATAGAAGTTCTACATTTATATAAGGAGATGACTGCTGTACAAAAATAGTGATATTAATTTCCTAAGCTGCAATTACTTTTGAATTATATCCTTCCCCTAATTTCAAATTTGAAATTCTGCCACATAAAAATCACTATTTACTGGTAAAAAATAAAATAAAATAAAATAAAATAAAATAAAATAAATAAATAAATAAATAAAAAATAAATAAATAAATAAAATAATAATAATGTCTAGAATGTGCCTTGGCATAAAGCTGCCTTCAAACTCTGGCAACGATGCACAACTTCAAAAGTCATAAATTATCCATTGTCCGAAAGCGACCTTTGGAATTTTGCACATGTTTACAATGAAGGACATTACTTTTTATTGCTCTTTTACAAAAGAGACCCTAGTCCAGAGAGTCCAGATGCAATTATCGCACTAGGAGGTTTCTGAGAAACGCCTCCAGCAAGCGACCATTCAAATACCTCATCAAAGAAATAGCAATAGAGCCGCACTTCCGCTTTGCAAGTTGCCAGAGTTTGAAGGCAGCTAGTCAGTCCTTGGTGGTATGGACTGAACTAAACAAGGGATACATTTAAGAGGATACAATACTTCTAGTAGCACACTTGTCCACAGAACATCTTGACGAGTTCCATAGGATTTCCCTTTTATCCACAGGACATACTGGGGATGCTTTTCGGAGAAGATGTGCTGCTGGAGTACATAACCTCGCTGACAGCAAAAACCCAAGTTATTCTTTGAGAAAATCTTTTTCCACAATTACCTGTTACCAAATGTATTTCTTCTTTTTTTTTTTTATTCCGTTTTCACATTTAGAAAATATGCAATCGTTAAATTAGAACTCGTTTCTTAAAAAAATTATTATTATTATTTTTTTTTTTTAGTTTTAATATTTAATTTTTAAATATAAAAATGCGAAAAATTAACTAAGTGCATTTTTCACATTTTTAATTTAGTAAAAAAAAGTATTAAAAAAGTGAAAGATCATTTTTTTTTAATATGACTACTAATTTACTGATTGTGTTGCCTAACGCTGATTGATTACTCTAAGGTCCTAAGCCTACAGGTGGAGTACCCTTCGTGGGAATCTTTCTAAGAGGTCTTAGCTTGTACGTGAGTTTCGGAGAAAACTGCGGAAAACTACCAACGACTAGATCGATGAGCACGACCTGGGATCGAACCTGGCACATTCCATCTACCAGCTTTGAGCACAGAAATGCTTGGCTCCTGGTGTGTTTGGTTGTTGGTTGTAGGGTTTAAGGCCGACTGACTACGCTAGAGTCTTTGGCCAATAGTTGGAATGCCCTCTGTGGGGTCTTTCTAATGTGTTCTAGCCCGTATTTACGTGAGTTTTGGTGAAAACCACGAAAACTCTGAATAGCTAGGTCGATGAGCGCGCACTAGGATCGAACCTGGCTCTTATCCATCTAACAGCTAAGAACCGCTCGGGCGTTGGTGAGCCTCTTCCCACGTGAAGTTTAATGGTTGTGTACTTTCTGATTGTGGAGACAGAATTTTACACGATATATTACTTTATGAGTAATTGTGGATACAAATTTTCTCATAGAATAACAGACTTTGGCTGTCGGCGAGGTTAGGTATTGCATTCGAGATACTTCACCTAATTTAACCGGCAGTTCTAATCCATATTATTTAAAAAATGCATTAGTTAATTACTCATAACGTAATGCATTTTTTTTCTTTTTAATTATTATTATTCTGTTATCATTTTTATAAAATTTACAAGTATATTTTTTAATATTTTGTTTTAAAGCAATAAATTCGAAAAATTACCTAAGAACATTTTTTGCAATTTATCGCTTCAAAATTATATATATATGTATGTGTATTTGTGTAAACAATTTTTGGAGAACGAGAAACGTTTTAATGTTTGTAAATTTTCTAAATTTGGAATTGAGTAATTTGTAAAATTCATTTTTCCATATAATAACATGGGGTTAGACTGCCAGTCGAATTCGTGAACTATCCCCTTATGTTTTATTGTGAAAAATTAAAAAATTTCATCTATGATTTCCTAATAAAAATAACTTGTGTTTTTGAAGAAAGTAAATTTTGAATAAGGAACATAATCACCTACTCATGCTGTACAGATTCGAACTGATAAACGCATAACTTTTGATTTTGTAGAAAACAAACATACTACTCTTTTAATAAAAAAAAAAAAAAATATATATATATATATATATCGTAAATAACGAAGAAATCAGAACCGAAGCCAAGAATTTTTATTTTCTCTGCTAACTTTCATTGTGATTTAGAATTCACATAAGACAGTTCTTAATTGATTTTTATCTTGTATCATGCTCTAATAGCAATGTTCAAGAACAAAATTATAAATTAAAAAGTAGCTTATCTGTAGGATTCCGATGCTACGGAAAATGAAAATGATAACCAAAAGTGAGAATTAGCTCTGGATTTCTTCTTACAAGTGTTGGTTAAAGAGAATTAGAGGAAAATAGCTGAATATTGAATATAATTTCTTTTTCACTCAAAATAATAAGCTGAAGAAAATTGGATTATTGTGGATTCGACTATTGTAAATTTTCAAGTGTTATTAATGTGTTTTGATGGTTTTATGCTTTAAAAGAAAAAAAAAAAAAAAAAAAACTATTTTCGGGTGATATGTACCAAGCGGGTAATAGGGAATAGTTATGAAAGATAATAAAAATATTCCTTCGCGGATAAAATGGAATAGGGTAGTGTTCTCACGGAAAATCATGATTAATTAAAATATAAATATTTTATTTTGAAAATAATTAGTATTGAAAATATTATCAACATTCAAGCTTTAGAAAAATCGCAAATAATATGGAATAGTTGGTATTCCATACTACCCGAATCGCCATCCTGGATAATAAATCAATCGCAAACACATGTTGGTAGAAATGAGTTCACGGGAAAAAGACTACTAACTAACTCACTCGACTCTCCTACAGAAAATGACACCAGGTTTACACTCATTTTACTGCTTCGTTAATTGATTATATAATTCGTAATACTTCACAAATATTCAAAATCTTCCAAAAAGGTCAGAATCTTGATAAACCAAAGAAGTTGTTTGACTCAAAAACTGCTTTTCTCACTGTCATCCAGTGAAGGCATTTGACGTGTTTCCGACAGGTCGCAGCACTAGAGATGGGCGTTATTTCATGTAATATAATAAACAATACTGTTATTGCATAAGAAGCCATTCAAATCGTAATATATTATTGAAAAGTTCTTATTAAATAAATACCACTTTAATTTTATCTCTCTGCACGCAAAAAAAGAGAGAGAGAGAGTAATATCTCTGGCAATGTGCCAATAAAACACAGAGAGAAATTAGATTATTTGTTGGAGTGAAATTTATTCGTTAACAGGAAATAAAGGAAGCAATGGAATGTTTTCACCAGCTTTCATGTAACGAGTTAAATAAATGATAATTATTTCGTTTCTTCCATATCAGTCAAATATTTTTTTAAAAATAAGTAATTGCTTTGATTATTTAACATCTTTCTAATATTTTGTTGTAAGTATTATTCTAAATAGATTGTTATGGTGTGTTGATTTACTTTAAATATCAGTATAGTCTGCCAGTGAAATTCAACTTCGTAGATTACATATTAATCGAATATTCTTTTGAAATAGGTAATAGCTTTGATTATTTTACATCTTTCTAATATTTTATTTAAAAGTATTGTTCTAGACTGAACGCTATAGTATATTATATTAATTTATATATTAGTATAGGCTATGCCCATGATCTGTAATGTCGAAAACACGTAATACTGCCGTTTAACGAAATATTATTTTCATGAATCTAAGTTAAACAGCCATGATGAGATAGGTTAGAGGTGATTAATGTATGTTAATTATTGTATCATGAGGACGATGGGGATGGGGAATGGGAAGGAAATCGCAATCGGAATACACGCGCTAGGTTTATGCGCGTATTGAAGACGCTAGTAGCTTTGGGAAGATGGAGTGGGAGAGAGGAAGAATGAAGAGTGTTTGTTTATATTTAAAATCACCTGTAGCAGCTGGAATTGAAAAGAGCACTTATTTATTGTGGTTTTCTCAAGAATATTGTTTGAGTTTATTCAAGAATAATTTGAAAAAAAAAATTGAATATTTATTTATTTATTTTTATTATTATTATTTTTTTTAATCTGGTTTTTTTTTCGTGACTATTTTTAATGATTTAAAATGAATAAATGTGTTGTGGTATTATGGATGGTTAATTATGATCGTATGTTAAAATATGTGTGTGAGAAAATAAATAATTTTATTCAATCAGTTTTTGTAAGCAAAATTTTTATTTTTAAAGAAGTGTTTCTAATTTTAGAAAACATATTCAAAGTGACTGTTTTCTAAGTATGATTGAAAAATATTAATTTCCTTGTCAATCTGGAATGTTCAAGTTCTTCGGAAACCAAGAGACAATTGCTCCGTAGTTTAACATTTGAAATGGCTTAAAGATGTTTTTTAAAGATTTGTTATTATTATTTAATTATTTCTTAATTATATGGCTTATAATATGAGGATTCTTTTAATAGAAAACGGCACTCGTGCACGTGTTACTTGATATTATTTGAAATATTCTGTTTTCGTGTTTAAATGAATTGATATAACTGAATCTCATGCTTACACGATTGGAACAAGCGTTTGTGTAAAACTTTGACTCTACCACTATTTCATATCCACTATTTCATATCGGCGTTTTTTTTTATTGCAGAAATTCTAATGTTAAATAAAACGATGATTACTCTTCGAAAGCATTGGAACTCAAAAACATGAATTGCATCCACTATGCAGGACACATGTGTATATTGTATATCCCGAAAGGATTAGAAAGACACCAGCCGTATATAAACTAAAGAGTAATATGTTATAAAAATAAAATGTTATAAGAACCTATTATTAAAGGTAGTATGGAACGATGTACAGTCGGCTGCAAAATTATTCGAACACTAGCCAATAATTCCTATATTTAAAAAGTACACTTAAGACTGTTTTGCTAAGTAAATCCTTGTCGAATCATGTTCTTAGACTGATTAAGAACATGACTCGACAAGGATTTATTTAACAAAGCTGTATTAAGTGACATTTTTTTGGCAAGGATTATTGCTAGTGCTCGAATAATTCTGCAGCCGACTGTAACTTATTGCTGAAAAGTAACTGTTTGTCCCATCTCTACGCAGCACCGTACATGTAAGATATAACGCTATTACATTCTAGTCGACATTTTCATATTCTCCTTCCTTCCTCTATAATGAAGTAAATATTGTGGAATGAAAATCATTTCACTCTAGTAAAAGCTAAGATAAAATAATTCAGTATACCGGAGAGGTTACAATCGTCGCTTTAATTGATTTTATATAAATGAGTATTTACAATTAATTTCTTGTTATTATTTGTTCATCGCTTGATAATGTTTATTTATTGTTTTAGAATGCCTTGAGCTTATTCTCTTGATAACTCTTGCTACGTATGTGGGAAAGTAATACACTCTAATCAGAGACAATCTATCACGCCACTGATTGAAAGGTGTATAATCGTTACTTTAATTGTAGAATTACAGACCAAGAAAATAATTACAATTATAGTAATAAAAAATAAATTAATTAATAAAAGAAAAAAAAAGTATGAAGCCAATTTTTGTGTTTTACATACGAGATGTAAAATTGAGTACAAAACTGATTTAATTTAGCATGACAGGACTTTTTTCTTCAATCTATTTTTACTTTCGTCTGTATATATAGAATGAAAGTATTGGATTTGTCAAAATTTTCGTAATTCCAGTTTTCGATGCGTTTACATGTTTCGGGATGTCGTAAACATGATTTGACTGTTTTTAGAAAATGCCTGTCTGTGTGTGTGTATCACAAATTTTGTAGACGCTGTATCTCACGAACTATAATGAACGAAATTTAACCAAACTTGATATTTCGTTAAACTCTGACATAAATTAGAACTAATTAGATTTGAGGATCAATTTCTTAACAGGTGGAGCAGTGATCTCACTTTTTTAAAAATTGGATAAAACTTCGTATAAATATAAATAATGAGAGTTTTTTTTTAACGTGTAATTGCAAAATTAATATAATTTATTGACAGTTGTTGTAGTAAACAAAGAAAAAAGGTTTGAACATATGAGAGCATCACTTCCGCCCCCCTCTCCCCGTAGGGTGAAGTACACCACCGAGGGCTGTAAGTTTTCAATATTATTACCTGTCGAAAAACTTCGTCAATTCCTTTAAAACGAATAGTAGAACTATGATAATTTAAAAGAAAGTTATCGATTTTTTTCATTAAAAAGAAAAAAAACTTTTTTTTAGTACAGAGGAATATTAGTCTCAATCTACGGATTTTTACGACACAAGAGTACGATAAATGGGCGTTTATCGAAATCGAAAATTTATCGAAAATATGATTGAATAATTTAAAATCGATTTAATAATTAAAAAAAAAGAAAAAAAAAAAAAAAAAAGAAAAAGAAAAAGAAAAAGAAAAGAAAAAAGTAATAGTCTTCCATAATAAGCTAAATTCTGCTTTTGCATATATTTCATCAGAAATCGTATTTTTTTTTTTTTTTTTTTTTTTTTAAGCACAAGAAAAGAAAATTACTAATAATAAGTATCGAAAAGTTTGTATTTTATTAATATTTTACGCCAAAGCCAATAGTACGAAATGCTGATCATCTGCTTTTAATTTTGTTATTACTTTCTTTTACCCTTACGGTAGAGAAAGTATTGTTTTAGGGTCAAATTTTCGAAAGTGAATTTTTGTTATATTTACACGTTCTGAAGTCCCCTGAATACGAAAATCATGTTTTTAGCGAATGGTCTGTGTGTGTGTATGTCTGTAATCAGCATATCTCAAGAACAAATAGTAGCAGAAATCCCAAACTCGGTATTCTAAATGTGTATCATATAGGGATGCTACACTAAACTTTTCGTTGAGATGAAGCAAATGGTTCGTGTACAGGGACACTCCAAAGTATTCAAATACATTACGTCTATGGGAGAAATAGCAGGTAAGTAGAGTTTAACATCTATAGACTGAATTAAACCAAATGAAACGAATATATATTTCTTGAAATAGAGATAGTCAACTGGGAAATTTTTTTTTGTGTATGTAGGGGCCTCGCCAAGCCCCCCTGGGGGGGGGGGAATCCTTCCTCGAGGGGAGTAAATTTTCATGATGGGTATCTTTCAAAAGAGTTCGCCAATACCTGTAAAACGAATGGTTCAACCATCGATCTGCGATAATTTAAAATGAAGTTATCAATTTTTTTTTCATTTTTAACAAAAAAAAAAATTAATGTAATATTGATAACAAATTCAACTTTTTTCGATATTTCGTGTTATACTCGTTATCTCCAACTTAATCTCCAACCTGTATTTATAGTATTAAATATCATATTAAGAGAATGTCGTGTGAGTAACACACCAGATTATTTTTTATACATAAAAATAAATACTCTGTTAAATTATTAAAACATTTTATTTTATTTCTTATTTTACTTTCTCTTACCCATAAGGTAGAGAAAGTATTGTTTTAGGCTGAAATTGTCGAAAGTGAGTTTTTGTTATATTTGCATATTCTGAGGTCCCCTGAATACTAAAATCATTTTTTTGGCGAATGGTCTGTGTGTGTGTCTGTCTGTGTGTCTGTTATCAGCATATGTCAAGAACAAATGCTAGCAGAAATTCCAAAATCGGTATTCTAAATGTGTGTCATATAAGGGTGTAACACAAAGCTTTTCGTTGAGATGAAGCAAGTGGTTCGTGTACAAGTACACTCAAACGTATTCAAATACATTACGTCTATGGGGAAAATTGCAGGTAAGTAGAGTTTAACCGCACTAAACCAAATGAAACGAATATATATTTTTTGTAATAAAGACAGTCAACTGGAGAAAAAAATTGTGTATGTAGGAGCCTCGCCTCCCCCCCTGGGGGGGGGGGAAGGTTACCCCACGAGGGGAATGAATTTTCATGATGGGTATCTTTCAAAAGTGCTCGCAAATACCTCTGAAACGGGTTTTTGAGCATCGATCTGCGATAATGTAAAATAAAGTTATCGATTTTTTTTCATTTTTAATATATATTTTTTTCATTTTTAATGTAATATTGAGAATAAATTCAACTTTTTTTGGATATTTAGTGTTATACTACTTCTCTAATATGGAAATCGTCTGCATTATCATGGAAGATAATTTTTTTAAATAATAATTTTAATAATTTATTTTTACTGAGTGAATTTTTATAGGAAAATATAGAAGAAAGTCATGTGGTGGCCACACCGCACTAGTTATTTGTTGTTAGTGGATGTGCTTTACTAATAATATTTTACGATTTCCTGGAAAGCTTTTCGGGAATTGAAAAGAATTCCTCATAGAGATATGGTAAATAATGTATGTTTTAAGCCAAATATTCTTCACTTGTCTTTTGTATATTTACACGTTTTGAGGCTTCTTGATTATCGTAGTCAAGTTTTTTAAAGTTTGATCTTTGTCTGAGTCTCTTAGAGTGACTTAAAAACGAATAATTTTAGGAGATCCAAATGTTGTATTTTGAAGTTAATATAAGTTTGTTGCTGGAAAAGTTTGATCAAGATTGATAAGTTTCAATGAATGTTGCGTGTGAAAATTGTCTGTATAATTTTAAGTAAACTTTTAATTTTAATAACAGAATTAAATTCTATATAAATGTAGGTGTATTAATGAAACGCGGGGTTGAGGGGAGCTACCGCTTCCCTCACACAGAACTAATTATCATATAAAACACTTCCGAAGCCTAATTTGAATTATTTAACATAGGTTTACATGACAGTACTCGTTATCTTATCTAATCTCCCACCTGTATTTACAGTATTAAATTTCAGGGTAAGAGAAAGTCATGTGAGTGACACACTAGATTATTAATAGAGTTACTGAGCCACACGATATTTCAAATTGATTTTTTTCACTGCATGAAGTTAATTAAAAAAATCTTTGCATTAATTTGTTAACTGCCTTCCAATTTAAGGGGTTACAAAAGTTCCAAAGGCTTAATATATATATATATATATATATATATATATATATATATATAGAGAGAGAGAGAGAGAGAGAGAGAGAGAGAGAGATTCCCTTTTTCTTTTTAAATTTGATAAATGAAATATTTATTTATTATTTTGAGTTTATAAAAGAGCAACATTTAAACAATGTGTTATTAACTTTTCATTAAAAAAATTGTATAATTCATCCGATGGATCCTGGTTTCTGGTGACCTTCCAAAGAAGCAGTCGTCAAGATTTCATAAATAATTATTTAATAAGTAATTTGTACTGCATGAATTTGTGTAAATTTATATAGAGGAAAGTTTTGTGGTGGACACAACGTACTAATTTATGGATTATAGTATTTATATTTATGTACGTATGTTTATTAAACCAAGATTTTAGCTATTTATATGACTATTGAATTTTAATAAAGCTGTTTAAACATTGAAATAAAATAAATATTCTGTAAAATACAAGACATTTTCCAAATGATTCACTAGAAATAATAAAATTTAAATTATAAGTATTTGAATTGAATGTGAAAACTTCAACGAATAACCCACACAAAAACATTTAATAAAAGCAAAAACTATATTGCAGAAAAAGAAAAAAAAAAAAAAAGTTCTCAAGAGAGTAATAAAAACTAAATAAATAACATAAAAACGAGAGGTTGTGTGTTACATAGATCACGTTTCAAAAATCATTCAATTTATGTTGTAAACATGCCCAAAAAACATGTCCAAATATATTTGAAAGCTATCAAAACAGAATAGGGTACACTTAAACTGCATTACTTGGAACTGAAGTTAGGTAGATTGTAAATTTTGCAGTTAAATTTATTTATATTCTAGACCAAATCATCATCTTCTTAATAATAAAAGCCAAGTTCCCTAAAACTAACGCTCGAAATTGATGCCACTGCTAAAACAATTTGTTGAAATCAGGAAGATAAAATTGTATTCCTGGTTTGAAGAAATAAATAAAAAATAATGGGGGAAGGAGTTTTAACAGAAACAAAAATAACTTCATGGTGCATTGGAAAGTAAAAAGTGATTCGAAAAAATAAATAAATAAACAAAGTTTAAATGATAAATTAAAAAAAACAAATAAATAAATAAATAAATGTAACTCTATGTAAATATCACCAATTGGTGATTTTTTTTTCCGTGGCCACCATCATAAACCGATAAATTATAGTCAAAGTATTTAGTTAAATAAAAAAAAAGTATATATATTTTTATTATTATTATTATCATTATTATTAAATATATTAAAAATGATAATGCCGAAAAACATTATGGTACTTTTTGTTATCGGGGTCAAATTCAGGTACAGTTAAAAAAAAAAGGGGGGGGGAGGGGGAGGGGGTATTTAAGTATTATCCCTTCGACAAATAAACCAGTTAAGATTTTAATAAATTTGCGCTAAAGTTAATTTTTATAAATCATTATATTAAAATTACATTTAATTACTCGATATCCATTATTCTGATTTAAGGAAAAAAAAAAAAACTGTTAATTTTTAAATCTTAGTTTGAAGGACTGTACATATAAAAAAACCACTCTTATAATGACGCCAATTTTGGAAGATGCTTGATTAAATTGAATTTTTTATAAAGTTTTATTACAATTTCATTATTCACGTGTAAATAAATAAACTTCTTTATATGTTGAAATAAATATACTTGTAAACTTTTTTTAAAAAATTAGCTTGGAAATTTTATTTAATTATTTTAAAATTAATATGAAGTTTTTAATTAATATCTTTTAAACTAATTATCAACTTAAAATAAAATATATGGTATTATATACATTTTGTTCTGATTAATAAGTGTACTAATTTTCTTGGCGGTAGGTTGAATGGTGCAGCACTACTCTAATAACTATGAAATCCGTACAAATTCTCAGACAGACTAGTATTACGAGGCCTTCGCAAAACTTTTTTCTATATTATTCTATATAAAAGCGCCACTTACAGTATAACAAGCCCAAAAGTTTTTAAATAGCTTCTCATAATAAAGATTTTACATATGGAATTTGTTGCAATTTTAATCAACAGTGCTGAGATGTAGTCACGTGGAAAGGTGAATAACAGCAGCGTCCACCTATCGGTCGATATATACCCAAATTGAATCAGCCTTCTGTTTCATAATAGTCCTTATTTATATTGAGTTTTGCGCAATTATGTACAATAGAATCTGACATATGGCCTTCCTATTTATGGGGAAAACTGTAACATAGCAGCGCCAAATATCGGCCAATACGCACCTAAATTAAATCAGAATAATATTTCATAAAGGATTTCTCCCATATTAAGTTTTGTTTGAAACTACACAATAGAATCTGAGATATAGCCTTCCCTTAAATATAAGAAATCATCGTATAGCAGCGCCATCTGTTGAGAGGTTAAATATTATTCTAGATCCCTCAAAATGTGTGAATTTATTGAAAACTGGGAGTCGTAAGTTCTTACGATCCAATGCTTTCTTACATTAAATATAAAAGAAAGTAATAACGATATATATATATATATATATATCAGATAGGCCAAACTTGTAAGACAATTTTCAGTAGTTTTGGGTACTTGTCAGTAGCCTGGTAAGTCGATCTTAACTAATGTAAATTTAAGTTCAGATTTAAAAAATGTTTATATGCCATAAGTTGTTATTTACCTTTTTAAATAATAAATAAAAATTTGACATTTTTTTTTTTTTTTTTTTTTTTTTTTTAATAAATGAAGAAATTAATTATGAATTATTCATGCACTGAATTTTTTGCTACACAAATCCAGACGCTGTTATTATATTAATATCTGCATAAAGGATCAAAATTGCAAAAATACTAGAATCACTCATAACACTTTATTAATGAATTTCAAACAATTTCAGTTATTGTTATTATCTTATACATGTAATATCTATTTACTGTAAACAGATGTTCCTTGATCTCTAGCTGCTGAAGAAAAGAAGAACAGTCAAAAAACAAATAATTAGATGAATGAGAAATGAAACAATTCTACTTCTTTATAGGTTCTAAAAATTAATAAAGCAGGTTTAAAATAAATATTGACCTTTATGTTTCTGATGATGAAAGACTGAGAAACAAAAGGCTTCTACATAGTTTTCGTCAATGAATGCTAGCAGTTGGTGATAAGAAAAGAGGGGGATGGGGTCAAAAAATAACTACATGAGTAAGAAATAGTGAACAATTCTATTTTTTTATGGTTCTTAGAATCTTATAAAGCAAGTTTAAAATGAATATTGACATTTATGTTGTGGATGGAGAAAGATTGGGAATTGGATGGCTTGGCATCGTCAGTCGTTAATGAGGTTTTTTTTTTTTCTAACGAACGGTATCGGCGACTTTCTGAAAATAAATCCATAATTTTTATATGTTGTCCGTAAGGCCGTAATTACTGCCGTAAATCCGTAATAATTACGGACAAATCGTAATGCTTGGCATCCTCTCTGAGAGTATATATATACTTATCGAATAATGAATTCGTTTGGCAGTTTGTGTATTAGTACATTTTAGTTGAAAAACGAATACCGAGGGCTTCTTGTTTCACACATAGGAAATTTTAATAAATAAATAGAACTGTCTTATTTTAAAAGATGATATAAATATATGTTATAAAACAATGTTGCCATTTCTTATAAAAGAATTACAAAAACAATTATTTTAGAATAAAAATACATTATAAAAGAGTAA
This sequence comes from Salticus scenicus, assembly GCA_963930645.1. NCBI lineage: Eukaryota > Metazoa > Arthropoda > Arachnida > Araneae > Salticidae > Salticus > Salticus scenicus. The sequence goes on along the minus strand of OZ005660.1, from coordinate 119,298,323 downwards.
ATATGTAAATACAGAAAAACAATTATAGAGTATAGGCACTTTTTGAATATGTTAATCAAAGAGAAAATTAATAAGTACAATTGGGAACATTAAGAAGAAGTTGGAAAAAGTTTTATTTTATTTTATTTTATTTTATTTTAATATTTTTACCTTCTCTTATGGCAGAAAAGTGTTTTTGAGACACATTTTCGAAATTTAATTTTTGTAATATTTACGTGTTTTGAGGTCCTCTGAATTCGAAGAACTTATTTGTAGAGGTTGGTATCTCTCTCTCTCTCTCTCTCTCTCTGTGTGTGTGTGTCTGTTATTAGCATATCTCAAGAATAAATAGTAGCAGGATGTCCAAAATCGATATCATAAAGTGATACTACACTAAAATTTTCGTTGAGATCAAACAAATAGTTCGTGTACAGGGATATCCAAGATAATTCAAATACATTACGCCTATAGGGGAAATTTCTGGTAAGCACAGTGTAACATCCATAGGATAAGGATGCCCATAACAAAATAAAATGAACATAGCCTTTTTTTTTTTTTTTTTTTTTTAAATATGCACGAAAGCCTGTTTTGTGTAGATTGCGGTACGGAAATCATTCGTAATTTGTTGGAAGTGTATTTCATTTTATGTTATTTCATTTTATTTATTTATTTATTTATTTATTTATTTATTAATTTTTTCATATAATTCTAAATTTAACTATATAATGTGATGTGCTTATAGGTTATAGACAATATACTCGGCTACCCAAAATTAAGCTAAACGTTCTTTTCTATTGCATGTAATTGATAAAAATGCTTTGCTCCATTTTAGTATGTCGACAAACACAGCTCAAGAAGGAAAATGCATTTTTTTTACTCATATTGTAAACAAAGTATTTTTTGAAGTTCTGTTTTTTGCTCTGCGTTCTTTCGCTTTTTTTTTTTTTTTTTTTTTTTTTTTTAATATCACGTTTTGAATTACCCTGAATACGATTCCAGTTTTAGCGGTTTATCTGTATATATGTCTGTTATCAGCGTAACTAAAAATCAAATAACTGCCGAAAATTCAAGTTTGGTATTTTGAAGTTTGTATTAGAATGCACTTGAAAAATTGGATCAATATGGGTAAATCTGAAAGCAAGTTGTTTACAGACTTAAAATAAAATAAAATAAATAATCTGATGTGTCATTCTAACGACTTTCTTTTACGCTGAAATTTAATACTATTAATACAGAGGGAATATTAAGGGGTAAGATAACGAGTACTAATATGTAAATCTATGCTAAAACAATTCAAATTAGGCTTCCGAACACCTTTATTTGAGATGTAATTCGATGTGAGAGGTACTACTGCCCCCCTCAACCCCCGTTTCACTACTGCACCTAGAATTATATAGAATTTGAATATGTTATTAAATTCAAAAGTTCGTTTAAATTTATTGAGACAACTTTCACAATAACATTCCTTGGAATCAATCTTGATTAAGCTTTTCTAGTAACAAACATATTAACTTCAAAATACAACATTTGGATCGCCTGAAATTATTTGTTTTTAATCTATTCTAACAGACACAGACAAAGGTCAAGCGTTAAAAACTTGACTTCAGTATTCACGAAGCCTCAAAATGTCTAAATATGCAAAAAACCAAGTATATGAATATTTAACTTAAAAAAAAAAAAAAAAAAAAAAAAAAAAAAAAAAAACCATTATTTACTATATGGCTATGAGAATTAATTTTAATTCCTGAGCAGCTTTCATGGAAATGGTAAAATATTGCAGTAAAGGACTTTCACTGACAAAAAAAAAAAAAAAAAAAAAAAAAAAAAAAATGTTATGGCTTAAATATTGGCAGCCCTGTATATCTTCTAAAAGTTATGTACACATCGCGTGGAGGACATAAATATAATCTTATATTAATAACACACGGCGCAACCTGAAGTACACTTCTATCAATTTTCAAGTATATTCGTACTATAATCTAGTTCTTTTGTGTAGCCCTGTAAATGAACAGTGAATGATTTCTATATCATATTCTACACGAAACAATGTTTTTACATATGTAATATATATATATATATATATTCGTTTCATTTGGTTTAATGCAGTCTACAGATGTTAAAATGTACCTACTTGCAATTTTCTCCATAGACGTAATGTATTTGAATTCTCTTCGGTGTCCCTGTACACGAACCATTTTCTAGATCGCAACGAAAAGTTTAGTGTAGCATCCCTATGTCGTACATATTTAGAATACCAAGTTTGGACTTTCTGCTATAGTTTGTTTTTGAGATATGCTGATAAAAGACAGACAGATACCCACACAGAGACACGCACAGACCAACCGCTAAAAACATGATTTTTGGATTCAGGGGATCTCAAAACATGTAAACAAAACAAAAATTCAATTTTGAAAATTTGACTCAAAAACAAATCTTTTTTTACCTTATGGGTTAGAGATAGTAAAAATAAAAATAAAAATAAATAAATAAGTCTAGGCACTATAATTTAACGGAGGGTAGAAACCTTAAACAGAATTATATGTTAAATAAAACTGTTCTTAAATCTATTTTAGATTATTTTCTAATTTATATATTTTAGATTATTTATTACTATCTTACCTTATTGATATTACGATTTAAACTGCAATCACAGTTCAGAAATGCAGGGTTAGAGAAAGCCGTGTTGAGGACATATCAGATTATATTTTCGCCTCAAGAAGTCGTTTTATAAGTTTTTGCAAAAACTTCAGCTTGTTGAAATGAAAAAAAAAAAAAACTATTTTAAAAGAAATATTTAAATAACTTTTTTAAACATAAGTTTATCTATTATCTTTTAGACTGCTACAATATTTCCGAAGAAACAAGCTTACTGCCAGACTGTTGCAAATTTGATTGCATCTAATTTTTCATTCCGTCATTCCATTGTGTTGTAAGGAGCATTCCCCTTTTCTCCCGACATCAATAAATAGAAATCACGTAGACACTTTTCTCGAAGTAGGTTAGTGAAAATTCGGGAAAATAACTTTCGAAATGTAACTGGTATAAATATCTTTACGAAAGTTAAGAAGTATGTACTATATAATTTAAATATATAAATATATATTTCAAAAAATATAAAATATAAATATATAATTATACACAAATACATATTTTTGCATACATGTATTTTGTATTTTTCACTTTAAGTGTAATTATACTCTTGTAGTAAAAGCAAATAATTAAAAAAAAAAGAAGAAGATGAAGAAAGAAAGAAAATGAAAGGAAAGGAGAGGACACATAGAGTGTATTGCGTAAATTTTTCTTTTTGCTATCAGTTATAATTATTTTTTTCTTTCCTTTTTTTTTCAGTAAATTATTTTATTTTACTTCAGTTCCTACTATTAGTTCACAATCTCCCTATACATATATCTTGCAATCGATTTTTAACTAACTTCCCGACTAGCTAGAAATTTGAAACTTTCAGGATTGCTCAAAACACGGTGACAATACATTTTTTCAATACTTTTAGCCAACTGTTTCGGGTTACAAATATACAAGCTGCTGTGTGTGACTGTACTTGACGCTGTCCAGCAGAAATACTTGATTAACTTAAATTAATATTTAATAAATAAGTAAAAATAAGAATATGTTTAATGGGAAATATATATAACCATAAAAATATTAGTTGTCTAAAATGCGGCAGAAATAGTGCTCATAGCATATTGTTATAAGGGATTAATTCTTTGACCCGGATTATTAGCACCGTTGCAATGAAAGCAGTTTTATAGGCGAAGTGAAAATAAAAGGGCAATTCATTCATTGACTTTCAGTAGGGTCAACCTTGGCGACAAACGTGGTGAGTAGGCGACTGAATTTGGTGATAGGGCAACCAAATTTGATGAAAAATGGTACTTTAGAATTCCTCAAGTTTCTTCGACGCACGGGAGCACAGATCTCGAGCTTTCCATGGGATTCTCGATGAAATCATCGCAGAAGTTATAAATAGAAGTAAGTTGATTTATGCGAGAGAGTTTTTCATTGCGAATCAGAGTTATTCATAGACCTATTCTGAGTGATTGCACTTTAAGGATTGAGCTCTAAGCGAATGAACATTTTTCTTGGGCTTGCGAAGATTTATGCTCCGGAGTATTTGATGTTATTTGCTTTACTCCTCCGGAACAAGTGACTGTTTTTCAGAATATTCCAGAACATTCATCTAATAGTGACTTTTGCTTTATGAGTAACTATTGGATTGTTTTCGAGAATAATCGTTTAAATAATAGTTTTGTTGTATAGATTCGAGAAGCTAAAAAAATAATAATAATAATATCACTGAAGAAATCTCATACTAAAGCTGTGGCGCTAGTAGTCTCCAATCGAAATATATTTATTTAAACGTTTCAATTATTCAATTAAACAGAAATAATTTTAATGTAGTGACTAGCGAAGCGGGCAAAGTCTGCTAGTATATATATATATATATATATATATATATATATATATATATATATATATATATATATTCGGAACACACTTTAAAAACAGTAATGTAAATTTAACAAATTAATGTATATTGAATTTTAAAAATGCGATATTTCTTGAGATTTGTTTTATTTTTCAAAATATATCTTTCAATATTCACTTAGTATAGTAAAAAAAAAAATAATTTGCCTTTTAAAATTATTTTCTACTAATATTTGATTCGCCTTTTAAATTTGTTGAGATGTGAAACTTTACTTTGTATGTGTTTATTTTTATAATTAAAAAAATGTTTTTTTTTTTTTTTTTTTTTTTTTTTTTTTTTTAAAGATGTAAACTAGAGAGCACTGCCAGTTTTTATACTCAGTTTCTATTAAATGAGATTTCCGATATCTGAGGTACTAGCAGTCCCAATTAGTTCGAATAATAGTCGAATAATAGAGCTTTGTTAGTCCCAAGAAGGTTGAAACGCGCTTTATTTCTTTACCCGTTACAGATAAATGGACAATGTAAATAATAATAATAATAAAAAAAAATAAAAAATCAACCAAATTAAGGTAGGAAAGACGACTTCATTAAGAAAAAACCTCCCATTAATTTTTAATAGTTACTTTTTTAAATTTTTATACAATAGTCCCTCTACGCAAATTTTGTCAATTACAAAGTTTTTATTTTTCATTCAACAAGACCATTAGAAAAAACCGTATAGCTCTATCTTTAAAAGCAACCGAATTATGATACAGAAAAAAAAAAAAAAAAAGTGACTTATGCCATTTTTTCATATCATTTAAAAAGCTGGCTTTTCGGTGAAAATAGGGATCATTTACACATTGATAACAGAAATGTTTATCAGGATCAAAAACATAATGTGACGAAAAATTCTCCAATGCATTTAAATTAATCCTTAAAACTTTAATACAAATGCTATGATACATTTTATCATTTTATAATATGTCACAAATTTACATTTCTATTTTGATACATGGTCCCTACAATCAGAGTCCAGTTTTCAATTAAGTATAATTCATACAGTTTTAAAGATACAAGAATGCGGTTATTTGCAATGAGGTTGTTGCATTTAAAATAAAAACTTTGTAATTGGACAAATTTGTCTAGAGAAGTCGTATAGAAATGTAAAAAATATATTTTTTTGAAAATTAACAGGAAGATATTTTTATTAGCATAGTTTTATTTCCTATCTTATTTTGTACACTTTTGCAATTTGCATTGCCCTCTCATCTCTAACAGGTAAAGAATTAAACCGCGTTTCAATCTTTTTGGGACACCCTATATAAATATATAAATATGTATATATATAAATAAATTTGTATAATTGGAAAACAACATAATGATAATTTCAAGAGAAATAAATCATTTTAATTATTAGTGCAATGCGCCGCATTTATAATAAAAATGATATAAATATCAAAATTTATAGACTTGTACCAAAATTAACCAAGGAGAACAATCAAAATCAATGTAATAAGAAAGTAGACTGAAAAAGATCAGAATATCAGAATAAGACAAAATGAAAGGAAAAGAAGTTTACTAAATTTCTCATATCATCAGAGGCATTGCAGGAATCGAAAAGCAAATAACGGTTTTCAATGCTTAGAGTGCATAAATCTAAAATATCTCCAAAACCAATGCCCAAACCATAATACCACGACAAAAATCTGAAGAAAAAAATAAATTAAATGTATAAAGGTAGAAATAAATTAAATAATGAATAAAAAAAAGATATGAATTTAAAAAACAATACTGTACATACAAAAATACATTCATGGAACAAAAGTAGAACATTTTGGTTATAAGTTTAATAAGTTAAGTTTTCTATAAGTTTTAATGCTTAAAGTGCATAATGCTAAAATATCTCTAAAACTATTGTCCAAACCATAGTACCATGACGAAAATTTTAATAAATAAATAAATAAAAATATGAAGGTGAAAGTAAATTAAATAATGAAAAATAAATGAATTAAAAAACAATACTGTACTGAGAAAAATGCATTCATGGAACAAATGTAGAACATTTTGGTTATAAGTTTAATAAGTTAAGTTTTCTATAAGTTTTAAGACTTAGAGTGCCTAATGTTAAAATATCTTTAAAACCAATGCCCAAACCATAATACCATAACAAAAATCTAAAGAAGGAAATAAATTAAAAATATAAAGATGGAAATAAATTAAATAATGAACAAAAAATAAAATAAAATAAAACAATACTATACATACAAAAATGCATTCATGGAACAGATGTAGAACATTTTGGTTATAAGTTTAATAAGTTAAGTTTTCTGTAAGTTTTAATATTTGTATATATATCTTGAAATGGAAACCATTTTTAAATAAATGTATGAAACACATTTTGAAATGCAAGTTTATGCGTTAACTTCTAAGCCGCTAATTCTCTGAACAATTAAATTTTTTGTCAGATTGTTTAAATGATGACTGCATCTAATTTTCTTTCCATCATTTTGTGTAGTCAGGAGCATTTCTCTTCTATTCTTAAATCAATCCTTTGAAATAACAGAACACATTTTTTTCTGAATAGGTTGGCGAGATATCATGAAAATATTTTGTTAATGTAATTATTATAAATAATTTAATAAATTAATGTAATTATTATGACATAATTATTACTTTTAACGTAATTATTATAAATAATTTAATAACAAATGAGAAGTACAGGATGAAATCGGTGAGAGAGAGAAAAAAAAAGACCAAAAATAAATATAATCAGAGTTTGCAGTTGCCGAGGATCCCTAAAAGGTCACATTGAAACAACAACAACAACAACAACAATAATAATAATAATAAAATGTTGACGTAGAATAAATTTAAAAGAAATAGTTAAAAGAAATATTTAAGTATAAATTTATCTGTTCGTTCCTAGGTAGCAAGTTATCTGAGAAAATAAGTTTACTGATAGACTGTGGCACGTAATTGCATCTAATTTTTGTTTTCACCGCTCTTATGTGTAGTTAATGAGCATGCCTCTTCTCTCTATATATATCTATTACGCAGCGAACCATTTTTTATTATTTATTTATTTATTTATTTATTTAGGTAGGTTAGCGAGAATTTAGGAAAATAATTTTCGAACTGCAACTTTTATAAATAATTTTGTAACTAACAAAAGGTATATGCGAAAGTTGGTGTAAAAAATAAAAACTAATATATTTATATAAACAAACCAGTATGCTGTGAATTTTATTCTATACATTCCTATACAAATTCATTCACTTTATATTATTTATTAAAATTATTTTCCACAAATACAGACGGTTTTTATTTCAATATCTTAAAAAAAAAAAAAAAAAAAAAAAAAAAAAAAAACGTATTATTATTATTATTATTATTATTACTACTACTACTATTATTATTACAAAAAAAAAAAAAAAAAAAAAAACGCATTATTATTATTATTATTATTATTACTACTACTACTATTATTATTACAAAAAAAAAAAAAATCGATAAATTTATTTTAATTTATCGCAGATCTGTGGATCAATCATTTGTTCTATATAATGTGATGAGTTTTTTTAATAATACTCATATTGAAAAATCCCCCCCCCTCCCACTTTACTGTGGTATTTATTTCTTGAAGGGGGGATGTTCTACCCACCCCTACATGTACAAAAAAAAAGTGCTTAATTATTACTATTATAAATATATTTATTATTATTATTTCATGTAAAAAATAATTTTCATGCACATTTGAAAGAAAATTTTTGTCCTATACAGCCCTATTAAAATTATGTAAAAATTTAAGGACAGTTCTGTTGAGCGAGCAATCTCCAAATGTAATGAGCACCCAGCTTATGTCAAAATTCAACTAAATAACAAGTTTGGTCCAATTTCATTTATTGATTCGCGAAATACATGCGTCCACAAAATTTTTGTTACACACTAACAAAGACTGATACACACTAATAGAGACAGACACACAGGCATTTTCTAAAATCAATTAAATCATGTTCAGGTCATCTCAAAATTTGTAAATTCATCGAAAACCGGAATTCGAAAATTTTAACCCTCCATATTGAATATTCAAGGTTCCATATAAACCTATGGGGAAATTTTATCCTTTAATAATTAATACAAAAATACTTAAAAGTGAATAAAAGTGGTATGACACCAAAAAAAAAAAAAAAAAAAAAAAAAATACATCACGGTAAAGTTTTTCTTTTTAGATTTTCCTCCCTGAAATAAAGTTATCGATGTTTAAAGTGAAACGTATGCAAATTCTTCCAGAATAAATTAAATTTAAATGTATTAAATATCATTTCTTAAAAAAAAAAAAAAAAAAAAAAAAAAAAAACTGTAGAAAGATGTGAAAATTTGTCCTCTAGAACACTGACAAATATTTTTCAAAACTATTGGTTTTTGTATTAATTATTAAAAAAAAAAATTTCCCCGTAGATTAACATGTAACTTTGAATATCACTATTTGAATATTCACCTGACGAGTACACAGCAACCTTAATATACTTCCTTCTTATACATGTAGAATATATATATATATATATGAAATAAATATCAAGAGATTTTGCGATTGCTAAATATCTATGAATTATTTCATGACACAAAAGAAAACAAATATTCAAACAAATGAAATTTTGAATTAGGAACGGTGATAAAAACAATATTTAAAGCATGTTTTTATCATAAACTTGTCCGTTCACTTCTAGATTGCAAGTTGTCTAAGTAAACAAGTTTGCTGTCAGAGTGCATTAAAAGCCGACCAAAGTCAGACTGTTGCAAGTTTTGATTGCATCTTATTTTTCTCTCCATCATCCTTTTCCGTAATGAGGGGAATGCCTCTTCTCTCCCGGCATCAACAACAGGCAGCAGGAAAACACCTTTCTTGAAGTAGGTTGGCGAGAAATAAGGTCGCCAACAGCGTGATTGTTCTAAATTTTCACTCCAGAAAAACAAGCACACTCAGCACCAACAGGTCGAGGATGCTACCCATGTTACCATGGATACTTTTTATTGCGTCAACTGGACAAAGCGCTGGACACAAAGGTTAGTTTTCTATATCTAAAAACTCTAAAATCCATTATTTGTTAAGATCCCTCATTACTCAAATGTCATCTTAATAAGTTTTAAATAAAATAATGTTTTTGTTTGTTTATAGTTACGTTGACATGTTAATGATTTTTAAAGTTTCATGTATTCAGTAATCAGTATATTATGCACACACACACACACACACACACACACACACACACATATAGATAAATAGATAATTTTGAATTAATTATATGTGATAATGCTGTTTCTAAATCATAAATAGTCGATTATTTTGTAATTTCTTTACCAGTGCGATATAAATGTTTATTCATTTAAAATTCTACAATTTCATAGCATATCGCTTTATCAGTAATATTACTAACTTAAAAATTTTAAAAGATAAAATCACTCATTACTAAAATGTCATTTATTCTACTCTAAATAAGCTTTATAAAAAAGAAATGTGTGTATTTGTTTGTAATTATGATGATATGCTTATGATTTTTAAAGTGTTATATTCAGAAATCATAGATTATAAAAGATAAACAAACGTATATAATGTTGAATTATATGTGATAATTTCCTTTCTAAATTACAAATAAACGTTTGTTTTGTAGCATCTTTACTCATGTGACATAAATGTTTATTCACTTAAAATTCTACAATTTCATAACATATCACTTTATAAGTAATATCGCTTACCTAAACATTTTTAAATATCTTAACTGATAAAATCACTCATTATTAGAATGTCAATTATTCTACTTTAAATAAGCTTTGAAAGAAACAAATGTGTGTTTTTATTTGTAATTATAATGATATATTTATGATTTTTTAAGTTTTATATTCAGAAATCATAGATTATAAAAGATAAACAAACGTAGATAATGTTGAATTATATGTGATAATTTCTTTTCTAAATTACAAATAAACGTTTGTTTTGTAGCATCTTTACTCATGTGACATAAATGTTTATTCACTTAAAATTCTACAATTTCATAAGATATCACTTTATAAGTAATATCGCTTACCTAAATTTTTTTAAATATCTTAACTGATAAAATCAATTATTACTAAAATGTTGTTTATTCTACTTTAAATAAGGTATGAAAAGAAATAATGTATTTATTTGTTTGCAATTATGATGATATATTTATGATTTTTAAAGTTTTATATTCAATAATCAGTATATTAAAAAAGATAAATATTGATGATATTGAAATATATGATAATATCGATTTTAAATCGCAAACAATCGATTGTTTTATTGCATGTGTGATAAAAATTTGCCTATTCATCAAAAATTCTACAATTTCCTATCATATCATTTTATGGTAAGAAATATCACTTCCCTGAAAATTTTATACTCATTATTAAAAATATCATTTATTCTACGTTAAATAAACTTTAAAGGAAAGTAACGTGCTTATTTGTTTGTACTTATGATGATATGTTTATGATTTTTAAAGTTTTATTTTTAGTAATCACCATATTAAAAAAGATAAATAATTTAATATAATATTGAACTGCATGTGATAATATCGTTTTGAAATATCAAAAAATCGATTGTTTTGTAGTATCTATACAAGAGTGTTATACATCTCTATTCATTTAAAATTCTGCAATTTCATAACGTATCGCTTTATAAGTAATATCACTTACTTAAAAGTTCTAAACAATTTTAAGTGATAAAATTAGTCATTCATTTTACTTTAAATAAGCTTTAAAGGAAAACAACGTGTTTATTTATTTGTAGATATGGTCTTGTGTTTACGATTTTTAATTTTGCATTCAGTAATTAGCATATTAAAAAACATAAATAATTATAGATAATATTAAACTACATTTGATAATATCGCTTTTAAACCATAGACAATAGACTGTTCTGAAATATCTATATTAGAGTGATATAAATGTCTATTTATTTAGAATTATGTGTTTTCGTAACAAATCGCTTTATAAGTAGTGCTACTTACCTTAAAATTCTAAACTGTATTAGGTGATGCAACCGCTTATTATTAAAATATTGCTTATTCTTGGCCAAATATATGTTAAAGGAATGCAATATTCTGTTTGTTTATTAGCTCTGAGAAAATATTTATAATTTTTAAAGCTTTATAAATATACAAATCTATATATCTTAAATATAAACTGGATAATACCGTTTCATAATAACAAACAATAAGTTACTGATTAATCGATTATTTTATAGTACATTTTAGTAGCTTGAAATAAATGCTGATACATTTAAAATCCTACAGTATTGTAACATATATACTTTTAAGTATTATCTACTTACCTAAAATCTCTAAAATGTATTAACGGATAAAATATTTTATTATTAAAATGATGTTTATACTTCTCCAAATATATTAGGTTGATTTCTTTAGAAATCGACCTATTGCAATCACTTCGTTTATCTATATATCTATCTATCTATCTATCTATCTATAATGAAAATTTTGTCATCACGATAACTCCCGAAATAATACTCGAAATCGAACCAAATTTGGACAGTGAACTAATCTTATAAATATCTTGGATGAGTTCGTTAACCAAGTTGCTCCGACTTTTTGTTTTCAAGTGGCAGCCACTTGAAAATTTCAAACCGACATTGTAAAAAGCATATTTAAAGCAAGATTTGCTTGAATTTTGTTGTAAATACAGGTCACACGAGGGTCTCAATTATGTTTATTAATGAAGTTTATCCGCCATTTTCAATAAAGTGGCAGATATTTTAAGTTAAGCGGGACCACTTGAAATCGGGCTACCACTTGAAAATTTAAAATCCCTATAACTTCCGAAATAATACACCAAATCGAACCAAATTTGAACAGTGTCTTAACTTATCTTATAAATATCTTAGATGAGTTTGTTAATCAAGTTGCTCCGCCATTTTGTTTTCAAGTGGAGACCACTTGAAAATTTCAAATTAATAAAAAGCGTATTCCGATTTTTTTTTAATTTTCAGGTATACATAGATTACACAAGTTTCTCAAATAACTTTATTAATAAACTTTATCCGCCATTTTTAATAAAGTGGCGGATATCTTAAGTTAAGCGGGACCACTTGAAAATAGGCCACCACTAGAAAATTTAAAACCATGATAACTTCCGAAATAATACTCAAAATGGAACCAAATTTGAACAGTGTCTTAACTTATAATATAAATATCTTAGATGAGTTTGTTAACCAAGTTGCTCCGCCATTTTGTTTTCAAGTGGAGACCACTTGAAAATTTCAAATTTAAATTGTAAAAAGCGTATTCCGAAATTGTTTTAATTTTGATGTAAATACAGATTACATAAGGATCTCAATGAAGTTTATAAATAAACTATCTCCGCCATTTTTAATAAAGTGGCAGATATCTTAAGTTAAGCGGGACCACTTGAAATCAGGCTACCACTTGAAAATTTTAAATCCATATAACTTCCGAAACAATACTCCAAATCGAACCAAATTTGAATAGTGTCTTAACATATCTTATAAATATCTTGGATGAGTTTGTTAACCAAGTTGCTCCGCCGTTTTGTTTTCAAGTGGAGACCACTTGAAAATTTCAAATTCAAATTGTAAAAAGCCTATTCCGAATTTTTTTTTAATTTTGATGTATACATAGATTACACAAGTGTCTCAAATAACTTTATTAATGAACTTTATCCACCATTTTTAATAAAGTGGTGGATATCTTAAGTTAAGCGGGACCGCTTGAAATCAGGCCACCACTTGAAAATTTAAAACCATGATAACTTCCGAAATAATACTCCAAATGGAACCAAATTTGAACAGTGTCTTAACTTATCTTATAAATATCTTACATGAGTTTGTTAACCAAGTTGCTCCGCCATTTTGTTTTCAAGTGGAGACAACTTGAAAATTTCAAATTTAAATTGTAAAAAGCGTATTCCGAAATTGTTTGAATTTTGATGTAAATACAGACCACATAAGGATCTCAATGAAGTTTATTAATAAACTATATCCGCCATTTTTAATAAAGTGGCAGATATCTTAAGTTAAGCGCGGTCACTTGAAATCAGGCTCCCACTTGAAAATTTAAAATTTCGATAACTTTTGAAATAATACTTCAAATCGAACCAAATTTTGACAGTGATATTATCATATAATTATCTTGAATGTTTTCACTAGGCAACTTGTCCCGACATCTTGTGTCTAAGTTCCAGGCACTTGAAATCACACTGCCACTTGAAAATATGCCATCACGATAACTTTTAAAATACTAAACTGATTCAAATAAAAGCTGGTTAGTGAACTTTTGGTTCAAATATCTAGGATAAGTTCTCTTGATGACTTGATCCGCAATTTTAGTTTCAAGTGGCGGCCACTTGAAAATTTGTCATTATGGTAACTTTAGTAAGACAGAATCAATTCGCTTCAAATTTGGGTAGTGGATTTATCATTCAAATATCTCAGATAAGTTCGCTAGGCATCTCACTCCACTTTTTTTTACAAGTGGTGCCACCTGAAAATTTCTTATGATTATAATTTTTGAAATTCTGATTTAATTTAAACTAGAACTGGACAATGAACTTATCGTACAAATATACTGGATGATTTCGATGGGCAAGATGTTTTGCTATTTATTTTTACAAGTCGCAGCCACTTAGACTGCCACTTGAAAATTTGCCATAATAATAACTTTTGAAACACGGCACTGATTTAAACCACAGTTGGACAGTAACCTATGCTTCAAATATCTTCGATGTGTTTGCTGGAACTTTAGAAATACTTAATCAATTCAAATCAAAGTTGAAAAATGGATTTATCATTCAAACAACAAAAATTTAGAAAATTCACGTAACTCATGAACCAATCACGTTATTGCGTCCATCTTTGGTATATCGATAATAAGTATTTTCTCGCCAAAAGTCGCCAAAAAGTCGCCATAGGGAAAAAGTCGCCAAATTTGGCGCCAAATCCATTACATGCGTTACTTGTTCTTTTTAATGCGTTTTTAAGGTAAAATTAAACTATTTTAATGCTAAAACAAACTAGAAATGCAGGAAACTAACATTTTATCGACTTACTAAGCCTCTTTGAAAGAATTTCTACAAAAAAAAAAAAAAAAAAAATATTTTCAAATTTGCAACGATATCTTAGATGAGCAACTTTCTCTGCCATTTTTATCGAAGTGGCAGCCACTTAATTTTTCAACACAATGACTTTTGAGATTTTGAATTAATTCGAACTATGCGTGTACAGTAGACTTATCTCACAAATGCATTTCATATATTTGTCAACTTAACGCACCATTTTTTTTTCCTAGCGCCGGCCACTTGAAAATTTTAAATTCACATAAAAGTCTATTTATGAACCGATTTGCTTAAAACTCCATATGTGCATAGCCTACATCAATATTTCTACCAAGTGCATTAATAATTTGTAGCCGCCATTTTGAAACAAAATGACGGCTACTTGATAAGGAAAAAGAAATCAACCTACCCTTCCGAAAAAGCCGGAAGGTCTTGTTTTTTATTCGTTTACAGTTATAATGAAATCTTCGTATTTTTTAATCTATTCATTCACAAATCTATAAATTGTAAAAGATAAAGAAAAGTGGTAATATTAAATTATATGTGAAATATATATATATATATATATATATATATATATATATGTATATATATTATATACAAACACTCGAATATTTTATAATATCTTCATAGTATCTTTAATATCTTTATAATATCTTCACTAGTAGGATGTAAATGTTTATTCATTTAAAATTCTACAATTTCGTAATATATAGCTTTATAAATAACATATACAGTAGGCAGTAAAATTATTCGAGCACTAGCAATAATTCCTATGTAAAAAATGTACACTTAATGCTGTTTTGTTAAATAAATCCTCGTCGAGTCACGTTCTTAGTCAGTCTAAGAATTTGATTCGAGAAGGATTTATTAAAAAAAATAAAAAAAAAAAAAAAAAAAAAAAAAACAGTATTAAGTGTATCTTTTTTACATAGGAATTATTGCTAGCGCTCGAATAATTTTGCTGCTGACTGTATTTACCTGAAAACTCTAAATTGTATGAACTAATAAAATAACTTATTATTATAGTGTAATTTTTTCTTTTTTTCTATTTTAAATAAGTTTTAAAGGAAAGCAATGTTTTTATTTGTTTATAGTTATGATGACATGTTTATTAATTTGGAAGCTTCATGTGTTTACAAATCATACAGGTATTGTAAAAGTTAAACAAACGTGGATAATGCTTACGTATATATGATAATATTTTTTCTAAATCACAAATAAACAAATGTTTTTTAGTATTTTTACGAGCGTGATAGCAAGGCCATAACCAGAAAATTTTTTCGGTGGGGGATCAAACTTTACTACATAAGGTTGAGCTTTAGAAACGAAATTTAACTGAAACATTTCAACAAATTTGCACATTTTCAGGGAGTTTTTAACCCCCCCCCTTCTTTAGCTACGGCCTTAAGGGGACATATGACCTTTAAAAGTGAAAAATAGGCAAGAAAAATCATCATCTTTTACAGTTAATTTCTCAGAATGTATTTGCTATATGACCATAATTTTTTTACTGACTATAAATTGAAGTATTGTAATTTTAAAGATATTTTTTATATTCTCATAAAGGAAAAGTTTATTTTTTGAACAGTTTTAAACAGCAAGTAATTTTTTTTTTTTTTTTTTTTTAAGTGATACGACCACTTTTGCACAGGATATCTCTGAACCTATTTAATATTTTTCTTGAAATTTTCACAGATTGTCTTACAAATCAGATCTTTCAAATTGAACCTAAATTTGTATCCCCCACCCTCCTCTTTATTCTTCATACAGGTGATACTTTAGATTTTATTAAAAAATAAACGATCTTTAAACTTTTTTTTTTTCTTTTTTTTAGATTTTTAACCTAAATTTCAACGAATTTAGGTTTAGATTAAAGAGAAAGTACTGCAGTTTGTTATTAAAGTTTACTTTTTGTATTGCATTATATATTTTGTTTGAAATCATGCACGGTTGGTTGGTTGGCTGGGTTTTACGTAGCACTAGTACTGCGCAGATGGGCAATTGGCGATGGTCTGGGACACAACCCTAGAGGTGGTCCGGAGACATGCCATCACAATTTTGATCCTCCGCGGAAGGGATAGCTCTCCCACTTCGGTGACCCCCAGAGGTATAATTTTTGATGGGAACATGGAGGACATTGCGGCCACGGCAGATTTTACATGCACCAGCCACCATTAGTGTACACGACGGTCTTCGGCCGGCTCGAGTACCGAACCCGCAATCTTCCAATTACGAGGCCGGCGCTCTACCGACTGGGCTACCGCGGCCCGAAATCACGCACGGAAGTGGCCGTATCATTTTTTTTTTTTTTTTTTTTTTTTTTTTTTTTTATTATTACTTACTGTTTAAAACTGTACAAAAAGTAAACTTATTTTTCCTTTACAAGAATATAAAAAATATCTTTTAAATTATAATACTTCAATTTATAGTCAGTAAAAAAATTATGGTCATAGAGCAAATACATTCTGAGAAATTAAATGTAAAAGATGATGATTTTTCTTGCCTATTTTTCACTTTTAAAAGTCGTATATCCCCTTAAGTGATAAAAATATTTACTACTTTATTCATTTAAAATTCTATAATTTCATATCATATCACTTTATAAGTAATATATACTTACCTAGAAATCTAAAATGTACCAGTTGATAAAATTATTTATTATTAAATTGTCCTTTATTTTATCTTAAATAATCTTTAAAGAAGTTTTAAAACAAAGCATTGTTTTGACTTTTTTAATAGTTAAAATGAAATGGTTAATTTATAACGCTTTACATAATTAGTAATCAGTATATTATAAACTATAAACACAATAAAATAATATTGAATTGTACATGATAATATCGTTTCTAAATCAAAAATAATTGTTTGTTTTACAGTATATATGTATTTGCGTGGTTTAATTGTTTAAGCTTTTAAAATTATAGAATTTAAACAACATTTTGCTTATTTATATATGCTTAGGGGAGACCAGGGTACAATGGATCGTGGGGTAAAATGGACTAACTCTATTATTGATTATATTTATTTATTTATATGCTTCGTATTTTGACACATAGCTAACGGCATTACGATGATTGATGAAACTTATCTGGCAACTTCATGCCTAACTGACAATTTAGCCTTTTTATTCTAGAGTATTAGTTAGTAGTAGGCAAAAGTAAATATTTTTAGTTAAACATTTTTACTTTTCATCATTCAAGAATTATGATCTGTAAGAGGTTATTCAGCACAATAAAGAGCTGAGGTCATCTATTATTATATATAATTAAACTAAAAAAAAAAAATATATTTTTTAAACATTTGTTGCTATGAGTTCCAGATGAGGTAAAATGGACCAGCAGGAGCTGGGGTCACCAATTCTCTGTCATATATGCTTTTTTAAGTTAAAGATTATATGTAGAATTGAGTATTAATAAACTGACTGACAAAATCTACATTTTTGTTGGGTTATCTATAACTTACAAATTTCAGCGTTAGCCTTAATTAGATCTACTATAACTCCAAAGATAAATAACCAAACAATTTACTTTGAGGTTTTTTTCCCCTATTTATTTTTAATAAACATTCAGTTACTTTTGAATAATTATATTTTTACAAATATCATACAACTAAACCAACTGAATTAAATAATGCAATTAAAAATTAATAATATCACATGTAATAGTACATATATATACATCGTAATCTGCTAAAAATATAAAGAATCTGTTTCTATGAGATAAATGCAACGAACACCAAATCAAGATATCAACGTTTTTTCTGAGAGTATTGACAATTCTTTAAATTTTCGAGGTATTGTAATTATGGGTCTTCCAGACCCTACAGACTTCACAAGAAAACAGCAGACTTTCAGTGGCACAAAAATCTTTTTGTTTATCATTTTCTATTTTTAATGTTCATTAATATTACATTTTTTGTTTGAATCTAATTCATAAATAAACAAATATAATATATTCTACATTTTGTACAATTAAAAAACGCACTACATAATATAATTTTTAAATTTTACCTGTGGTCTGTAGTGCTCCATGCCATGGGCCATTTTACCCCGGGCTTGGTGTAAAATGGTACACTTTGTCGGTTGCTATTAAAAACTAGTATGTTGTGGCCACCACATGACTTTCTTCTATATTTTCCTATACAAATTCACTCAGTAAAAATCTCTTATATTATTATAATTTATTAAAATTATTATTTAAAAAA
The DNA here is from genome assembly GCA_963930645.1 of Salticus scenicus. NCBI lineage: Eukaryota > Metazoa > Arthropoda > Arachnida > Araneae > Salticidae > Salticus > Salticus scenicus. The sequence continues at coordinate 119,279,606 of OZ005660.1, read as the reverse complement.
ATTATCTTCCATGATAATGCAGACGATTTCCATATTAGAGAAGTAGTATAACACTAAATATCCAAAAAAGTCAATTTTATTGTCGATATTACATTATTATTATTATTATTATTATTTGTTTTTTGTTAAAAATGAAAAAGATACGATAACTTTATTTTAAATTATCGCAGATCGATGGTTCAACCATTCGTTTTAAAGGCATTGGAGAGCTCTTTTGAAAGATACCCATCATGAAAATTTACTCCCCTCGAGGGTGGACTTCCCCCTAGGGGGGTGGCGAGGCTCCTACACATACAAAAAAATTTTACCAGTTGAATATCTCTATTATAAATAATTCCTGTAAATTTCATAATGATTACTAAAAAATAATTCTCTTTATGCACATTTATACAAAATTTTGTCCTATATCACCATGTTAAAAATTTAGAAAAAGCGGGATGGCAACGCAACCTGTAAAACAATTTTTACCAAAAGTTGATAGGCTCTAATTTATGTCAAGGTGCAACTACATACCAATTTGTATGAAATTCTGTGCAGTAGTTCCTGAGATACAGTTGCCACAAAATTTTGTCACACACACACACACACACAGACAGACATTTTCTAAAAAGGGTCAAATCGTGTTCTACAGCTCTCAAAACGTGCAAATCTATCAAAAACCCGAGGTCGAGAATTTTTACAAATCCAATACTTTCTTCTATTGAATATAGAAGAAAGTAACAAGCATAATTATTACTTTTGGCTTAGCGCAATATGAACACCAAAATATAGTTAATATGCACAAATATTTTCAACAGCGAAAAATCATTACTTTATGAGTAAGCATTTAAAATTTACAAAAGTGGTCCATTTTACCCCGGTCTCCCCTACCTAAAAATTTTAAATTGTATTAACTAATATAAATACTTATTAAAATGTCATTTTTTTTACTTTTAAATAAGCTTTAAAGGAAAGTAGTAAGTTTTTTTTTTTTTTTTTTTTTTTTTTTTTTTAATTTGTACTTACCATGACATGTTTTGAAACTTTTTATGTTTACAAATTAGTATACTATAGAAGATAAACAAGAGTGGATACCGTTGAATTATATGTTATAATATCGTTACTTAATCACAAAAAATAAATTTTTGGGGGATATATTTTGCTAATGTGATATATAAAAAAAATATTCATCTAAAACTCTATAAGATTTTAACGCATGATTTTATAAGTATTAACTAATTCCGTAAAAATTTTGAAATTTATTAATTGTTAAAATTGTTTTCTTTTCAAATATTGTCTAAACGAGAGTAACGTTTTAGTATAATTGAGATTATGATTAAATCTTTAATTATTTTAAACGTTAATCATTTTTAAATTTTAATGAATCATATATTTATTAATCAATACATTATAAAAGATAAACAAAAGTGGATAACGTAGATTCATATACTATACGATCTCTCTCTCTCTCTCTTTTTTTTTTAATCACAAGCATTCGACTAGTGATTTTTGCATTCTAAAGGTCAGTGGCCTCATTCCCCCCCCCCCCCCCCACACACACACAATCATTGTTTTTACATCATTTACTTTCTCAATCATTAATTAAAATTATTTCTCATTATACATATTTATACGGAAAAGTTTTCCTGTACTGCCACGTTAAAAATTATGGAAAAAAAAAAAAAAAAAAAAAGGATGACAGCGCCATCTGTTGAACGGTTGAACTCAAAATGTAATCAGCTCCAGTTTAGATCAAAGTCTAACTAAATACGAAGTTTGGATAAATTTCACTCATTGTTTCGTGAGATACAGCATTCACAAAACTTGTGATGCACACACAGACAGATATTTTTCTAAAAATGTTCCACCGGAAATTGGAGTAAGAAAAATTTCACGAATCCAATACCTTTTTTAATGCATATAGAAGAAAGTAAAAATTAACAAATTCATAGAAAGTTGAATTATTTGTTAGAATAGAGTTACATTCTTTTAAATACTTCAGAAGAAAATATTTGTTTCGTGAAATTTTTCGACATCCGATTTTTGATGGATTTAAACGTTTTGAGATGTTCCAAGCTCGATTTGAAAGTTCAGAAAAATCTTTGTTTGTGTCTATGTTTGTCTGCCTCATTGTGTTTGACAAAATTTTTATGGCAGTTCTAGGTCAGAACCAATGAACAGAATTTCATAAAATTTATATTTAGTTGCACCTTGATGTAAACTGCTGCCTATGAAATTTTGGTGAGTATCTATCAGCAGATGGTACAGTCTGTAACAAAAGTGTCCAAACCATAGCAAAAATTCCTATATAAAAAATGTACATTTAATAGAGTTTTGCTAAATAAATCCTTGTCGAATCCTGTTCTTAGACTGACTAAGAACAGGATTCGACAAGGATTTATTTAACAAAACAGTATTAAGTGAACTTTTTTTACATAGGAATTTTCACTAGTGTTCGGACACTTTTGTTGCAGACTGTACTTCGTGTGGATTTTTTAAAATAATTTTTAACATCACAATATAGGACAGCATTTTGTATAAACGTACACGAAAATTATTATTTTAATCAAAAAGTCTTATAAACTGAAAAAGTTTGTTTATAATAGTAATCAACCAAAATTAAATTTTTGTATATGTACAGTCGGTAACAAAAGTGTCCGAACACTAGCAAAAATTCCTATGTAAAAAAAGTACACTTCATACGGTTTTGTTAAATAAGTCCTTTTCGAATCCTGTTCTTAGTCAGTCTAAGAACATGATTCGATAAGGATTTATTTAACAAAACCGTATAAAGTGTACTTTTTTTTTACATAGGAATTTTTGCTAGTGTTCGGACACTTTTGTTACCGACTGTAGGAGAAGATCTCCCCAAACCGCCTGCCGGTGTAAGTTTTCACAGTGGGTAATATTTAAAAGAACTCTTCAATATATTTAAAACGAATGCTTGAGTTATAAGCATGTGATAATTTGAGACAAAGTTATTGATTTTTTTTTTTCTTTTACAGAAATAAATAAAGTAATTAAATAAATGTCATCTTTGGCACACGACATATACTTTATTACGACATTTAGTATTACATGTCTGAGCTAAAAATCTTTTGTATTCATCATGGAAAATAAATTTTAATAAATAATTTGTACTGCATGAATTTGTTTAACAAAATATAGAAGAAACTTTTGCGATGGTCAAAATACTCACTTTTTAATGACAAATATTTATTTATTTATTTATTTTTGTACCGGTTTATTAGAGTGACAAAATTGTTTATTTAAATAAAAATCTACGTTTTAATCTGTCTTCTTAAATAATACTTAGTTAACTAAAGGTACAAAAATATAATGTTTATTAAAAACATTTATTATTAAAACGCCAGTTATATATATATATATATATTTTAAGAACAGCAATGCTTCTACTTGTTTATAGTTATGATGAAATGTTTAGTTGTTAAGATGTATGACGAATGATAATTTTTAAAGCTTATTAAATTCAGAAATCATGATCTATCTTTTATAAAAGTTAAAATAGTATGTTTTGTCCATCAGATAATTTTCTTTTATATTATTCTATATAATAGTTCAACCTACTGTTTAACATGTATACAAAAGTCTATCCATAGCTTCTCACAGTAAAAATTTTACATTTGGCTTTTGGTGCAGTTTTAATCAACAGAGGCTGAGATGTAGCCATGTGCAAAATTCAATAGCAGTAGTTTCACCTACATTCCGATATACACCTAAGTTAAGTCACCGTTCGTTTTCATAATGGTTATCTCCCACATCAAGTTTCGTGCCGTTATATGTCTTAGAAGTTGAGATTTAGCATTCACGGGGTAAATTGCAGCGCAGCAGCGCCACGTCTTGGCCTATATACACCTAAATTAAATCAGTATTGTGTTCCATAGTGGTTCGCTTATGTACCAAGTTTTGTGTAATTATATACAATAGAGTCTGAGATATAGCTTTTCCGTTCTCAGAAAATTAAGCAGTATAACAACGCCACCTATAAGCTGATATACACCCAATTTGAATCAGACTAATGTCTCATGATGGGTTTTTCACATATCAAGTTTTGTCCGATTATGCACAGTAGAACCTGAGATATAGCCTTCCTTATAAATGCAGAAATCGCTGAATAGCAGCACCACCTCCTGAGCGATTTGTACCAAACAACTAACAGACATTAATTTATGACAAGATGCATCTACATATAAATTTATATGCAATTATGTGCAGTAGTTTTTGAGATATAGTTGTTACAAAATTTTTGTCACGTATACACAGTCTGACATTTTCTAAAAATGGTCAAATCCTATTCTGCAGAACTCTCAGATCGTGTAAATCCACCGAAAGCCGGAAGTCGAAACTTTTTACAATAACATTTTAGAGCGTCCCCTTTTAAAAACTAAAATAACTAAAATCTTTATGACCTTAATGGAACTATCCAATTTAACAAACTAAAAACTAATCTTACTAACTTCTCCAAAGTCCCGTCGCAAAATTTGAACTTTTGGAGGTTAAAATCGCTCAAAACTGCTGCATAGTGGTGAGCGGCCTCCTTAGGAATTTCATGAATATTTATGAAATACAGAGCGCGGACAAACAAAAAGGGAAACCGAAGTCATAAACACTTTTCAATTACATTGCAAAATATTAAAAAGAAATAAAGAGCGATAGAGATATTCTTTTCATTTCAATTAATAAACATTGAAGTAAAGTAGTGAAAAAAAATCCCATATCAATTGCAAAGAGTATCTTAAACAATAAAGCACATTAAAAATATGCAATTTTGATGAAATGGCTTGGGAGAGCAGAAAATAACTAGGCCAAAATTCGAACCTCGGACCCTTAGCATTATGCGACAGTACTATTTTTTTTTTTGAAAATGTTTAACTTTTTTTCTGTTTACCGTCTAGCTCTTCATGCCTCATACTCTGAGGTAGCCCGCAGCGTAATTTGTGCTTGCAATAAGTTGCTTGTTTCTATGTAACATTCCAAATAATAACAATAGTATGCTTAATAAACCAAGTTTATGCTATTAAAATTGAATCCCCCTCCATCCTCTCTTTTTAAAAGAGAGCGTTTTGTAGGTTATTTCAAATTTAGAAGGGGAAATATTTTTTCAACTGTGTTCTTATTTTTTACTTGTGCTTATTTATTTATTTATTTATTATTATTGTTTATCTGATGAAGGCTAGTGCTTAATTATTTTGACTTGAAACAACTGTTTGGGCATTTTAAGACGTTTGTTTATAAAATTCTTCTTTTTTTAATGCAATGCAGGAGTTTTCTCTATTTTTTTTTTTTACCTAGTTCAAGTACAATGGTCCTTTCATCCTAATATACACTGATGTTCAAAATTAAAGTCACTTCTTATTTACTTCTTTTGCGCATAATTATAAAGAAATGAACACATACACATAAAATTTGGATGGCATATTTGTTATCAAATCATTAATCGAAATTTATACAAGTTTACCATAAGTAATAATTTTTAGACTCATATCAATTCAAATTTTCTCAAAAGTAAGTTTTGTAAGAATGAAATGTTCTTTTTAAGTTTCAGAAATAACTAAATAAGAAATACTACTAAGGGTGCATTACAGATAGGTAAAAAGGCACCTGCATCCAAATGTGTGACTGAAACTAGATTTTTCTTCTGGTATTCACTTTCCAGTTTTTTCTTTTTTTTTTTTTTTTTCTGTATGTGAATAACTTTTAAAAAAATATACATACGAACATTAAAATTGGATGAAATGTTCATTTTAAAATCAATTAGTGACATTTTTTATTTTTTGGCGATGCTCAAAGTTTACAAATTAATAATTATATTTTTCAAAAAAAAAAAAAAAAAAAATCCTTTATGTCAGAAAAACCATTTCAAAGGATTTACATAAAGAAAGGATAAAGGGAAGGATTATGTTATTCTCGCCTTCCACTCCTCCTCTGAAATTGTTTTTGCGCTATGTTTCAGTTCTCTTTTCAACCAGGTCACTGTCCTAACAACGCACTTGTCCATAATGCATCCTGTAGATGTACATAGGATGTCTTTTCTTTCACAGGACATCCTGAGGACGTCATTTAGAGAAGATGTGCTGTTAGGGATGTAAATTCTATCCCGATCGGGATAGAATTTACATCCCTAACAGCATAACTCTCCCGTATTACATCCTGTGGATACCCTATGGATAAAAAGACATTTGATGGACATCCCCAGGATGAAATTTACGTAAGTGTGCAAATAAGGATATATCTGTACTCTGGAGGTAAAGGTACACCATGTCCATTTTGTGAAAAGGATTGCCACTGTATCTTTCATGTACAGTTTTTGCTTTACACTCCTTCTCATATTTATAAGGACACTTTATATTTTGAAATAACTAATGTAAAAATAATTGTGAACAAGATTATACTAAGTGACTTGATATATCTAGTATTCTAAAAACCAAAATTGCTATAATTTCTTTAATATAAAACAAAATTAATAAAAAATAATGCAAAATGTGTTTTTCTTCACGGTTTTAGATGTTCATAATTATAGGGACAATCCAGATTTTTTCGTTTTATTTAACTTACTAGCGGATAAATTACAGTTGACATGCGAATTTGTTAACTACTGGGCTAGATTAATTCATATATAAACCTTCAATTTTTCTTGGACGGACATTACTGATAATTCCTCGAAAAAAAGAACGTTCAAGTGGTAAATGTGTTTTTTAAGAGGAAGGTTAATTTCAATCGGCCGAATTTCTAATAAAATTCGAAGGTCTAAAATTGCTGAAGGAAATGTGATCAAACGTTGAATTGCTGTTCGATAGGAGAGAGATCTGATGCAAAATCAGAGTTGTTTTACAGAGATCGGAGACTCATAATTCCTCTTACTGTTCTATTCATAATGACTGCTGCTGAATTTGCTCGTAATTTTTAACGAAAGGTTACGGTCCACATTTATGCATGTTTAAAATAATTAATAATATGTTAAAATGAATAAAAAACCTGTAATAATCAATCAGCATTTAATGGGGGAAAGAACGTCTGTGTTAAAGTTGAATAAAGACAATATTAAATGGTAAAATGTTGCATTTTCGGATGAAAAACATTTTATTCTTGATTAACCAAATGGTTTTAACAGTTACTGGCACGATCTGAAGATAGCGAAAGGCAGAGCAGATTTTTTAAAGGCAGATATGAATCGGGCATTTTAAAGGTGGATCTATGGTGCTCTGGGGAGCTGCTTCTACTGAAGGTAGAATGAATTTAGTAATTTTTTCTATTATTATAAACATCAAGAGAATATCGCAAATTTTAAGCGTGGAATTATCAGATTTTTGTTAGATTTTGGGGGGTAATAATATTTTTTTCAACAAGACTTACATTTTTGTTCTACTTTTAGAACAATAGGAAATAGCTTGAAGAAAGAAACTTCTGTATTATTGCCTTTCCCGTGCCCTAAAAGTTGAAAAAACCTTAACTTATGATATTAGAAAAGTGCATGTAAGTGGAAAGCAATTTTAAATAGTTTAAATGTACTAAGAATATCATATATGCTATACGAAATGGTATTGAAACTGAATAATAATAAAAAAAAAGTATATATATATATATACCAGAGAGAATGTCTGACTGTTTAACCCTAAAAAGAGACCCCTTAAAATATTAATTTAAAGAATAACTGAAAAAATTTACTAAAATTCGAGCTGCCCTTATAATTGTGAACACCTGAAAAATCATCTTTTTACCATATTTAAAGTTTTTTAAGATAGAAAAACGATAAAACTTTTTAAATATAGTCTATTAATGAAATTCAAATTAATTAAAAATATATTTGTTTGAATAATAGTGTTCAGTGTTTAGTTAATATAGAAAAACAGGTGTCCTTATAATTATGAGAAGGAGTGTATATAGAGAAATTTAGCATGATTTCTAGTTATTATAAAGGAGATAGGACAGTAGAATATAAAACCATGTCCATTTACTTTAATCATGATAAATTTCATTAATTAACGTCATTATAACATCATTCCTAAAACAAATTATTTTTGTGACATGGTGTTTTTTTTATCCCTGGGGTACAGATATATACTAGAAGTATGTAATACAAATTGCCTTTCTTGGCCCATTTTCGGACCACGTTTATTTAGCAATCACCAGGAGGTTTTAATTTTAATTTTCATGGTTCTTACATTTATTTTTTACAATTTTTCATGTTTTAATATTTTTTTTTTTTTTTTATTCACTAGTACTGATAAAGGAATTTTAGAGATTAAGAAAGTTTTTAAACTTCTGATAGTTTTTAACTTCTTTATGTTCCTTTTTAACGTGGTTTTATTACTTCCATTACCCTACTACCGTAGGTAATGGAAATATTGTATTCGGGCAAAAAATGCGATATCGAGTTTTCACCTGATTTACGCGTTTTAAGGCCTCCCGAGTCAAAAAAAAAGTAATTTTAGGCAATTGGTCAGTGTGTGTGTATGTATGTGTGGAATCTTTTGGCTGTCATATCTCCGAAACAAATAAAGAAAGAGCTGCGAAACTTCAGAATTACTACAAGTATGGTGTAAAAATGAAATTTTTAAATTTTGGTGAAAATTGGAAAAACGGAAGTGGGTCCTCGGAAACCGCAAGTGGGAACGTAAGTCCGTATCTCATAAATGGCTCTGACAATCTTCTTCAAAGTTGCTAAATAAACATTCTATTACATGTCCTTTCGAACGATATAGTTGGTTAAATCAGGAAAATTGACAGTCGTCCTGTATAAATAGCTCAATTTCAAGTCTCGCAAAAACGGCTGTACGGATTTTTTTCAAACTCGCCATATTAACTCCCTTTTAAATATCCTTTTGTATGTAATTAATGTTTTCTGGTCAATAATGGAATATGCCAAGTTTCGGTAAAAGCTGTTATCTCAGAAATGGCTCTAACGATTTTCTTGAAAATTGTTACATAAATCCATTTTTGATATCCTTTCTCATGTATTACGTGGTCATAACAGAAAAATTAACAGTCATCCTGCTTAGGTAGGTTAAATTTAGATCTCGGAAATTGGTGTTTCAAAAAATAACTCAACCATTTTTTCTGTTATTTTCTAACTTGCTATGTAAACTTTGTTTTATATGTCTTTACACTTGTATTAAGTTTCTCTTACTGGAAAAATTTTAGGTATCTACTTCATTAGGTTAATTTTATGTCTTCTAATCATATTATCTCAAAAAAAAAAAAATAAAAAAAAAAAAAATAAATAAATAAATAAATAAATAAAAAATAAAATAGAACAACATATAATAGTACCATAAACTATATTAACACTTTATCAATGTGTATAAAATTTTAAAAGTGAAACTGAATGTAAACGCATTTTTTTTTTCCTGACGAAAAAAAAAAAAAAATGGGACTAATGTGCAAGTTGTACCTGACGGGACTAAAGTGAAAGTTGTACCTCAAGGGACTAATGTGAAAGTTGTACGTCACGGGACTAATGTGCAAGTTGCACCGAACGAACAAACTATTTCTTTCAACGAAAATGCCTACTAACCCTGGACGATAGGTCTAATATATCCTATCATAATATATATCGTATTTATCGTAATATAACTCAATATTTATTTCGCTTCCTTCTTCGACTCGTTTTAATACGCATTTGTTATATGCATGAGCAGCCCCCGAAAAACAAAAGCATTAAATCATTAAATTCATAAAAAAAAAAAAAAAAAAAACTTTTTCGATATCGCTTGTAACGATGCTGATTATTATTAATTTTCTTTTCTTTTTCTTTCAATAATAATAATAATAATAAAAAAAAAAAAGATGAAATTCTGGCAAAAGCAGATGTTAGTTTAGGACGGAGGACTATTAGTTTTTTTTTTTTTCTTTTTTCAAATTATAACATCGCTTTCAAATTATTCAATTATATTTTCGATAAATTTTAGATTTCGACAAATGTCCAACTATCGAAATCGACAACGCAAAAATCCCATATTGAGACTAATAGGCCCTCAGTCCTAATAATAATAAAATGCATTTAATACGTGTAATAGTGGGTAATGGAAGTCGTGTGGTTGTTTCACACCAGATTTTTTTTCTAAGATTGATGGGCAACAGTACTATAGCAATTACAACAAACGAGAAGAGCGTGCAAATGCCAAACAAAAACAGCGGTGGCACTCTATAAAAGTCCTTTATGGAACAAAGGCAGCTTTTTTTAACCGACTTCAAAAAAAGAAGGAAGGTTCTCAATTCAAACCGTATGTTTTTTTTATGTTTGTTAGCTCATAACTTCTGAACGGATGCTCCGATTTTGATAATTTTTGTTTTGTTGAAAAGGTCTTGGTCTGCAATAGGTCCCATTGTAATATCTTAAAGATCGAAAGAAAATACAGGGTGCCCAAAAAAATCAGTCCCAACTCTTTTAACTGCTAAACGGCTGCAGCTATACTGATAAAAATGGTATGTAAGTATAGCAAAGTGGTCCATGCAGCACAAGGTTTAACCGCTGCGCCACCTGGTGTAAAACAGCGGAGTTAGTTTTCCTATCTCGAAAACGGTTCTAAAGGAAAAAGTGAATTATAAAGTTGAAAAGTAGCATCGATTTAGTACAAAAAGGTTAGTTTAGACATTCATGCTAGCTTTCCTATTTCGGAAACGGTACAAGACAGGGGGGAAAAGTGAATTATAAAATTGCAGAGCATCATCGATTTAGTAGGAAAAGATAGTTTAGACATTGATGCTAAAAATATAATGCTAAAAACGTGCATTTGTTTGTTCGCAATTTCTTACAATATGCACACTTGAGCTACATCGCACACATTGTAGCGTAGCTGGTGAGACATACGCCATATAGTTCAAAATACGGTTACTTGATACTTTTTGTTTTGTTGTAAAGATCTTGGTCTGATGTAGATCCCATTGTAATATTTTTGCAATCTAAAGAAAGTAAAACGCCATCTGGTGAAAAACAGCGGAGTTAGCGCTCATATCTCAAAAACGGTTCAAGATGGGAGAAAAGTTAATTACAAAGTTGTAGAGCATCATCGATTTACTACAAAAAGACATAATTTAGACATTATTGCTAAAAATAGAACGCTTAAAACATGCAGTTGTCTGTTCGCAATTTCCTACATTGTCACACTTTGCAGCGTAGCGGATGGCACGTATACTCTGTGGTTCAAAGTACTGTTACTGTAAGCGGTCACATGCTGGTGGGAAACTGTGGAGTTTGCGTTCCTATCTCGGAAACGGTTCAAGACAAGGGAAAAAAGTGAATTATAAAATTGCAGACTATCCTCGATTTATTACGAAAAGATAGTTTAGACATTTATGCTAAAAACAGAACGCTTAAAACGTGCATTTGTTTGTTCAAAATTTCCTATTTTGTGCACACTTAAACGACATTTGTTGTAGCGTATGGGTATATGTTGTAGCGTAACGGGTGACATTTATGCTATGTAAAATTCAAAGTATGGTTATTGTAAGCGGTCACATCGATTAACGCATAGACGTTTTAAACCGACTTCATAAAGGAAGAGGTTCACAAAACAAACCATGTTTCTGATTGTTGTTGTTGTTGAAATTTGTTAGCTTTTAACTTCGTAAGAGATGATTTAATTTTAATACTTTTTTGTTGTATTGATCTTAGCCTAAAATAGGTTTCATTATGATTTCATTAAGATATAAACAAATTACAGGATACTCACAAAAGTCTGTTCTCACTTTAACTGCTGAACGCATCCAGCTACACTGGTAAAAGCAGTATGTAAGTATCGATGTTGAAACTTATGTCCGTCAGCTGCAATGCATATTTTGCTCTTTGTTTGAATTTTATGCTGCCTATTTCCAGCGCAGCGGGTGACACGTATTCAGTGTAAAGTTCAATATATATGCCTAACAGAATTTTTGGTCACTAATACAGCGTAACCGTCCTTTACATTTCTAAAGACTTTTTAACTTAACGTCTGTTCATTCAACAGATAGTTTTTTGCTCATATCCGATAAAGGCAAGAAAAGTGACACAACTTAAAAATGCAGCATTTGAGAAAAATCAACTTAAAAATAACTTGACTAGTATAAAACTGGCACAACTGTCTCTCGAGTGGATAACTTTCTAGATGGAGATGTAACTTTTTTGTTCACATTGGGTGCATTTCATGTATTTTTCAGTGACATAAACCATTTTTTGAGTTATGTCACTTTTCTTGGAAGTTGTGATTTGTGAAGCTGCCGTCGAACGTCTTCTGATGTTCTGCTATATGAATAAATTTTCACTGAAAAGAGAAAAATAAAATCTTTTTGTAAAAAAAAATAGAACCGACTCCAAGAAATGGGAATGAAATGAAATAGTAAATTGCGCCTAAAAGTATAAAATAATTTCCTTCGCCAAACAACCTATAACACTACAATTAATCATAACTTTTGAAGTCGGCGCAAAATTAAATAAAAATTGATAACTTTATTCAATACAAAAATCAAATCCTATTCAATATACACATCTCACATTGTCACCTGCAAAACGCAGCCGAAAACAACTTTGATTCAAGAAAACAAATAAGATTTCGTAAGCAGCAAAAGTTGGTGAAGATCCTGGTATCCGACGTCCTTGGTGAAAGAAAAATCGCAAAATGTTCTGGCAAACATATTTAATTTCTTTAGGATATCATGATTAGTTTGATAAGGTATATTAAGAGAGTAATCAAGAATATGAAACAATACATCGTACAATATATATTATGAAAATATACATCTTGCGTGCATGTTTTGATCGCCAAATCCAAAAGCCACCAAGTATGATAGTTATCAAAGTTATACCAAATATGCAAAGGAAACTCTAACTTCGTAGAAACATAAATACCGCCTTGTAAGGAATGTTCACTGTTCTATGTAGAGGCTACTAATAAACCAATTGTATACAGTGATAAAATAATAAAGGAAACATGAAAATGGATCATTCGAGACAACAGCATTTGTTGCTACCGATCTAAAAACAGACCTTTAAAAACTAATTTAATTTTATTTAACTTTGCGCCGACTTCAAAAGTTATGATTAATTGTAGTGTTATAGGTTGTTTGGCGAAGGAAATTATTTTATACTTTTAGGCGCAATTTACTATTTCATTTCATTCCCATTTCTTGGAGTCGGTTCTATTTTTTTTTACAAAAAGATTTTATTAGTGTTTAGTATCTTGCAGTGAGATTAAAGTGAGGTACATATACACTGAGAAAAAATTCTGTAACTGACATCTAGAATCTAAGTTGTGGCTCTAGAAAAAATTGTTCCATGTCATCCTCATAAATTCTAGTTCCCTTAGAAAGCGAGTTCTAGAAGCCCCTACTAGAATTCTAGAGCGTTCGCCTATATTCTCGACGGCAAAACTACTTAAAAATCTCTGCAAATAAATGAGACTACAAGAGGCGGGTTCCAGGAACTATAATCTTGGTTTGTTACCAAATTCTAGAAAATCAAGCGAGAATTTCTCGCAATACAAATGATTCAGAATATTTAGTGTATTCAGAATATTGTTTCACCATCTAGAAATGTGTACACTAGAAATTCTCGATCATTTCGTCTATTTAGTTTATTGGCGTGCCTTATGCGCATAGATAGGAAATCTATATTTCTAGTTAAGGGACTTAGAAAAAGGCCACTTATTCATTCTAGAGGAAGGCGGTATATTTTTTTTCTCAGTGTACGTTCTATTCTGATAAATACCTCTGGCATGTCTTCCATAAATTGGATTTTATACGCTTTTTAAACTAATGTTACTTAAATGTACCGTCAGTAGATAAAGGGTTAATATAACCAGAACAGAATATCTCATATTTTTTTTTTAATAAAACGTACCCCACACCAGGGGCGTAGCGTGAAAATTTGATTAGGGGGGAAAACCCGACGTTTGGCGCCCTTTCGTATTTCTCATCTGAAAATGCCACCCACATACTGTCAAGAGTATTGCCATCTTTGGGATCGAGGGCACAGGCCCTCTCGTCGGTTAATACGTGCCCCCTCCCCTCTCCTTCGGGGCATATTCCTAAAATCTGCCAAGAAAAAAAAAAAGCTGATTTTTTTCCCCTCCATATAGCAGCTTTTTTTTTTCCACCTTCATTTTGCAGCTTTTTTCTTTTTTATACATCTTTGGAGCATTCTAAATTTTTTCAGCGAATCTATATATTAATACGCAGACATGAAATTTCTCTTACAATTTTAGCCTACTTTCAATAAAAGGAAGGGCTTACAAGTAGTATCTTTCGAAAGATATGGTTAATGTGCTTTGCAGAAATATATACATATATATATTCTCGTATGAGACTAAGCAAAAGTATCTTTCTTAGGACAACCAGAGTATTGATTTGAGATAAAGTAGAACAATTGAAAAATATTTTTTTCCTTCTTTTCCAACAAGTTTAAAATATACTACATTATAATTCAGGTAAAACATAAAATTTTCAAAATAAATTTTAAGAAATGAAAGTAGTAACTGTTGCTAAGGAAAGCAACTTTATATTTTTAGAGTGGACCATTGCTAAGGAACGCGACACAATTACCGCATGCCTTTATGTGGAAGAACAAACTAAAAAAAAGTCCTGTTGTCCAAAATTAAATCTTTTTTGTACAGAAATGTATTTCTTACTTAGGTGTTGGTGTCGGTGTTTGGGAAAAAGGCCGATTGACTGCTCTAGGGTCCTAGGCCTGAGGGGGAGTGCCTTCTGTGGAGGTCTTTCTAAGGGGTCCTAGCCCGTATTTACGCAAGTTTCGGAGAAAACCATGGAAAATTCTGAACGGCTAGGCCGACAAGCGCGACCTGGGATCGTACCCGGCACTTCACGTCTACCAGCATGACAGAAAGATTGCGGATTCAATAATCGAGCCAATTGAACACCATCATGAAAGTCTGTCTCTACTGCACGTAAACTCTGTCGTGGCTGCAATGTCCTCCATGCTCCGTGCAAATAATACCCCTGGGGATACTGAAGCGGGAGAGCCATCCCTTCCGCAGAAGATAAAAATTGTGATGGCTTGTCTTCAGACCGCCACTGGGGTGTTAATTCCAAACCGTCGCCAACTGCCCAATACGTGCCTATTAATGCGACGTTAAATCAGCGCTATTTCATGTCAAGAAACACTAGTTGAATTCTATAGACTTATAAATATTTCAAAACCTGTAAGCGATGAAACTAAAATAAAACAAGACCTTCCGGCTTTTTCGGAAGGGTAGGTTGATTTCTTTTTCCTTATCAAGTAGCCGTCATTTTGTTTCAAAATGGTGGCTACAAATTATTAATGCACTTGGTAGAAATATTGATGTAGGCTATGCACATATGGAGTTTTAAGCAAATCGGTTCATAAATACACTTTCATGTGAATTTAAAATTTTCAAGTGGCCGGCGCTAGGAAAAAAAATGGTGGGTTAAGTTGACAAATATATGAAATGCATTTGTGAGATAAGTTTACTGTACATACATAGTTCGAATTAATTCAAAATCTCAAAAGTCATTGTGCTGAAAAATTAAGTGACTGCCACTTCGATAAAAATGGCAGAGAAAGTTGCTCATCTAAGATATCGTTGCAAATTTGAAAAAAAATTTTTTTTTTTTTTTGGTAGAAATTTTTTCAAAGAGACTTAGTCAGTTGATAAAATGTTAGTTTCCTGCATTTCTAGTTTGTTTTAGCATTAAAATAGTCTAATTTTACCTTAAAAACGCATTAAAAAGATCCAGTAACGCATGTAATGGATTTGGCGCCAAATTTGGCGACTTTTCCCCCTATGGCGACTTTTTTGGCGACTTTTGGCGGGAAAATACTTATTATCGATATACCAAAGATGGACGCAATAACGTGATTGGTTCATCAGTTGCGTGAATTTTTTAAATTTTTGTTGTTTGAATGATAAATCCATTTTTCAACTTTGATTTGAATTGATTAAGTATTTCTAAAGTTCCAGCAAATACATCGAAGATATTTGAAGCATAGGTTACTTACACGGAGTTACTTACTGTCCAACTGTGGTTTAAATCAGTGCCGTGTTTCAAAAGTTATTATTATGGCAAATTTTCAAGTGGCAGTCTAAGTGGCTGCGACTTGTAAAACAAAATAGCAAAACAACTTGCTCATCGAAATCATCCAGTATATTTGTACGATAAGTTCATTGTCCAGTTCTAGTTTAAATTAAATCAGAATTTCAAAAATTATAATCATAAGAAATTTTCAGGTGGCACCACTTGTAAAAAAAGTGGAGTGAGATGCCTAGCAAACTTATCTGAGATATTTGAATGATAAATCCACTACCCAAATTTGAAGCGAATTGATTCTGTCTTACTAAAGTTACCATAATGACATATTTTCAAGTGGCCGCCGCTTGAAAATAAAATTGCGGATCAAGTCATCAAGTGAACTTATCCTAGATATTTGAACCAAAAGTTCACTGACCAGTTTTTATTTGAAACAGTTTAATATTTTAAAAGTTATCGTGATGGCATATTTTCAAGTGGCAGTGTGATTTCAAGTGGCTGGAACTTAGACACAAGATGTCGGGACAAGTTGCCTAGTGAAAACATTCAAGATAATTATATGATAATATCACTGTCAAAATTTGGTTCAATTTGAAGTATTATTTCAAAAGTTATCGTGATTTTAAATTTTCAAGTGGGAGCCTGATTTCAAGTGACCCCGCTTAACTTAAGATATCTGCCACTTTATTAAAAATGGCGGATATAGTTTATTAATAAACTTCATTGAGATCCTTATGTGGTCTGTATTTACATCAAAATTCAAACAATTTCGGAATACGCTTTTTACAATTTAAATTTGAAATTTTCAAATTGTCTCCACTTGAAAACAAAATGGCGGAGCAACTTGGTTAACAAACTCATCTAAGATATTTATAAGATAAGTTAAGACACTGTTCAAATTTGGTTCGATTTGGAGTATTATTTCGGAAGTTATAGGGATTTAAAATTTTCAAGTGGTAGCCTGATTTCAAGTGGTCCCGCTTAACTTAAAATATCTGCCACTTTATTAAAAATGACGGATAAACTTCATTAATAAACATCATTGAGACCCTCATGTGACCTGTATTTACAACAAAATTCAAGCAAATCTTGCTTTAAATATGCTTTTTACAATGTCGGTTTAAAATTTTCAAGTGGGTGCCACTTGAAAACAAAAAGTCGGAGCAACTTGGTTAACGAACTCATCCAAGATATTTATAAAATTAGTTCACTGTCCAAATTTGGTTCGATTTCGAATGTTATTTCGGGAGTTATCGTGATGACAAAATTTTCATTATATATATATATATATATATATATATATATATATATATATATATATATATATAGATAAACGAAGTGATTGCAATAGGTCGATTTCTAAAGAAATCAACCTAAAATTTGCTTAAAGGATCACTTAGAATCAAAAATTGTTTGGGAGAAATCGTTATAACCAAATCAAACCTCATCTAATTTCGTTTTTATACAATAGCCATAACGTACAATAAGCAGCATTTTTTTTCGAGCTAAGGTCTTAAAAAATCGTAATTTTAAGTTTTTGGAGGTGAGAAAGTGATTGCGCATACTTACGAGTCAGTTGTAAGTATGTGAAATGGGAGAAGGGCGCCGCAGTCGTCACAGAGCGAGAATTTGCTAAGGTCAGAATTTTCAAGGGTCGTTTCATGGTAAGCGAACATGCTGTTGTAGGTGCCTGAACAGGGAAGGGCGCCGCTCAGCTCGAGTTTGCTGCTAACCCATTCTTAAAGGGTCCTGAATACGATCAAAAATTTCAACAGTCTTTTGCACGGTAAGCGAACAGACTATTGTAAGTATTTGAAAGGGGAAATCATGCCATAGGCGCCTCCAGAC
The DNA here is from genome assembly GCA_963930645.1 of Salticus scenicus. NCBI lineage: Eukaryota > Metazoa > Arthropoda > Arachnida > Araneae > Salticidae > Salticus > Salticus scenicus. The sequence continues at coordinate 119,261,780 of OZ005660.1, read as the reverse complement.
AGGAATTTGTTATGATCAGATTTTTTTTAAGGGTTGCGAATACAAAGAGAATTTTCAAGGATTGTTTGCACAGTAGGAAAATAGGCTGTTATATACGTTTAAAAAGGCTGTTTTAGGCGTCTAATTAGTAAAGAGGGCGTCCCCTAACGAGAGTTTACTACAGTCAGACATTTTAATGCAAACTTTTTTTGCTGGTCAGTGAACCAGTTGGTCGCCGAAGGCAGCTCCTGATGCATAAAAATCTTAAGTGTTTTTGGTAACAAACGATAATCAACAAAATTATGATCCACTTTTAAATGAACTTCAAGGCGCAAAACAGCGCCCGCAGAAACCTCATTATGTCTTTGTAGGTTCCTGAACAGGTAAGGGCGCCACTCAGCTTTAGTTTGCTACTAACTTATTCTTAAAGGGTCCCGAATACCATTAGAATTTTCCACAGTCTTTTGTATGGTAAGCGAACAGGCTATTGTAAGTGAACAAAACGGGAAATCATGCCATATGCGCCCCCAAACAGGAATTTGTTATGATCAGATTTTTTTAAGCGTCATGAATACGATGAGAATTTTCAAGGGTCGTTTGCACGGTGGGAAAACAGGCTGTTTTAGGTGTCTAATTAGTTTAGGGGCGCCGCAGGCGCCATCTAACGGGAGTCTCCTTCAGTCAGACATTTTAACGCAAACGTTTTTTGCTGGTCAGTAAACCAGTTGGTCAGCTTGAGATACATAAAATTCTTAAGTGATTTTAGTAACTAACGATAATTGGCAAAATTATGATCCTTTTTCAAATTAAATTTAAGTCGCAAAACAGCGCCCCCAGAAACTTCAATATGCCGCCCTATTTTTTAAAACATTGGGGGGGAGACTCCCCCCCTCCCCCCCTCAAGCTACGCCCCTGCCCCACACACTAATTGAAACATGTACAAAATTTGAGCAATGTATAACCACATTTCTTATAAAAAAGCACTACAGAACAGGTGTTTAACAGTAATAAGTACAAAACATTGAATAAACACAACACCATAAAATGCAAGAACTAGCAACAGTTGTTTCGGATTGAAAGAAGACGCGGCCCTTCGTCAGGTGAACAAAGCGGTAACACCAAAATTTTGTAGTTATTATAACCAAATTAGTTTGCTTTTCTTTCTTTCTTTTTTTTTTTTTTTTTTTTTTTTTTTTGGGGGGGGGTATATGTAATAACTTTTAATATTTCCATATAAAAGATACATCTCTAATAAGTCATGTTTTAGGGGTCATACATAAACTGCTAATCAAAATAATGATTATATAAATAAATAAATAAATAACTTAACATATTAATTTGATGCTAATTCGCCAACAAATTTGTTCAAACATATTTGTGGGATTTTCTATGATACATGATCTTTTTAGATTATAAAAGAAAATTTTACTCAATGGATTTTTTTTTTTTTTTTTTGTGTGTGTGTGTGTGTGTTTGTGTAAGAGGTCACATAAAAATTTAAATATTGTAATTCTTGAAATTGAAACTCCTGAGATTTTACATCTATTTCTAAAAAACTTTTAAACTCTTTTACACATCTTCGTAAGTTGTATGTCAGAAAATAATATAAAAAAATTTAAGCGTAGGTCAAGGTTTTTGGAACGCCCTGTATATTATATAACACTTATCTGCCAAAACCCAATTTAAAAACGAAACACTAAGCATTTTTCGCTAATAAAAATATCACGAAGCATTTTTTCTTTTTTTTAAATTCAATTTTCTCCGAACTAGTCTCTCTGGAATCTCTGTGGCGACGATAAGTCAACTCATATCTTGACACGCAAAAATATTTTAAATTCATAATGGCTGCATATTTTCTAGGGCTCTAAGTTTCTTTCTTTCATTTCTTTTTCTTTTGACGGATGTTTTGCATAGATTCATCTCTGTAATTCTGCAGAAAGAAAAAAAAAAAAAGAGGCAGGAAAGCTTCGGCGCCTCAACGCGGGTGACGCCACGGAATGTTGCCAAGATCGGAAGAGCTATTTAAAAATCTTTCCTAGAAAGACGCTCGGGGACTCCTTTCGATCGGTTTTATTTGCCGTAAGTCAAGTTTGCCAAACTTTTACTGTGGCAGAATGAGTGAGATAAGGCGGGCATTCGAGTTTAGATTATTCTGAGCACGAATAAAACAATTAACGCCTTTCGTTCATGAGCGTTGAAAGCAGTGGCGTAATTTATAATCTGGGGTCAACATCTACGTAGATGTTTGGGGGTATCTGCGCGTAGTTGCAACTTGCAACTAATGCTTACCTCTACAACTTTTAGAACATTTCAAACATAAAAAAAAAAAAACTTTTCGAACATAAATTAAAAAAAAAATAATAATAACAATAATAATAATAAAGATAGATAATACATTGTCGTATATTGTCTGACATATTACATGAACACACATCTAAAACACGAACGTACGATCAATATTTGTTATATACTTCTATAAATGACTTTTTAAAATGACTGAAATTTGATGTCCAACTTTTTTCCCCATAAAATACTAATGACGACGTTTTATACATAGATTGAAACCAATACTCTATACTAAAAAAAAATAAAATTAGAAATTCTAATTTCTAATTTCTAAACTTTTGTTAAATTATTTATCTTAATTTATAATTGTTGCCAAAAAAATTCACGAGTTAACTTATTTTTCGACATATAATAAAATATATTTTCACGCTAATAATAATTAAAAAGAATTTCGATAGTGTTTGTTTCGATATTGATTATTCATTTTCTTTTCTTTCTCTTAAAAAAAAAAAAAAAAAAAGATGAAATTCTGGCAAAAGCAGAATTTAGTTTAGGACGGAGAACTATCAGTTTTTTTTTTTTTTTTTTCCAAATTATAACATTGCTTTCAAATTATTCAATTATATTTTCGATAAATGTCCAACTATCGAAAAATGATTTCGATAAGTGTCTAATTATCGAAAAATGACACCGCGAAAATTCCAGATTGAGACTAATAGTCCTCAGTCCTAATATTAGTACAATTGGAAAACAAAATTGAAATCTGTGTGCTACATATTTAGTATTTGCAATAATTCCGTACAAATAAAAGAAAAGAGTTTTTGTTTCATAATTTGTGCGTGATGCATGATTTTTATGCGTGTGGCCATGTATAGATGTGCTTGTACATATGTTCGTGTGCGCCTATGCGCATGCGTGTATCAGTATTTGTCAGTGTATGCGTGTGTATACGAGCGTACAGTCGGCAGCAAAATTATTGAAGTACACATCCACATTTTTCACATTTTCTTTTAGTTTGATCGCTAGTTTTTATCATCAACTTACTTTTTTATAAACAGCATAAAGAATAAGATCATGACTCGAAAAATATTTACTTAACAAAATAGTATTAGGTGCACATCTTTTAAATACGAATTATTGCTGGCGTTTCAATAATTGTTCTGCAACTATATTTGTGTGCGTGATTTTTAGAGCATGAGTGCATGTGTGTGAATGCCCGTGAATGCTTGCACGGGGACGTGTATATACGCGCATGCATATATCTGTATGCATATATATGTATATATATATGAGTGTGCGTATGTGTATGTGTACATGTGTTTGTATTTGTGTGTTCTTTTACGAGCGATCTTCAATCTAAATTTTACTATATTCCAAAATATGGGTTGGTTAGATTTAACGTTGCACTAGTATTGCATTGTGAGTGATTGGCGACGGTCTGGGATACACCCCTGAGGATAGTTCGGAGACATGCCATCACAATTTTGATACTCTTCGGAGCGCATGATTCCCCCACTTCTGTGACCACCAGAGGTGTAATTTGGATGGGAACATGGAGGACATGGCGTCCACGATGGATTTTACACGTACCAGCCACTATTAGTGTGCACGACGGTCTTTGGCCAGATCGAGTATCGAACCCGCAATCTTCCAGTTATGAGTTCAGTGATCTACTGACTGAGCTACCGCGGCACCCTATAAAATTGGAAAGTGAATCATTCTACTTTATTTCAGGTAACAGGTGATAACGCTTTTATTGCAGATTGAAAACGCTCTTCTTATTACAGATTGAAATGAGTAGATTTGGTGAGCTAAAGGAAAAAAAGAAAAAGAAAGAAAGAATAATTAACTAAAAAATTGGAAATTTATAACTGTAGATTCTAGAAAAATCTCCACTGTAGCCAAATTTCCCTAGAATGAAGCACCAGGAGTAAGAAAAATAAATAAATAAATAACAAGAATAATAACTAATAATAAGTTCATTACTCCTTGAGAAACCTTAAATGCGTTAGACATCATAAGAAGTTTGACGCAGCTACAAAATGGAAGTCCAATTAGCAACTGGGATAAACAATTTTTTAAAGGAATCAAATTTACCTCCGGCGCTGATATGTTTACGCTCGCACGCACGCTTATGTATTTATTATTATTATTGTTATTATTATTAAGTGCGAAACAAAATTAATTACTTAAACAACCGGTACTATTTTTTATTAGAAAGAGAAAAGAAAAATCATATGTAAGTATATCTACAGAAAATGTATAATATGAGGTATATGTATATCTAGAAAAATATACAATAAACTAGAAATTTTCAAGAATGTTAAAAGATATCAGCTTTCAGCTTTCTTGTTTACGAAATTCATAATTATTTCATTACAGATTTATCCTTTAGAGCAATTTAATATTTGAAAAACAAAACGGAATTCTTACCTTCTATAAATTTTGACACTTCGCTTCCAAAGACTCTTTCCTCGCCAATATGGAAAAGTATTTCATAATTTAAGTGCGATTTTTGTTTATTTATTTATTTTTTTTTATATAATACGAATTTTTTAAAAAGTGTAAATATTATGATATATAGAGCATATCAGTGTAATCTAAAAGTTTTCTGATTCCCTCGATATGACGTGCTTTGTTGCAAAACTAACTTTACATAGGAATCTTTAGAATAAAATTCAAGTTGAGCATTTTGAATGGGATTTTCTTTAGAATATCATTCAATATTAATTTAAAATAATAAAATAATAATTTAAAACCATAATTCCTTTTATCCTTTCATAAAAAATATGTATGTATGTAAAAATATTTAAAATAAATAAGTAATTAAATGACGACAGTTTTAATGGAAGATTCATTTGCTAATTTCTGATAGTTTTATTTCATTTGTATTAATTATTCACATGTAAATAAATACGTGTCTCTCTGTGTCAAAGAAAAATGCTCAAGAACTTATTTTGTTGTGTAAATAAACCACACGCCATGATATTGGAAAACAGTGGTCTTTCGATAATCTAGCAGATATCGGACTGGAGCACAGCTGGATTACTGAATCACTAAAATTGACACATTTAAATGGCAAAAGCTATGTTTTATTTTATACATATATGAATGTAATACTGTATTATACACTACATTAATAATGCAATTGAAGTATTAACATAAATTGAAACTGTAGTTTAAACTGTAGTTTATTGTAATAAAGAAAAAATTGAACTTAGTATGTATTATTCTATTATTTTGTATCAATAGTTTGCATTATTTCATTATAATAGACGGCATGAAACAATTTCCTATTTTCGTCTTTTTTCTCACTCTAAATGACATTTGATCACTTATTCTTGAAATAGTTTCATTACTAGGATGTCATTCGCGGAGGCATCACTTCCTTTTCCCCAGGTAGATGTAGCAAAAGAAGTGCTCATGTAAAGGTCAGTTGTTTACATTAAGATCTGGGTCTAAAGCTCCGTTCACATGAAGCAACTTCAACCCGTGTCAAAACGACCCGGGAATTTGAAAAGCGGGGTTTTACAGAGTCAAAATTTAGGCTGTTCACACTATCAACCCTGGTTAAAAATCAATGTAGCAGCGTCATACGTTTCTTGAATTCTGATTGGCTGTTTGCAAGATTAACGCATGAGTTCGGAGAAAAGAAGCGAAACCATATTGTCCGCGAAAACGTGAATTTAATTTCATGTTTGACTTTGACAGCAGCTGAGAATAAAAGGATTACATACATTATTTAATTTTAGGATTATATATTTTATATTATTCTTCATTATTAATATTTAATTTTACATTAAGTTTTTAATGCAAATTTAATATTACAAACAAATCATTCTGAATTTAATTTTTTAAACATGAAAATTTCAGTATCTTTTTTATATGTAGTAAATATATATATATATATATATATATATATATATATATATATATATATATATATATATATATATATATATATATATATATATATATATTATGTATTAGAAATTTAATTATTAATATTATTTTGAATATTAAGATTGTAAACGGGATCGGGAAATAAAATAAGTTTTGATATTAGTTTTATTTATATTGTTATTACAATTAAACTTAGTCAATTGAAATACTAATATAATTAACTTTACAATACTTTGATTTTAAATTAGTTAGAATAAATTATGCATTATAATTATATTAAATCTAAATGCATTAAATAATAAAATAAATGATTAAACTTTTAATTCAGATTTTATTACCTTAAAGATTTAAAGTAATATTACTACATTAATAAATACTAGGTCAGATACTTATTTCATTTCTTGCTATCATAACTAATAGATATTCTTAAAAATATTTCAACATAAATCTTTCATAAATCTTTATCTTTTATTATGCATCGAAATAAGAATTCATAAAAAAAAAAAAAAAAAAGTATTCGTGTGCATCTGTAATAAAAACTATAAATTAGAGTTTTGTGCATATATATTTTATTATTAAAACTCCTTTTGTAATTAAAAATATTCTGTAACCAAAAGTATTAAAACCAAAATTCAATAGAAAATCACGGAACCTCTTAAATAATCCGAAACTAAAATCCAAACCTCTTAAAATAATTTTTTAAGAAATTTAATTATTAATATTATTTTGAATATTAAGATTGTAAACGGGATCGGGAAATAAAATAAGTTTTGATATTAGTTTTATTTATATTGTTATTACAATTAAACTTAGTCAATTGAAATACTAATATAATTAACTTTACAATACTTTGATTTTAAATTAGTTAGAATAAATTATGCATTATAATTATATTAAATCTAAATGCATTAAATAATAAAATAAATGATTAAACTTTTAATTCAGATTTTATTACCTTAAAGATTTAAAGTAATATTACTACATTAATAAATACTAGGTCAGATACTTATTTCATTTCTTGCTATCATAACTAATAGATATTCTTAAAAATATTTCAACATAAATCTTTCATAAATCTTTATCTTTTATTATGCATCGAAATAAGAATTCATAAAAAAAAAAAAAAAAAAAAAAAAAAAAGTATTCGTGTGCATCTGTAATAAAAACTATAAATTAGAGTTTTGTGCATATATATTTTATTATTAAAACTCCTTTTGTAATTAAAAATATTCTGTAACCAAACCAAAATTCAATAGAAAATCACGGAACCTCTTAAATAATCCGAAACTAAAATCCAAACCTCTTAAAATAATTTTTTAAGAAATTTAATTATTAATATTATTTTGAATATTAAGATTGTAAACGGGATCGGGAAATAAAATAAGTTTTGATATTAGTTTTATTTATATTGTTATTACAATTAAACTTAGTCAATTGAAATACTAATATAATTAACTTTACAATACTTTGATTTTAAATTAGTTAGAATAAATTATGCATTATAATTATATTAAATCTAAATGCATTAAATAATAAAATAAATGATTAAACTTTTAATTCAGATTTTATTACCTTAAAGATTTAAAGTAATATTACTACATTAATAAATACTAGGTCAGATACTTATTTCATTTCTTGCTATCATAACTAATAGATACTCTTAAAAATATTTCAACATAAATCTTTCATAAATCTTTATCTTTTATTATGCATCGAAATAAGAATTCATAAAAAAAAGAAAAAAAAAAAAAAAAAAGTATTCGTGTGCATCTGTAATAAAAACTATAAATTAGAGTTTTGTGCATATATATTTTATTATTAAAACTCCTTTTGTAATTAAAAATATTCTGTAACCAAAAGTATTAAAACCAAAATTCAATAGAAAATCACGGAACCTCTTAAATAATCCGAAACTAAAATCCAAACCTCTTAAAATAATTTTGTGGAGGGCATTCCACCTAGGCTTAGAGCCCTTGTGATATCAATCAGCCTTAATGCTCACACAACCACTTAATTTTTTTTTTGATTAAATATGTCGATAATTATATATATATATATATGTGTGTGTGTGTGTGTGTGTGTGTGTGTGTGTGTGTGTGTGTAAGAACAGTAGCAATGGGATACAATTACCTATAAAAGAAAATTTTCAATGAAATCTCTAATATAGTAAAATATAAAACAGATTATGAAATATATATTATTCAAATCTGTTCCCAAATAGTTTATCTATTTATAAACCACTTCTAAAGTTAAATTTTATACGTGAACTCAAGATATAGATATTATAAATTTGTTCTCTTTATATAATTAAAATTGCTTCTCTTCCTCCTACCAGGAAAAAAATATATATAGTTCTTATAACTGTTATTAACCCAACAAAATTCGATATATTGGCCATATTATTAGGCGAATAAATATGGGTATCGGGTTCGAGCCATCGTCGGTCTGATCTTAATAGTTTTCCGTCGTTTTCCCTAAAACTTCCATGAGTATGAGCTAGTTTCCCTTAGAAAGTCCCCCTAAAAGACATTCCACCCAGTCCAGGCTCTAGTGTGTACAATGGATTTTAAATATTTTACAGCAACTCAGAAATATTTTATAAATACATTTGGTTATTACTTTGTAAATTCATTGGTAAGTTAAATCTTTATATATATATATTAAAGATTGGCTGATAAATTAATTTCTTAAAATGATTATATATGTATGTATATATATATATATATATATATATTGTTTGAATGCTGGAAATTAAATGAAAAAAATTAATATGCAAACATAAAAACATTTTTCAAAAATTATTTTATCAATTAATAGAGAAAGCAATATTCAAACATGTTTAGAATATATTGTTAAATAAATTATAATAATGTAAAATAAAGAGAAATGTTAAAAATTGTTTAGCAGGATTAATTTTTAAAAAATATATAATTTTTTAATTTAATTTTATTGAATTTAAATAGTTTTTGAGAAATTTTAATACTTAATATTGTTATATTCCAATGCATATGCATACAAAATGTTTATAATTCTAAGAAGTTATTTACAAAAGAAAAAAAAAAAAATGTGTCTACCATTTCCTTAAATAACCTTTATAATACAAAAAAATTATTCATATTGTAAAACAATATTAATTTACTATATGTTAGTTTACTGAGAATTTTAGAAATTTCAATAAAAAAGGAAAAAAGAAAAGTGCAAAACACTGTGCCCGTTTTATATTTTTCATTTATATAATATCCACGCATTATTTTAAATTCCTTCCTCTAGTATTATTATTCTTCAATTAACTTCACAGAACAATACGCACACACAAAATAAAAATAAAATAAAATAATAAAAAAAGAACGCAGTTTATCTCTTGAAAATAGTGCGCAATTCGCTGTCCCAGTATTGAAGCAGAAAGAAACAAGCGAAAAGCATTCTGGGTAATTCGCGGGTTATTCCCTCTTATCCCCTAGTATATTGCGGGGTTGATTTCGGAGGAAAAATGACCCTGGTCTAACCCTGCTTTTACGCGGGATGGAAGTATGTGAACAGCTTCGCGAAGATTGACGCGGGTTTGACCCGGGTAGAAACTGCTCATGTGAACGGGGCTTAAGGGGGAAAAGGATGTCCTACATGACGAGTCTCTATAAGGGGTCATAGCCCACATTTGTCGAAATCCATGGAAAATTGCGAACGGCTTAATCGATGAGCTCTACCTGGGATCGAACCCGGCACTTTCCGTTTACCAACTTTGAGCCCAGAACCTCTCGACCACTGGTGGTGCGCTGTAGCAAAGGAATCAATTATTATATGGCGCGGTGTTATGTGAATTTTTCAATGTATAGTGTTAAATTCCTGCTATGCAATAGTATTTATGTGTGAATGCCAATTTATTCTTAATGTTTTATTTTTCCTTTATTACAATAAGTTCTATAGTTCTATTTATTCCAATCCTATTGTCTAAAGTCTATAGCCCTATTTATTCCTATGTATACTCACTGATATATATGTCTACCTACCAATCTATTTGTCTCTTTATATTAACAAAGGAAGTATTATAGTATAAGACATTGTTAAAAACTAGTATGTTGTGGCCACCACGAGACTTTCTTCTATATTTTCCTTTACAAATTCACTCAGTAACAATAAAAAAAAAAAAAAAAAAAAAAAAAGTAGGACTTTGACAAAATTTTGGGTAAAATGTGAAAATTATTCTAAGTTTGTCAAAACACGGAAACCGTGGGACTTTGACAACATTGGGGGAAAAATGCAAAAATTTCTTTAAGTTTGTCAGAACACGGAAACCGTGGGAGTTTGATAGAATTAAGGGGAGAGATTAAAAAAAAAAAAAAAAAAAAAAAGTGGGACTTCGACAAAATTTTGGGTAAAATGTGAAAATTTGTTAAAGTTTGTCAAAACACGAAAACCGTGGGACTTTGACAAAATTAGGGGAAAAAGAAAAAATTAGTTTAAGTTTGTCAGAACACGGAAACCGTGGGAGTTTGATAAAATTAAGGGGAGAGATTAAAAAAAAAGATTTTTTTTTCTAAGTTTTTTTTTCGTAAAAAGTAAAAAAAAAATCGATAACTTTGTTTTAAATTATCACAGATTTATAGTTCAACCCTTCGTTTTAAAGGCACTGACGAGACCTTTCGAAAGATACCCATCTTGAAAATTTTTGCCTTATATCACCCTGTTAAAAATTTAGAAAAAGCGGGATGGCAACGCAACCTGTAATACGATTTTTACCAAAAGTTGATAGGCACTAATTTATGTCAAGGTGCAACTACATACCAATTTGTATGAAATTCTGTGCAGTAGTTCCAGAGATACAGTTGCCACAAAATTTTGTCACACACACACAGACAGACAGACATTTTCTAAAAATGGTAAAATCGTGTTCTACAGCTCTCAAAACGTGTAAATCCATCAAAAACCCGAAATCGAAAATTTTTACGAATCCAATACTTTTTTCTATTGAAGATAGAAGAAAGTAAAAAAAAAACTTTTAACAGATATTCTAATGGGTTTTAACAGGATATATCCAACTGATGCACTGTAAAAGATTTTTCATGTATGCAGCGTAAAAATATCCACTTCGACACATTTCAAAAAAAAAAAAAAAAAAAAAAAAAAAAAATTAAATTTCAAAATTGATATCCAATAACATTCTTCATATCTCACTAGAATGTGTTTACTTGCTAAATTTCGTTCTTTTCTTTAAGAGTAATCTTTGATCTTTAAACCCCCACCCTACCATTCGAGAAAATAATAATAATAATAATAATAATAAGTACACTGTAAAAAATTTGCCTTTATTTATGCCAGAAATTCTCTGTAATTTGAGAAAATACGTGTAGTTTATGAAAAAATATCATTGTCAGAACTTATTTTCTCAGATTACAGAGAATTTTTGTCAGGAAAAAAGGCAAATTTTTTACAGTGAGAAACTGATAGAAATTCTATATTGCAAAAAACCTGTAGAATTTACAGCAAAAAAGACTGCCAGCAATCCTACCTCTGTAATTTTCACGGAGGAATCACGTTAAATTGTTATAGACTTTTACGGTTAGATACAGAGTTTTTCATATTAACATGCTGAGTAATTCTGTTAAATGACATTGACTTTTTCTTTCTGAAACAGATTTTTTCCATATAAAAACAATAATCCAGATATTATGGACTTTTGCTTTAGTTAGCGCAGAATTGTTATATTGTAATGTACGCTAAATCTTTATTTATTTATTTATTTTAAATTATTATTATTATTATTTTAATTTGAGAAAATTTACAACAAAAGTTCCGATTCCTGTTAAAAAAGTTAAGTCCTAAATTCTCACCAACGAGTAGGTTTACAGCATTAAAATAAAGAGACAATCTCAACTATATCTCATGTGATCAATCACAAATTCATGGCAGCAAACTAATTTGACAAGCGCTATCTCTTTAATACCTTGTGCATAATTTTTCCCTTTTGAAAATCAAATTTTTAAATGTGATTTGAATTATAAATGAAATTTTATAAGGTATATTGATAAAATTACTGGCACACACCTCTGTTTTGTAGTTTGTTTTCACACTTTTTCCAAATGACAGCTACACCTAATCAATTTGAACAGGAAATTTAAAATGCTAATGCGTTTACAAATAAAAGAAATTCGATAGCTCAAGTGAAAAGAGTTACAAGTCCAGTTCTCGAATCGAGGTGCAGCTCTCACCGGTATTTGGGTCAAGGTTTTGTTTATTTTCTTAGAAAATATCTTGTATAAACCTAGTTAACTACTTTGCGAGTTCACGTCAAAGCATTTTTCTTTTTTCTTTTTTGGTATTACTTTCTCTGCATATATTATGTAAGGAGAAAAATGAAATGATAAGAAATTTCGACTATGAGATTTTGGTGCATTTATATATTTTGAGGTCTCCTATATCCATGATAATATATGTATGTGTGTGAGTGAACATGATAATGTCTAAACGCTTATTCGATTGAACTGAAAGTTGGTAAATAAATAAAAATTACAGTCGCACGAATTGTATTGATTTTAGTGAGTGTATGACTTACATTTTTTTTTTTTTTTTTTTTTTTTTTTTTACAGGAACACAAAGAAAAAATGTTTTCCATTATGATCTATGGACTCATACTATTTTAAAGTGCAATAGCGCCTAAAAGCTTTCTTCGATTAAGCTGAATGTTGGAATAAGTTATACGTCGCCGTAATAGACTCCGATGAGTGTAGAACTTAACTTCTTTACCGGGACAAAAAAAAAAAAAATCTTAATTATTACGTACTATTGACTCGAATTATTTGCAGTATACTAGGTTCTAAATTATGCACTTGACTTAGATATAAATTGGTAGGCATCTAATAGATTATCATCGCAAGAACTGTATAGATTTACATGAGTGTATAAGACTTACATACACAGTGGGTGTTCAAATTGTTAGAATTTTTTTTTTTTTTTTTTTTTTTTTTTACATTTTTGGATTTTCAAAAAAAAAAAAAAAAAAAAATACTAGACAAAATGGTCCGGGATTTCCGGCATGAAAAGAATATTTAAACACCATTTTCTACTGTCCATTTAGTTCAGACTGCATTAAGGCGCCAACCACAAATTGAAGAAGAGCGCACATACTTTATATCTCCCTGTATCATAAAAAGCTACAAATGACTTGTAACTTTAACACATTCTTGCCCATATCATAACCTCCTTAACTAGATGCCTGTCGCGTAGCTCGGAAACTAGGCAACAGTTGAAGCGGTAGAGAGTGCCCCCTGGTACAGATTGCGTGACTTTTTTATTCAACAGCCACAAAAAAAAAAAAAAGTGGAATATGATATACATAAAAGGCGAATAGAATCGAAGAAACGTCGATTTTATACCATGTAAAATCACTTCTTTAAATTATTGGTGAGAGTTGAATAACAAAGTCCTATAATCTGTACTAGGTGGCGCTGTCTACCGCTTCAATTGTTGCCTAGTTTTTAAGCTACGCGACAGGCATCTAGTTAAGGAAGCTATGCCCATACAATGTACAATATTTCTATGTTCTAGTGCAGGAATTGTGCAATTGTTTAGGCAGACATAATTTTTTTTGAAAAATTTTGCTTATAACAGAACGGATTTCCATAAAACTTTTCAAATTTTACAGAAAAAAAAAAAAAAATAGAGAAACATTATTCTGAAACATAAAATTTCCACGTGTAATATTCGTTGAGATATGAGTATTGATATTTTGTGTTAGTAAATATTGTTTTATTGTGCATGCGCAAAAGATAGAAATATTTTTATTGCATAAATTGAAAGCTAGATATATTGAGCAACTGTTGTTTAAAGCTCATTTAAATAGAGTAAAAATTAAGGAATTGTCGGCAAAAGATTTAGGGTTGGCAAAAGATTTTAGGTATTTCCTAGAGTTGAAATTTCTTAAGGGGTTTTGCCCATGCCGTGTATTTAATTTGAAGATCCAGTTATTTCAGTCACGTTGCAAAAGTTCTTTTTTGTGAAAAACCCCTTATGAACTCACAAATCTTAGGAAATAAATAAAAAATTGTTAAAGTTACAAGCCTATAAAGGTTAAAAAAAAATTAAAAAAAAAAGAATTTGTGCAATGTGGTCGAAATAATTGGATCTTTAAATTAAGTACGCGGCATTGGTAAAACTCCTTATGAAATTTCAACTCTGGAGAATACCTAAAATCTAGGTCTTTCTTTTGGCGACAATTTGCTTAATTTTTACTCTATTCAAATGAATTTTTGACAAAAGTTGCTGAATATACCTAGCTTTCAACCTGTGCAATAAAAAAATTTTCTGCCTTTCGCGCATGCATAGTAAAACAATATTTACTAATGTAAAATATAACTACTCATATCTCAGTGAATATTACACGTGGGACTTTTATGTTTCAGAATAATGTTTCTCTGACGTTTTGTCAAATTTTCTCTAAATTTTGTAAAGTTTTATGGAAATCCGTACTAGTTTTCAGCAACGAAGTTTTAAGTACTAATAATAATAATTAAAAAATATATATATATTAATAATAATATCTGCCAAAATAATTGCAAAGTTCCCGTACCAAAACGTATAATCTTTCTGCATAGTATGTGCAACAATGAGTTAGAGTTACAAACCAATTGTAGTTTTTATTGGTACAGAGTGATCCAAAGTATGTGCGATCTTCTTCAATTTGTGATTGGTCCCCTAACTGCACTCTGAACTAAATCAAGAGTAGAAAATGTAAGTTTTTAAATGTTCTTTACATGTCTGAAATACCGGGGCCATTTTGACTGTTTTTTTCTTTTTAGAAAATAAATAAATAAATAAATAAATAAAAATAAAAAAAATCTAATAATTTGAACATTTACTTTATATATTATCTGGATAAAAATAATTTCTATACATTGCAGTCTTTGGATTAAACTAATTTAAACTTTGATTTAGTAATGTTAGTTTTTTTAAATCATGAAAATACAGATATATATTTCCTATTTCGAACTAACCACTTATAGGTCTTTTGTAGATACATACAGAAGAATTTGGATACATTATGACCTATTTAAGAACATTCAGTTTGGGGAGAAATACTTAAACAAATTTCATGATTTTCCCTTTTTATTAATTAATGACTTCTCTCATTTAAATTTATTTAAACAACTGTTAATTATTAAGCGTTCGGAAAGTCGAGTGGAGTCACTCCAGATTTTTTTATTGGCAGTTAAATTTCCTTTAACATAATATCCGTTCCAGAGTGCAAAAGTGTTAATATTAGACGGGTTTTATTTTCACAACCGCTACCAGGCACCTGACGAGCGGATCGTCTAAATCCCGAAGTTTTTATTCCTTTTTGAAGATATGACAGTCAGAAGATAAGATACCCCCCTCCACCCCCCCCCCCCCCTTTCCCGCGTACACACTGACCAATTGCCAAGAAACACT
Organism: Salticus scenicus; assembly: GCA_963930645.1. NCBI lineage: Eukaryota > Metazoa > Arthropoda > Arachnida > Araneae > Salticidae > Salticus > Salticus scenicus. Next base: position 119,246,189 of record OZ005660.1, on the reverse strand, counting down.
TTTTTTGGAGTCGAGAGAAATAAAAACTTGTAAAGCAGGTGTAAACTCGATATCGAAATTTTTGACAGAATACAAATTTACATTACTTATGGCAGGAGGGTAATGTAAGTAATAATGAAAACACAGATACTAATAATAATTATGATCATTTAATGATAATAGAACAAATTTTCTCAAGTAGGAAAAAAATCAACTGATACTAGTTAAAAACGTCATGAAAATTAAAGCGTGTTGCTAGAACGAAATTTAAATAGAATAACAAAATTTGAGAGAGTTGGTAAATGGTTCCATATAAACATTTTCCACTTGCTGATAGTAGCACAAAATAATCTAAATTTAATTACATCATAGTTCGTACAGTCCTTGAATTTTCTTCATTTTCTGCACCAGTATTATTATTTAGCAAATGTTAATATTAAAAAAGGCCTTAAGACTTAAAGGAAATATATTGTATACAAATACTGGTGGGAGAGTCTTTCAAAAAAGGCATGGCAGTACGAACCATGTACATTAATGCGTTATGTACGTTTTATAATTTTTTAAAAATACATTATCATGTTTTACAAAAAAAAAAAAAAAAAAAAAAAAAAAAGTCAATTATATTATTTTAAATTAATTAAACTGAATTAAATATTATAGCTATTAAACTTTAAAAGCATGATTTTTTATTTTTAATAAATAAATTTGAAATGAGCCAGGAAATGGGTGTAATTAATGGCAGTAATCTGGTCTGTCACTCACACGACTTTCTCTTACCATGAAATTTAATACTATAAATACAGGTTGCAGATAAAGAGGTAAGCTAACGAGTACTGTTATGTAAACCTGTGTTAAACAATCCAAATTAGGCTTCGGAAGCGTTTTATATGATAATTAGTTCTGTGTGAGGGGGGGGCTACCGCCCCTCTCAACCCCCAGTTTCATTCATTTACCTACATTTATATAGAATTTAATTCGGTTATTAAAAAATGATTCTGTTTTTTAAAAATAATTTATTAAAATTATTATTAAAAAAAATTATCTTTTATGATAATGCAGACGATTTCCATATTAGAGAAGTAGTATAACACTAAATATATAAAAAAAATAGTTGAATTTATTCTCAATATTACAATAAAAAAATTTTAAAAATTAAAAAAAAAATTGATAACTTTATTTTAAATATCGCAGATCGATGGTTCAGCCATTCGTTTTAAAGGCATTGGCGAGCTCCTTTGACAGATACCCATCATGAAAATTTACTCCCCTCGAGGGGGACTTCCCCCCCACAGGGGGGGGGGGGGGGGCGAGGCTCCTACAAAAATATTTCCCAGTTGGCTATCTCTTTTACAAAGAATATATATTCGTTTCATTTGGTTCAGTGCAATGTATAGATGTTAAACTCTACTTACCAGCAATTTCTCCCATAGATGTAATGTATTTGAATACTTTTGAGTGTCCCTGTGCACGAACCATTTGCTTCATCTCGACGAAAAGCTTACTGTAGCATCCCTATATGATACACATTTAGAATACCGAGTTTGAAATTTCTGTTTCCATTTCTTCTTGAGATATGCTGATAACAGACACACAAACATCCAGACACACAGACAGACACACAGACCATTCGCTAAAAACATGATTTTCGTTTCAGGGGACCTCAGAACATGCAAATATAACAAAAACTCACGTTCGAAAATTTGACCCTAAAACAATACTTTCTCAACCCTATGGGTAAGAGAATGTAAAAAAAAAAAAAAAAAAAAAAAAAAAGAAAGAAAGAAAGAAAGAAAGAAACACTATGCAAAGGTTGGTACATAAAGAGATATGAGGCTTAAAACGTACGATACAGATCTACATCGCTATGCATTTAAGGGTTAAAAAAGTGATTTGATAAATTTTCTAAATGTTTCGAATGATGAAAATCGTTTAGTGTTTCTCCAACACAATATTTGGCACAACCCACCTGTTGGACAACATAAAAATGACGACTGAAGCGATAAGTGACCTTCATTAAATTCGGAATGCGGACGCCAAGGTTTTAGTTACCCCGCGGCAAAGTGCCCGGAAAAAGAAAAAAAGTGTTTGTTAAATGGAGATGAATTCGCCTCTGCTCTCATTTCCTAACTGCTATATTTTAATTGCTTTTTTTATTGTTTAGCACTTCATTACTTATGTTCTGCTTCAAATATGCGTTTCAAAATGTAAGGTTGAAAAAAGCATCATCAATTCTGAATAGTCAAATTCCATTGAATAGTAAGTTACTCGACATTCATTTAAACATTAGTGTAAAGCTCAATTTTACAGCAAATTCATCCAAAATTAAAGGAAATTTAAATAAGAAAAAATCTGGTGTGAAACAGCCACACGACTTTCATTATCCACTATTACACATATTATATGCATTTTTTTTTAGATATTATGTGCATTTTTTTTTTAAATTTTCCAGTAAGAGAAATATGATACACGTGTGAAGACATATAAAATAGAATTTACATAGCGAATAAAAAAATAAGGAAGAGGGGGGGGGGGGCTTAAGATTTTTTTAAACACAAATTTCCGAGATTAAAAACTATACTACTTAATCAGGATGACCGTGAATGTTTATGTAAAAACCACGTAATACATGAGAAAGGGTATCTAATATGGATTTAGGTAACAATATTTAAGAAAATCGTTAGAGCCTTTTTTGAGATACCAACTTTTACCAAAACTTGGCATACTCGATTATTGACCGGAACACAATAATTACATATAAAAGTATATCTAAAAGCTGGTTAATATGGTGAGTAAAAAAAAAAAAAAAATCGTACAGCCGTTTTTAAAGGAACGCACTTGCGAGACCTGAAGTTCAGCTACTTATACAGGACACCTATCAATTTTCCTGAACTAACAAACTACATCATTCGAAAGGACATGTAATAGAGTGTTTATAGAGCAACTTTGAAGAAAATCGTCAGAGCCGTTTTTGAGATACGGACTTCTGTTACCACTTTCGGTTTCCGATGACCCTTTTCCGGTTTTGCAATTTTCACAAAACGTTGGAAAATTCATGAGTACACCAGTCCTGTCTCAATTCTGAAGTTTCGTAGTTCTATCTTTATTAGTTTCGGAGATGTGATAGGTAGAAGACTCCACGCATACACAAACACTGACCAATTGAAAAAAAAACTACTTTTTTGGACTGAAGAAGCCTTAAAACGTGTAAATCTGGGGAAAATTCGATATCGAATTTTTGGACCGAATACAATACTTCCATTTCCTACGGTTGCAGGGTAATGGAAGTAAAAATAAGAACGAAAAATCATGGAAGAGGGCACAATGCATTGGTACTTTCTTTTGGGGTATCCATGAACAAATAGGCAGACATACATACTAATCACTTTTTAACATTGTTAGAAAGTATTAAAAATGCTTACACAGAAAAAACTAGTATGTTGTGGCCACCACAAGACTTTCTTCTATATTTTCCTATATACATATTCAATCAGTAACAATATTAAAAAAAAAAAAATAAATAAATAAAAATACGATTTTTTTTTCTAAGTTCTTTTTTTGTTAAATGTAATACATATTCAACCAGTAACAATATTTAAAAAAAAAAAAAAAAAAAAAAAAAAAAAAAAAAAAAAAAACGATTTTTTTCTAAGTGTTTTTTTGTTAAAAGTAAAAAAAAAAAAAAATCAATAACTTTGCTTTAAATTATCACAGATTTATACTTCAACCATTCGTTTTAAAGGTATTGACGAGATCTTTCGAAAGATACCCATCTTGAAAATTTACCCCCCCCCCCCCGGGAGTACATGCACAGAAATTTTTTCCTAGTTAACTATTACTATTATCAATAACTCATATTAATTTTACAATCACAAGTTAAAAATAACTCTCATTATGTACATTTATACCAAATTTTGTCCTATACTGCCTTGTTAAAAATTTAGAAAAATGTGATCACAGCGCCACCTGTTGAGCTATTGATCCCCAAATGTAATCAGCACCAGTTTATGTCGGGGACCAACTAAATACCAAATTTCGTTAAATCTCGTTAAAAAAGTAAAAAATAAATAAAAAATAAAAAAAAATCTAAGGTTTTTTTTTTGTTAAAAGTAAAAAAATCGATAACTTTGTTTTAAATTATCGCAGATTTATAGTTCAACCATTCGTTTTAAAGGTATTGACGAGATCTTTCGAAAGATACCCATCTTGAAAATTTACCCCACCCGGGGGGGTACTTTCCCCCCAGGGGGGAACCGGTGCCTCCACATGGACAAAATTTTTTTCGTAGTTAACTACTACTATTATCAATAATTCATATTATTTTTTTAATCACAAGTTTAAAATAACGCTCATAATGTACATTTATACGAAATTTTGTCCTATACTGCCATGTTAAAAGTTTACATAAAATGCGATCTCAGCGCCATCTGCTGGGCGATTGATCCCAAAATCTAATCAGCACCATTCCATGTCAGGGTCCAACTATATACCAAGTTTGGTTCAATTTCATTCATCGGTTCGTGAGATACGGTGAAAAATATGAAATTTTGCGATCACAACGCCACCTGCTGGACGATTGATCCCCAAATCTAATCAGCACAATGCCCCGCCAGGGTCCAACTATATACCAAGTTTGGTTGAATTTCATTCATTGGTTCGTGAGATACGGTGAAAACACGAAACCACAGACAGACACACAGACATACAGACAGACATTTTTTAAAAACTATCAATTTGTGTTCAGGACATCCCAAAACGTATAGTTCCGTCAAAAAACGGAGGTCGAAAATTTTCGCGAATCCAATACTTTCTCTATATTACATATAGAAGAAAGTAAAAAAACGTTAGTGACATCCTAGAAATGAAATTGTGTCTCTAATAAAAATGGTTCCATGACATCCTTATAAATTCTAGTTGCTTTTGTTAGAGAGTTCTATAAATCCCTATTAGAATTCTAGATCGTTTTCCTATATTTTCTTGGTCAAATTTATTTAAAATCTCTGCAAATAAATGTGATGAGTTTTAGTAACTATAATCTTCGTTTATGGCCCAATTCTAGGAAATCAAGGGAGAATTTTTCACAATACAAAGGATTCATAATATTCATAATATTTTTTCGCCATCTAGAAAACTATATACTAGAAATTCTCGATCATCTCGTCTATTCAACTTATTTGTTTCCCTTATACGCATAGCTCGTAAATCTGTACCTCTAATTTAGGGTTTCAGAAAAGGATTATTTATTCGTTCTAGATGAAGATGATATATATATATATATATATTATTTTCTGGGGGTAGAACAGAATACAATGCACTGGCATTGTTTAGGGTGTCCATATACATAAAACAGCTGTGCTACTTATACTGTTTTAAATAGGAAATATTTCACAGTGAATTTGAATAACGAATAACGGTTTGAAAAAATTCTGAAAATATTTACGAGTGCTAAAGCGCGCACATACGAACAGATAGACAGACGTACACAAAGACAGATCATCAGCCTAACAAAACTCATAATTATCGTATTATCCGGTGTATAACGCGCAGATTTTTTAAATCAGTTACACACCGAAAAATTAAATTTACAGCAAAAGCTATTTCTTAATAAACTTTTGTTTCTTACAAATAATTTGTAAATTACATTTTCGAGTGTGTAACTCACTTATTTGACCTGCGCGTTATACGCCGGAAAATACGGTACTTTTAACATTGGTGGAAAGTGTTAAAAGTGTTTAATGGAAACGAAAATACAATTCCAGTAATTTCCAAATATAGCTCTTAATGTATCTGATTACTTTTTTGTGGCCCTGTAAATCATAATGATAACCATCTGTAGACACTATTTTTTTTTTAACCATATGAATGATAAATTTAATTTAATTATAATTTACACCAAATAAACGTATTAAAAATGGCTTATAGAAATACCTCTCATAGAACGCAGTGCTTTGGAATTCTCTCTTGGAGCACGGACGGACGGACAGACAGATAAACCAAAACCCTTAAACACTTTTTAATTTTTTTGGAAAGTGTCCAAAAGGACTAAAAAGAAAGAAAATATGCAATTTGCTTATACTGTAGAGAACTTTCCAACGGTATTTACCAGTTACATGCTTTAAACCTTTTATGATCGTTAGTTTCAGGAGAAAAAAAAAAAGTTAAATACAAGTCATTTAACATTTTTTTTTTCTTTTCTGCAGCAGTTTTTCAACATTGTTTACTTATTTTAATCGATATGTTCAAACTTTTGATCCGTGTCCAGGGCCTGACTGTCAAACGGACACTCAGGGCACGAAATTTCTGAAAGGAGCAAATTTTTTCTGATTGTTAAAAATTTTCTATTTCCCCCCCCCCTCTAATTCGTCAGTCTTTCATTTGTATGAAACCTTTTTGAAAAAATATATCGTTAAGTGAAATTTAATTTATTTTTGAGGCCAAAAACAGAAAAATATTTATCTTTCACCAAATAATTTTTTTCTTCTAAAATTTGTATCAGAATAGAAGCCGACTAAAAAAATCAATATATATACATTTTTTTTCTGCAAACCAAATAAAATTTTTCTTTAATTTTGCGTTGAAGGGTTGAGGGCAGCCTGCCAATTTGGCCTTCTATTCGCTTTGTCTGTGATAGATTTTACAAATTCACCCGCTAAGGGGGCACGAAAATTTTAATGTGCCCTATGCACACAAACTCGTTAGTCGGGCCCTTGTCTTTTCGGTAGATATTCGGAAATATAACATGAAATGTTTTACAGGAAACCAAATGCAGGCAACGTGCGCCAGTGCACCTCCCCCTTTGATGATGCACTCGTGTCCAGTATTTTTTCGTCTAATGAAGAGCCATATGCTAATATTTTGACCTGAAACAATTGTTCCAACTTTTGTCAATCTATAATGCTTAACTACAAAGTTATATATTTATTAAATTAATAACTATTTGAATTCAATTGGGGTAATATATAGATATTTCAAAAGAAAAATTACTCGAAAATTTAAAATGCTTTTTTTTTTTTTTTTCCTACATATTTATGCTACGTGTCTAATAGCAATTATTACTTCCATTACCCGACTACCGTAGGTAATGGATCTATTGTATTCGGTCTAAAAATTTGATATCGTGTTTTCACCTGATTTGTACGTTTTAAAGTCTCAAGAGTCCAAAAATGTAGTTTTTGGCAATTGGTCAGTATATGTGTATGTATGTGTCAATGTATGTGAGGAATCGTCTGACTATCATATCTCCGAAACTATTAAAAATAGAACTAAACCTCAGAATTGAGAAAGATCTCGTGTAAAGATGGTTTTTCCAATTTTTGGTGAAAATTGGAAAACCGGAAGTAGATTATCTGGAGCCGTATCCTGTCGTAGTCCGTATCTCAGAAAGAATTGTAACTTTTTTTTTTCAAAGTTTCTATATAAACACTCTATTAGATGTCCTTTCGTATGAAATAGTTCGTTAGTTCAGGAAAATTGATTGGCTTTCTATATAAATTGCTCAATTTCATGTCTCACAAGCGTGTTCCCTTAAAAACGATTGTAGAGATTTTTTTCAAATTTGCTAGATTAACCACTTTTTAGATATACATTTGTATGTAATTATTGCTTTTCGGTCAATAATTGAGTATGCCAAGTTTTGGTAAAAGTCAGTATCTCAAAAACGACTCTAACAATTTTCTTGAAAATTTACATAAACCCACTTTAAATATTATTTCTAACATATTACGTGATTATTAAAGGAAAATTAACAGTCATACTGACATCTGGATCACAATGTCATAGAAAATATTTCTAAAATAAAATAAAGGAAAGGAAAAAAATCCATAGCAAAAACACATTACTAAATAAATAAATAAATAACTTAAGTAAAATACAGCCGATTACGAATACATACAGTCTCCAGTAATGCAAAAAATTGCCAGTCTTACTCTTATTTCATTGAAATACCTATCTTCTTGTGCCTGCTGGAAAAGAAATAGTCCTTTATCAAATACTAGCAGGCAACGCCCGCTTCGTTGGTCCCTATTTTTAAATGAATCGCTATAATTACTGAATTCTCAAAATTGCATTAATTTTTATCACGTGAAAAAAATCTTATTAGGAAAAATGTCGCACCGGGTTCTCACTGCCTTCGGAAAAAATTCCCAAAATGCTCTAACTCTTATTTCTATTATTTCCCCCTTCGCCCCCCCCCTCCCGTCTATCCTAATAATTTTAAAAATTCGAAAATATCCGCAATCGATTTGTAGGTATCGAAAACCTCTATATACCAATTTTGAATGCTCTAACTCTATTCTATTTTGTTTGCCTCTCCGCCCCCTCCCTTCCCAGCCCTCCTAATAACTATACACTTTCGAAAATATCCCCATTCGACTTGCTGGCCTCTAAAACCTATCTGTACCAATTTTGAACGGCCTAACTGTATTTCTATTTGTTTTTGCCCACCCCCCCCCCTCCCCACCCTTCCTAATAATTTTAAAAATTCGAAAATATCCGAAATCGATTTGTAAGTATCGAAAACCTCTATATACCAATTTTGAACGATCTAACTCTATTTTTAATTTTTTGCCCCCCTCTCCCCTCCCCCCTTCTCGCCCCTCCTAATAACATTACACTTTCGAAAATATCCCCATTCGACTTACAGGCCTTTAAAACCTATCTGTACCAATTTTGAACGGCCTAACTGTATTTCTATTTGTTTTTGCCCATAGCCCCCCCATACTGCCCCCCTTCCCACCCCTTCTAATAATTTTACAAATTCGAAAATATCCGCAATCAATTTGTAAGTATCGAAAACCTCTATGTATCAATTTTGAACGATGTGACACTATTTTTATTTTTTTGCCCCCCCCCCCCCCCCCCCCCAAAAAAAAAAAAAAAAAAAAAAAAAAATACAAAAAAAATACAAAAAAAGGAAATCGGAAAAAATCAAAAAATCAGTTTTTGGAAATATTTTCAAGAAGACGCTTGGCGGTTTTTTTTTTTTTTTTTTTTTTTACATCTTTGAGCTATTACTTTTACTTGAAAATCCGTATTTTTCTAAAACATTTATACCCTCTTCCCCCCTTAAAAATCCAAAATTCCAAAATCACAGAAAATGATTTTTTTGTTTTCAAGTCTAGTCTCTCCCTCTGCAATTTTTTCATCGTGAAGTAATTTGGAGCCGAGTTATGCTTATAAAGGTGTTTTTGCCTCCTGCGCCTCCGAAAATCATTTTCACCCCTTTTCCCCCTTAAAAATCCAAAATTCCAAAATCGCAGGAAATGATTTTTTTTGTATTGAAGTCTAGTCTTCCCATCTGCAATATCTTCCTCGTGAAGCAATTTGGAGCCGAGTTACGCTTATAAAGGTGTTTTTGTCTGCAGCAACTCCGAAAATCATTTTCACCCCCTTCCCCCCTTAAAAATCAAAAATTACAAAATCGCAGAAAATGATTTTTTCGTATTCAAGCCTAGTCTCCCGATCTGCAATTTCTTCTCTGTGAAGTAATTTGGTGCCGAGTTGTACTTATAAATGTGTTTTTGCCTTATGCGCCCCCGAAAATCTCATTTTTACCCCCTACCCCCCTTAAAAATCCAAAATTCCAAAATCGCAGAAAATGATTTTTTTTGTATTCAAGTCTAGTCTCTCCATCTGCAATTTCTTCACCGTGAAGCAATTTGGAGCCGAGATATGCTTATAAAGGTGATTTTTGCCTTCTGCACCCCCGGGGGGGAACGGGGGGGTATTTCGCAAAATCCCGTCTTAGTGAGCGTCAGGGTCCTAAAATCAACCTGTTCACCAAAAATTGCGACTCTATCTCCCATAGGATCGCCACAACCGTGTTGAGTCAGTGAGTGAATCAGTGAGTTTACTCTTTTATATATATAGATTATACTTTCCGAACACTATAGTGAGGAAAGTATTGTAATCATGTCAAAAATCAGAATTTGAGATTTTCATGTTTCTATACGTTTCGAGGTCCCCTGAGTCCGTTTTCACTATTTTTACGATGATGTATGGATGTGTGTGTATATGTATGTGTGTATGTATGTCTGTGAGTGAACACGCTAGCGTCTAAACGCTTTGTTCGAATAAGCTGAAAGTTGGTACTATATTGTAAGTCACCATAGTACGAACCCTATTGATTTTGGTGAATCTATCACTTATACTTTTTTTTACAGGGACACCAGAAAAAATTCTTTATCACTAGGGCCTATGGGGTTAAATTTTTAAAAGTATGATAGCGTCTAAACGCTTTACTAATCTGAGCAAAAAAAAAAAATGTACACATATTATAGGTCCCAGTTGCACCAACTCTACAGATTTTGGTGAATTTAGCAGGGACACAAAGAAAAATTCTTTATCATTATGGCCTATGGGACCAAATTTTTAAAAGTGCGATAGCATCTAAACGCCTTATTCATTTGAGCTGAAAGTTTATATGAATATTATAAATCACTGTTGCACTAACTATAAGCGTTTTGGTGAATCTAGAATTTATAGGTTTTTACAGGGACACAACGAAAAATTCTTTATCATTATGATCTATGGGCTCAAAGTTCAGTAGCGTTAAATAAAACATCGCATAATATATGGAGAAAAATACTCAAACACTCTATTATGATTTTCTCTCTTTTATTTGTTTAACAACTCCTCTTTCTTTACTTTATGTACAAAACTGTTAATTACTCAATGTTCGGAAAGTCGAGTGGAGTCACTCCAGATTTTTTTATTTTCTTTTATTGGGCATTTGGTTATATATATATATATATATATATATATATGTCGATTGTGATTGTAGTACCACATCTTGTAAACTATCAGTATCAGCCATGATTTGTACTAAATGAATCAGCAATAGCTATAAAGAAATCATTCGGAAAATTTGTAACAGCGAGAGAGAGAGAGAGAGAGAGAGAAACACGCCTACCTTCATTGATACTGCTGAATAGAAATAGACTAAATTTAAATCTAATACCCAATTCTGGGAATAACTGACTGTGGAAGACTGAGAGAGGAGGAAGTTTTGTGGTGATTATAGGATATCAATTATTTACTTACGAATTAATGATAATAATCTAGTTGTAAAATTATATATGCAAATTCTAAAATATCGGATTTAATTTTTACATATTCGAAATTAACATGCAGTAAATGTTGAGGGGATAAATACTATCAGATGGGCACAAACCTTTTCTAATAGCATTTATATATATATGTGTGTGTGTGTGTGTTTAATGGCCTTCAGAAATAAATTTATTTTATATTATTTACTTTTTTTATTTGAGAATATTAGAATAAAGCGTGAGGATCCAAAACATGTTAAGAGAAAGAATGAAAATTAATAATAATTATTGTTAGTAAAACATAAATCTGCTCTGATTTACTTTAGTAGACACTACAGTTGTTGCTAATTGTAAAGAATGTGATGCATTTTTTTTTCTTTCTATTCTCTTACATTTTTTTCTGTTTATGTTCTGTGATTTGTAGTTTATAATAATTATATGCTGCAACATTTTTAATCGGCAATTTTCAGGGAGCAGAAAATAAAAATGTCAGTAATTAATTTCCAAGTCAAATATGGTTCTGGTTATTTTAGCCCAACTACTAAGAGATATCTTTATAATGAAATATTAAAATATACCTCACATTTTTTGTAACCTTTAAAAACCGAGGTATATTAAACCATTCGAAATCCGCAAAAATTTGTGGAAATTTATCGCATCCCTTTTTTAGTTAGTATTTATTTTATTTTATTTTATTTATTTATCTTATTTATTTTTTTAATAATTCAGTTTATAAAAACTGTGCCATTTAAACATTTTTTTTTTCTTTTTCTTTTTTTTTTCTTTTTCTTATTTAAATAAGAGTGTTTGGACAGACTCATCTTTTTCTAGACTTCTCCCCCAACACACACACATACTTTTCTGAAACGAAGAAATTTTTTTTTAATTTTCTGGATTGCTTTATGACAAAAATTGCTGTTAAGAATTTGTAGTAGTGAAAAACAAAGATTGTGCTAACCTTGAATGAGGAGGAATTTCTTTCTTTCTTTTTTTCTATTTAAATAACTGTGTTTGGACAGACTCATCTTTTTCTAGACTTCTTCCCCAACACACACACATACTTTTCTAAAACGAAGAAATTTTATTTAAACTTTCTGGATTGCTTTATGACAAAAATTGCTGTTAAGAATTTGTAGTAGTGAAAAACAAAGATTGTGCTAACCTTGAATGAGGAGGAATTTCTTTCTTTCTTTTTTTCTATTTAAATAACTGTGTTTGGACAGACTCATCTTTTTCTAGACTTCTTCCCCAACACACACACATACTTTTCTAAAACGAAGAAATTTTATTTAAACTTTCTGGATTGCTTTATGACAAAAATTGCTGTTAAGAATTTGTAGTAGTGAAAAACAAAGATTGTGCTAACCTTGAATGAGGAGGAATTTCTTTCTTTCTTTTTTTCTATTTAAATAACTGTGTTTGGACAGACTCATCTTTTTCTAGACTTCTTCCCCAACACACACACATACTTTTCTAAAACGAAGAAATTTTATTTAAACTTTCTGGATTGCTTTATGACAAAAATTGCTGTTAAGAATTTGTAGTAGTGAAAAACAAAGATTGTGCTAACCTTGAATGAGGAGGAATTTCTTTCTTTCTTTTTTTCTATTTAAATAACTGTGTTTGGACAGACTCATCTTTTTCTAGACTTCTTCCCCAACACACACACATACTTTTCTAAAACGAAGAAATTTTATTTAAACTTTCTGGATTGCTTTATGACAAAAATTGCTGTTAAGAATTTGTAGTAGTGAAAAACAAAGATTGTGCTAACCTTGAATGAGGAGGAATTTCTTTCTTTCTTTTTTTTTTCTATTTAAATAACTGTGTTTGGACAGGCTCATCTTTTTCTAGACTTCTCCCCCAACACACACACATACTTTTCTAAAACGAAGAAATTTTCTTTAAATTTTCTGGATTGCTTTATGACAAAAATTGCACTCACTCACTGCCGCCGGAAGCCGAAGCTAATGTTATTCTATGGGAAAATTTTCTTTACAAATAACTTATTAACTAATACATATTTTTAAATTCTGTTTTCACATTCTGAAAATTCCCACCTATTAAATTGACGGACCCTTTTTAAAAAAATATTTTTTTTTTTTTTTTTTTTTTTTTTTTTGAAGCTGCAAAATACGAATTTTCAATGTGTGAATTTTTTTCATTTTGCAATTTCAAAATAAAATATTAAAAAAAAAAAAAAAAAAAAAAAAAAATACATTTTTAAAAAAGGTCCGTCAATTTAACAGTTGGGAATTTTCTGAATGTGAAAACAGAATTTAAAAATATGTATTAGTTAATAAGTTATTTGTAAAGAAAAGTTCCCTATAGGGAATAACATTGGCTCGGGCTTCCGGCGACGCGACGGTAAGAGAAGAGGGCCGTTAAGAATTTGTAGTAGTGAAAAACAAAGATTGTGCAAGCCTTGAATAAGGAGGATTTTTTTTTTCTTTCTTTTTCTTTCTTTTTTTCTTTCATTTTTTTTATTTAAATAACAGTGTTTGGACAGACCATCTTTTTTTCAGGCTTCTCCCCCAACGTACTCACATACTTTTCTAAAACGAAAAAATTTTCTTTAAATTTTCTGGATTGCTTTATGACAAAAATTGCACTCACTCACTGCCGCCGGAAGCCGAAGCTAATGTTATTCTATGGGAAAAATTTCTTTACAAATAACTTATTAACTAATACATATTTTTAAATTTTGTTTTCACATTCTGAAAATTCCCACCTATTAAATTGACGGACCCTTTTTAAAAAAATATTTTTTTTTTTTTTTTTTTGAAGCTGCAAAATACGAATTTTCAATGTGTGATTTTTTTTCATTTTGCAATTTCAAAATAAAATATTTAAAAAAAAAAAAAAAAAAAAAAAAATACATTTTTAAAAAAGGTCCGTCAATTTAACAGACGGGAATTTTCTGAATGTGAAAACAGAATTTAAAAATATGTATTAGTTAATAAGTTATTTGTAAAGAAAAGTTCCCTATAGGGAATAACATTGGCTCGGGCTTCCGGCGACGCGACGGTAAGAGAAGAGGGCCGTTAAGAATTTGTAGTAGTGAAAAACAAAGATTGTGCAAGCCTTGAATAAGGAGGATTTTTTTTTCTTTTTTTTTCTTTCTTTTTTTCTTTCATTTTTTTTATTTAAATAACAGTGTTTGGACAGACCATCTTTTTTCAGGCTTCTCCCCCAACGTACTCACATACTTTTCTAAAACGAAAAAATTTTCTTTAAATTTTCTGGATTGCTTTATGACAAAAATTGCACTCACTCACTGCCGCCGGAAGCCGAAGCTAATGTTATACTATGGGAAAATTTTCTTTACAAATAACTTATTAACTAATACATATTTTTAAATTTTGTTTTCACATTCTGAAAATTCCCACCTATTAAATTGACGGACCCTTTTTAAAAAAATATTTTTTTTTTTTTTTTGAAGCTGCAAAATACGAATTTTCAATGTGTGAATTTTTTTTCATTTTGCAATTTCAAAATAAAATATTAAAAAAAAAAAAAAAAAAAAAAAAATACATTTTTAAAAAAGGTCCGTCAATTTAACAGACGGGAATTTTCTGAATGTGAAAACAGAATTTAAAAATATGTATTAGTTAATAAGTTATTTGTAAAGAAAAGTTCCCTATAGGGAATAACATTGGCTCGGGCTTCCGGCGACGCGACGGTAAGAGAAGAGGGCCGTTAAGAATTTGTAGTAGAGAAAAACAAAGATTGTGCAAGCCTTGAATAAGGAGGATTTTTTTTTTTTTTCTTTCTTTTTTTCTTTCATTTTTTTTATTTAAATAACAGTGTTTGGACAGACCATCTTTTTTCAGGCTTCTCCCCCAACGTACTCACATACTTTTCTAAAACGAAAAAATTTTCTTTAAATTTTTTGGATTGCTTTATGACAAAAATTGCTGTTAAGAATTTGTAGTAGTGAAAAACAAAGATTGTGCAAACCATGAATAAGGAGGATTTTTCTCTTTTTTCTTTTCTATCTTTTTCTTTCTTTTTTTTTCCTTTTTTTGATTTAAATAACAGTGTTTGGACAGACCATCTTTTTTCAGACTTCTCCCCCAACGCACACACATACTTTTCTAAAACGAAGAAATTTTCTTTAAATTTTCAGGATTGCTTTATAACAAAAATTGCTGTTAAAAATTTGTAGTAGTGAAAAACAAAGATTGTGCAAACCTTGAATAAGGAGGAATTTCTTTTTTTTCCTATTTAAATAACAGTGTTTGAACAGACTCATCTTTTTCTAGACTTCTCCCCCAATACACATACATACTTTTCTAAAACAAAGAAATTTTCTTTAAATTTTCCGGATTGCTTTATGAAAAAAATTGCTATTAAGAATTTGTAGTAGTGAAAAACAAAGATTGTGCTAACCTTGAATAAGGAGGAATTTCTTTCTTTCTTTTCTTCTATTTAAATAACCGTGTTTGGACAGACTCATCTTTTTTTAGACTTCTTCCCCAACGCACACACATACTTTTCTAAAACAAAGAAATTTTCTTTACATTTTCTGGATTGCTTTATGACAAAAATTGCTGTCAAAAATTTGTAGTAGTGGAAAACAAGGATTGTGCAAACCTTGAATAATGAGGATTTTTTTCTTTTTTCTTTTCTTTCTTTTCTTACTTTTTTTCTCTTTTTTTTTTTTTTTTTTTTGATTTAAATAACAGTGTTTGGACAGACCATCTTTTTTCAGACTTCTTCCCCAACGCACAGACACACTTTTCTAAAACGAAGAAATTTTCTTTAAATTTTCAGGATAGCTTTATGAGGATTGCTTTATGACAGAAATTGCTGTTAAAAATTTGTAGTAGTAAAAACAAAGATTATGCAAACCTTGAATAAGGAGGAATTTCTTTCTTTCTGTTTCTTTTTTTTTTTTTTCTACAAGTAAATTATTAAATAAATTAGATCAGTGTGTAAACTACAATTTTAAAATACCATATTATTTCAATTATGAACAAAACACAGCATATTTAACCAAAAGAAACGCAGAGGATGTTTTTCTCGGATTCGAAAAAATATAATTTTCTATGATGACGGTGTATTTTGTTTGTTTAGCCCGTAATCCTTGATTTTATTGCAGGTTGTCAAAATGAGGTCTTTAATACTAAATAAGTAATTTCAATCTATGCAATTTTGCCTATAGTATGATGGTATAAGTGCTAAATATTCCCCATAAAGTATTTAAATGCGACAGTAGACTTAAAACATATATATATATATATATATATATATATATATATATATATATAATTTTACAGAAAAGTTATAATCTCATACAATGTTACTTGAAAATAAAAAATATCATAACATTCGCATTAAAATTAATTACGATGTTAATTAAAATTATTAATTAATTGTTAAATTTCAAACTGCTTCTTGTGCCAACAAGCAATTGGCGACAGTTTGGGATTCCCACCTAGGAGTGAGTGGTCCAGAAGCATCTCACCTTAATTTTCCATATAGAGGGTTCCACATTTTAGAAGATTCTAAAAATTGCGCATTAACAACATCAGTTTTAACCGTTTGAAAGGTGATCAGAGTATTTCAGTCATGCATTCATTTCACTGAGAAAAAATTCTGTAACTGACATCTAGAATCTAAACTGTGGCTGTAGAAAAAATACTTCCATTTCATCCTTATATATTCTAGTCCTCTTTGAAAGAGAATTCTAGAAGCCCCTAATAGAATTCTAGAGAGTTTGACTATATTATCGAGGTCAAACCTATTTGAAAATATCTCCAAATAAATGCGAACACAAGTGACGTGTTTCAGCAGCTATAATCTTGGTTTATGACCCAATTTTAGATAATCAAGCGAGAATTTCTCGCCATACAAAAGATTCAGAATATTCAGAATATTGTTTCACCATCTAGAAATGTGTAGACTAGAAATTCTCGATCATTTCTTTATTCAATTCAGTTTATTGGCGTGCCTTATGCGCATAGCTCAGAAATCTATATTTCTAGTTAGGGGATTTAGAAAATGGCCACTTATTCATTTTAGATGAAGGCGATATATATTTTTTTTCATAGTGTTTTTCGAAATTTCGTATCTAATATAATGTATTTCCTTTCAGGAGGACCTATCAGCTGTGAATGCTCAACGGTACAATGCACCGAACAGAAGACAAATGTGTGCACTACAGAAGGCCTATGCTTCACCCAGTTCCTAGACAGAGGAATAGGTACCCCTACGTTGTTACGCGGGTGCACAGAAGGCCGAACGCCTATCCTCTGTGAAAACCGTAAACCGTCCAGAGCAAAGAACTGGCCCTTACTTCATTGTTGCGACGAAGATTTTTGCAATAGAGATGCAATACCTACTCCACCTGAGAGACTACTAGGTAAAACTGATTTTTTTCTTTTTCTTTTTAATTGGGTTTCTGTAGAAATCGACATAATGCAATTATTTAATTTTTCTATATACAGGGTGATTATAAATTAAAGTTACGATTTCAAAATGCTATAATTTTAAAACAACCCATCAGAGCGATTTGATATTTTGCCAGAGCAATCGTGAGACAATGGAATTTTGTTTGGGGGAGGAAAAAAATAGTTCCATCATGTTAGTATCTCTCTGGCTCTGTCAGGGTAATGCCAGGGAAAACGCCTAAATGAACTCATTAAACACAGGAATGTTGTTAGCAACTCAATGGAATAGCAGGAAACAATAAACTTCAAGGGATTACTGCAATTATTTTAGCAAAAAGACAAGAATAGGCGTTTACAGAGGAAACAGTCATAGTGAAAAGAGAAAAAGAGGAGCTTCATGAAACAAATACTTTAAGGATAATTAAGAGCACATTTTAGAACTTTTTTTTTTTTTTTTTTTTTTTTTTTTGCCAAACAAAATTGCATCACCTCATGGTTGCTCTGGTAAAATATCAAATCTCTCTGATGGGTAGTTTTAAAATTATAGTGTTTTGAAATCGTAACTTCAATTATATTCACCCTGTATAATGAAAAGTTTGACACACCGTCGATTTTCGAAATACTGAATCTATTCAAACAAATATTGGACAAACGCACTAATCTTAGAAATATTTTAAATGAGTCCATTGACCAATTTGATTCGCCATCTTGTTTCGATAGCGGCCATTTGAAAGTTTCAAATTCGTATAGGAAAGTTATTTATGGATTGATTTGTTGAAAATTCGTATGTACAGTCGTGGAAAAAAACCCACAACACTCGATGTAAGTTCGTTGCTAATCGATGCACAACAATGCAATAGTTATCATTCGACTGGGAATTGTTAGTTCTTACAGAAAATGAAGGGAAATTTTGAATTGGGGGTCATCTACATATTAAAACGTGCACAAACTTTGATTTTTGTAATAGTAATACCCCATTTTTATATTATACTAGCAGGCTTTGCCCGCTTCGCTGGTCACTATATTTAAAGGAAACTCTTTTCTATATAGTTTTATGAAAAAAAGAGAAAATAATAATACTGAAATCGCTCAAAAGTTCGCTTTGGGTTCCCGCTACCTTCGGCAGCGCCTTGTTCGTCCTTGCATTCTGCGATACCTGTCCCTATTGCCTGCGACAATGACTTACCCGTGGGCTTCCATTTAGGTGCTTATCATATATGACAATTTCGATACGGACAGTATCGAAAATTTTGAAGTAGCCCTTTATATTTGAATCCTAGTTATATATGAGCAACATTATACGTGATGTACATAATATTTGCTTTCAAGTTATTCTCTATATTTATTTGATTTAATCGATCAACCATAGAATGACAGCAATTTCAAGCCAAATATAATATTACAAAATGCTATGATCGGCTACTTCTATCGCATGAGACAATTATTATTATTTTGTGGTTATATATACTTCATGCTTAGTTAATAGTAGTTGGTATATAGAAAAATAAATAAATTAATATGTAAACTTGATCATGGTACAGCCTTAATGCCCTTGGCGACTTTTAAATTTTTGTTGCCGTTTTAGACCAAAATATAATTTATGCGATTATTGTTCCTATACGCAAGCGAAATGTGACGTCACTGACCGTCCGTGGATGCAAGAAAATGATTTTCTATATTAATCGCCCATTGGATTTTTTTGTAAAAAATGATTAAAAATCGAAGAAAATTATTTCACGATTTTAATCCCCATATTTGGGTACATATATGTATTAGTTATCATGTGCATGTGTTAGATTGAGTTATTTTGCAGTCAAATTGACAAAATTTTAATTTTAAGTTTCAAAACTCTGTCGTTCTTGGCGCTTACTGTATTTGGTGATCAAAAACGTGATACGAAAATATACATGCCAGATGTATATTTTCGTAATATGCATTGTACGAAATATTGTTTCATATCATTCATTACCGTCTTAAAGGAATTAAATTATGTTCGCCAAATAATTTGGCGATATTTTATTTTTCTACCAAGGATGACCGATATCAAATCTATTCCGCTACAACATATTAGTATCTTATATCAGATACTTTATTTAGACATTTGAAAACAAATTTGACTTCAAATTATGATAGAATATTTATCATTTCCCTTTTAATCAGTATATTAGTTGGATATTGTGTAAAAATCATCCTTTGAAATGAAATGTTTGTGTTTTCAATCGAATATGGAAGTTTGCCATTTTTTTTTCTAGAGTTTTGAAATTAAAAATTCAAATTTTGTCAATTTTACAACAAAAATAACTTAATCTAATGCATGGACATGATAACTAATACATATCTATACCTAAATACGGGGATTAAAATCGGGAAATATTTTTCCTCGATTTTTAATAATTTTTTACAAAAAAATCCAATGGGCGTTTAACATAGGAAATATTTTTCTTGCATCCACGAACGGCCAGTGACGTCATCACTTCGCTTGCGTATTTCTTTCTATCTTTTCCTTGGCGAAAAATGTCCGATCTACTTCAGCATCAAAATTATAAAAAATTGTCAAGAATTATCAATAAGAAAATACCTTTAATATATTGCTGAATTAGCGTTTATGCCAAGCGTGTTTCATCCGCCATACTAAAAAAAAAAAAAAAATATATATATATGAAGTTGAGGTATATAAAAAAATGCTGTGAAATAAAATTCAGAAGAAATATGTTAGATTTGTAATATTACTATTTTATTTTAAAATTATAAAGTGTCATTTTCTCATCGACCAATTTAACATTTAGTAATTTCTTATTTTTCGCGTGAAAGCATATTTCATTTTATGCTGAAAACAATAAATAAATACATCTCGTAAACTTTTTTTGGCAACAATTAAAAATTTAAATGGCTTATATTAAGTCAATATAAGTCAATAAGTTTATTATTTTCATATTTTAAATAATTTTAAAGATTTTTTCAATTTTTTTTTCCTAAACCATCCCTGACCTATAAGGAAAAAAACAAAAAAAGAATGATCGAAATCGGTCAAGCCGTTTACGATTTTATAAATAACATACAGACAAACATTCATTTTTATATATATAGATTTGAATTCCTGGGGTTGTGAAGATGCGAAAAAGTACATTGGTTGTATATTTTACTTATTTTTTTTTATAGAGTAATAAGCGTTCAAAGTTTGAAAGTGATAACGTTAAATTCATATTTCAAACTTTTATTAATATCTTCACAAAAGTAATTTGATCGATATATATATATATATATGTACATATATGTATGTATATATATATATTTTAACGAGATACAGTGAAGAAACCCAAATTAAATCCATCATCACTTTTGGTTCTGAAAAATATTAATAAATTCATATTAAAATATATATATATATATATATATATATATATATATATATATATATATGTATATATGAATTATGAGCTGTATTAATTTTTACATAAAATGAATCCTAATGCGGAAAAATATGGGGTGCAGATTTGCAGCACATTGCATTTATGAGTTTTCGAGATATAAATATATCCTTCTTTTGGAGAGGCTTAGGGGGCCGTCTCTTATGAATTTTTGCATGAGATAATGATGAAAATCTTAAAAAGTAACAGATAAAAGTAAACAAAATATTTTAAATTTTGTTTACGGGTCAAACTGTATAAGAACAACGTCGCACGCGAAGAAATGAAACAAAAAAGATGAATTTTAGACATTAATTTTAGCAAATGAATTCTTGTTTTCTAAAGAAAACAAGTCCGCCTTTCATCGTTCTTCTAAAACAAAAGAATATAGAAAAAAAAAAAAAAAAAAAGAGAGAGAGAGAGAGAGAGAGAGAGAGAGAGAGAGAGAGAGAGAGAGAGAGAGAGAGAGAGAGAGAGAGAAAGTAGCTATGCGTATTTGTATTAAACCTCATTTTTTACGTTGGAAAAAATATACACAAGTGGTATTTGCCTAATCTATTACTAGTGATAAATTTTGAATCTTTTAAACGAACACTAGAAGGAAAGAATCAACTAAATAGGCAGGGTTTACTGTTTAAAATAGAGAAATAGATTACGCGTAAAACTTATCACAAAAAAAAAAAAAAAAAAAAAAAAAAACGAATGGTATTGGAATGCTATGCAGACTTGTTAAATCACTTCTTCACTACCGTCATAACCATTAAGTTAATCATTTAGTTCATATATTGCTTATTTTTTATATTTATATATTTATTTTGTGTGAGTGCGTGCAATTAATATTTTAAGGATACTTTAGTCTTTAAAAATTACTTTTATAAATATAGTTTAATTAAAAAACTAGATTTTCTTGGAAATTATAAAACATGTTGTAGAGTTTCAAAGAGTTAAACTGACCAGAACTGGTAAGTACGATTAAAATTATTTAATGTTTACTTCATAATATCTTACAATAATTTCTCAAAAAAGATTTAGTTCATGCATTTTTATGTGTATATATATGTATATAAAATATTTCAGTTCGTATATTTTGTCACATCTACAAAATAAGTGAAGGAAAATTAAAGTTTTATTGGTGATCAGTATATCCACGATGACACTTTTAAATTGAAAAATATCACACATGTTTTAAAGAACTCTGTCTGACCAATCTAAAATTTATTCCCTAATGAAGAATTTAAATAAATATATACGCATTTAAAAAACTGAAATCAAGTATAACCAGCAAACAGCAAAAATAATAGAATTTATTATTGTTATTTTTTATAATACTTTTTTTCTTAAAAAATTTCCGGCGTGAAACTATAAAATTTTGTCTAAATTTTGTAGGATATAAATTTTATTTTTCTAGATTTGCATATAAACTTCTAACACATTTTTTGTTATAACTCTATTAATACTAAAGTAAAGTATACAAACCGTGTACTTTTTCGCACTGCCAGACTCTCGGGAATTCAATTATAAAGTCAAAATTGGTTGTTGCTGTTGAAAAAAAAAAAAAAAAAAAAAAAATCAAAGTTGGCGCTCATTTCAATATGTAAATGACCCCTGTTCAAAATTTGATATCATTTTCAAAAAGTGCACTTAATTTCTTGTTGAATGATGTCTATTAGATTTTTTCTGCGTCAATTAATAACGAAATTACAGTGAGTGTTGCGTTTTTTTTTTTTTTTTTTTTTTTTTTTTTGTTCCCCGGTTGTACATTGCCCATATCAAGTTTCTAACTCAATTTATTCATTAGCTTTATTCACCATCTTGCTTCAAAGTGATGATCAGTTGAGAATTTCCAACTCCAATAAAAAACATATTTGTAAATCGAATCTTAGCATATCGAACCTTATTTTAGTTGAGGAAGTCTCATCCACACAAGTTTATTAATCAACATGATCCGTCACTTTTTAAAAAATAGTGACCATTTAAAACTTTCAAACACGTATAAAAAACATTTTTGAACCAATTTTCATGAAGTTTGGTATGTACGAAGTTCATTAAAGTCTGTGCTAAGTTTTTTATTCATTTTTTAATCTGTCATTTTGTTTCAAAATGGTGATCACTTGAAAATAAAAAATAATTCAATGTATTGTTATGTTTGAGCCGAATGGACACCTTTAATTTTGATTTTACGTTTGTTGATTTTAAATTTTTATAATTATTACATTTATTTTTTTTTTGGTAATACAATAAGTACTCCTTAAAAAAAAAAAAAAAAAAAAAGGAAAAAAAGAAATAGGGGAGAATAGAAGAAATTAATAATTTATTTAGATTTTTTTTTACGTAAAAAAATGACTAAACTTAAAAGTTTTGAGACATCAGTTTGTCAGATACTTTATTACATCTTTATTCTAGCTATTAGCTTTAGTTATATAATGAAATTCTGACAGCTATGATTACCATTTTAAATGAAACAAATATTTTATTTTGAACTTAACAGTACTTTCTTTAGCTATATAATAAAATTCTGACAGTTATATTTACGACTTTAAATAAAACAAATATTTTTTATTTTATATTGAATTTAACGACCCTTTATTTAGCAGTAATAATATTCTGACAGCTATATTTACGACTTTAAATGAAACAAATATTTTATATTGAATCTAACGTCACTTTCTTTAGATATCCTGACAGTTCTGTTTATGACTTTAAATAAAACGAATATTTTATATTGAATTAACGGCACTTTCTTTAGATATATAATAAAATTCTGACAGTTCTGTTTATGATTTTAAACAAAACGAATATTTTATATTGAATTAACGGCACTTTCTTTAGATATATAATAAAATTCTGACAGTTCTGTTTATGACTTTAAATAAAACGAATATTTTATATTGAATTAACGGCACTTTCTTTAGATATATAATAAAATTCTGACAGTTCTGTTTATGATTTTAAACAAAACGAATATTTTATATTGAATTAACGGCACTTTCTTTAGATATATAATAAAATTCTGACAGTTCTGTTTATGACTTTAAATAAAACGAATATTTTATATTGAATCTAACAGCACCTTCTTTAGATCTGTAGTAAAATTCTGACAGTTCTGTTTATGACTTTAAATAAAACGAATATTTTATACTGAATTAACGGCACTTTCTTATATAACAAATTTCTCCTACCTATGTTTGCGACTGTAAATGAAACAAATATTTTATAATGAATTTAACGGCACTTTCTATAGTTATATAACAAGAGGCTAAAACACCGCCCACTTACAGGCGACACAACGAAAGCCTATTATTATTTAAAAAATAGATTTTGCTTAGCAGCAACATTTGTGTTATGGCAACAGTTATAAGTAAAGAAAGTGTACACTCGCAAACATCTTCAATCAAGAGAACATATGTTTGTTTAAATGAAATCTGACAGTCAGTTATGAGGAACAATGAAGACACCATGCTTTGTGTCATTGATTGATAGATACTATAGAGAAAGTATGAATAATTTGTCATCGATTATTTTTATGAACTTATTACTTTTTATTAATTATTTCATAGCTTAAGATTACTAAGGCGAGGGGAAGATTTCTTTCAGATAAAATAGTAGCAAAATAGACGAAATGCAAACAGATTTTCTTTTTATCCTTTAGCAGTAAGTAAACATAAACAATTTATGACTGATTACGAAGAAAATAACCTCGCTAAAGTGCTCGCTATGCTTTTAATTTTAACCCTTTGCGCTCGGCATATTTTCCGTCAGACACGCCTTTTGGCGTTCCTTTAAAACGTCACACGTATAGTTTCCATCTTAATACCTTTTGGCTACCAAAAAATTGTAAGAGCTTGTTTTATTTTACTTCATTATTAAATAAAATAAATCTTTCTGTAAAATTTTCCCGTAGCTAAAAGGTAGCCTATAGTTACACGTTTTAGAAAAATAACATTTCATTTGCAGAGGAACACCTTAAGGCGTGGATCGAATTTTTAATGTCCCCTCAGAAGGGACATACGAGCGATAAGGGTTAATATTAATCTTTTGAACCAAAAAATAATTGCATCCAATTAGAAAAAATTACATAATTTTCACACAATCATAGAGAAATTTTCGGCAAGTAATTTATTTATTTATTTTTTATATCTAACATTATTAATAATCTGGTGTGGCACAAACCCGCTTTTGAATACTATAAAGATAGTTTACAAATTAAGGTGTCAGACAAGTAGTACTATATATAATAGCCCCCCTCCCCTCAACCATCCATATAATGTAGTACCTTTACTCATAAAAGTAAATTTAAGCTGTTATTACATCTAAAATTTTATTTCAACATATCCAAACAATTTTCATACACACCACTTCTTTGAACTTGCCAAAATTGGTCAAACTTTTCAAGTGGCAACCTTATATGAAGTGCACTATACGGTTTTGTTAAATAAATCCTTGTCGAATCATGTTCTTAGACTGACTAAGAACAGGATTTGACAACGATTTATTTAACAAAACCGTATGAAGTGCACTATACGGTTTTGTTAAATAAATCCTTGTCGAATCATGTTCTTAGACTGACTAAGAACAGGATTTGACAACGATTTATTTAACAAAACCGTATGAAGTGCACTATACGGTTTTGTTAAATAAATCCTTGTCGAATCATGTTCTTAGACTGACTAAGAACAGGATTCGACAAGGATTTATTTAACAAAACCGTATGAAGTGTACTTTTTTTACATAGGAATTTTTGCTCGTGTTCGGACACTTTTGTTACCGACTGTACTTAAATTTACCACAGTTAAAAACATATAACACAAGTTTTAGCAATTTTCAAGTATAGACCTAATATATCCGAAATATTTTGTGTGGCCTTGTAAATAAATGGTGAGGAATTTTCATACTATATTCTACATGAAACGTAAACAATATATGATTTACACACCCGATCATCCAAGATAATTCATCAAGTACTTTTTGAGATATTTGACAGAACGTCAGAAATCGAAAGTGTCTGCTTGTGGAAAGGTAGTGTTGTAGAAAATGTTCTGCCTAGTTAATAAATAAAATTTATATTAAACACTTGACCTAGTTTCCTTTTTTAGGAATGCAATGCAATATGGCAGAAATTTGTCAAAATCCAAAATTATGTAAAACTGGGAAAAAGAACTCCAACGTAATTGTATAATTATTATTCTTACCAACAAATTCGTTAATTTAAAGTAAATTATACGATAAATATCTGAGACAAATTTCCCTCTTTCTTCTTGTCATTTCAAAAAACTAGTTTTGTATCTGACGTCAAAATTAAACGAATACGCCACCGATTAATAGCTTGATATGTGTTGCTGCATATTAATTATAAAAGAAGCGAATATGCAAAAATCTTTTTCTGTCAAATTCATGACGTAAAATTCTTCTGAATTCTTGATGCATTTTTGGAAGCATCCCTAAAAATACACTAAGGATTAAGAGGATTTAATATCACTTGCTAACTATACACAAGCGAAGTGATGACGTCACTGGCCGTCAGTGGATGCAAGAAAAAAATGTTAATCGCCCATTGGATTTTTTGTAAAAAATTATTAAAAATCTAGGAAAATTATTTCCCGATTTTAATCCCCATATTTCGGTGTAGGTATGTATTAGTTATCATGTGCATGCGTTAGATTAAGTTGTTTTTGCTGAAAAATTGATAAAATTTGAATTTTAAATTTCAAAACTCTAGAAAAAAAAATGGCAAACTTCCATATTCGATTGAAAACATAAACATTTCATTTCAAAGGATGATACAGTCGGCTGCAAAATTATTCGAGCACTAGCCAATAATTCCTATATTTAAAAAGTACACTTAAGACTGTTTTGCTAAGTAAATCCTTGTCGAATCATGTTCTTAGACTGATTAAGAACATGACTCGACAAGGATTTATTTAACAAAGCTGTATTAAGTGTACTTTTTTTTGGCAAGGATTATTGTTAGTGCTCGAATAATTTTGCAGCCGACTGTATTTACACAATAAATGTCCAACTAATATACTAATTAAAAGGAAAATGATAAATATTCTATCACAATTTGAAATCAAATTTGTTTTCAAACGTCTAAATAAAGTATCTAATATAAGATACTAATATGTTGCAACGGAATAGATTTGATATCTATCACCCTTGGCGAAAAAAAAAATATCGCCAAATTATCTAGCGAAAATATTTAATTTATTTCAAAAATCGTGGTTATTTTAACAACTTTTATTAAGAGAGTAATGGATAATATGAAACAATATTTTGTACAATACATATTACGAAAATATATATCTGGCATGCATATTTTCGTATTAAGTTTTTGATCGCCAAATACAAAAAACGCCAAGGACGACAGAGTTTTGAAATTTAAAGTTAAAATTTGTCATTTTGACAAAAAAATAATTCAAACTAGCACATGCATACGATAACTAATACTTATCTATACCGAAATATGGGAATTAAAATCGGGAAATAATACTCTTCGATTTTTTATAATTTTTTACCAAATATCGATTAACATAGGAAATCTTTTTCTTGCATCCACTGACGGTATGTGACGTCACACTTCGCTTGCGTATAGCAATCCAGAAACAACA
Organism: Salticus scenicus; assembly: GCA_963930645.1. NCBI lineage: Eukaryota > Metazoa > Arthropoda > Arachnida > Araneae > Salticidae > Salticus > Salticus scenicus. The sequence continues at coordinate 119,218,761 of OZ005660.1, read as the reverse complement.
ACTTACAATCCAGAAACTAACCAAAATTCTTTTCTTTTTCAGGCAGAAATAACCTCGAAGCCAGCAGTTTCTTTGCTAATGCCTCTGGAAACGTGCCTCATCAAGAATCCCTGCCATCTTCACGCGTATCAACAGTAAACAAAACTTTATGGCCTCACATTGTAAGCCCCGTGTACATCTCTATACTCGTCCTCGGAATCACTAGTTTAGTGTTCATTGGAATTGTTGCTGCCATCGTCATCAAGAGAAGTAACCGTTACTATGCAGATCGATATGGAGCACTGGAGTTCCAGCCTGGAAAGACTAGTACACGTTGTGACTTTGACTCTGAAGTTGATTCTATGGGCTCGTCCCAACGCTATCTACACGCTGCATTTGCTAACAGAAATACCTGAGGAAACATGTGTTTGAGAAATTTGGTTTAATATAATCGAGCTTTAGGCTTTTAAGCCTGTATGTGAAATGAGGATAAAAGCGTTTGATGTGTTTTTAAAGAATTTTGAATCAATAATTTTTCGTCCAATATCAAAAAGAAAAGAAATATTTGTCAGCGTCTATGGAAAAACGTGTTTCAGGTTTGAGAACATTCACATCACCATTACCACAATAAATAAAAAAAAAAAGAATTAAAATGCCATCATTTTGCTATAATGTCGAAGTTTACCAAATTATCCAATCGGGTAAAAACACTGAAGGAGTACAATAAAAGTGAAATCATGAATATTAATTGAAAAATAATAAAGGAAAGAAAAAATGAAGAATATTGTAAGTGAAAAACTAGAAATTTTTAAAACACATATCAAATAAAATTTTAATAAGACTTATACATATATATATAAATCTCTAAGAAATTTTATAAAGTTTTGCATGGATGACATAAAATTTCAGAAATATCAGAAATAGTCGATAGGTTTTGATATTGCTAGATTGGGCTCTCCTAATATTTGTATTGCAAAATATCTGTTTCTCCGTTTATTTTGTGTATATAGTCTACATTTCTTACAAGTAAAAGTATTGAATTTTCAAATATTTATGCGTCGGGCTTAACGGTCCTCTTCACTTACCGTCGCCGGAAGCCCGAGCAAATGTTATTCTATGGGGAAATTTTCTTTACAAATAACTTATTAACTAATACACATTTTTAAATTCCGTTTTCAAATTCAGAAAATTCCCAACTGTTAAATTGACGGACCTTTTTTAAAAATGTATTTTTTTAATTTTTAATATTTTATTTTGAAATTGCAAAATGAAAAAATTTCATATATTGAAAATTCGTATTTTGCAACTTCAAAATAAAATATAAAAAATTAAAAAAATAATTTTTTGAAAAAGGTCCGTCAATTTAACAGCTGGGAATTTTCAGGATGTGAAAACAGAATTTAAAAATATGTGTTAGTTAATAAGTTATTTGTAAAGAAAAATTTCCCATAGAATAACATTAGCTTTGACTTCCGGCGGCGGTGAGTGAAGCAGGCCCTTAAGTATAACTTACAGAACAGAAATAGGATCATATCAAAAATTAATTTTTGTAAATTGTTACTCTTGTAAAAATATTCTATGTTCTAGGATGACGTGTGTACATACTTTATATTTAAAACTTTTTTGCAATTCGAATTACAATGTTGTGATCATTGATGAAGGAAGTTATAAGTTAGTAATTTAATCACCGATAATACCTTGGAGGAATGATATAAAAGGAGTTGTCACATGGTGTATCAGCATGAAGGCAAATGATTTTAACTGTTTTCTACTCAAGATGGTTGCCGCCATATTGTGTAGCCATATTGAGTCTACCCAAAAAATTTGGCTCGTACTGTGTTATTTATATATTTGCAGCATGCAAGACAAATTAAGTGCAAATGAAGCCATATTGAGTCTACGAAAATAATTGGCTAGTATTGTTTTATTTATTATATTTCCAGCATGCAGGGCAAATGAAGTTAGCTGTTTTCTAATCAGAATGGCTGCCACAGGAGCCATATTGAGTGTACAAAAATTTTTTTGATCGTACTGTGCCTTAACCTTTTACAGGCCAATGTTCCCAATTGGGAACATCAAATTAAAACTTATTTAAAAAATTAAATTGCACTAATATTGACTTGAAAAAATTAGAGGACATACTTAAAAGATGACTTGATTTTTTAAAACAGAAGCAACATTCTTATCATTAGTTGGTAACTGTACAAAAAATCCCCAAAATCATTTTCATATTTCTTCCCACAGAGTACAAATAATAAAAATGCATGAAAATTTGAAAGTATCCGATGACTCTGAATATCAGTTGGTTTATTTTAAACAGCTCTCATTATAAAAAAGGACATCAAACTTGATAATATTAATCAGATTATATTAATAATCTATAAAATTAATCTTAATAATTTAAGAATCTTAATAATTATTATTAATGGCAATTAATAATTATGTATGTATTTTTTTCCATTTAAATGATTAACATCCCTTAACTAAAGTATTATAAAGTAAAATATGCAAATAACTAATGAAAAATATACCTGGATCTAAATTCGGCCTGTAAAAGGTTAATATTGAGATTTACTTAACAGCTTTGAGACCTATACTTAGAATGAAATTTGTCTCAATGGTCCCTATTACAGAATTTCATAACGACAATGCAGAATTTCTTATATAACTGTATTACTTAATTGCTTCTACCGTTACGATTTTGGCTTCATGTTTCTCCCGACAAGTCCTCACTTTTTATATGATTTCTCCAACGATAACACTCTACAACCTGTATGTGTATAATCCTTATATATATAAAATCTGTAAGTTGTAGCTAACTTTACATGCGTAATGATAATAAATTTTTATTAATATTTTCTTATTATCCAAAAAATGCATTTCAAACAATATACGGATTTTTATATCTGTATTCGAAAGCGAATTGTACTCATTTTGCACTAATCTTAGTTTCTGTACTTAGAAGTGAATCTCTTTCAAGTGCAAATTTCCAGTTTTCTTGAGGACCGTGGTAGCCTTCAAGCCGAGTTCGTAATTGAAAGATTGCGGACTCGGTATTCGATCTGACAAAGACCGTCGTGTACTCTAATGGTGACTGGTGTGCGAAAAATCCGTCATGACCGCAAAGTCCTCCATGTGTCCATCCAAATTATACCTCTGAGGCTCACCGAAACGGTGAAGCCATCCTTTCAGTGAAGGATCAAAATTGTGATGGCAAGTCTGCTGACGATCCTTAGGGGTGCGTCCCAGACCCTCGCTATTTACCCATAGTGCAGTACTAGTGCAACTTTAAAACCCAACCAACCGACCAACCAATTTTCTGGACGACTTTCTAACCCCGACCGTCACCGATTACCCACTACCTATCTATAATTGGATGTTAGAACCCACTCACTCTTCCCTGTTTCGTATGTTACGGGACTGCTGAAGAAGGGAGCCATTCCCTCCGCGGAGGATAAAAATTGTAATAGTATACCTCCGAACCATTCCTAGAGGGGAAATTCTAGACCATCGCCATTAGCCCATTATGTTGCATTAGTGCGATGTAAAATTCACTCCACCTCAACCAAATAATATAATCCTTTAACATATTACATCTGTTTTTGGAATGGAGCATTCTCTTGTTTACAAAATGCATTTGAATAAGAAATTTTTCACTTAACTATATTTAATAACAAATTGTACTTTACAAAATCACATTAAATATCAAACCCTTAACACGCAATATTTAAAGGGCCCGTTTGGCAGAGAGTGGAGCTTTTAACGACACTCTAATCAGTCAAAGAGCGTTGTGTGCATTTATGGTGGATGATGCACTTAAAATCCATCGTAGCTGCAATGTCCACCAGCTCCATAAAATTAATATTTCTGGGGGATTTCTGTGTGATTGTGATACCGCATTTTCGGACACCCTCTGTGGTTAATCTTAGACCTAAGATTTAAAACTAGAATTTTTGATATTGTAAGCCCCACATTAGCCCAGCTGGCGGAACGTCAGACCCGCAATCGAAGGATAAGGGCCCTCTTCACTCACCGCCGCCGGAAGCCGAACCTAATGTTATTCTATGGGAAATTTTTCTTTACAAATAACTTATTAACTAATACATATTTTTAAATTATGTTTTCACATTCTGAAAATTTCCAGCTGTTAAATTGACACACCTTTTCTAAAAAATTATTTTTTAAAATTTTTATATTTTATTTTGAAGCTGCAAAATACGAATTTTCAATGTGTGAATTTTTTTCATTTTGCAATTTCAAGATAAATTAAAAATTAAGAAAATATATTTTTAAAAAAGGTCCGTCAATTTAACAGTTAGGAATTTTCTGAATGTGAAAACAGAATTTAAATACATGTATTAGTTAATAAGTTATTTATAAAGAAAATTTCCCCATAGATTAACATTGGATCGGGCTTCCGGTGAGGGTAAGTGAAGAGGGCCGTCGGTTAAAGACTGTCGTGTTATGGTGTCCCTTAATAGCGACTGGCATACATAAAAAAAAAAAAAAAAGACATCGTTGCTGCAATGTTCTCAAAGGTCCGTAAATATACCTCCGTATATGTACCTCCTCTGGAGATTAGAGAAGCATTGGAGCCATCCCCTCCGTGGAGGATATAATTTGTGATGGCATGTCTCCTGACCGCCCCTATTGGTTAAAATTCTTCAAACAGCTAAAATGCGACTTTAATCTCCAAATTCAAACTAACACTGCAAAAATTCACTTCCAAAAGCTTTACAACCTGCCAAAATTTGTAATGAAAAAAAAAAGTTTCTTGGCTTAATAAAGGAGGGTTAATATAATTTGAATATGACCTTTTGGTACATGACATTTAAAATATAATATCTGTTATTATTATTATTATTATTATTATTTTTTTTTTTGTGTGTGTGTGTGTGTGTGGTTTTTTGTCACGATTCACCTGCTAAACTTTTACCAATGGACAAACTTTATGCACTATGCATCATTGCGGGTATATGAAAGTATCTATGCTAAAGGTATGTGCAGACACTAGCGACCCAAGCAGAGCGGAAAAGTAATAAATTATCGATTGTCGGAAAGTGAACCTCGAACTTTTGGACATGTTTATAATGAAAGACATTACTTTCATTGCTCCTTGAGGAATTTTACAAAAGAAACCCAAGTTTTCTAGCCAATTATCACGGCAGGAGGTTTGTCAGAGGAGGAAATCTCCCTTCGACGCATGCAGCAGCTAAAACTGCACATTAAAGGGATTTGAATAGAACCATAGAACCCGCCCTTGCCACACTAGAGTCGCTAGTGTCTACACGGTCCTTTAGGCGACTAAACGTCCCACCTTGTGAGGAGTGTCCCCAGTTTTATTAGTTTATTTTTTCTCCTCTCACATAAACTCGTTTTCTAACTTAAGTTTTTGTCGCAATTTATAATTTAAAATTGATGATAGTGCATTTTTTTTTTTTTTTTTTTTTTTTTTTTTTAATATTGCTTTTGTTCCTATTTCTTATTTTGAAATTGGAGATACTACACTAGTTTCTCTCCACGTTTCCTTCAGAAAAATTTAGTCGCCTTAATCTATGCCAATTGTTGAGCTCCAAATTTTTATTTACTGCTGTTTCAGCTAATACCAGCCGCTTAAATACATAAATACCCGCAGCCCTTCCCTAACAGTAAATATTTTCCCAATGACGTCTTTTGGATGTTCTATAGATGAAAAGGCCGTGTGTGGACATCCTATGGACACCTTCAGGATGTATTGTGGACAAGTGTGTTGTTAAGGTTGCTACTCTTGAACAAGTTCCATTAAGTACAATAGAAATTTATATCTCTTGAGGAAGAATCCCCAGACTGTTATCAGTTGCCCATTACGTAGTTCTAATACGTGAAAACTACTGAACATCAACCTATCTTAACCTTGATTTTGACCAATTTTTTTTAAGATAATCAGAAGTTTGCACTTGAAGGATAGCTCAATTTATACACTGAATGACGTCCGTCCAAGGATTACATCTCTCTGGTTGTGCTTCCTGTGATATTCGTGATATTCATGTTCAATTAAAAATGAAAACAATTGTACCTGTTGGAACATTCCACAATACGCTACAAAATACCTTGTCGTATAGCATACACTATTGTTGTAATAATGCGATGAAGGAATGTGTTGTAAAGTAGTTGTATTATAAAATTTACCACATTAAAAATTTTATGGAAAAAATGTCTTGATTTCATTTTTTTTCTAAAAAATAGTATTTTATTTTTTAATGTTGTCTTTAAGCAAACACTGTGCTTATCATCACGTGAGTAAAATTTTGTATCATGTTCAAATATAATAAGCATTTAAAGAATAAGTAATTCATGGACAAACACTATGTACACACACGTATACACTCATATGTGTATATATAATAATGATTTATTAAGCGTAGTAGAAGCCAAGCAACAGATACAAGATCACTGAAAGCACACTGACCAATAAAAATGAAAAATTTCTTTATGTAGGAGAAGCTCAGAAATGTGAAAAAAATCATCAGAGGATGAAATACACATATTTAAAGAAACCAAATTTATTAATTAACAGCCTGCATAACAAACGAAGCAATAAACTAACTCAACAAAATTTTAACAGAAAAACATAAACTAAATCAAAATTTATGTTAAATTATATATATATATATATATATATAGAAAAAAACAAAGCAAACAAAATTGTTGCAGAATTATGATTTTAAATAAAAAATTTCAACCAACATTTGTTAACGTCATTTGAAGCTACCTGTAAAAAAAAAAAAAAAAAAAAAAAAAAAAAAAAACTATCTGGAGTGACTCTAGTCGATTTTCCGAACATTAAGTAATTAACGGTATAAATAAATTGAGAGATATCATAAAATAAACAAAAGAGAAAATTATAATAAGGTATATAAGAATTTTTTTCTGTGTAGTATGTTCTTTAAATTAACGCTATTGCCCTTGAAATACTTTGAGCATAGATCCTAATAAAGAAATTTTCGTTTTATCCCTATAAAAATCTATAAATGCTAGACTCACTATAATCTATACAGTTCGCACGACGGTCACCAATAACATTTATATAAAGTTTCATCTTAATCGAATGAGACGCTCAGATGCTATCGCACTTTAAATAATTTGAGCCTAAAAGCCACAATGATAAAGAAATTTTATTTATGTTACTCTAAAAAGTCTATAAGTGCAATATTCTACAAATTGATACAGCTCCTTTGAATGTGATCTTATAACATTCATATAAATTTTCAGCTCTATCGGATATAGACGCTATCGAACTTTAACGAATTTGAGCTGATAGGCCATAATGATAAAGAATTATTCGTTGTGTCCGTGTAAAAAAAAAAAAAAAAAAAATACTATAAGTGCTAGATTCACCAAAATTAGTGTAGTTAGTACAACGGTGACCTTTAACATGTGTATAAATTTTCAGCTCAATCGAATAAGACGCACTGACGGTATCGAACTTAAAATAATTTGGGCCTATAGACCACAATGATAAAGACATTTTCGTTGTGTCCCTATAAAAATCTATAAACGCTAGACTCACCGAAATTTATACAGCTTATGCGACGGTAACCTGTAACGTATATGTAAATTTCCAACTCAATCGGATAAGGCGTTTAGACGCACCACACTTTGAATAATTTGAGCCCATAAGACACAATGATAAAAAAATTTTGTGTTCCTCTAAAAAAATTATAAGTGCTACATGGTCCCGAATAGATATAGACAGTGTGACGGTGATCTATAACATGTATATAAATTTTCAGCTCAATCAGATTTAGTGCTGAGACGATATTGAACATTAACGAATTTGAGTCCATAGAGTATAATTATAAAGAATTTTTCGTTGTCTCCCTGTAAAGTATAAATTTTCAGCTCAGTTGAACAAGGTGTTTAGACACTATCGCAGTTTAAAGAGTTTGGGCCCATGCCCATATAGGCCATAACGACAACACCAAAATTTACACAGTTTGTACGACGATGATTCATAACATATGTATAAAATTTCAGCTCAGTCTAATGAGGTATTTAGACGCTATCGCACTTTAAAAAAAAAATTGGCTCACGGACCATAATGGTAAATAATTTTTCTTTGTGTCCCTATAAAAAAAATAAATAAATAAAAATAAACGCTGGATACACTAAAATCAATAGGGTTCGTGCTAGGGTGACCTATAACATATGTACCATTTGAAAAAAGCGTTCAGGCGCTATCGTGTTCACTCACATACATACACACATACATGAACGTAAAAATAGTAAATATGAATTCGAGGAACCTCAAAACATGTAGAAACACCAAAATCTCAAATTCGGATTTTTGACATGTTTACAATACTTTCCTCACTATAGTGTTCGGAAAGTATAAATTGGATGTTTAAGTCAAAAATTAATTCTCAGGGAGCATTTTAAAATTTTACAATTAATTATTTTTATGACTATCGTAGTTAATAATATTTTGTAACGTTAATTGTAGTGTGTCCTTTCCTATCTACAAATAATTCTATATTAAACTGTAACTTTTGGCAGTAATATATATAATATAATATATATATATATATATATATATATATATATATATATATATATATATATATATATGACAGTTATCGTAATAAAAATTAACCTTAAAATTTAGCAATTAATAGATACAAAACAATACCAACACAACAAAAATAGAACTGATTGTAACATATAAGTAAGAATGACACAAAAATGTTGCGATACAGATTAAGAACCAATAAGAGACAAAACAATTTAAATTTCTTACGCCGAGATGAATAATAATAATAAAAAAAGGACCATTAAACTTAATGGCGGAGAAAGTAAATAAAGGACCACAGAAATAATAATTGGATAAAAATGCTTAAAATTTGAAGTATAAACTCTTCAGGGGGCACGTACTTCATAAATCTGTGAAAGCTGCATCGATTCCTAAAACAATATAGCAAACCATAGCAGTTTATATTGTTTCAGCCCCGATCGAGGCAGCAAAACCATTTTGAATGATAAATTAAATAATTTATTAAATCAAATCATCAAGGAATCCAGAGAGAAAACTAGAAAAAAGCAGAGTAGCCACATGTAAAAATTTACAGAAACTGGAGAATAGGAAGATGCCAACAAATTAATGAAATTAAAAATAAAAGGATTGCAAACAACGATTAATCGATAAAGAATTAACGTTTGAGCATTTTCATTAACGATAAAATTCACCGAGTAATTATTTTTTGATAAAATTCTATTGAGTTAGTTAAATTATAATTTTAAGTTAGTTAAATTCTAACTTAATTGTACGTAAATCAATGAACATTAAAAATTTCATAGAAAGGAAATTAATGATAGCAAAACTTTAAGTCAGCAGTGAGCAAGCGCCATCTATCGTTTAACTAGATAAACAATAAGTCAATTAAATTATATATATATATATTTTTTTTTTTAATCCACTGTCGCTTTAAGAAAACTAATTGGCATAGACAGACTCTACTCAGTTTCCCAACATATACGTGATCTGATAAATTTATATTACAGGACATACTATATTATTGTTGAGAGAAATAATATGGCCGATTGTTTGACAGAGTGACAGACCAAAATATCTCAGCTAATGGGCTACCAACCGTTCAGTTCGATACATTTACCTTATGCTAATTTGTCAATGTATTTTATTGAGGTCAGTTTCGTGGTTTAGTTTTCACGCGATATCTACTATTTCCAATTCAATGATCCCCATAATGGAAATTTATGCGAAATATTTCTCTATTTTACTTTGTTGAGAAAATCTTAAATTCCGAATTATTTACAAAATTAGAATATTTGTAGTTAAACATGTTTAAGCCAGTGTCACAAATGATATTTTAAAAGTGATCTGACTTCGTTATGACGGAAATATATCTCAAAATGGACGTTTGTGTAAATATTTGCCTTATATTCTACCACATGTTAAACTAAAAAATTTGTAAATTTCAAATAACTTACAAAATTTTCAAATTTGAATTTTCATATAGAATTGTGTTCATGCCACCATCATAACTGATGTTTTAAATCTGGTCTGACATCTTTAGAGTAAAAATATTTCTTTTAATACACTTTTAAGCGAAAAATTGCCATATTCTCTAATGTTAAGAAAATCATAAATTTCGAATAACTTAAGAAGTTTTCATATTAGAATATTGAAAATCAATAGTTTTTTTTACAAATGTTATAAGTAATATTTTAAAGCTGGTCCGACCTCTCTGAGATCATTTGTTCTTGAGATATCGTGTACACAGACATGCACATTATCAAAGTAACACACTAACAAATTAGCAGACACCCTACAGACTGATGATAGTATCAGTATTGTAATTTTTGTATTCTTCATACCTCAAAACGTGTAAAAAAGTCAAACAATCGAGGTTGAAAATTTTCACGAGTACCTAAGTTTCCCAAAAGTATAGAATGGTGGGGAACTAAAAGAATAGTAACAACAAACTAATCAAATGCTGAGTGCGAGAGTAAATATGAAAATAAGTATCACTATTATTTTTTTTTAAATTTACTTTTTTATGTAAATATACTAAATATGAATGGTAAAACTTTGAATGTAATTTAAGGAAATATTTTTTTTTCCTTGGAGATTTTTCTAGATTTATTTTTGGTATAACTTCTATTGAATTATACATATTTGATAATTGCAAATATTTAACTTTAAAGAAAATTAAAAATTAAATTTTTCACTCTACAAAATTTGCCGATTTAGTTTGGCATTTTTACACTTCCTTTATGAAGTATCTATATTTTTTATTTCCTTCAAAGTACTTGACTTTTTTTTTTTTTTTAAACTACTAAAGTACAAACTTTATTAGCTTTTCGCATAAAATGTTTAATGTATTCAGCCATTAAAAAAATACTTTCACAGTTTTCGATACTTGAAAATTTTACAAGTATGTATTCGGTTTTAAGCAAAACTTCAATTAGTTTAACTAATTTTACTTGCTTTTTTACTTTCCGAACGTATATTATATAAAGAAAGCACTGCAATCATGAAAAAATTCGGCCTTTAAGATTTTGCTGTATTTATACATTTTGAGCTCTTTTGAATTCAATTTAACATATTTTTATGGTGATGTATGTATGCATATATGTGTGCATGTGTTTATGTATATGTGTGTATGTATATGAGTGTGCATTATAGTATCTAAATGCTTTGCTCGAATGAGCTGAAAATTCGTATATATGCACTGAGAAAAAAAAATATACCGCCTTCATCTAGAATGAATAAGTGGCCATTTTCTAAATCTTTTAACTAGAAATATAGATTTCCAAGCTATGATTATTTCCATACATTTCCGGCATAAGGCACGCCGGTAAACTGAATAGACGAAATGATCCAGAATTTATAGTCTACACATTTCTAGATGGTGAAACAATATTCCGAATATCCTGAATATTCTGAATCTTTTGTATTGAGAGAAATTCTCGCTTGATTTTCTAGAATTGGGTCGTAAACCAAGATTATAGTTACTGAAACCCGCCTCTTGTATTCTCATTTATTTGCAGAGATTTTTAAATACCTCTGCCCTCGATAACACAGGCAAACGATCTAGAATTCTAATAGGAGTTTCTAGATCTCACTTTCAAAAAAGACTAGAATTTATAAGGATGATATGGAACTACTTTTTCTAGAGCCACAATTTAGATTCTAGATGTCAGTTACAGAATTTTTTTTCTCAGTGTGTTATAGGTCCCTGTAGCATGAACCTTATTGATTTTGGTGAAATTGCAGTTTCTTTTTCTTTCTTTTCTTTCTTTCTTTTTCTTTTTCTTTTTTTTTTTTTTTCGTAACAGGAACACAAAATTCTTCATCATTATGACCCATGGGCTCGAATTATTTAAACTACGATAGTGTCTAAATACTTTATTGGATTGAGCTTATTTATACACATGTGATAGGTCACCGTAGCACGAACTGTATAGATTTTGATAAATCTAGCACTTATAGATTTTTACAGGGACATAACAAAAAATTCTTTATTATTATGATCTATGGGCTCAAATTATTTGAAGCGTAACAGCGCAAAATTAAACAACATGGTATTTGGTGAAAAATACTCAGACACCTTATTTCAATTTTCTTTTTTGTTTATTTAACGACTTCTCTTACTCTAATTTATTTATACTCTAATTTATTTATTAGTGTAAATTAATAAGTGTTTGGAAAGTCGAGTAGAGTCATCCCAGAATTTTTAGTGTTTTGACAAGATGTATTTAACTGTAACTTTGTGCATTTAAATTGAAACTTTATTTCTACGTTTACTTTACGTCTGCTCCCCTTTCATAAGTCTCTTATACATATATAGCTGGCGCATGCGACACTTTTTCTTTCCTTCGAGTTTTGTCAAACACAGTCAGAAAAATTCAAGCCAGACAACTAATAATTTGATCGCACATTGTATGTACACACATCTACATATATATAATAAAGTATATAAGAAAGTATGAGAAATTTATTTTTTAATGATTTCAGTCTGGTAGATCCTTTTTCCCCAAATTCTTATGTACTTACTGTCATTCAATCTCAAGGTAATAAAAAGTGCGCCTCCATTTTAAGGTTAAATATATGCTTTTTCATTTGTCATTCCGTGGCTGAGATAGTTAGAGCGCCATGTTAGTAACGCGGTGGTCGAGCGTTCGAAGATCCGGAGTGTTAATTTTTGCAGATAATTAGTAGAAAAGATGTCAATTGATAAAAGAAAATTTTTCGTTGACTACACAGTATATTAAGAATTTTTGAAGATTTTTTTTAAGAAGGTTTTTTTTTTTTTTTTTTTTTTTTATGTTCGAATGCTGAAATTTAAGGCAAAAATTTAGTATTAAACATAAAAATGTTTTATAAAAATTAACTCATCGATAAATTCACAAAGTTGTACACAAACATATTTAGAATATTTTTTAATACTCAAAATTAAAAAAAATTGTTTGCAAGGAGCAACATTGTATGCATATTTTTATAATTCTAAAACAATTATGCAGTTATTTCAAAAAAAAAAAAAAAAAAAAAAAACTTTTTATGCATATTTACGTTTGTAATGACCGATAGATGGCATAACCAGAGCAATAACTAATGGCTAGCCATAGCAATGCATCGGTCAATGGATCAAATGCCTCAGAAAATTTTTTTGAAACTCGGTCAGGCGTGTATCGAATTTTCGTGGTTTATAAAAGAGTACAAATTCTTTTCCGCTGAAATTTATCATTTCACCTTAATACAAAAAAAATTTGCAAAATCATAACTTCGAAAAGATTTATGTGATATGATACATTAAGAATTTGTGTTTTAAAAGCTTTTTTAAATAGATTTTTTAATTGTTACACCACATTTAATTTTTATTAACCCTATAAGCGTTAAGCCCGTCTTTTTCCGTCAAGCATAGTCAAAACAAAAGGCTGGTATGGCTAAATTTTGAAATATATGTTGCTTTTTTCGAGAAAATAAGATTAATAAACATGTATAGAGTATTGCATTAAATTTCCATATTTATACTGTGCATAGTATTAATTTTATGAATCATTAAACAGATATACCGAAAAACGGCTAACGCTGAAAGGGTTTTAACAAAGAGAACTTAAAAATACACTGCTGTTTGTAAGAAATGCAACACCATGAAGAAATCATCAGAATTAAATGAAATTTGCAGCAAATGTCAATTATAGGATGTTACGCAAAATAGTAAAGTTTCAGAGCCACCGCGCATGCGTGGCGTGCGCAGCGCCCTCTGAACTGATGCTGAAAGCGTATAAATAGAGGGCTGTGGCGGGACGTTGAAAATTGTTAATGATTATTTGTTAGTGACGAACGTTTAGTGAGACCTAAGTATGCCTCCACGACGGAAGAAGGAGAAATTCCAACAACTTACGGAGTTTGAACGGGGGAGGATTATCGGCCTTCGAGAAGGAGGATTTTCCTATCGCGCATTAGGAGCTCGTGTGCATCGGAACAGTTCCACAGTGATGCGAGTTTGGAAGCAGTGGACCGACGAGCACCGAACAGCTCGAAAAACTGGCAGTGGACGACGGAAGGTGACGTCAGCGCTCGACGATCGACACCTGCTCCGCATGGCGGTGAATGACCGTACAGCTTCCACCAGGCAGTTGACAGCACGTTGGTCTACTGCTACTGGTGTACTAATGTCGGCTTCGTCAATTCATCGACATCTGCTGCACCGTGGACTGCGCGCAAGGGCACCTTTATACAGGATCCCCCTCACGGCAAACCATCGACGGCTGCATCTGCAATGGGCTCATGAGCACAGAGTCTAGCAAGCTGATTGGCAATAAGTTGTCTTTTCAGAGGAATCACGCTTCAATTTGTGGGACCAGTGGTACGTTTTACCAGTGGTACGTTTTACACACATGCGCGTAGTTATACTTTCACTGTTCCAGAAACATTCCCTCTCAGATTCCTCCCACACCCATATTCTCTGAAATAAGTAAATCCATCGAAAACACAATCAAAGTCACTTTTAAAACCCTTTACTGCATTCCAGTGCCGTGAGACTAGTATCTCTGGTAGAAGCGCAATACAAATGAAAATCGTATATATACGCCCGGGCAGTTAAGGGGTTAATATATAGCAGTCAGATAACGTCACAAACTGTCTTAATCGATTCCTTGCCATTAAAAACATATATTTAAACACCTAAATGATGATTATGTCTGTCATAGGCCATTTTGGAAAATTTCGTCTAAAACACCCGGTCCAGAATATGGTGATGGCTACCCATTTTTTGCCTAACTCTCCTGTCCGTACTTAACTCGGATGTGTTGGCTAGACAAATCAGTACTGAAATTTTTACGGAACTCCATTACAGGGACAGGATTAATAGGGGACAGGACTCTCTTATCTGTACTTATTTTAATTCTATTGGGTAGACAAATCAGTAATAAAATTTTTATGGGACTTCATTAGAGGGGCTGTATTATATGGGGCCCACCAGCGGCCGAACGGTTCTGCACTCAAAGCTGGTAGACGGGAGGGGCCGGGTTCGATCCCAGGTAGCGCTCGTCGTCTTAGCCGATGGAATTTTCCGTAGTTTTTTCCGAAACTTGCGTAACTACGGACTAAGACCCCCCCCCCACACACACACAAAGGGCCCTTCAGGCCTAGGACCCTAGTGCAGTCAATCGGCCTTAATTCCCACCCCACCCCACCTACCCTTACTAATTTATGATTCAGCGGGCCTCAAAATATGTAATTATAGCAAAATCCAGTTTCGAAAATTTATTTAAAAATATATATATATATATATTCTTTAACACATATGGACAAGGAAAAAAAAATCAATAACACAACAAGTTTTTTTTTTTTTTTTTTCTGAGGATTAGCAGAAACAACCTTGAAAATGTGTCTATTTTAATCATATGATATCGGTTTTACGAAACCAGAAATCTCTGCTTCCTCGGAAATCGAAAAGCGTAGACTCAGCAAATATGAAAAAGCTTTATCTCCCTTTGAAAATCCTATTTTTTGGAGAAGCTTCACTTTATTGCCGATTCAGGTAGTTTGAACACGCGATATTCAAAAATCAGTGATTTCGAGAAGACATGGTGAATTTTTTTTATCCATTTATCGAACGTATTTTCACTTTCCGAACATGCATTACTCCAGGAAATTATTGTAATCATGCCAGAAGTCATACTATGCGCTTTTCGTGTATGTAAACGTTTTGAGGTCTCCTGTGTTTATCTCTGCTATTTTTTCGGCGATGTGTATGTGTGTATAAAGTAAAAATTTTGCACACTAAATTGCGGTTAATGACGTAATCTAGTAAATATGTAATTAAAGAAAAATAAAAATAAAGTAAGTAATATTTAGGATTCAATATTTTAAGGATAAATTCAAGTTAATGAAATTATATAAATAAAGGACTATATATTTTTTAACTTTATTCTGTATTTAATTAGAAGAAAGTAGAAAGAAAGTATAAGAATGCTAAAAACTTTCGACTTCTAGTTTTCGACGAATTTACACGTTTTAAGAGCTCCAGGACAGGATTTAACTCCTTTTCGAAAATGTATGTCTGTCTTTCTGTGTGTATGGCAAAAATTTTGTTCTAAGTTTATCTGAAGAAACTACTGCTCAAATTTATATGTAGTTACACCCTGTCATAAATTAGTGCCTTTTAATATTTGGTGCCAATAGCTCAACAAGTGGCGCTGCTGCATAGCGATTTTCGAAATTTCGGGGAAGGCTATAGCTCAGGAATTAATGCCCATAATTGCACATAAATTTATATGTGGATTAATCAATATCAATAAGTGCCTTTGAATTTTTGGTGTCAATTACTCAAAGGTGGCGCTGCTATACATCAATTTCTGCAATTTAAGGGAAGGGCTATCTCAGATTTTTTTTAGCATAATCGAAAAAACTTGATATGTGAAAAGACCATGATAAGGCATAATGCTGATTCGATGCATATCGGCCGATAAGTGGTGTTGCTATATACTGAAAATTCACCTGAGAAAGGGAAGGATATCACATGCACGGTAAAACGTCGCTTCCGTTGGACATTTCGTGTAATATGAAAAGAGTTCCCATTCATAAGTGAAAAAATAATAAGAAATAATTTATACTGAGTGAATTTGTATTGGAAAATATAGAAGAGAGTTTTGTAATGAACACAACGTACTAGTCCTTAAATTGGAAGACATATGGTAACCAAATAGAGATATATGCACGAGTGCCTGTTATAGTAATTCAAAATATAAAATCTTATGACTAGGCATTTTTGAGGGTGAGAAATATACATATACATATGTTCGTACATGCAGATACCACGAAAAAATGAGTCAACGCAAAAGTATTTGGAAAACGGAAGCTTATTTAGTGTTTAATAATTTTTTTTAAAGGAAAAAAAGAAAAAGAAAGAAAGAAACGTTCATCTGTATGTAATAACAGGAGAAAAATTTTAACATTCTGGGGTTAGCTGTTTCCTAATTTTGTGAGATACAATATAAGTTTTGACTCCAGTGATCGCAAAACCTGTCTTTACTTTGTACAAGGTATTACAAAAATATATGGAAAATTGTTTTGAAAATGAATTACCGTAATTTCTGGTAGATACCCCGCAGGTTATATAATCCAGTTTTGTACCAGAAATTTCAATTGATAAATAAATTTATATTTGTACGAGCTCTTCCTTCGAAAAAGTATAGATTTTTCTTTTAAATAAAATTTCTGGTGACGAAATGACACATCTTACCTGCGGGTTATCTACCAGAAATTACGGTAGCTCATTTGCACTGTTATTTCTGATAGAAGACATAAAGAAAGAATCGAAGATAAGCACTGATAATGTCTAAAAGCTACGCAAGGGTTTTCTCGTAGTTAATAAATGCTACTATTTCCTGAATATTAGTAATGATTAATTACTTTAATGATTTATTAATTTAGTTAATAATTTTTTTGCCCTGTAGCCCACCCTTACCACCACACCTGAGACGAATTTCTAAAATTCTAGAAATTGGTTTTTAGATATTTGTGTGAGCTATATTTTAGAGCAAAAATCTCACATATATCTTTTTTGTTTTGTTTTGTTTGCGATATAAAGGATTATTCGAAATCACGTTTTGCCCCCTCCCCCCTTTAGGGGCTGTATTTCTAAAATTCCAGAAATTGGTTTTTAGGTATTTGTATTAGCTATATTTCAAAGCAAAAATTTTACATATGTTTCGTTTTTTGTTTGAGATATATACACTGTAAAAAAATAACTATTACCAGCTGCAATCTGTGATTTATTTTATCCAATCACAGAGAATTTCTTGCAAGAAATTCTTTGTGATTGGATAAAATAAATCACAGATTGCAGCTGGTAATAGGTTTTTTTTTACAGTGTAGGATTATGTGAAATCACGTTCTCTCCCCCCCCCCCCCCCCACTTCCTTCGGGACCGAATTTCAAAAATTCCAGTAATCAGTTTTTAGATATTTGTGTTAGCTATATTTAAAGAAAAAAAATTTACGGATAACTGCTTTTTTTTTTTTTTTTTTGACATATGAAGGATTTTGTGCAATCAAGTTTTGCACCCCCCACCCCCCTTGGGGGCGAATTTTGTAAAATCGCTTCTTAGTGGATGTCTACGTAATAGAAGGAATAGTGTCACAAAATTTCATGCTCTAGGTCCAGGAGTTTGGACTGGGCTATGATGAATCATTCCTTCACTCAGTCACTGAAGACAAACGATTTTGTATATCTAGATTAAGTATTATATTCATAGAGTATATTCGACTCTTTCCGCTGAAGACAATATTGGTTTCTTACTGAAAAATAAATAAATAAATAAAATAAATAAAATAAATAAATAACAATTTTTGGATAAACAAAATCACATAGTCTAGTTTCATTTTCAAATAATTTATAGATGCTGTACATAAAATTTAAAAAGTGAATTATTCTATAGAACACTTGAAATTTTTAAAGTTAATCATTTTATCAAAATAATCAGTTTAATCTTAAATAACCGTTCCTTGTATCGTTCTTCATCGATAGGAACTTTATCAGATATGGCAACTCTTTCTAATAGGAAAAACCATGGATGCTAGAGATAGCGTACATTTCATTCTTTCGGAATTCTATTTTCCAAAGTCTCCCAGTTTCTTGTTGATTCAGCATTCTTTAGCACGAAATTCTCCTTTTACTTTAAAAAAAATAACGAAGCGTTAAATCTATTTATGGAGTTCAGAACATTTTCAAGTGTTAAAAGGGCTTTTGTTGCAAGATTCTCCCTTTTACATGCTAAATTAGAAGCGAAAACTGCTTTCTTTTTTTTTGACCAATTAAATTTGTCTATTTTTAGAGTTTGTAAAAATCTGGAAATAATGAGCTTTGTGTATTATTAGCAGTAACTTATGAAAAATATTTTTTAACTGTAATAATAAAAGGAAACCTGTAACTATCTTTAGTACGAGTTACGAGCTTATACTTCCATTTAATAGTGTTTATAAACTGAATTGCATTAGCTTTCTTCAATAAAATACAGAGGTGTGAAAATTATTAGAATAATTGTGATTTTTTAAGTTTTTCTTGATTAATTTTGTATATACTAGCAAATTTCATGAAAGTTAATTTTTTTTATTGATTCGATCAATTTTTCTCTCCTTTAGAATAGTTTGGGGGTATATAATGTTGTTAAATGTTGCCATTTTCTTTTAAAAGAAAAATGTTTGGTCCATAGATATAGTAATATTATAGAGATTGATCATTGGGGAGAAAAAAGTGATTCCTTTTCACTTGGGAAAAGATGGCGATTTTACCAAAATATGGCCGTCTTTCCCTGAGTGGATACACACGGGCATACACACGAATATTTTAGCAAATAAAATTTATGAATAATTTATTTACTAAAGGTGAAGGAAAAACTCCACATACAGATTCAAATTCATGTAAACGTGAGGTTCCGGGTTCGATCCCAGGTTGCGACCGTCGGCCTTGCCATACGACGTTTTCCGTGGTTTTCTCCGAAACTTGCGTAAGTACGGACTAGGACCTTTCAGAAAGACCCCCTAAGGAGGGAATTTTCCCTCAGTACTAGGACGTTAATGCAGTCAGTTCGCCTTAATCTTAACACAAACACCCATTTAGAAAATTTGCAGCTGTTAAATTGACTCTCGTTTTTAAAAAGTGATTTTTTTTTTTTTTTTTTTTTTTTTTTTTTAAAGGAAAGAAAAGAAAAAGAAAACCTTTTAATTATTTTTGAGCACTTTAAAGCTTTAAAACGAAATGTTAAAAAAAAAAAAAAAGATTGAAAAACAAGAGTTAAATTAATAGAAAAGCACATATTGAGATGACTATGTGTCCAGAAAGCTATTGTAATCTAGCTATTAGTCTTTTCATGCGATGTACTTAACCACATTCTGTTTAATTTGAATCACATGATATTTCACTGTCTTGATATCAAAAGAAAATACACTTCATAAGTATTTTTTGAGTTCCATTTCCCCAGAAAGTTTCAAATTACGCAAGAAATAGAGTGAGGATGAGAAAAAAATATCATTTGAAATATGAAAATGAATTAAATACCCCTTTTATTTCTGACGAGAAAAATTAGAAATTTCCAAAAGAAAATGAATTTGTTCAAGATTAATAGATAATAAAAAGCGGAATTCCATCGTTTCTTCAAACTGAAACTCTATGAAAACAAGATCGACATGCTTGGAATAGAACGAACAAATCTTTTCTTTTCTGATAAGTCAATTTCTTTTTATAATCGTTATGCGTGTTTTTGAAAGATTCCCATGAGACGGATGAATAGTTTTCATTTTCACAAGTTTCTGTTTGTAAAATTGATTTTTCAATATCATGCATCAGATAATTGAATCATTCACTGAAAATTTTCGTAAAGATAAATTCAATTTTTTTTTTTTTTTTTCGAATAGGTGAATGAATGTAAAACAAATGTTTTAACATTTCTTTTATATTATTATTCTTATTCTTATTATTATTATTATATTAAAAGTATGTATAGAATTGTAAATTAATAGATTTCATTTTTAAAGATTTTTTTACTTTCCGAACACTATAGTGAGGAAAGTATTGTAATCATGTCAAAAATCCGAATTCGAGATTTTGATGTTTCTATACGTTTCGAGGTCCAACGAGTCCGTTTTCACTATTTTTACGATGATGTATGTATGTGTGTGTGTATGTGTGTGTGTATGTATGTGTGTATGTATGTGTGTATGTATGTGTGTATTTCTGTGAGTGAACACGCTAGCGTCTAAACGCTTTGTTCGAATAAGCTGAAAGTTGGTACGTATATTGTAAGTCACCATAGTACGAACCCTATAGATTTTGGTGAATCTAGCACTTATAGTTTTTTTACAGGGACACAAAGAAAAATTCTTTATCATTATGGCCAAGGGACCAAAATCTTAAAAGTGCGATAGCATCTAAACGCCTTATTCAATTGAGCAAAAACTTTACACACATATTATAGGTCACAGATACTCAATCTGTATAGATTTTGGAGAATCTAGCACTTATAGTTTTTTTACAGGGACACAAAGAAAAATTCTTTGCCAAATTTTTAAAAGTGTGATATTGTCTAAACGCCTTATTAATCTGAGCAAAGAATTTGTACACATGTTATAGGTCACATTTGAACCAACTGTATAGATTTTGGTGAATCTAGCACTTACAGTTTTTTTACAGGGACACAAAGAAAAATTCTTTATCATTATGGCCTATGAGACCAAATTTTTAAAAGTGCAATAGCATCTAAACGCCTTATTCAATTGAGCTGAAAATTTGTATGAATATTATAAATCACTGTTGCACTAACTATAAGCATTTTGGTGAATTGTGGCCACCACGAGACTTTCTTCTATATTTTCCTATACAAATTCACTCAGTAACAATAATTTAAAAAAAAAAAAAAAGTGAGACTTCGACAAAATTGTGGGTAAAATGTGAAAATTTGTTTAAGTTTGTCAGAATTTATAGATTTTTACAGGGACACAACGAAAGATTCTTTATCATTATGATCTAAGGGCTCAAAGTTCAGTAGCGTTAAATAAAACCTCGTGTGATATATGGAGAAAAATACTCAAACACTCTGTTATGGTTTTCTCTCTTTTGTTTGTTTAGCAACTCCTCTTTCTTTATTTTATCTACAAAACTGTTAGTTACTCAATGTTCGGAAAGTCGAGTGGAGTCACTCCAGATTTTTTTTTTTTTTTTTTTTTAAGCATCCTCGGGACCTCTGAACGACGCCTACCTACCTTGACTAGACCTTGTTTTCTTACACTGGGGCGAAAAATGCCAGATCACTGCATGGCGACCACTTGTATTCTATAAGCTACCCAAACATGCCCCCCCACACACACACACGCAAAAAAAAAAGAGAGAGAGAGAGAGAGATGTCCAGAGTATCTTTGCTTCGTGAATGCGACTTTATTCAATGTTCTTCTTGGATACAATGCTTGACCGGCACACCCACACCTTCAAGATTGCAGAATAGGAGCGCACAGAACAGGCGCTTGGATGCAAGCATTTTGAAAAATGTGCACAGCTAGATGAGAAATAAAATAGAAACAGAACTTTGAAAGGAGGGATAAGGCCAGGTAAAGCGCAGAAGGTAATCGTGCATGGGAAATTTACTAGCCGAAAGAATGGAGGTTCTAAAAACAAGGTGAGGGGAACCGCGAAGACATCTATGCAGAAAACCGCTGATCGAAAAGAATTGCTGTAAACTGGCCAGGCAAAAAATAATACTTGAGTAGTAAATTCTATAAAAGCCAATGGTGTCGGAAGAAATAACTTAAGGTTGCGCACAACTTAATTTATAATTGGAATTAGGCATGGCAGAGTTTAAGATCCAAAAAATAAGCATGTTGTGCATGAGAGATGCCGAATAGTAAAGAAAAGAAGACCGTCTTAATTTTGATCCACCACGAAGATTGATTTCCCAACTGTGGTAAATCAACGAACTGCTAATGACTGCTTAGGGCACTTGACGGTGCAGCATAGATTAACGAGGACTAGACATTGCCACACCCTCAGTTCCAGGCGACCAGCTGATTCATAGTCTATAAAAAATCTGTCAGTAGCAAGCTCCTACTAGGCTGCGCCTGTGGAACACTTAATCCAGTATATTACTTTGAACAATTCTGAGTGTAAAAAACACAACCAGGTTGTTCATGTCTCGTAAAATTCCTAACGACGGTAAACTTTGCTTGCAGTAGAAACACTACCAAACTGTTCATGTATCGTGAGAAACCTGATCTTGGAAACTCAGAATTGTTCGTTCCTCAAATCGATGTGTTGCAGTAAGCACTAGGCTTACTTGCTACAATACTATTAGTACAAATAAATTGTTTTTTATCGCTAAACTTTCAGTTCCTTTAAATATTTTTAAAACTGTACGTAATGGAAATTTTTGAATAGTTTTTCCTCAATCAGCATCCAAAAATACACCAGAAAAACATCATCACTTTAAAGAAAAAAAAGTTTCATTACAGGCCAGTGTAATAGTATAAAAAATTTTGCTTTTATGGGTAAAATTCTGCTAGTGATTGGATAACGAACATACTATCCCAATTTTATGTTCACATGTTTTTCCTTTAAAGTTATGTGCAAAAGAAGAAAACGGAAAAATAGGTTCTCGCTTCAATATTGTACTCCAGTGTTGTTGATAAAATTCAATTTTTTAATAACATTGATAACATATACATCAGATTTGTATGCTTGACACGTAGTCCGCTTGTAATTCTTCGTCAGATAATGATAGATAGCACATGACAGAATTACAATACGAAGCAATTGATGGTTGGGTTTTACGTCGCACTAGTGCTGCGCAGATGGGCAATTGACGACGGTCTGGGACACACCCCTAGGGGTGGTCCGGAGACATGCCATCACAGTTTTGATCATCCACCACGAAGCAATGGAAAAACACCCAGGGTCAGCGCGGGAATCGAACCCGTTCTCTTACGCTCGAAGGCGATTAGCAGTGTGGTGATATAACCACTCGGCCACGGAAGGCCCATTCAATTTTTAAAATTTAAAATAAATAAATATTACTTTTTTTTTTTTTTATCATTTTCTTTTAAATTATTAAGCAGTTATAATTTATGTTCATTCAATAATAACTAAATATGAGGAGCAAACATTCAAACCGTGTTTTCTCCTTCAAATGCAATTTTTCAGAAAACACAAAAAACTAATAAATTAAAAAATAACACTTCTTAGACCCTAATTATCATTTGTTTAGTTGTATTATTGGTTACTAGGAAGATCTGTAGGCCTACTTTACCTAATAAACTTAGAGTTAATTAGAGAAATGCATTTGAAATTTGGAGAAAGCATGTTTTGACCGAAACAGAGAGGAGAAAACATGTTTTGAATGTTTCCAATGTGGAGAAAGCATGTTTTGACCGAAACACAGAGGAGAAAACATTTTTTGAATGTTTCCAATGTGGACAAAACCTTTTTTGAATGAAGAAGTATGTAGCTTGAATGAAATAACATTCTTAGTGTAATAAAGTAATTAACAGAACAGATTTTGTTATGTAATTACAAAATTAAATTAAATATTTACGCGTGAAAAATCACCATGCAAATTGTAGGGAAGAACTAAAATCTTTAAGCCAATTTGAAATTTAAATTTTTAAACCAATATCTTCACTTAAGCAATTTCATGCTTCCTCTGTTTCTTCATATTCTACATGAAAGCTATTAGCAATGATATCTTTATACCATTTAAAATCAGGCTGATTTTTTCACTCTTCACCATACATCAATTGTAAAAGTTTGTCTACGTCATTCTGATGCCTTTAAATTTGAGATGAATTCTCTTACCTTGTTTTTTTTATTAATGCTTAAGTGGCTTTTTCTATCCCCTGCTCTCTTTTCCTCAATAGGTTCACCAGCATGTGCCTTAGTAACAATATTGGCTAGCATTGTACGACCTATTTTAGTTATAGCCATGAAATTGTTTTTACACACAGGAATTCTCCTACCACTGCTACTAGTAATAAAATAAGAAGCAGAAAATGCATGCTGTAAGCCAGATGATTGCGATTTATTTTGGGTTGGGTTATTAGGTCTACGTCGAGTTACATTTTTTGTAACAACCAATGAGGCTATAATAGAATCTTGCTGCTGTTTGTCCGCAATTTCGTAAAGTTTATCACGAAACTTCTTAACGTCATTAGGTCTAACATCAGTGCATGAAAAAGTATTAATAGAATGTTTGCATGGAGCATAAATGTTGTTATCTAAAGGTGCTGAATATCGTTTCTTTTTCGCTTCTTTTCTTTTTCCACCAATTCTCTGTCTTTTTCTAGTTCCATAATTAGAAGTACTCACTAATACACCATCTATTAATTCTTCCATTTGAAAAAAATAATAAATAAATAATAATAATAAAGTGCACTCCTCTAAAATGAAGAAAACAAGATAGAACTAACGAAAAAACAAACATAAAAAGTTGGTACATGTACGAGTCACGCGACCAGAATGAGCAGTACTGACTGGTTGGCTGGAGAAATCACAGTTTGACTGAAATCAGGCTCTGGAGGAAACACTGTTTGATTGAAACCCTAACTTTCTAAGAGCATTTATAATGCGATAAAAATTATTTTGGTTTAAAATAATAGTGTAACTTTGTGCTATTTAATGTTGAGTTAACAGAAAAATCACTAACTCATTTTTTTTTATTTTTGGAGAAAACACGGTTTGAATGTTTGCTTCTCATATATAATTCCAATAAAAAATTCATCATTATAATGATCAAACGCCAGGAAGGATGAAGGGAATTAATGAACAAACAACCAGACATGGAAATAAATGCCTTATACAGGCAAACATATGTTTAAAAAGTTAATGAATAATTTCTGAAACATTGGTAGATGAGATTATATATAGAAAACATGATCAAAGTATAACAGAAATCATAATAATAATAACTAGAAGAAGAAGAAGAAGAAGGTGCAGAGACAACCACAGCTTAAGACGGGTGGAGCGTGTTAAAACTTTTCCGATATAATTTGCCTTGTATAAGGCTACACTTCTATATATAATTGTTTATTGATTACTTCAACTCTTCCTTCCTGATTATATATATATCCTTTTATGATGAAAAATTATACTGTAATTGTTACGGATGCGCTTCAGTTTTATATTTCTGGTTGATTGTTTGCCGAGCGCACAGTTTTCCCCAAATCCTATAAAAGACCATCATAAATATAAATCTCATAATAAACAATACTATTGTAAAAGTCACCCCGCCCAGCAAAAACTCTTATCTTTCTTAAGCAGCCAAAAAAAGAACTGATATCAAATTTCGCCGCCGCTATTGAATTGAATCCCGGGTACTCAATGCCTAGCTTAATGAAGATCTGCCAATAACACTGCATGTATCTTTCTAATATATCCTAATCTCTTTCAACATTCTTTGTTATCTGTGTTAGTTTTTCCGCTGCATTATAAAGTTATAATGTAAAGTATTTTTACGGCGGGGTGCGTAATAATATTTTAATCTTTACTAACTAAATTTTTTATTAATTAAAACTTCTACATAGAGGACGCACCCCGCCGTAAAAATACTTTACATTATAACTTTATAATGCAGCGGAAAAACTAACACAGATAACAAAGAATGTTGAAAGAGATTAGGATATATTAGAAAGATACATGCAGTGTTATTGGCAGATCTTCATTAAGCTAGGCATTGAGTACCCGGGATTCAATTCAATAGCGGCGGCGAAATTTGATATCAGTTCTTTTTTTGGCTGCTTAAGAAAGATAAGAGTTTTTGCTGGGCGGGGTGACTTTTACAATAGTATTGTTTTTTATGAGATATCACTTCTTTTTGCAGGTTATGTATGTGCTTTTATAAATATAATACGTATGCATAAGAAAGGTAAGAGTTTTTGCTGGGCGGGGTGACTTTTACAATAGTATTGTTTTTTTATGAGATATCACTTCTTTTTGCAGGTTATGTATGTGCTTTTATAATTTAATACGTATGCATAATGAATGTATTTGTGTAATAGATCGATAAAAATCGTGCGTGTTATGCATAGATGTAAATATAGTGTTACAGATTTCTACATAGTATTAGTTCTTTTTATGCGATTTCTTTCTAAGAGGTTTAGTCACATTATAAAATGTCAATTTTTCGCCTTTCTAGCTTATTTCCGCGTTAAAAAATATCCTTCTCCGTTAAAAACACACTTTATCAGGGCACGAAATTGACTTGGCGATGAATTTGGTGACTTTATCGCACCTTGACAACTATTTTGACGATATTGGTGAAAAAAACATTTATTATCGATAGACCCATCGTCCAAGCTGTAACTCGATTATTAAGTGCAGTTTCCACTGAGGTTGGTTGGAAGTCGTTACGAGCGGCGTAATTCAGATTCCTTTGATGTGGTCAAGCTGTTGGAATGCTTTGAGGTTTTGGTTCGACCGGTTGGAAGTCCCTGGCTCTAACCCCGAGCTCAGATAATTGAGGGACCAGAGGCAGAGATATCTTTGTCAATTCTGCATGCTTTCCTTTGAAGTAACTGCGAAATCTGATTAAAAAAAAAAGGGTACAACTGATGACAAGACATTTGGCTCTTTGTGTCGGGAGCGTGATTAATGGTTTTTTTTAACCTTGAAGTTCCAACTGCAATGGAAACCGGACTTTACGGAAGTTACTGTAAATTTCAGGATTAATGGCGGGCTATAAAAGGAGTCCCGTTCCGACCACTGAGGTGAGTTTCTCGCTAAGATTTACGAAATGGAAAGTTTTAAACTACCATTGAATTGTAGTTTATTTCTGTATGTTATGACTATGGTATCGTTTGTGCTGTGATTTATATGTTGTCAGCTGTTATTTAAACTGCGTTTTCTGGTGAAACTCAAGTTGATACTGGGTTTCACTAAAGTGACCAAAATTTTTAAACCCATTTAGAGGACAAATCATCGCAGCGTCCTCAAATTGAAAGGACATTTGAGGACAGAGTTAAATTATGCTTTAATTCGCGGACATCTGAGGACAAATTTATAAATTCGAGAACATTTGCCCTCAAATGATTTTCAAATTGGTAAAAATGTATTGTCACCGTGTTCTGAGCTATCCTAAAAGATTCAAATGCCTAGCTAGTTGGGAAGTTCGTTAAAAATCGATTGCGAGATTTGTGCTGGTAACGCTGCCGATGGCAGCAGGAACCCGAAACAGTTGGCTAAAAGTATTATAAAAATGCATTTTCACCGTGTTCTGAACTATTCTGAAAGCTTCAAATGTCTAGCTAGTCGGGAAATTAGTTAAATAAATTTTCTGTCGAATCATATAAACGCTGCCGAAGGCAGTAGGGACCTATGAAAGTTGACTAAAAGTGTTAAAAAATGTATTGTCACCCTGTTCTGAGCTATCCTGAAAGTTTCAAATGCCTGATAGTGGGGAAGTTAGTTAAAAATCAATTGCAAGCTTTGTACTGGTAACGCTGCCGATGGCAGCAGGAACCCGAAACAGTTGGCTAAAAGTATTTAAAAAATGCATTTTCACCGTGTTCTGAACTATTCTGAAAGTTTCAAATATCAAGCTCGTCGGGAAATTAGTTAAATAAATTTTCTGTCGAATCATATAAACGCTGCCGAAGGCAGTAGGGACCTGAAACAGTTGACTAAAAGTGTTCAAAAATGTATTGTGACCGTGTTACGGGCTATCCTGAATGTTTCAAATGTCTAGCTAGTCTTGAAGTTAGTTAAAAAGCGATTGTAAAATGTGTAAAAATGTGTACTGGTAAAGCTGCCGAAGGCTGCAGTAACCCGAAACAGTTGGCTAAAAGTATTATAAAAATGGATTTTCACCGTGTTCTGAACTATTCTAAAAGTTTCAAATGTCTAGCTAATCGGGAAATTAGTTAAATAAATTTTCTGTCGAATCATATAAACGCTACCGAAGGCAGTAGGGACCTGAAACAGTTGACTAAAAGTGTTAAAAAATGCATTCTCACCGTGTTCTGAGCTATCCTGAAAGTTTCAAATTCCTAGCTAGTCGGGAAGTTAGTTAAAAATCGATTGCAAGCGTTGTGCTGGTAACGCTGCCGATGGCAGCAGGAACCCGAAACAGTTGGCTAAAAGTATTATAAAAATGCATTTTCACCGTGTTCTGAACTATTCTGAAAGTTTCAAATATGTAGCTAGTCGGGATATTAGTTAAATAAATTTTCTGTCGAATCATATAAACGCTGCCGAAGGCAGTAGGGACCTGAAACTGTCGACTAAAAGTATTAAAAAATGTATTGTCACCGTTTTCTGAGCTATCCTGAAAGTTTCAAATGCCTAGCTAGTCGGAAAGTTAGTTAAAAATCGATTGCAAGCTTTGTGCTTGCAACGCTGCCGATGGCAGCAGGAACCCGAAGCAGTTGGCTAAAAGTAATAAAAAAATGCATTTTCTCTTCGTTCTGAACTAGTTTGAAAATTTCAAATGTCTAGCTAGTCGGGAAATTAGTTAAATAAATTTTCTGTCGAATCATATAAACGCTGCCGAAGGCAGTAGGTACCTGAGACAGTTGACTAAAAGTGTTAAAAAATGTATTGTCACCGTGTTATGAGCTATCCTGAAAGTTTCAAATGTCTAGCTAGTGGGGAAGTTAGTTAAAAAGCGATTGCAAGAGGAGTACTGGTAACGCTGCCGTAGGCAGCAGTAACCCGACCAAAAAAATTTTTTATTGCAAAAGGCACTGGTGCAGGTCAGAAGGAATGTCCATGCAAATTTTCAGCTCATTAGCTGCAGAACTCTAGGCTCAATCGCCGTCAAAAGTTTTTGTCTTAACAATTACAAGAAGCAGAAGAAGAAGAATGTAACAGGGAAATTTCGGGTTTTCAAAGTTATATAACTCAGGCCCCTTAATTCGGAGCGACATGCAAGTTTGTATGTTTTGTCTTAAGGGTATGCTTAAGGTCTGTGCAAAAAATCATATGTCTTGGGGATCAGGGAGCTGAGATACAGGTAGTCGAAAAGTACGAGATGCTATGTCGACATAATATACACTTGTAGCGTTCACCATTGACTTCCTACTTTGTAAATTTCATTTGCACTTCTCTTAATGTTTGTTTTAGCTTGGCGGGGCGGAACGCTACCGCGTTCCTTGATAACTAAACGTTATTTATTATACTTTTAAGATAGGATTATATTTATACTTTTAACTTAGATAAATATACCTTATACAATATCCTTTTAAATAAAATCTTTTTGTAAAAATATAGAACCGACTCCAAAAAGCAACTACTATTCAAACAAAAGAAAAAAAAAAAAAAATTGTGAAATGAAACTAAATTGCGCCTAAAAGTTTAAAATAATTTCCTTCGCCAAACAACCTATAACATTACAATAAATCATAACTTTTGAAGTCGGTGCAAAATTAAATAAAATTTATTTAGTTTTTAAAGGTTTGTTTTTAGATCGGTAGCAACAAATACTGTCGTCTCGAATGATCCATTTTCATGTTTCCTTTATTATTTTATCACTGAATACAATTGGTCCATTGGTAACATCTACACAGAACAGTGAACATTCTTCACAATGCGGTATTTATGTTTCTACGAAGTTAGAGTTCCCTTTGCAAATTTGGTATAACTTTGATAACTATCATCCTTGGTGGCTTTTGGATTTGGCGTTCAAAACGTACTGCAAAAATATACACGCAAGTTGTATATTTTTATAATATATTTTGTACGAAGTATTGTTTCATATTCTTGATTACTCTCTTAATATACCTAATTAAATTAATCATGATATCCCAAAGAAATTAAATATGTTTGCCAGATAATTTTGCGATTTTTCTTTCACCAAGGACGTCAGATACCAGCATCTTCGCCAACTTTTGCTGCTTACGAAATCTTATTTGTTTTCTTCAATCAAAAAAGTTTTCGGCTGCGTTTTGCAGGTGACAATGTGATATGTGTATTTTGAATAGGATTTGATTTTTTTAATTGAATAAAGGTATAAATTTTAATTTAATTTTGCTCCGACTTCAAAAGTTATGATTTATTGTAGTGTTATAGGTTGTTTGGCAAAGGAAATTATTTTATACTTTTAGGCGCAATTTAGTTTAATTTCATACATTTTTTTTTTCTTTTGTTTGAATAGTAGTTGTTTTTGGAGTCGGTTCTATTTTTTTACAAAAAGATTTTATTTTTTTCTTTTTAGTGAAAACTTATTCATATAGCAGAACATCAAAGGAAGTTCGACGGCAGTTTCACAAATCACAACTTCTAAGAAAAGTGACATAACTCAAAAAATGGTTTATGTCACTGAAAAATACATGAAATGCACCCAATGTGAACAAAAAAGTTACATCTCTAACTAGAAAGTTATCCACTCGAGAGACAGTTGTGCCAGTTTTATTCTAGTCAAGTTATTTTTCAGTTGATTTTGATCAAATGCTGCATTTTTAAGTTGTGTCACTTTTCTTGCCTTTATCGGATATGAGCAAAACACTATCTATTGAATGAACATACGTTTAGTTAAAAAGTCTTTAGAAATGTAAATAACGGATACGCTGTATTCGTAACCAAAAATTCTGTCAGGCTTATATTGAACTTTACAGCGAATACGTGTCACTCGCTGCGCTCAAATTTGCGCAGCGTAAAGTTCAAACAAGGAGCAAAATATGCATTGCAGCTGAAGGACAGAAGTTTCAACATCGATACTTACATACTGCTTTTACCAGTGTAGCTGCATGCGTTCAGCAGTTAAAGTGAGAACAGACATTTGTGAGTATCCTGTAATTTGTTTATATCTTAATGAAATCATAACGAAGCCTACTTCAGGCCAAGATCATTACGACAACAAAAAAAGTATTAAAATTAAATCATCTCTTACGAAGTTATAAGCTAACACAATTCAACAACAACAACAACAATGAGAAACATGGTTTGTATTGAGAACCTCTTCCATTATGAAGTCGGTTTAAAACGTCTATACGTTAATCGATGTGACCGCTTGCAATAACCATACTTTGAATTTTACATAGCATAAATATCACCTACGCTACGACATATGCAAGGTCGTTCAAGTGTGCACAAAATAGGAGATTGTGAAAAAACAAATGCACGTATTAAGCGTTCTGTTTTTAGCATTAATGTCTAAACTATCTTTTCGTACTAAATCGATGATGCTCTGCAATTTTATAATTCACTTTTTTTCCCTGTCTTGAACTGTTTCCGAGATAGGAACTCTAACTCCACTGTTTCCCACCAGGTGGCGGTGTAGGCGGTTGAATCACGCAGCACATATCCACTTTACTATACCTATATATCACTTTTATGACTATAGCTGCAGCTGTTCAGCAGTTAAAAGAGTCGGGACTGACTTTTTTGGGCATCTTGTATTTTCTTTTGATCGTAAAGATATTGTAATGGGACCTATTTCAGACCAAGACCTTTACAATAAAACAAATGTACCAAAATTGGATTATCTGTTCAGAAGTTATGAGCTAACAAACAAAAATAAAAACAAAACACATACGGTTTGAATTGAGAACCTCCTCATTTTTGAAGTCGATTAATTAGAGCATTTCTTACGAAGTTATAAGCTTACAAACACCAACAACAACACACAGCTCAAATTAAGAACACCCTCCTTTCTGAAGCTGGTTGAAAACAACTTTGCGCTAATCGATGTGACCGCTTACAGTAACAGTATTTTGAACCACAGAGTATACGTGTCATCCGCTACGCTGCAAAGTGTGCAACGTAGTTCAAGTGTGCACAGTGTAGGAAATTGCGAAGAAACAACTGCGCGTTTTAAGCGTTGTATTTTTAGCAATAATGTCTAAAAATTGTCTTTTCGTAGTAAATCGATGATGCTGTAAAACTTC
The DNA here is from genome assembly GCA_963930645.1 of Salticus scenicus. Taxonomy (NCBI): domain Eukaryota; kingdom Metazoa; phylum Arthropoda; class Arachnida; order Araneae; family Salticidae; genus Salticus; species Salticus scenicus. Next base: position 119,186,418 of record OZ005660.1, on the reverse strand, counting down.
GTAATTAACTTTTCTCCCATCTTGAACCGTTTTTGAGATAGGAGCGCTGATTCCGCTGTTTTTCACCAAATGGCGTTTTATTTTCCTTAGATTGTAAAGATATTACAATGGGACGTACTTCAGACCAAGATCTTTACAACAAAACAAAAAGTATCAAGTAACCGTATTTTGAACTATATAACGTATGTCTCACTAGCTACGCTACAATGTGTGCAATGTAGCTCAAGTGTGCATAGTGTAAGAAACTGCGAACAAACAAATGCACGTTTTTAGCATTGTATTTTTAGCATCAATGTCTAAACTATCTTTTCGTACTAAATCGATGATGCTCTGCAATTTTATAATTCCCTCTGTCTTGAACCGTATCTGAGATAGGAACGCTAGCATGAATGTCTAAACAATCTTTTTGTACTAAATCGATGATACTCTTCAACTTTGTAATTCACTTAAATTCACTATTATTATTTGTAATTCACTGTTTTCTCTAGATCCGTTTTCGAGATAGTAACACTAACTCCGCTATTTTCCACCAGTTGGCGTTGCAAACGGTTTTACCTTGTACTGCATGGCCACTTTGCTATACTTACATACCATTTTTAACACTATAGCTTGAGCCGTTAGCAGTTAAAAGAGTTGGTACCGGTTTTGTTTGGACACCCTGTATTTTCTTTAGATTGTAAAGATATTACAATGGGACCTATTTCAGACCAAGACCTTTTCAACAAAACAAAAAGTGTCAAAATCGGAGCATCCGTTCAGAAGTTATGAGCTAACAAACATAAAAAAAACATACGGTTTGAATTGAGAACCTTCCTTCTTTTTTGAAGTCGGTTAGTAAAAATTTAGGAAATATATTTCGGGTATCTCCGTACCCATCTTCAGTGTCATGTGATAACATCTGTTCGTCTGAGGTGGTCACTTCGCAGTGTTTTGTACTGTTCGTGGTCTCGCTTCACTTCATTTCTTTTTTCGTTTTCTTGTAAAAATTGTTGCCACGCTGCTGGAATAATGCAGTGCTCCCGGTCATTAACAGCTTGATTGTTAGTAATTATTTCTATGGGCTCCCGTTTTAGTGCGTAGTGGTGATTGTTGTACGGGGCTATTTTATTAATATTGATGGAGTTTACTTTAATAGGGTTAGTATTGTGGGTGGAGGAGAAAGCGGTGGAAGATTTACCATATTTTAGGTCGGCGCGGTGTTCTTTTTCGCGATCGTTAATCCTGCGTTTAGTCGTACCTATATAACATGCTTTTTCACCGTTGGTGTGTTCAAAATTTCTTTATAGATTCCAGCGGTGGATTTGTAGTTGATAGTATCTTTTTCATTACGGATATGTTGAAAAATATTTTTATTTGGTTTGATCGGAATATTTACGTTTAGATTTTTAGCTTCGTTTTTATTTTAATGCTAGCACTGTTACAAAAGGGGATGGAGGTAGTAAAATTAGATTTGGATTTTTGGGCATTGTTAATTCTATTTAAGGTTTTAATGCGTTTTTTATAAAGGTTGTCAACGAGATTTTTAGAGTAATTAGCGTCAAGTGCGATTTTTTTTAATGTAGTTGAGTTCAGCTATGAGTAAACGTTAAATAACTAAACATTATTTTAATTTTGTAGTACGTTATGACAAATTTAAAAATTGAGAGTAATTATAAATCAGAGAGTTTATAAAAAACATGTATAGAGCAATCCAGTATCATTCTATTTTAATTGGAGGAAATAAAATGGTTACAAAAATAAATAAATAAATAAAAAAGAAATAAAGAAAAAAACTGTACAGTCGGCAGCAAAAGTATCCGAGCACTAGCAAAAATTCCTATACAAAAAAAGTACACTTAATACAGTTTAAATCATTTTCGAATTCTGTTCGTAGTCAGTCTAAGAACATGATTCGACAAGAGTTTATTTAACAAAACAGTATTAAGTGTACTTTTTACTTCCTTATACAAAGTATAAGGAAGTACAGTAATTTATATAGGAATTTTTGCTAGTGCTTTGATACTTTTGCTACTGACTGTATTTCATAATGAATAATACAGAACTTTTGTTTGAGGTGCCATGCAACCTTAAAGGGTTAAACAATTTAAATTAACTTATTTTCTAGAATTTTTAAACTTTTACTGTTAGAAATATTATCTTGTATTTATCTATTTTTCTAGATTTTTTTAAAGATAATCTGAGGTACATATAATTCAGTTCGATGTAAGGATTTTTCTTTCATTTGTTTAAATTATTGAATTAAAAAGATATTCTTTGCAATATCATCTAATCACGGTGTGCTTGAAAATTTTATAATCGAATTAAAAATTTTAGTATCAAAGCTTTGGTTTTAAGCAGGTAATTTCCTGACTGAAATCCTTGAGTCTGCAAACAACAATCAGGTTTTCGATAAGTGGAATTTCCTGAATGAGATAAAGTCCCCATTTTACTGCTGCGTGTACAGTTTTCCAATTTAAGAGCAATGAAATAATTCTATTAAACACTCGCATCTTGAAATTTGCTCAATTGTAGTAATAAAAAATTGATATTTCAAGGTGAATTTCGCGTTTCAGATAAAGTCGCTACATTTATTTGGATATAAGTTATACCTTTAGTATTATTATAATGACAATTCTGAGATTGAATAGAGATTAACGAAAAATTTGTAAAACTGACATCGTAAATAAATAAATAAACCAGTATGTTGTGAGCACCATATGACTTTTTTCGACATTTTCTTACAGAAATTCGCGAAAGTATACAAGCAATTTATTAAAATTATTATTTGTTAAAATTATCTTCGGAGATGAAAACAGAAGATTTTCAATCTAGAGAAGTATAACACTAAATATGAAAAGAAAGTCAATTTAATTCAATTCTCTGTATGACAACTTAAAAAAGTGCTTTTTTTTTTTTTTTTTTTTTTTTTTTTTTTTAATGTTAAAGATGAAAAAACTCGATAAATTTATCTTAATTTATCACTGATTGATGGTTCAACCGTTCGTTTTAAAGATACTTACGAGCATTTTTAAAAGATACCCGTAATAAAAATTTGCTCTCCTCGGGAGGAGGGAATTCTCCCTGAGGTGGAAAACGATGCCCCTACATATACAAACTAGTATGTTGTGGCCACCACATGACTTTCTTCTATCTTTTCCTATACAAATTCACTCAGTAACAATAATTAAAAAAAAAAAAAAAAAAAAAAAAAAAAGTGGGACTTTGACAAAATTTTGGGTAAAATGTGAAAATTATTCTAAGTTTGTCAGAACACGGAAACCGTAGGACTTTGACAAAATTAGGGGAAAAAGCAAAAATTAGTTTAAGTTTGTCAGAACACGGAAACCGTGGGAGTTTGATAGAATTAAGGGGAGAGGGGAAAAAAAAGTGGGACTTCAACAAATTTTCACATTTTCCCCAAAATTTTGTCAATGTCCCACTTTTTTTTTCCCCTCTCCCCTTAATTCTATCAAACTCCCACGGTTTCCGTGTTCTGACAAACTTAAACAAATTTTTGCATTTTCCCCACAATTTTGTCAAAGTCCCACGGTTTTCGTGTTTTGACAAACTTAGAATAATTTTCACATTCTACCCAAAATTTTGTCAAAGTTTGTCAAAACACGGAAACCGTGGGACTTTGAGAAAATTAGGGGAAAAATGCAAAAATATGTTAAAGTTTGTCAAGACACGGAAACCGTAGGACTTTGACAAAATTAGGGGAAAAAAGCAAAAACTAGTTTAAGTTTGTCAGAACACGGAAACCGTGGGAGTTTGATAAAATTAAGGGGAGAGAAAAAAAAAAAAAAGTTTTTTTTTTCTAAGTTTTTTTTCGTAAAAAGTAAAAAAAATCGATAACTTTGTTTTAAATTATCACAGATTTATAGTTCAACCATTCGTTTTAAAGGTACTGACGAGACCTTTCGAAAGATACCCATCTTGAAAATTTTGCCCTATATCACCCTGTTAAAAATTTAGAAAAAGCGGGATGGCAACGCAACCTGTAAGACGAATTTTACCAAAAGTTGATAGGCACTAATTTATGTCAAGGTGCAACTACATACCAATTTGTATGAAATTCTGTGCAGTGGTTCCAGAGGTACAGTTGCTACAAAATTTTGTCACCCACAGACAGACAGACAGACAGACAGACAGACATTTTCTAAAAATGGTAAAATCGTGTTCTAGATTTCTCAAAACGTGTAAATCCATCAAAAACCCGAAATCGAAAATTTTTACGAATCCAATACTTTCTTCTATTGAAGATAGAAGAAAGTAACTAGTATATTGTTGCCAGCACAAGACTTTGTTCTATATTTTCCTATACAAATTCACTAAGGGCAAATAATTTATTAAAACTATTATTTATTAAAATTATCTAACAGGATGAATGCAAATGATTTTCATCTCAAAGAAAACTAACACTGAATATCCAAAGAAGGACAGTTTTATTGTCTATAAATAACAATTTAAAAATTGCGTTTTTATAATGGTTATCTTACGTATCAAGTTTCATACAGTTATATTCCATACAAGTTGAGATATATCCTTCCCGTTAAGAAGAAAATTTCCAGTATATCCGTGCCATCTATTGGCCTAAAAGCCTCCAACTTGAATCAGCATAATGTCTCATAATGACCTACTCGCATATAAAGTTATGTTTGATGATACTCAATAGAACCTGAGGTATAACCTTTCCTTAAATTGCAGAAATCGCTGTGTAGCAGCGCCACCTGTTTAGCGTTTGGCACCAAAAGTTGATAGGTACTAATTTATTTCATGGTGCATCTACATATAAATTTATATGCAGCTCTGTGCAGTAGTTCCTGGGATACAGTTGCCACAAAATTTTGTCACACACACACACACACACAGCCAGCCAGCCAGACAGACAGACAGACATTTTCTATAAATGGCCAAATCGTCTTCTACACCTCTCAAAACGTGTAAATCCATCAAAAACCCGAGGTCGAAAATTTTGCTAGTTATCATTTTGCCAGTTATTAGCACCATATGCTCCATTGTTTGACATAAAATGTTAAAATTCTTATATGTAAAATATATGATTTTATTACTTTACCATGTTTTTATTAACTTATATTCTTGTTTGTTTGTTTGTCCGGTACAAATCTTGCAATAGAATTTTAACTAACTTCCCTACTAGCTAGACATTTGAAACTTTCACAGTAGCTCAAAACCTGGTGACAACACAATACTTCGAAGTCCGATTTTCGAATTTTTGATTAGTTTTCTTATAATTAATTAAAATATGTCAATAATAACATCCTAATAGCGTTAAAATAGCCATTAAAATACCAGCTATAATTTAATTGTTGCCAAAAAAAAAAAAAAAAAAAAAAAATTAAGAGTTCATTTTCTTTCGACACAAAAATAAATACATTTAATTAAACGTGAACGTTTAAAAAATTATAAAAAGTTAAATTATGCATCTCACAAAAATTGACGTCATTATCACTTTAAAAATTTTATGCACATTGATAAGAGGTCTATGATTCATCAGAAAATTGAAAACATGGTATATAAAAAGGTTTTTTTATCATATAATTATTTCTTATTTATTAATTATTTCGCGATAGATGTCAATTACTGGAGCATGCCAATCACTGGAGCACCTACCCGATATATTTTTTTATTTACATTTATAGAATTAAACTATTGTAGAAATGCAAGATAGATTTATGCTAGTAAACCATACTAATGCGGATAATTTTAATTAAGTAATTATATATAATAAATCAAGATAATACTACTTCTAAAGGTTGTGTGACAGAATAGACAACTAAATAATAAATAATACCTTTAGCGGGGGAAAAAAGTTTCACAAATGTGTGAATTTAAACTTTTCTTTTGCCACAAGGGATCTTTCAAATTAACAAGTTGAAAGAAGGTGAAAAGTTCTTTTTCTGAATCTAGAATATCTAAAATGCTTTTGAAGTGCCACCCAAAGAAAACATTCAGAAAGTTAATATACTTAACTGTTAAAATGTAGTAGAATAGTTTTATTCTTTTCTAAAAGATTCAATTGAAAGAAGTTTACAGAAAATAAATGCTACTTAATACGGGTTTTTTTGGGGAAAAAAAAGGCATATATGCTTTTGAAAAGTTCGAATGTAAAGTATTTATCTTTAAGCTTTAAAAGAAAAAAAAAACTCAAAGTCATAAATCATAGGCAAATGTAAACACAATTTTTATGTACAGATTGTTCAACAAAAGTTCGACATAAGTTCTATAGATCAATAGTTTGAACTTTTAGATTCATTGTGAAAAAAAAAAAAAAATCTATAAAAATCTAGCATTTTATGTATAGAATAAACGAAGCACAGATTGTTGTAAAGTTTTACATCTTGTTCTGCAAAAACATTTGAAATCTGGTGTATTTCATATTACTTTAAGTCGGTAGCGAAATTTTCACTGAGTCCTTTTTTTGCACATAACAGGATTCATTAACCAACTAGTATGTTGTTGCCCCCACAATAGATTCTTTATCTTCATAGATATAGTAATATATATAGATCTATCATCCCCATGTTATCGAGCAAAAAATTTTGATGCCGAAAGAAACTTCTAAAATCAGCCATTAGAGAGTATTTAAAAAAAGAAAAAAAAAGAAAAATGAAGTTGAAACTGTATCTGGAGTTTTTCATTCACCTTTAGTAAATAAATTATTCATAAATTTTATTTACTAAATCATCCGTGTGTATTCCTGTGTGTGATTTACTTTGGGAAAGGCAGCCATTAGAGTGATTTTTCCCGAAAAAAAAGGTATCACTTTTTCCCTCTCGCTGATCAATCTATGTCTTATTACTATATCAATGTTTATCTTATCTTACACAAAACACACGCTGTAAAATTTATTTATTAAAATTATTACTCATTAAAATTATTTTATTTTCCACAAAAAAAAAAAAAAAAAAAAAAAAAAATGTATCTCAGAGAAGCATAACACTAAATGTCGATAGAAAGTTAATTTTGCGCCAAAATCAGAAAAAATAAATGCATTTTTTTTTTAAATTTTTTTTTTTTTTTTTTTAAGAATGAAAAAAATTGATAACATTGCTTTAAATTATTACCTCGTTTTAAAGGTATTGACGATTTCTTGGGAAAGATACTCATATTGAAAATCTAGCAGGGATAGGGGGGCGGGGCGATGTTCCTATACACTCACATATATTTTTTTTTTTCTAGTTTACTTCTACTATTTATCAATTATTCATATTAATTTTACAATCATTGGATTTAGAAAAAAAAAAAAGAATGGAAGAAAACGCTCATTATGTACGTTTATATGAAATTTTGTCCTATACTGCCATTGCCACATTAAAAATTATGAGAAAATAGGACGACATTTCCACTTGATGAGCGATTGATATCGAAATTACTCATCAAGTGTATATGTAAATAGCTTTAAAATAAAAACGTAATTAACATTGGTTTAGATCAAGGTCCAACTAAACCAAAGTTGATCAAATTTTGTTTATTGGTTCATGAGATATAGCGTACAGAAATTTATAAAACTCACACTCTAACGTACACAGACAGACATTTTCTAAAAAATGTCGAAAACATGTAAATTCCTTGAAAACCGGAGGTCGAAAATTATAACGAATCCAATATTTTATTCTTACATACATAGCAAAAAGTATAATAAGTGGCGATTTTGAACTTATCTGAAGTTGTAAATATGAACTTTGTCAGCTCGTTGATCCATGTGGCAGAAAGTTTTGGTTTCGAATCCCGAACTCATGGCATTCCATGTGTTTAGGAAAAGAAAAAAAAAAATGCGCTGTTTTGAACTTACGTAATATGAATCATTTAAAGCATTAGATCTCAAAACTATGTTAATAAATAAATTGACGAACTAGAGTATTCTTTACTCCTGAAGTTTGAAAAAAAAATTAGCACTGTTACTAATATATTAACGTTCTTTCGGTAGTTACATCAAACTATAAAAATTAAAAGTCCATTTAATTTACTGCACAATAAGTGTGCATTTCATTTATCAACACACTGTACTGTAATTTTCAGCAGAAATTTTTGATAGTGCATTTGTTATTAAATAATTAACTATTTTTAACATGCAAGTCAATAACTACACTCATGTTTGTGAAAATTGCAACACCATGAAAGGATTATGCAAACTGAACAAAACTTGCAAGGAATGTAAAGTGAGGAGGCATGCAAATGATTAGAATTGCAAAGCGATTGCGCATGCGTAGAACGAGAACTTACTCCTTATCAGTCGCTTGTTTTAGGTATATAAAGGACTGTACAGGCACGTTGAAATCTGTTGATCGTCCTCTGTCTGCGAAGGTCTGCGATAAACGCTGCATTGGTGGTCAGTATGCCTCATCAAAAGCGGAGGGTGCCATGGAGTTCGTACGAGGCCACATCGTTGGTATTCGAGAAGGTGGATATTCATATCGAGAAATCGCAGCTATCACGCAGTGTAATGCCACAACAGGATGCGTGTTTGGAAGAAATGGACAGAGGAGAATCAAACAAGCCAAAAACCTGGCAGTGGGGCACGAAATTGAACAACGGCACGAGACGACAGACACCTCCTCCACATGGCCATGACAGACCGTACAGCGTCCTGTCCTCTCGTGAGTTAGCACAACATTGGAGCACGGCTATAAGTGTTTTGTTGTCTAGCTCCATAGTTCGTCACCGTTTGCTGCAGCATGAACTGCGTGCAAGGGTTCCTTTACGCAGGATTCTCCTCTCAACTGAATCACAGACGCCTCCGACTTCAATGGGCTCAGCAACACAGCTCGTGGCGTGCCCAGTGGCTACAGATTGTTTTCTCCGATGAATCTCGCTACAACCTGGAGTAGAGTGATGGAAGAGTACACGTCAGACGTTACAGGGGGAACATCTGCTCCCACAGCGTGTTATTTATCACTTTATTTTCTTGTCACATTTGTTATATTGCAGTTTTCTAAAGTTTTTGGTCGGATGCTGTTTGCAACGAAATTTACCAACTATTTATCATTAATCATACATATTACACAATTTCTGCATATATGAATTATTATACACATATTGGCAGCATTTTGAGAAAATATACGTACCATAAATTTAATGTATGGTAGACTTAATCGTAAATTATTTTGTAAAAAGTATGTAAGGTTTGTGAGTCTGAATTGTGTGCTGGCGTAAATGTGGAGTATATACGCTATATACTTAACAATAAGCTGTTATTTTACGATATAATTGCCATTCATGACTTATATGATACACATACTATATTTTAAAATTTAATATGTCGAAAAATATTGTACTAATTCCGTATGCTACCAGTGCAGTAAAAATACAGGAAAATTTAGGTAGCTATGTGGTTCTGCTCTAAAATCTGTTAGACGAGAGATGCTGGGTTCAAATCCAGGTTGGGATCATAGGCCTTGCTATCAGGAATTTTCCATCGTTTTGGTCTAAAGTCTCACAAATACTAGCTAGGACCCTTAAATAAAACCTCCACGAAGGGGACGCCATGTATTCTTAAGAACATTGCATAGTTAATCGGCCTTAATTCCAACACTAAAATCACTGTATAATTTACTGTACATTTTACGATTTGTTTACAACATATTTTTTAGGAGCTGTCATCAACACTGAATAAATTCATTCAGTTAGTTATAATTTCCAACAATAAAATTCATAATTTCTAACATTAATGTTCTTAAAATAGACTCATTGAATTCAAGACTGTTTTAATGATTAGCTTAATTCTTAAGCCTTTTTATTTCGAGATGTTTGAACTTTGCGGTGGCTGCAAATGACGCTATCTTGTTAAAAAATACAAAATAGAATCCTTAAAAATGCTTAATGGAAAGAGGACAGAAAAAGTACAATCTGAGAATGATTTTTTTTATTTGTACGTAAGATTATACCACAGAAGAAAAAAAAAAGAAAGAAAAAATGAATGAAATGAGCATAATAGAACAAAGTTCAATATCACGCGTACATCTTTTAAGCAAAGATAGTGAACAAATTATCTTTAGAGAATTGTAAATTGAATTTATAAATACAGTCGAACCTCGTTAACGTGAACACTGTTAACGTGAATTACTTTTAACATGAACTGTTTCCACATCGTTTAAATTTTAAAACCTCTTCACACACCATAAAATTTAAGCCAGCGCAATCGGTTTCGAAAAGACATGGCCTTTTTTCTTCAGGTGCAAAAAAACACGTGCTACTGCCTTGGAGGAAAAAGCAAGACTTCTCTTAAATTTTATGGTATGTGAAGAAGTTTTACAGTTTAAATATTGAGTGTACACTCGTTTCCCCAATCTCCGTCAAAATGAAGATTACTTTAGTTATATGAAGATTTCTCACTGATAGCATGAACTACTGATAATATGAACAGATTTTTTTTTATCCCCCTTGGGATTCATGTTAACGAGGTTTGACTATTAATTAAAAAGTACTGTTTAAAGCTCAACTTTCAACTAGTATGTTATGGCAATCACAAAAATTTCTTCTATATTTTCCTATACAAATTCACGCTGTACAAATTATTAAAATTGTTTATTTATTAAAATTTTATTTAATTAGTTTATTAAATTAGTTTATTAAAATTATTTTCGGTGATAAAAGCAGGTTATTTGAATATGAGGAAATTATATAACTAAATGTTGAAATAATATTATTTTCGTAACCTATAAATGAAGAAATGCTTTTTTCTTTTGCTTTAAAATATTACTAGTTGGAACCCGTCAAATCCGACGATCACTTTATTGACCGTAATGTTTCAAAAATCGTCGCATCATTATTTAAATGTATTTCATGTTAAAACATCTAATATAATTTACGACATTTCACTTAAAAAAAGAAAGTCGGAAAAATGCTTATAAATAGAAATACTATATATGACACTACTTTCTACGAAGTACTGTCAATGTGACGTCAAACTGACTCCAAATAAACAGATGCTATCTCTTATTTTCTATTTCGTTTAATACTAAGACTATATGTTAGCTGACCCGTCTGGCGTTGCCCAGACCCATGATACCTTAAATGAATCTTAAATTTGCATTATTTTATACCTTTAACTCGATTTTGTTTGAATTTCTGTTTTTAAATGAAACCATCACGAAAAAAATAATCATCTGTAACAAAACAATTACCTCGAACCGAACGAAACTCTGGCTTGTGACCCCGGTGCATGCCGCAGCGCATACACGGGCCGCTTACGACATAAAAAAATCCCCCAAAATTAACCTGGAATCGAACGAACCCGCCCGGCAATGGCCGGGCCCGTGATAATAACCTTAAATGAATTTTAAATTTGTATGATTTTATATCTTTAACTCGATTTTGTTTGAATTTCTATTTTTAAATAAAAGCATTGCGAAAAAAATAATAATAATAATAATAATAATCAGCTGTAACAAAAAAAGTTACCTCGAACCGAACGAAACTCTGCCTTGTGGCCCCAGTGCCTGTGGAAGCGCATACGTGATCCGCTAACAACATAAAAAAATTCCCAAAAATTAACCTGGAACCGAACGAACCCGCCCAGCAATGCCCGGGCCCGTGATAATAATCTTAAATTTGTATGATTTTATATCTTTAACTCGATTTTGTTTGAATTTCTATTTTTAAATAAAAGCATTGCGAAAAAAAAAAAAAATAATCAGCTGTAACAAAAAAATTACCTCAAACCGAACGAAACTCTGCCTTGTGACCCCGGTGCCTGCGGCCGCGCATACGTGGACCGCTAAAACCATGAAAAAAATCCAAAAAATAACCTGGAACGGAACGAACCCGCCCAGCATTGTCCGGGCCCATGATAATAACCTTAAATTCACCTTAAATTTGTATGGTTTTATCTCTTTAACTCAATTTTGTTTGAATTTCTATTTTTAAATGAAAACATCACAAAAAAATAATCATCCGTAACAAAAAAAAAAAAAAAAAAAAAAAAAAAAAAACCTGAAACAGAACGGAACTCGGGTTCGTGACCCAGTGCCTGCGGCACGTATATACTGGCCGCTAATAACATGAAAACATTCTCAAAAATTAACCTTGAACCGAACGAACCTTTTGACTCGTGTTACCGCTGCCTGTGGCTGCGGCACCGTATAGCAGGCATGCTACGCCCACGCTGCAAAATCCACTTTACTCTACCAGGGAGCGCAGTATGTTGTATACGAACATCACCAATCGCCTTGAATTTCCAAGATCTTTCAAATAAGGTGTTACATGGTGGTGTCAACTGCAAAATCCTTTAGTTACACTTTCCACCGCCAGGGGGCACAGCGTGTTCTATACGAACAACACCAACGGTCAGGAAATATCAAGACCTTTAAAATAAGTTGTAACATGATAGGGTCTACTGCAGAATCACCTAGTTTCAATTTTAACCACCAGGGGCGCACTATATTGCATACAAACATCCCCCATCAACATGAAATTTTAAGACCTTTATCACCAAGCGTCTTGAATTCCAAGACCTTTCAAATAAGGTGTTACATGGTGGTGTCAACTGCAAAATCCTTTAGTTGCACTTTCCACTGCAAGGGGGTACAGCGTGTTCTATACGAGCAACACCAACGGTCAGGAAATATCAAGACCTTTAAAATAAAATATAACATGATAGGGTCTACTACAAAATCACCTAGTTCCATTTTTCACCACTAGGGGGCGCACTATATTGTATACAAACATCCCCAATCAACATGAAATTTCAAGACTTCTATCACCAATCGCCTTGGATTTCCAAGACCTTTTAAATAAGGTGTCACATGGTAGTGTCAACTGCAAAATCCTTTAGTTGTACTTTCCACCGCCAGGGTGCGCAGTGTGTTCTGTACGAACATCACCAAAGGTCAGGAAATACCAAGACCTTTAAAATAAGATGTAACATGATAGGGTCCACAGCAAAAATGCATTTTTTCTGATTTCGACACAAAATTAACTTTCTATCGGCATTTAGTTTATTAGCATATTATTATGCTTCTCTGACATACAAATCATGTATATTCCTTTTTTTTTTTTTTTTTTTTTTTTTTTGAAAATAAAATAATTTTAACGATTGATAAATAATTTAATAAATAAATTCTACGGCGTGTGTTTTGTATAAGATAAGACAAAGAACCTCTTATGGTGGCAACAACATACTAGTTGGTTAATAAATCCTGTTATATGCAAAAAAATCTGGTGTGTCACTCACACGACTTTCTCTTACCCTGAAATTTAATTCTATAAATAAAGGTTGGGGTTATGAGGTGAGATAACGAGTACTATTATGTAAACCTATGTTAAAGAATTCAAATTAGGCTTCGGAAGAGTTTTATATGATAATTAGCTCTGTGTGAGGGGGGCTTAAAAAATCGATAACTTTATTTTAAGTTATTGCAGATCGATGGTTCAATCATTCGTTTTAAAGGTATTGGCGAGCTCTTTTGAAAGTTACCCTCATGCAAATTTAGTCCCTTCGAGGGGGGACTTCCCCCCCAGGTTGAGACGAGGCTCCTACATACACAAAAAAAATTTCCCAGTTGACTATCTCTATTACAAAATATATATATTCGTTTCATTTGGTTTCGTGCAGTCTATAGATGTTAAACTCTACTTACCTGCAATTTCCTCTATAGAGGTAATGTATTTGAATCCTTTGAGTGCCCCTGTACACGAACCATTTGCTTCGTCGCAATGAAATGTTTAGTGTAGTATCCCTATATGATACGCATTTAGAATACCAAGTTTGGAATTTCTGCTACTATTTGTTCTTGAGATATTCTGATAACAGACACACACACACACACACAGACCATTCGCCAAAAACATGATTTTCGTATTCAGGTGACCTCAAAACATGTAAATATAACAAAAACTCAGTTTCAAAAATTTGACCCTAAAACAACACTTTCTCTACCTTATGGGTAAGAGAAAATAAAAAGGACTCACAGTGAAAACTTCGCTACCGATTTAAAGTAATATGAAATACACCAGATTTCAATTGTTTTTGCAGAACAAGATGTAAAACTTTATAGGAACTTTGTGCTTCGTTTATACTATAAATAAAATGCTAGATTTTTATAGATTTATTTATTTTTATTCTTTATTTCACAATGAATATAAAAGTTCAAACTGTAGAATTCATGTCAAATTTTTGTTGAACAATCTCTACATAAAAATTGTGTTTACTTTTGTCCATAATTTATGACTTTGAGTTTATTTTATTTTTTTAAAGCTTAAAGATAAATACTTTACATTCGAACTTTTCAAATGCATATATGCCTCCCCCCCCCCCCCACCAAAAAAAAAAAAAAAAAAGAAAAAAAAAAAAATCGTTACCATTTCTTTTCTGTAAACTTCTTTCAATTGTATCTTTTAGAAAAGAATAAAACTATTCTACCACATTTTAACAGTTAAGTATATTAACTTTCTGAATGTTTCTTTGGGTGGCACTTCAAAAGTATTTTAGATATTCTAGATTCGGAAAAAGAACCTTCACCTTCTTTCAGCTTCTCAATTTGAAAGATCCCTAGTGGCGAAAGAAAAGTTTAAATCCACACATTTGTGAAACTTTTTTTTTTTCTCCGCTAAAGGCATTATTTATAATTTAGTTGCCTATTCTGTCACACAACTTTTAGAAGTAGTATTATACCTTGAATTTTTACGTATAATTACTTAATTAAAATTATCAGCATTAGTATGGTTTATTAGCATAAATCTATCTTGCCTTTCTACAATAGTTTAATTCTATAAATATAAATAAAACTAGTATGTTGTGACCACCACAAGACTTTCTTCAATATTTTCCTATACATATTCAATCAATAACAATATTAAAAAAAAAAAAAATACGATTTTTTTTCTAAGTTTTTTTTTTTGTTAAAAGTAATACATATTCAATCAGTAACAATATTAAAAAAAAAAAAAAAAAAAAAAAATCGATAACTTTGTTTGAAATTATCACAGATTTATAGTTCAACCATTCGTTTTAAAGGTATTGACGAGATCTTTCGAATGATACCCATCTTCAAAATTTACCCCCCCCCCCCAGGGGGGGGGTAAATTTTGCAATGCCCCACCCAGAAGCGATGCCCCACCATGGACAAAATTTTTTTCCTAGTTACGTACAACTATTATCAATAATTCATATTAATTTTACAATCACAAGTGTAAAATAACTCTTATTATGCACATTTATACGAATTTTTGTCCTATACTGCCATGTTAAAAATTTAGATAAAATGCTATCACAGCGCCACCTGTTGAGCTATTGATCCCCAAATATAATCAGCACCAGTTTATGTCGGGGACCAACTAAATACCAAGTTTGGTAAAATTTCGTTAAAAAAAAAAAAAAAAAAAAAAAAAAAAAAAATACGATTTTTTTTTCTAAGTTCTTTTTTGTTAAAAGTAAAAAAATCTGGAGTGACTCCACTCGACTTTCCGAACATTGAGTAACTAACAGTTTTGTAGATAAAATAAAGAAAGAGGAATTGCTAAACAAACAAAAGAGAGAAAACCATAATAGAGTGTTTTTTTCTCCATATATCACACGAGGTTTTATTTAACGCTACTGAACTTTGAGCCCTTAGATCATAATGATAAAGAATTTTTCGTTTTGTCCCTGTAAAAATCTATAGATGCTAGATTCACCAAAATGCTTATAGTTAGTGCAACAGTGATTTATAATATTCATACAAATTTTCAGCTCAATTGAATAAGGCGTTTAGATGCTATCGCACTTTTAAAAATTTGGTCTCATAGGCCATAATGATAAAGAATTTTTCATTGTGTCCCTGTAAAAAAACTGTAGTGCTAGATTCACCAAAATCTATACAGTTGGTGCAAATGCGACCTATAACATGTGTACAATTTTTTTGCTCAGATTAATAAGGCGTTTAGACGCTATCACACTTTTAAAAATTTGGCCCCATTGGCCTTAATGATAAAGAATTTTTCTTTGTGTCCCCGTAAAAAAACTATAAGTGCTAGATTCTCCAAAATCTATACAGATTGAGTATCTGTGACCTATAATATGGGTATAAAATTTTTGCTCAATTGAATAAGGCGTTTAGATGCTATCGCACTTTTAAGATTTTGGTCCCATAGGCCATAATGATAAAGAATTTTTCTTTGTGTCCCGGTAAAAAAACTATAAGTGCTAGATTCACCAAAATCTATAGGGTTCGTACTATGGTGACTTACAATATACGTACCAACTTTCAGGTTAATCGAACAAAGCCTTTAGACGCTAGCGTGTTCACAAACATACACACATACACACATACACACATACACACATACACACACACATACATACATCATCGTAAAAATAGTGAAAACGGACTCAGGGGACCTCAAAACGTATAGAAACATCAAAATCTCGAATTCGGATTTTTGACATGATTACAATACTTTCCTCACTATAGTGTTCGGAAAGTAAAAAAATCGATAACTTTGTTTTAAATTATCACAGATTTATGGTTCAACCATTCGTTTTAAAGGTATTGACGAGACCTTTCGAAAGATACCGATCTTGAAACTTTGCCCCCCCGGTGGGGGGGAACCGATGCCCCCACATGCACAAAAATTTTTTCCCAGTTAACTATTACTATTATCAACGAGACCTTTTGAAAGATACCCATCTTAAAAATTTATTTCCCCTGGGGGGTATTTCCCCCCCAGGGGGGGGGAACCGATGCCCCCACATGCACAAATTTTTTTTCCTCGTTAACTACTACTATTATCAATAATTCATATTAATTTTACAATCACAAGTTTAAAATAACTCTCATTATGCCTATTTATACGGAATTTTGTCCTATTCTGCCATGTTAAAAATTTGCATAAAATGCGATCACAGCGCCACCTGTTGACCTATTGATCCCCAAATCTAATCAGCACCAGTTCATGTCAGGGTGCAACTAAATACCAAGTTTGGTTAAATTGCATTCATTGGTTCGTGAGATACAGCGTCCACAAAAAAATGATACAGACAGACAGACAGACATTTTCTAAAAACTATTAATTCGTAATCTAGACATTTCAAAACATGTAAATCCATCAAAAAATGGACTTCGAAAATTTTCGCGAATCCAATATTCTCTATATTACATATAGAAGAAAGTAAAAATATATAGGGTAGGTGCTCAGTGATTGGCATGCTCCAGTAATTGACATCTATCCCGAAATAATAAATAAGAAATAATTATAAGATAAAAAAACTTTTTATATACCATGTTTTAAGTTTTCTGATGAATCATAAAGCTCTTATCAATGTGCATAAAATTTGTAAAGTGATAATGACGTCAATTTTTTTTAGATGCATAATTTAACTGTGAGATGCATAATTTTTTAACGTTCACGCATAATTAAATATATTTATTTTTATGTCAAGACAAAATGAACTTTTTTTTTTTGGCAACAATTAAATTATAGCTAATATTTTAATGGCTATTTTAACCCTTTGCGGCGCAAGACAATTCGGATCATTTAAATTATATTGCCACCGGAATTCATGAACTAAATTAAACTAAAAGAAATTTTAAATTTTAATGTTAAAAAAACCGGCCTTTTCTGATATGTTATAAACGTAAGTTTTTGCTAAAAAAATTCCGGGATGAGTTTTTGCAGTTGGATCTTAAGTTTTGCGTCCTCGCAGCGAGGACGCCGCGCGTTAAGGGGTTAACGCTTTTAGGAGGTTATTATTTTCATATTTTAATTAATTATAAGAAAATTAATCTAAAATTCGAAAATCGGACTTCGAAGTATTGTGTTGTCACTGGGTTCTGAGCTACTATGAAAGTTTCAAATGTCTAGCTAGAAGGGAAGTTTATTAAAAATAGATTGCATTGTACCGGACAAACAAACAAACAAACAAGAATCGAAGTTAATAAAAACATGGTAAAATATTCAAAAATAATAACTCATCCATGAATTCTCAAAATAATACCTGAATATATTTAGAATATATTCCCTAACTAGAATAATATAAAATCGAAGAGGGGGTTCAAAATTATTTAGCCAAGATCATTTTAAAAAGTTAAACAAAAAATGCGGATTTCATTTTATAAATTTTAAATAGTTTTCGAAAAATATTACTTTACTTCACATTGTTATGTTTCAATGTATATTTATGCAATTTTTTTATAATTCTAAAACAGTAAAAAAAAAAAAAAAAAAAAAAAAAAAAAAATATGTATATATATATAGGCGTCTACATTCGATTAAATACTCTAAATACTTATAATCGACGCATAAAGTGAGTCGGTTACGAATTCAAAAAAATATCGGTTTGACGAATTTCATCTTAAATATTCGCTTCTTTGATCATATTTTATCGATAAAGAACAGCAGGATCAGAGATCGCTAGTTTTTCCTCTATCGGAAATTGTAGATCAGGGAGATAATAAAAATCTTTCCTTTTTTCGAAATTCTATTTCCTAGAAGTCTTGCAATTTCTTGCTGATCCAGCTTTTTTGAGCACGCAACTCTTTTTATGCTTTGAGGAATATTGGAGTGGTAAATCCATTTATGGGGTAACAGACTTTTCTACAATGTCAAAAGCCCTTTTTTTTTTAAGAGAGTGATTTTGTATTTTTTCTTACCCATATAGATGGCAGAGAAAGTACTGTTTTTAAGTCGAAATTCCGAAAATGAATTTTTCTTATATTTACACATTTTGAGGTCCCCTGGATACAAAAGTGAAGTTTTTACCGTTTGGTCTGTGTGTGCGTGTCTGTGTGTGTGTATTTCTGTTATCTACATATATCGAGAACAAATTATAGCAAGAAGTTTAAATCCGTTATTCTAAATAAGTATCATATAATGATGCTGCAATAAACTTTTCGTTGGGGTCAAGCAAATAACTCGTGTACTGGGCCATTCAAGATAATTCAAATATATTACGTCTATGGGTGAAATTTCTGGTAAGTACAGTGTAATATCTACGAGGTGCCCTAAACAAAATGGAATGTATATTTTTTTACATTATCTTACTGATATATATGGTAGAGAAAGTGTTCTTTTTGGCTAAAAAATTCGAAATTGAGTTTTTTTAATATTTACATGTTTTGAAGTTTTTTTAATCCAAAAATCACGTTTTTAGCAGTTAAGCGGACTTTATAGTGGCCGTTCCGTTCCACTCTCCGCAAGCATTGAGCTAGAATGTAAGGAGTGATAACTTCGTATTGAATAAGAAATTGAATTGAATTGAACTTAACTGGAAGTTATCACTCCTTGCATTATAGCTCAGTTCTTGCGGACAGCGGAACGGAACGGCCACTATAAATGTGCCTTTAGTGCCTTTGAGCGTCTGTATGTCTGTGTATCTGCGTGTCTGTTATTAGCATATATTAAGACAAATCGTAGCAGGAAATTCAAATCCGTTTTCCTAAATTAGTATCATATACTGGTGCTGCACTAAACTTTTCATTGAGTTCAAACAAATGGTTTATGTACAGAGCCATCCAAGAGAATTACATAACGATAATTACATAAGAAATACATAACGTCTATGAGCAAAATTTCTGGTAAAAGTACAGTGTAATATCTAAGAGGTGTCCTAAACAAAATGGAATTAATATATTTTTACTTTCTCTTACCCATACATATGGTAGAGAAAGTATTGTTTTTGGGTAAAATTTCGTAATTGAATTTTTGTTATATTTATCCGTTTTGAGGTCCTCTAAATCCGGAAATCATATTTTTAATCGTTGTTCTGTGTGCGTGTCTGCATATCTCTGTGTCTGTTTTTGTGTCTGCGTATCTGTTATCAGCATATCTCATAAACAAATTGTAGCAAGAAACCCAAATTCGGTATTCTTAATCAGTATCATATAGTGATGCTACACTAAATCTTTCGTTGAAGTCAAACAAATAATTCACGTACAGAGACAACCAAGTGAATTCAAATACATGACGTCTATGAGCAAAATTTCTGGTAAGTACAGTGTAATATCTACGAGTTATCCTAAACAAAATGGAATTAACATATTTTCATTTTCTCTTACCCATATACATGGTAGAGAAGGTATTGTTTTTGGGTAAAATTTCGTAATTGAGTTTTTGTTATATTTACACGTTTTGAGGTCCTCTAAATCCAAAAATCATATTTTTAACGGTTGGTCTGTGTGCGTGTCTGCATACCTCTGTGTCTGTTTTTGTGTCTGCGTGTCTTTTACCAGCATATCTCATGAACAAATTGTAGCAAGAAACCCAAACTCGGTATTCTAAATCAGTATCATATAGTGATGCTACACTAAACTTTTCGGTGAAGTCAAGCAAATGGTTCATGTACAGGGACAACCAAGTGAATTCAAATACTTGACGTCTGTGGGCGAAATTTCTGTTAAGTTCAGTGTAACATCTACTGGCTGGCCTAAACAAAATGGGAGGAAGATATTTTTATATTCTCTTACCCATATACATGTAGAGAAAGTATTGTTTTGAGATAAAATTTTCAAAATTGAATTTTTGTTATATTTACACGTTTTGTGGTCCCTAAATCAGAAAAAACATGTTTTTAGCGGTTTGTGTCTGCATGTCTGTATGTTTGTGTAATTTTTATCAGCACATCTCAAGAACAAAATTTAGTAAAATGTCTAAACTCGGCATTCTAAATCAGTATCATATATTGTTATTCTGCACCAAACTTTTCATTGAGGTCAAGTAAATAGTTCGTTTACCTGTACAGGACTATTTAAGATAATTCAAATACATTACGTCTATGAGTGAAATTTCTGTTAAGTACAGTGTAACACCTATGGGCTTCTCTAAACAAAATTTAATGTTTTTTTTTTTTTTTTTTTTAGATATATAAGAGTATGTTTTGTGTAGATGATGGTATAGAAATCATTGGTCATTCATTTACAGGACTACTCAATGTATTTGGATAGATTGAGGCTATACTTGGAAATTACTGGAAGTGTATTCCATTTTGTGGTTCTATGTTTTTTTTTTTTTTTTTTTTTTTTTTTTTAAGTTAAAACTTCTTTAGGCGCGTTGAGCACTTTCTGGGTGAACAAAAATCATTTATCTCGCGTCATCGTCACCGAACGCTTTCCTTTAGCTATATGTATACTGTGTATATATGTACATAGATATACCTCCGTGCGTTATTAGTATACATTATATATATACAAAGAGTATATCTCTCTACATATATGTCCATATATGTAGCGCACGCCACGACATGCCTCATATATATATATATATATATATATATATAATGTATGCTAATACGAGTAGTATACAGGCTACTGGCATCTGTCTCTTTCTAGTTCTATACTCTATGTATGTATGAACTTTTTACACAGTATATACATAGTTCACAAAGTACAAGCACGTGTTTTTATACAGACTGTTAGATTCTTTTTTTTGTGCTTTCAATATAAATTTTCAAATAAATAATAATAAAAAAAAAGAAAATTATTTTAGTCATATTACAATATTTTTACCTAATATAAGGCTTAGTTCATTTAATTTGGGTAGCTACAAATATTGTGCCGAATCATATAATACAGATCATAAAAACTTCTTTAAAAACCAAAAATAATTCGAAAATAATAATCTAATAGCTCGACGATACAATTCACAAGTAACTCAGTTTTCACTTCTATCGGCAGTCCCCAAAGACTGTTTTTTTTTTTTTTTTTTTTTTTTTTTTTTTAAATAGATGACTGAATTTAAGCACACAATTCGGTGTGTATATGTAGCTTTTAGACACTATACAAGACTACACTAAATTAATATAAGAATTCTTTTCTAATGAGTGTAATTGATGGAAGTGCTTTGCTATATCAGTCAACTCTACTCAGAAGAAAAATTAATATCCCAAGAAATAGATGTTGAAATTTACAATTATTTATGCATATTATGTGATGTTTATAAGCTTCGGATTTTATACCAAGACTTTTATGGCAACAGTGATTCTACCGTCAACATGGCTTTAAATAAATGCGCATAACAATAAGGAAATGTCACAAAAAATGTAAACCATTTTACGCTAAAATACAGCCAATCTCTGTCATTAACAAATCATTAGTTATCGGGCATCCGTAGCACTGGACAAGTTTTTATTATACTCAAATATTTGCCTTATTTTACTTTTGTTTACTTTATACTAATTACACAGGTATGCGATGGATTTTTTTTAAACTTTAATATGATGTGTTTTTCTGGTGTATTCTTGAATGTTGATTGAGGAAAACTGGATAATACAAGAATTTTCAAGTATTATCCCACTATATTATAGTTCTTTTGTGTTACCTTGTAAACGAATGGTGAATGACTTTCATACCATATTCTACATGAAATATACTTACATGTCTATAAAAAATATACATTCTTTCCATTTCGTTTAGTGCAACCTAAAGATGTTAAACTCCACTTACTTGCAATTTCCCCCATAGACGTAATGTACTTGAATTCTCTTGGATGTCCCTGTACACGAACCATTTGCTTGATCGCAACGAAAAGTTTAGTGTAGCATCTCTATATGATACAGATTTAGAATACCGAGTTTGGACTTCCTTCTACAATTTTTTTTCCTAAGAAATGCTGATAACACACACACGCACAGACCAACCGCTAAAAACCTGTTTTCGGATTCAGAAGACCTTAAAACGTGTAAATATAACAAACACACAATATCGAAAATTTGACACAAAAGCAATACTTTCTGTACCATATATATAATAGTATTTCTGTATCATATATATGTAAAAGAAAGTAAAAAAGAAAAAGAAGTGTGATTTTGATGAACTAGGTTATTTATAAAATGCACTTACTGCAAAATACCGAATTGTCAATGTTTTCTCCTTTATTTTTTGAAAATTATTAACGATAAAGGTTACATTATATTCTACATATTAATTTTAATCTTTAATGAAACAATATCATGTTTTGCGTTGTTATTTTTCATTTTACAAAAAAAAAAAAAAAAAAATAAAGAAATAAATAAAGAAATAAAATAAATTATTATCAAAACGATGTAAATAAGTAAAGAAATTCAAATTTATTCTAAATAAAGGTAAAACCTACTTTTACTATTCTATTCATTGTTGTGTTACTAAACTTAAGCAATAAGTTACTTGGAATAATTTGGTAATAAATTTAATACAAATTGACCTGACAGAATTTCTGTAAACTCAGAAACTTTCCCATTAGCCCGAACTTCACCTTGAAATGTTAGTTTTATCAATACGTTTATTGAACTTTATCGATGTGACTACTTAATGAAATCGATGTTTACTGTCTAGGGATTCCTACAAATGTTTATATGACACGTATTTATATGAATAGAGAATTCATACATATATATATATATAAATAATTATTATTATTATTTAAATTTAATAGTTAGAATTTAAAAACCAAAAATAAGCAATATTCTTTTTAGAACACAAAAGGTTTAATAAAACTATTTATATAATTATAATAGTCAACCAGGATACTTTTTTTGGACCTGTACGAGAATTGCTTACACGAGAATTGCATGTGCGAGAATTGCTTGTACATGTACGAGGATTTTTATAGCCTTCATACCACCTAAACTCTACAGACTATAGGGCACAAAACCTTATACACAGTAACGTATATAATTTCTTTTGTTTGAACACGCGCGCAAACTAGTAGTGACATGCATACTGTTTCGAATAGGAAACCATTTAATATTACTTGAAATAAAATATGTTAATTTCCAGACATGCTAAAAATATTTGCGGAAAATCAGATCACGAACAGACTGATAAGCAATTAAATTGAAGTTGCAGACATTTTTTAACAAAATAAAATTTTATGTGATATACAGTCGGTAACAAAAGTGTCCGAACACTAGCAAAATTTCCTATGTAAAAAATGTACACTTCATACGGTTCTGTTAAATAAATCCGTATCGAATCATGTTCTTAGGCTGACAAAGAAGAGTATTCGACAAGGATTTATTTAACAAAACCGTATGAACTGTACTTTTTTTACATAGGAATTTTTCCCTAGTGTTCGGACACTTTTGTTACCGACTGTATCAGCCTGTAAAATTATGTGAAATAAATGACTGAAGAAATATTTTATCATTTTCCTTTTTCATTGATTAATGAGGAAACCAGAAAAAGATTCGGGCCGACACGGCCCGGCTCGAGTATACACAAAAAAATTGAGCCCGATCCCGGCCCGGCCCGGCCCGAGCTTGCAAAAAATTTTAAAACCGGGCTCGGCCCGACCCAAGAACAAATTGAAAAAATTCGGTTCGAACCCGGCCCGTGCAGACCTTAACGCCTCCCCCCACACTCTTCCAAAAAAAAAAAAAAAAGTATTAAAATACATTGAGAGAAAAAAAAAAAAAATATATATATATATATATATATATATATATATATATATATATATATATATATACCGCCTTCATCTAGAATGAATAAGTGATCATTTTCTAAATCCCTAAACTAGAAATATAGATTTCCGAGCTAGGCACATAAAGCACGCCAATAAACTGAATAAACGAAATGATCGAGAATTTCTAGATGGTGAAACAATATTCTGAATATTCTGAATCTTTGTATTGCGAGAAATAGGGGTTTGTTACACTCACTAGCAAAGGGAACTAGAATTTATGACGATGGCATAGAACTATTTTAACTAGAGCCACAATTTAGATTCTAGATGTCAGACATGTTCTTTTTTTTTCAGTGTTCAACATAAAACATATTTTGAGCATGTGAATAATAGATGTCCTTTTTATTATAACTTGTGCGAAATAAAGGTTACAATATGGTTTATAAAAATACCTCTAATTGATCACAATGCTTTAGAATTGTTTTGGGCATCCCTGTACATAAATCAGTGGTCATACACTGAAAAAAAATATATACCGCTTTCATCTAGAACGAATAAGTGGTCAGTTTCTAAATCCCTAAACTAGAAATATAGATTTCCGAGCAATGTGTAGAAGGCTCGCCAACAAGCTGAATAGACAAAATGATCGAGAATTTCTAGTGTATACATTTCTAGATGGTGGAACAATATTCTGAATCCTTTGTATTGCGATAAATTCTCGCTTGATTTTCTAGAGTTGGGTAATAAACCAAGATTATAGTTGCTGAAACCCGTCTCTTGTCTTCTCATTTATTTGCAGTGATTTTTAAATAACTTTATATTCGATAATAGAGGCAAACGCTGTAAAATTCTAATAGGGGTTTCTAGAACTCGCTTTCAATGGCGACTAGAATTTATAAGGATGACGTGGAACTTTTTTTTTTTTAGATACACAATCTAGATTCTAGGTGTCAGTGTCAGAATTTTTTCTCAGTGTATTGCCTTTTGAACTCAAAATTTGCTTTCTTTCGTCATTCAGTGTTAAACGTTTCTGACATATGCATACACCATAGAAAATAATTTTGATAAATAATAGTTTTAATAAGTAATTATATCTGCGTGAATTTGTGTAGAAAAATTACAGCTAAGAGTTTTGTGATGTCCAAAACATACTAGTTAATCCTCATATTGAGTTTTAATCGATTAATTATAATTCCCTTTTATTATAAGTAAAACTTTACTTTATTATTTTAGCCATAGCTGTGTTGCTAAAATAAAGCAGTCATTTACTTAGAATAATTTGCTAATAAATTTAACACAAATTGCCTTAATAAAATTTCAGTAAACTCAGAAACTTTCCCATCAGCACGAACTTCACCTTGAAATGTTACTTTTATTGATACACTTATCGTAATTTATCAATCAGATTACTTAATGAAATCTATGTTTACTCTCTAGGGGATCCTGAATATGTTCTCATGACACATATTTATACGAGTACAGAATTCCTACACATCGGAAAGAGTAATTAATTATTTAAATTTAACAGTTGGAATTTAAAATTAATCTAGTATGACGTGGCCACCACGAGACTTTTTTCTATATTTTCCTATACAAATTCACTAAGTGCAATTGATTCATTAAAACTGTTATTTATTAAAATTATCAAACATGACGAATGCAAATGATTTTCATCTTAGAGAAAACTAACACTAAATATCCAAAGACAGGCAGTTTTACTGTCTATAGGTAACATATTAAAATATGCGTTTTTATAATGGTTATCCCATACATCAAGTTTCGTACATTTATATCTCATAGACGTTAAGATATAGCCTTCCCGTTATCAAAAAAATTTGCAGTATAGAAGCACCACCTATTGGCCGATAAGCAATCAATTTGAATCAGCGTAATGTTTCATATTCACCTTCTACCATATCAAGTTTTTTTTTTTTTTTTTTTTTTTTTTTTTTATGATACGCAATAGAACCTGAGATATAGCCTTCCATTAAATTGCTGAAATCGCTGTGTAGCAGCGCCACCTGTTGAGCAGTTGACACCAAAAGTTAATAGGCACTAATTTATGTCAAGGTGCATGTACATATAAATTTATATGCAATTTTGTGCTGTAGTTCCTGAGATATAGCCTTCCTTAAATTGTGAAAATCGGTGTACAGCAGCGCCCCCTCTCGGTCCACAAGCATTCAAATTTAATCATCATAATGTCTCATAATAGCCTTCTTATATATGAAGTTTTGATTGATTATACGCAATAGAACCTGAGATATAACCTCCCCTGAAATTGCGGAAATCTCTGTGTAGCAGTGCCACCTGTTGAGCAGTTGACACCAAAAGGTGATAGGCATAAAGATAAATCAAGGTGCATCTACATATAAATTTATATACAATTCTGGACAGTAGTTCCGGAGATACAGTTGCCAGAAAATCTTTGTGTCTCTCTCTCTCACACACACACAGACGGACATTTTCTAAAAATGATCAAGTCGTGTTCAAAACGTGTTTCCTCTCATAACGTATAAATCCGACGAAAATCGGAAGTCGAAAATTTTTGCGAATCCAATACTCACTTCTGTTGAATATAGAAGAAAGTAAAAATAAACAATAGTTATTATTATTATTGTTATTATTATTAATATTCTAGTGCATTAAATGTTAAATTAAAACTATTTATAATATTAATAGTCAACCAGGATAAACTTTTAATAATATGTACAAGAAATTGCTTTCTTCTCTCCTACCCCTACTCCGGGCAGTGAAACTTTTGCGCGTTAATATTTAGAAAAAAAAAAAAAAAAAAAGAGAGAGAGAAAAAAAAAAAAAAAAGAAAAGAAACTCGTGAATACTTTTACAATGAATGTTGAATTATAGATTTGTAAAAAATTATAAGATAATTGTGGATTTGTTTCTTTAAATAAAGAAAATTATATAAATAAAATAATTGCATATGATATTGCCTGTTGAATCCAAAATCGACTTCCTTTCGGCATTAAGAATTAATCTTTTTTGATATAAAAACCGTCTGAATAAACCACGGAAAATAATTTTGATAAATAATAGTTTTAATAATTAATTATATTTGAGTAAATTTGAGTACAGATAAAAGTATAGATAAAAGTTTTGTGATGGCCACGACACACTACTTAATCCTTTCATTGAGTTTTAATCAATTAATTAAGATTCTTCTTTAATATAAGTAAAAGCTTACTTTATCATTTTAGCCATAGGTTGCTAATATAAAGCAGTAATTTACTTAGAATAATTTGCTAATAAAATTTAATAGAAATTGCCTTAATAAAATTTCAGTAAACTCTGAAACTTTCCCATCAGCACGAACTTCACCTTGAAATGTTACTTTTATCGATACACTTATCGTAATTTATCGATGAGACTACTTAATGAAATCTTATGTTCACTCTCGGAATGGAAATTGTGAACGTAGCATAAATGGGAGAAATTCGTCTCACTTGGAAATACTATTTTGAGAGTATTGTTCGTTTGTTCATTATAGAGTCTTCCACTTTGAACACGTAATCTTTTATTCCAGAAGCCTTGACATAGAAAATTTTTAATTCAATTATAGAAATTATAGGAAGTATATTAAAAGAAAATAATAATAATCTTCTTAATAACATGCTCATTTCATCTGAATAAAATAATTAAAAAAGGATAATTTAAATCGAAAACATATATCAGAATCACAGCAATGTATTCAGACAAAGAGAAGAAAATTTTATCCATTGTTTGCATGATGTTGGATGAGTTCACTGTTAAAAATGGTTTCTTAAAAATGAGCTAAATTGTCTCAAAATAGCTCCGAAACAATATATATTTAAATTTGAAAATCCATGTACTCATTTTTGAGTATATTGACATGTTAAGCATGGGATATTGGGATTCTTATTGGTCAACCCCACACTGAGAAAAATTCTGTAACTGACATGAAGAATCTAAGTTGTGGCTCTAGAAAAAATAGTTCCATATCATCCTTATAAATTCTAGTCCCCTTGGAAATCGAGTTCTAGAAGCCTCTATTAGAATTCTAGAGCGTTTGCCTATATTCTCGAGGGCAAAGTTGTTTAAAAATCTCTGCAAATAAATGAGACTACAAGAGGCGGGTTTCAGCAACTATAATCTTGGTTTATGACCCAATTCTAGAAAATCAAGCGAGAATTTCTAGCAATACAAATGATTCAGAATATTGTTTGACCATCTAGAAATGTGTACACTAGAAATTCTCGATCATTTTGTCTATTCAGTTTATTGGCTTGCCTTACGCGCATAGCTCGGAAATATATATTTCTAGGCTTGATGAAAAAAATTTCAAAAAAAAAAAAAAAAAAAAAATTCCAAATTAAAAAATATATATTTCTAGTTAAGGGATTTAGAAAATGGTTACTTATTCATTCTAGAGGAAGACGGTATATGTTTTTTCTCAGTGCATTTTAGAGCATGTCAGTATACTCAAAAATGAGCACATGTATTTTAAAATTTAAGTATATATTGTTTCGAAGCTATTTTGAGAAAATTTAGCTGATTTTTAAGAAACTATTTTTTACAGTGTTGTTTGTTGATTCAAAGAAATAAATGAAACATACAAAATTACTTAGTCTATTTGCAGAGGTTTATTTAAAAAGAAAAAAAAAATGTTTTAGTTATAAATAAATCCGAAAATAAAAAAGGAATAATAATAAATTTAGTATGTAAAATTTGACAACGTCACGAGAAATTAATAATATAAATAAATAGACATGTGCATATGAAAATTTAATTAAATTAATGGGATGTCATTTTTAATTTCTTGGAGGCATTTCGACTTAAAAACATATAAATATCATGATGTAAAATGTATAGTCATTTGTTGTAAATACCAAATAAATAAATGTTTAGAAATTTGAACTGACAAGGAGAAATAAATTTGAAAATACATGTAAAAAATTCAGCGCTACGCAGGCTCAAACTGGCTAGTAATAATAAAAATTGTATAAAAAAAAAACTTTTTTTTTTCATTGTACAAAATATGAGTGCTGATTAACATTTTGCTAAAATATATCTGTACTGATAAGTATAAAGGATTTAAGTCCATATTCTTGATTTTTCAGGAAACGAAAAATAAAGTTAAAGTAACTAAAAACTAATCAGAAGAATCGATTAGGAAAAAGGAATTATCTTGATTTATACCCTTTATACCATTCAGTGATTATCAACCTTCATTTAATAAAGGGAAATTTTTGAATTAAATATTTTATAAAAAGATTAATGCTAAATTTCTGACTTGAATCTTTTTTTTTACCAGTGGATTTTCTCAAAGACTAAATGACATGGGTTTAAATCCTTTATACAATCGATAGAGAATTTTTTTTCTGAGTCTGACTATATACTTAACTCAAAATCGACATTTTTGGACTTAAATCCTTTATACTTATCAGTACAGATATTATCTACCAATTTTTATTTGGACACTTTCGAATTTAGATGTTTTGTCAAATTACCTATCTATATATATATATCATCTTGAAACTTCTGAAGTATAAAGAAAATATTGTACCTGATATACTTCAGCAAAATTTTTATCCTAACGAGGAAAAGGGGAGCAGTAAAATATTAAACAATTATCAAAACATTTTGGATCACCCTGCCGAAAGTAATGCTTTAACTGCGTTTTGGCTATAGCATGTGATTATAAGGATTTTTCTAATTATCTGAATAATTTTTCATGAAGCTACCACTTATATTCATGGAGATATAACGGTTTCTTTAAGAAATTGCAAATAAAATTACCACTTAGTTATTTATAACACATAGGGTATTAGACCCAATGCCAAAAAGACAGAGATACAAATTTGAATGTAAAGATCTCAAATGAACGTGTGTTTATTATTTTGCTAAAATGTTTTGTTATCAGAAAGTTATCAGCAAAATAATGTTGCCACTGCTGACAGTTTATTGAAAGCAGAATCAAAGCTGCATTTAGGCTAATTCGAGCATAATTTAAGCTAGTTTTTGCGTCGTTAAGTTATAGGTTTATATTATTACAACACAATAGAAATGATACAAACTGTGCAGTCTGAAAAATAATCTACAAAAAAAAAAAAAAAAAAAAAAAAAATTCATCAGAGAATTTACGACTGCAGTTTTCCCCTATTTAAAGAGCAGAACCATAAATGGATATTTAAAAAAGGGAAAAACAGCAATATTATAGTATTATTCTGATTTATGAGACAGCACAAAATTAAAAGAAAGTGGTCCTATATTTATCTTGGCAACTCACCAACTTACTCATTCGCAATAGCAATTACGCTGCAAATTATGTCAAAGCAATCCTTTACACTCCAGATCTTGCTCCCTGAAACTTTTTTCTTCTTTCTAAATATGAAAAAAAAAATGGATTAATGAACACAGACATTCCTTAAATTTTGAAACCATAATTGTAATAAACATCACTTTTTAGAAAATGAAGAATTTGATTGAAGAAATTAGAACATCTTTAGGAAAAATATATTGTAAATTTCGACTAGGTCAAAAAATAAAATATATTTTTGAATATCCATCTGTCTATCTATTTGTTTATCTCTCTATCTATATATATTAATTCAATGTCTCCAACTTTCCAAACAGCTCTCATGCATATTCTCGAAACAAAATATGTGACGCATGAGAGAAAATGTGAAATCTGTATAATGTCATATACCTACGAGAATTCTGTCAAATATTTGCTTATAGAATAGATAAAGCGAAAGTGTATAATACGGTTATATTTCTTTTTTTTTCGCTTTATGCCTTTAATATTTCTAAGTCGAAACGAAGTAACCGATGGATTTCGACAGTTTAACATTTACAATCTCTCAGAATTTTGTTTAAGTTTCTGCTTCTAAGAACATACATTAAATTAATTTGTAATGTATTAAGTGTTTGAAAAAGCGAAGCAAAAGAGACTTTTTGCGATTTCTTTGCTTTAGATCGAGAAACAAATGTTTATAAATTTCTCCAGAACTTGTGAAATTCTATTATTGATAGTCAAAATTTTTAAAGAATGATTATTATTATTAATTCAAATCATAAATAAAAGCAAATTATTTGCCTGTTTCAAAGTTGCAAATTACGAAAATTTTCTGATACAAATTGGGCTGGTCAAAGTTCCTAAACGCAAGAAGACATTGGAAAAAAAAAAAAAAAAAAAAAAAAAATATATATATATATATATATATATATATAGGCTGGACGTAGTTTCCATTCGTAGTTAAATAATCCTGAATTAAACAAATAGTGTTTGATTTGCGGTTGATTGTTGGGGTTCAATCCTATTATTAATATGTTAGGATCTTAGAGCTGCGTACAATGCCTTTATGGTGTTGACTTTCATCTACACCTATACCCAGGTCCATGACTGTGAGGGCCGTGTAGAAGTTGCTAAAAAATCTGTTAAAAGTAAAAAGGAACACTTGCAGAAAGTAAGAAGAAACACTTTGAAAAAAACTGTTGGTTTATTATAGGCTTCGTAAAAACATCATCTTCTAAGAAATTACTTCATTTTTACTGGATGACAAAAGAATCAATTTATCTCATACGGAAATTGAGACCGGGGGAGAGGAGGAACACCACAGAAAAACGTCTTACTCAAACGACGTCAAAATCGCAAAGCCAAACTAAATCTCTCAGCTTCCTAGAAGTTAAATTGCAACCCCAAAGATTGGCATCGTTGAAATGCAGCCAAAAGAATGCCAAACTGTTTCTTTGTTTTTCTAACATATTCATACTAAATTTTTGAATATAAAAAGTCGTTACAAATATTAAATCGATTTGACATTGAGAAGCCATGCCAAATGACCTTCAACTCTCAACGTACAAAGAAGAAGGCGACGCTTAGACTGTAAAACAACATTATAAATCTATTTTTAGAATTATAATGACCCTCTTGAAATAATAATAGGTTTTTAACGTAAACATACAAGGGTACTAAACATGAAATCAAATGATTATTTTATTTTATTAATAGCTGTATATGCTAGAAACAGGTTGATAACGACTTTTTAAATTACCCTCTGAAAATAAATAATTATGGCTAAATTGATTTAATCCATTCGGGGAAATGTATAAACATACTATTTTTCAAAAACCCTGATATAAAAATTGCTTTATTTTATTCCTAGAGCAATGTGTTTGTAACGATAAAAGAACAAAGAAATGAAAATTTTGATTTAAAAATAAAACGGGAAATTCTCTATAATTAATTAATTGAATTAGATAAATTTAAAAAGATTTATTTTATATAATCTATATTAATCCCTCCTTTTTGTTATATATTAAATTTGGATAAATAAATAAGCTTTTAAAGGACATATGTGTGAGAACACTCACACATATATCTCCCCTTCGACTAGCAAAAAAAAAATATATAAGTCCTCCTCGCCTCCTGTATAGAAATGCATATACAAAAAATAATAATCAAAAACGCACTTACCAAAGACGCACATTTAAAAATGATATTACATCATAAGTAAAAATTATATGAATGCTTAATATTGAACAAACAAAATATATATGAAATATAAACACTAATTCAAAAACACAAAATACACATATTTCAAAAATATCAGTAGAACCAAAAACTTTAAGAGAAAAATTTGTCATGACACGCGCAAAAATGTGGCTTCTATAAATAAGTTCAAACTGCAGTTCTATATTGTTCATAGTCTTATTTCATATGCCACAAAAAATTTCAGCTGAAATTTTTTCTATGAAAGAGTCTCTTTTTGATATACTTAGCAAACAATGCCACAGTAACAGTTACTAATGTTAGATTTTTACACACAAAATATTAAATTTTCACACTAATATGTATAGTGAAATAGAGAAAAAAAATAATATAAATTACACATATGCATATATATTGTTGTAATACTAAAGGTTCCAGCATATTATTGTAATATTTATTTGTCTAACACCTTGGTTACACACATTGGTCCACGTTAAACAAAATTATGTACAAAAAAATAAATAAAAGTAAAGAAACAGAAAAGTTTTCGTGTATACCACACAGGAAAGATTTTAAAAAGGACGCCATTGGCAGTAAAAAAAAAATAATCTTCCCTTAATCCTTACAAAAAGTAAGTGTAATGATGTTAACTTAAGGCTAACATCCTAGCGGGACAGGGCGTGTTGAAAGACCTGCACTGTTAGGCACAGGCCTCCGTCCCCCAGCAGAGTCCACAGACCCCTGTAGGGACACCTCACGAAACCGATTAATTAAGTGTCATAAATGTTGAAAAATTAATGTCAACAAAAATATAGATTCTCTTCACATATCCAATGTTGCTCTCCCGGGAGAAAATTTTGAACGAGACAACATATATCTAGGATAGGGTAATAAATAAGTAAAAGAAACAAATTGACAAAATTTTGAGTGATGAGAGGGAGTGCCAAAATACTAAAAAAATTTAGACCGGAAATTGAACAATCCAAACACATGTTGTACACCAAAAATCAATTGGAAACTTATAAAATTTAGCTGTATGTATACTGTTAACACTATTATCATTAATAATTAATTTCCTATGAACTTAATCTGTATTCCAATGAAATATCTCTATTAAATATATTTCAAGTATCTTACTTTTTTTAACCTTCACCCAATAAAAATAGATATAGTAAACATTAAATAAAAAATAACACCTTGATTACTAATTTAGAAATTCAAAATATGATCTACAAGCATTTATGTTATCATTAGAATCCTTTTTTTTTTTTTTTTTTTTTTTTTTTAAGTATATCTTATTTATAAATATTATATATATTCAACAACACTGCAATGCAAGAAATAGTCTTTACATCAAAAGAAAAAATGAAAAAAACAGTGGACCAGCCATCTAAAAATAAAAATAATAAAATAAATAAAGACGAGTTCCTGCACAGCAAACAAATACATTCCATTGGCCATTGGAAAATGCATTTGTGATGCAAAATATATTCATCAAACTTTTTTTTTTGTGGGAAAAAAATTAATTGCGATTTCTTAAGTTATAAGGATGTGTAGAATTATTGCCAATATTATGTGTTACATTGGAGTTGGGTTCAGTAAACAAATAATTACGTCGAGGAGGAGCAATAAGGAGTCTATCAATATGGACTCTGAAAGCTTTATTATCAGGTGCATGTAATCTCTTAATGGAAAAGGAAACTGGCGAGTGTTTTTGTACAACAATAAATGGCCCAGAATACTTGGGTTTAAATTTATCTATTGATTTCAAGTATACAACATCATGAACAGCAACAGGCCTCAGTTTTGCACGTTTTTGAAAATTTTGATATCTTTTGTCTTGATTTTCTTTAATGTTAGAATATGCTTTGCTATAGATGTTATCTAAGTCGTGTAATAATTTATATATGTCTACATTTTTATCCAAAAATGGCTGATTTATAAATTGGTCAAATGTATCAAATATTAAAGACAGTTCCCTACCAAAATGAAGTAGGTTAGGTGAAAACAATGTGGATGAATGTGTTGAACCATTATAAAGTGATTTATGTATAGCTAGTGAATTTTCAAAAGAATACCCCTCAGAAATCAAAGTGTTAATTGAGTACTTTATAGATTTATTTAACCTCTCAGAAATAGAGTTACTTTGAGGGTGAGCAACAGATGAATGTAAAATTTTTATGCCAAGTTTATCATTGAAAATATTATAAATAGTTAATGTAAACTGTTTGCCTAAATCTGATAATATTACTGATGGTCTACCAAATGTTGTAATGTAATTAAATAAACATTTAACTATTTTTGAGGAAGAAGTGTCTTTTAATTGAAATAATTCAATGTGTCGCGAAAAATGGTCAATCACAGTCAAAACTGAATGTCCATCTATAAAAGGACCAACCAAGTCGACACTAATAGTATGCCCTGGATGTGTTGGAGTATAGGTGGGTTGTAGAGGAGCTGGTGGTGTGTTATGATGTTTATTTTGTAAACATAAAGTACACGAAGCAACAAAATTTAAAGTGTCTGTGTACATACCTTTCCAATAATATCTATTTGATAAAAATTCGTATGTTTTTGTCAACCCAAAGTGAGAAAGGTGTGAAATGGTTAAAACTTTAGATTTTAAAGAATGTGGTACAACAATGAGATATGAAAAGGTATTATTATGCAAATTTTGTTTCTTGTACATTAAAACTTTAGAATCTAGATGAATAAAAAAATTATCATTATTTTTTGAAAAACCTTTTCTCAAAATTTGCCTGTAAATAATTGACAATTTTGGATCATTCTTTTGCTCAGATATAAATGTATTATTTGAAATTTCCAAAAGGGGATCTTTATTTTGAGTATTACCAGAAACTAGAAAATTGTTGAATTGATTTTGTTGTACAGACTGAGTAGAAGTGGAAATTTGATTAATTGAAGGTGTGTCATCTTGTACAATAGGAAGAGGTTGAGAACTGAATATTAATTCTGGATTTGTTTTTAAATTTTGTTGATTATTTGAGAAGTCTGATCTTGATAAATAATCCGCTAAAACATTTGTAGGGCCAGGAATATGTTCAAATTCAAATGAGTATTCTGACAACTCTAACAGCCATTTAGTAGTTAAATCAGCAGGACTATTTGTTTTTCTATATGTTTTTAAAGGAGCACTGTCAGACAAAATGATAAACTTTCTATTGTATAAGTAATATTTGAAAGCAATTACAGATTTATAACTGGCCATTAATTCAAGTTTGATAGCCGGATATCTTTTTTCAGACGGTTTAAGTGATTTAGAGAAAAAGGCGACAGGTAATAATTGATTGTCATATTTCTGCATCAAAACTCCTGCAATAGAAATATTTGATGCATCAGTGTTGAGAAAGAAAGTCTTGTTCCAATCCGGTAATCTTACCATAGGTGAATTTAAAAATATATCTTGAAATTTCTTAAAAATATCCTGATGATGTTTATTCCAAACAAATTTTGTTTTCGGTTTAGTCAATTCAATAAATGGTTGAATTAATTTAGAAAAATTATGAATAAGAGACTTATAAAAGGTTACAACTCCTATAAAGCGTTTTAATTGTCTTTTTGTTGTACGTGTAGGGAAAGAGTTTATTTTAATGATATTTGACTCAATTGGAGAAATTGAATTATTCTCTATGTGAAATCCCAAATAATTTACAGCACTCTTATGAAATGTACATTTACTAGGAGCTAAGGTTAAATTATATTTAATTAAATTCTTAAGAATTCTTTCAAGTTTAACACATGTCTCTTCAAAACTATTTGCACCAAATATTAAATCATCCTGATACGCGTAAATTCCATCTATATTAATTTCATCAATTAAAGAATCCATAAGTGCTTGGTACTGAGAATTCGCGTTTTTAAGACCAAAACATAGTCTTTTAAATTTGAAACTGCCAAACATTGATGTGAAAGTAATTTTATCTTGTAAATGTTCCGGTAAATCAATTTGATGATATGCTTGTTGGAAATCAAGACAAGTGAAAAATTTATACGCAGATAGATCAGCTATTATATTTTGAATTTTAGGTAAAGGATAAGAAGAACCTTGAATAATAGAATTTAACATTCTTAAATCTAACGCGAGGCGAAATTTCTGTTTACCAGATCCATCTTGTTTTTTCTTTACCAATAAAATTGGGCAAGCCCATTCTGAGTAGTTTCGCTCAATAATCCCAGCCTCTACCAATTGGTTAATTTGATCTCTAGCTTCCTGTTGTAAAGCCTGAGGAATGGGAAAGGGCAAAGTCTTAATTGGATAGTCACTTAAAAATTTTAAATCTGGTACAATTTTGTCAGTATGACCAAGGGTTTTCATATTTTTAGTAAATGCCGCAAAATTACTTAATAAAATTTGTTTTAACTTTGTTGCATGAGTCCCATTGAGATGTTTAACATCAAAGTCCATGGGTGTTAAATCTTGTTTTCTCATTTTTAATACATCACTAGAAGGTTGAATATAATTAATAAATTGTGAATCCTCTGAAATTTCAACATTATCATTTCGTTTTGAACCATAGTCTATAATTTGTTCGATTTCTTTAATTGTACCAATATTTGAATGTTTGTTTACATGCATACTTCTATTAGTGTTATTCTTAACATATAACTGAAATTTCACTCTATCATATTTACTATTGCAATCTTGTTTCTGGGAATGATCCATATTAACTATTGAATCCAAAAAAATTAATTTGGAAGAACTCTTTTTCCTCTGAAATAAATAATCACCCGAAGAAACTTTGGGACAATAAACCGTAATAGAAGATTCCTCTTTGGGTTGTAAAATAAGTTTTTGTCCCGTTTTTACTGATAGTTTCTTACCTTGAGTATGCATATTAAGATTTTCTTCATGGTCGTTATATGTGTTTGTTATGGGAATACACATGTCTTTTATTTTTAACAGAGAGTTCTGCATATCTAATATTACATGATATTGCTGAATAAAATCATAACCCAAAATAACCCTAAATGCCGAACCTTCAGGGATATCCACAATGAAGAATTTTTGTGAAAAAAATTGATTTTGAATTTTGAAAGTGGTTTGTATACCAGATGAAAACTGTACATTCGAGTTCACGGTTTTGATTGTCACATGGGAAGATAAATGTTTATATTTCAAACTATGTTTTAATTTATTAAATGTACTTTCAGCTAACAGACTAACAGAACTACCAGTGTCAAGAAGTGTGTTTACCTTTTGTTTATCTAGCAAAATTTTAATAAGAGGTAACTTTGGAGAATTTACATGGACATTAAAAATGTTCTCCCTTTTATCGTTATTTGTTTGAGTACATTTAGAATCAGAAATTTTCAAGATTTGTTGTGTCTGAGACGCAGTAGAATTCACCAATCTAACACTAGATAATTTGGGTAGATTAAAGTCATTATCAATGTCCAGAGAAAAGTTTTGTGCTGATGCTCTATTCAATTCCTGAGATGTACTTGCATCAGCTAAACTACATCTCTGCGCTCGTTTAAATTACTTGCATTTTTACTATAATTATTTCTGTCATAATTTTTACCCCTAGTCTGATTTCTCTGCCATCTAAAGCACCTAGTAGCAACATGTCCTTTTTTATTGCACAATTGGCAAATAGGAGAAGAATGATATCTGTTCTTACTTTGATTACCCCTGAAATTTTGTTTACCCCTGAAATTTTGATTTCTACTTTTATAATTATGTCTTAATTCACTTTGCCTATTATTGTTTCTTTGCCTATCTTGCACTGGGGATTCGTGTGTATGATTAACCTCATCAGATTTACTACCGAATGACAGATTATTCATCCTATCTGTCAGTTCGACTAACTTTTCAGACAGTGTATTTATGACTGGGTTATTTAAACTCATTTGTAATAATGTTTCATTAGCATTAATGTCCTGTAATTTCTGTACTCGGTTAACCGCCTCTTGATACTCAGAGATTCCCTCTTCTTGAATCTTAACTCTAATATTTGAGGGAATGGTTGAAATAAATTTAGTAAATTTAATGGAATTTAAAGCATTAGCATCCTTAATCTGAGAATATACTACATCGGCCAAAATATTTAATCTGTGGGAAAAATTTCTAATAGATTCTTGTGGTAAGAGTATTAAATTGTTAAATTCCACAAGAGCCTGAGTACTGCTCATTGGAGCAAAAAAATTTTTGAATTCATTCAAAACACCTTGATAAATAGTCACCTTGATAAATTTTAAATCTGTAGATTTATATAATAAAGGAGATTGAGTCATGAACTTTAATGCAGGGCCAGTTAATTTTCCTTTTAAAATTGCCACTGCCTCTTCTGAATTTAGTCTATTTAATTTGGCATAAGACTCAATTTGATCAAAAAAAAAAAATTTCAAGTAAGGATGAGTCACCATCAAAATTTAAAATGTTAATATTAATGTTCTTTTTAGTGGCCACCTTAATTACTTATGTTGGGTCAAAGTAAATACTAATATATCTCAGATATACTTGAGTAAAAAAAATATATTGTATTAAAATCAATGAGCACAAAAATTACGCATTTTTCCTATTGATGCCTACGGAAAATGCATATGATAAAATACCTCCTTAAAATATCCAAATTGTAAAAATATTATCAATATATATATATATATATATATATATATTTTAAAATATTCCAAAAATATAAAAATAAATCTTAAGGAATTGTAAAAATTTGCAACAGTAATTGTAATAAATCACTTAAAAAAAATAAATCACAATATGCAAATAAAAGTATTTATCATCATGAAAGACAAAACAAAAAAAAAGTATACATACGGAATATCCCAACGAAATATGAGAACTTTACCAAAAAGTATATTTCAAAGAAAAAAAAAAATCTCAAAATAATAAAGAAATAAATCACATTAAGTTTTATAAGCAAATAAAAATACCAATTATTATGAACAAAAAAAAAAAAATATATATATTTATATGAAATAAAATATCACATTAAAATACTATGTAAAATTTACCAAAAAGTATATTTCAAAAAAATTCAAAATAGTAAAGGAAGATTTCTTCCTGACTCAAAGTTTCAATAAAATGTCAAAATCTAGTTCCTAAAAGACTTATATGCAAAATATAGGAAAATTAAAACTTACCACTTCCTGCATATAACTTGGCTAAAAAAAATATTCTGTAAAAAAAATTTTATTATTTAATTTTATTAATTTTTTTCAATTTAATTTATTAATTTGCTCAACAAAATGGTCTATTTTCCTCCTATTTTCTTTCTTCTCTCTTCCGTTCCTTATGCATTCCTGCAATAGTAGAAAAGAAATTTAAAAATTCGAGCACGCGAAGTTGCCGATTAGACACCGACGGATGTGTCCCACGGTAAAAAGGCTTTCTTGATTAACTTGTTCAGATCATTCTCATGCCTCGTTGGCAACAAAAACTAACAAAAACACCTTGACTAGTTCTATCTTCAGGCCCCCCTCACGGCCGCTTATCTTCATCTGTTCAGCAAAGATGACTGGTGATATCTTCAGGCCCCCCTCACGGCCGCTTATCTTCATCTGAGGAGTTCTATGATCACACATGGATATCTGAAGAGAGTCTTTATTCTAGAGAAGGTTTACAGTCCTGGCTCATAGCCACCCATTCAAGCAAAGATTTTTTGTAAGTACAAGTAAGTTCACTGCACAGAAAAAGAAGAAGATTCGTCCACAAAATTTTATAGAGTCACTATTTTCCCTGTCCATGACTCTTAAAACAGTCTTTCCTGCGATAAAACTGTTACTATAAAATTCTATATCTTTCTTTCCTTCCTCTCCCCCGCGTCACCAAAGTCCGGAGAGAACCTGAAGGCACCAAAGTCTTATGGTGTTGACTTTCATCTACACCTATACCCAGGTCCATGACTGTGAGGGCCGTGTAGAAGTTGCTAAAAAATCTGTTAAAAGTAAAATGAACACTTGCAGAAAGTAAGAAGAAACACTTTGAAAAAAACTGTTGGTTTATTATAGGCTTCGTAAAAACATCATCTTCTAAGAAATTACTTCATTTTTACTGGATGACAAAAGAATCAATTTATCTCATACGGAAATTGAGACCGGGGGAGAGGAGGAACACCACAGAAAAACGTCTTACTCAAACGACGTCAAAATCGCAAAGCCAAACTAAATCTCTCAGCTTCCTGGAAGTTAAATTGCAACCCCAAAGATTGGCATCGTTGAAATGCAGCCAAAAGAATGCCAAACTGTTTCTTTGTTCTTCTAACATATTCATACTAAATTTTTGAATATAAAAAGTCGTTACAAATATTAAATCGATTTGACATTGAGAAGCCATGCCAAATGACCTTCAACTCTCAACGTACAAAGAAGAAGGCGACGCTTAGACTGTAAAACAACATTATAAATCTATTTTTAGAATTATAATGACCCTCTTGAAATAATAATAGGTTTTTAACGTAAACATACAAGGGTAATAAACATGAAATCAAATGATTATTTTACTTTATTAATAGCTGTATATGCTAGAAACAGGTTGATAACGACTTTTTAAATTACCCTCTGAAAATAAATAATTATGGCTAAATTGATTTAATCCATTCGGGGAAATTTATAAACATACTATTTTTCAAAAACCCTGATATAAAAATTGCTTTATTTTATTCCTAGAGCAATGTGTTTGTAACGATAAAAGAACAAAGAAATGAAAATTTTGATTTAAAAATAAAACGGGAAATTCTCTATAATTAATTAATTGAATTAGATAAATTTAAAAAGATTTATTTTATATAACCTATATTAATCCCTCCTTTTTGTTATATATTAAATTTGGAT
The DNA here is from genome assembly GCA_963930645.1 of Salticus scenicus. Taxonomy (NCBI): domain Eukaryota; kingdom Metazoa; phylum Arthropoda; class Arachnida; order Araneae; family Salticidae; genus Salticus; species Salticus scenicus. The sequence goes on along the minus strand of OZ005660.1, from coordinate 119,144,843 downwards.
AAATAAATAAGCTTTTAAAGGACATATGTGTGAGAACACTCACACAGCCTTTCATAGGATTCTTAGAAAATGTCCTAATCTATATTTACGCAATTTTTGCAGAAAACCAGTCTCCGAACGATTAGACAGACGAGCACGATCTGACACCGAACCCGTAATGTTTGAAAAAATGTCGCAGTACATACAGCCTCACATACCAAAGGAATGTCTACTGCCAATACTTCTAAATATATTGTAATTCTTGAAAGGCGGGAATATTTCACACTGAAAAAAAAAAAATCTGTAACTGACATCTAGAATCTATATTATGGCTCTAGAAAAAATAGTTCTATGCCATCCTTATAAATTCTACTGCCCTTTGAAAGCGAGTTCTAGAAGCCCCTATTAGAATTCTAGAGAGTTTGTCTATATTATCGAGGTCAAACCTATTTGAAAACATCTCCAAATAAATGCGAACACAAGAGGCGGGTTTCAGCAAATATAATCTTGGTTTATGACCCTATTCTAGATAATCAAGCGAGACTTTCTCGCCAAACAAAAGATTCAGAATATTGTTTCATCATCTAGAAATGTGTAGACTAGAAATTCTTGATCATTTCGTCTATTCAGTTTATTGGCAATGATGAAGGCAATATATTTTTCTTTGCAATACATTAATGTGTCTTTATCATCGTTAAAGTTAAAAATATAAATTATACTTTAGGTTTGTGTGCGTTTATCTGTATTTCTGAGCAGCTATGAAAGTTTAAAATCCATACAAAATGATTTCCAATTAAAAACTAGTACATTGTGGCCTTTCTTCTATATTTTCTTATGCAAATTCACCCAGTAGAAATAATTTATTAAAATTATTACTTATTAGAATACATTCATCTATCATGATGAATGTAGACGATTTTCATCTTAAAGAAAACTAACTCTAAATATCCAAAGAAAGACAGTTTTATTCCCTATAATTAACTCCTAAAAATTGATAATGCTTATCTCGATTATCCAAAATATTTCCCATGACGTAGCACAGCAAACTTACTTTGCGCTGCTTAATTTGTACATATTTTGCTACAAACTATGAAATTTTCACTTTTATGACGCCCTTTCCTTTCCTTTATTTTATTTTAAATTCTTTGGCTTTCTTACATTCTGTTAGCTTAAAGTTAATCTTGTTTTTGTTTTTCTTTTCTGTAATATCAAAAGCAAATTATACTATATTTTAACTTATACTATTAAAACTCATTACATTTATTATCGGATCAATACACTAGAAAATTCTGTTATCACAATGGTTGGAAACCAATTATTTATAATCATTATAATTAATGGACAAATTTCAATAACGCTAGCCGAAGGTGCCAACTTTAGCAGTTTATGGCTACCAAAAAATTTTAATAGAAAGTTTTTATTTAGATTTCTGTAACAGTATTCATTGAATAAAATAAAAATTTGTATTAAAATATTCGGATAGTCAAAAAGTGCTAAAATTGATAACTGTGATGATAACAGTAACTAAAAAAAAAAAAAAAAAAAAAAAAAATAGAATAACCAAAAAAAAAAAAAAAAAAAAACTAATTAACATTGATTTACAGAAGCAATAAAGATATTAGTTTCATGTAAATATTCAAAAAATATTCAGTTACGTGAAACATTATTAAAAATTTGATTTCAAAGACCAAGACTTCTTATATTTTTTATCAGGCGAATTCCTTCATAATCTTTGACGGATATATGAATTGTTTTGAAAGTTTCTATATGAAGAAACAATGAAATCAATTTTTCATCATGTTTCGTTTTGCCCAACTTCATTCTCTATTAAAATATCTTTGAAATATTTTTTCCGATAAGAAATAGAAAAGATTAAAATGAATATTTGCCAATTCAAGTTCTATTATATTACTATTTCTTTTTCAAGGAAAAAATTAAAATAAAATAAAATAAATTATACCTTAAGTAAACTTGGAGTATCTGCACTCGATTTCCCGAACATTAAGTAATTAAATAAATTAAAATAAGAAGAATCATTAAATAAACAAAATAGAAAATTAAGGTGTTTGAGAATTTTCTCCCGTATAGTCTGTTATTTAATTTAACTCTATTGCAATTTAAATATTTTGAGCCGCTACAAAATAATGTTAAAGAATTTTTCCTTGGTATCCCTATAAAAATCTATAAATGCTAGATTCATCAAAAATCTATTAAGTTCAAAACTTCGGTATTCTGGAAGCCTCAAGACGTGTAAATATACAAGAAAAAAATCGATGAATATTTAGCTTAAAGAAATACATTATTTACCGTATGGCTATTAGGAATTAATTTCAATTCCTGAGCAGCTTTCCAGGATATGGTATAGTATAGCACTTCCACTAACAATAAAAAAGATTGTTATGGCTTAAATGCTGGGAGCCCTGTATAACTTCTGAATTTTATGTACACACCAAATCGTGCACATAAATATAATTCTATATTAATAACATATAGCACAACATGAAATACACTGCCATCAATTTTCAGCTATTGTCACACTATAATCTAGTTCTTTTGTGTAGCCCTGTAAATGAACAGTGAATGATTTCCCAACCATATTCTACACGAGACATGTTTTTATGCATATAAAAAATCTATATTCATTTCATTTGTTTTAGTGCAGTCTATAGCTGTTAAATTGTACGTACCTGCAATTTCCCTCCACAGACGTAATGCATTTGAATTCTCTTGGGTATCCCTGTATACGAACCTTTTTCTTGATCTCAACGAAAAGTTTAGTGCAGCATCTCTATATGATACACATTTAGAATACCAAGTTTTATCTTTCTGCTATAATTTTTTTTCGAGATATGCTGATAGCAGACAGACACACAGACAGACACATGGCCAGACACACACACAGACACACAGGCCAAGCGCTAAAATCATGATTTTTGGATTCAGAGGACCTCAAAACGTGTAAATATAACAAAAACTCGCGTTCGAAAATTTGACCCTAAAACAATACTTTCTCTACCTTATGGGTAAGAGAAAGTAAAAACCAATGAAAATCAATCATATATTTTGTTTCATTTTGCTCAGCTCCATTTTGAAAAGTCTTAAAATTTTCTGATATTAAATTGAGACGATTAATACCTGTGTGTACAAACGTATATTTTACAATTTACATTTATCATCGCAGTTTCGCAGAATATGTAGTTAATACACTGGTATTTGCAAGTCAGTGATTTATAACAATTACGTCAAAGGTTAAATTTGCAGTAATGATAGCGATAACTGATGAGAAAAAATCATTATGGCGGAAAAATGTTCCAGTTTACATTCGCTTACAGAAGCAATGAAGAAATTAGTTTCATAAAAATATTCAGAGAACGATCCAATTATGTGAAGCATGGTTTAAAAAAATTCGATTTCAAAGGCAAACTTGGATTTCGTATGCCTTTCATCAAACTTAGGCTTTCAGAAAGGTTAGGAAAGAAAAAATGTTCGAGAGAATTGTTTTTAAAGTTTTCGTCAGAAAAAGCAATAAAAATCAATCTTTCGCCATATCCCATTTTGCCCAACTTCATTTTCTATCACAAAGTTCTTGTAATTTTTATTCCCGTCGAACTTTGCGAAGATTAAAATCAATATTTGCAAAAATAAATTCTACTACTTCATCTTCTCTCAGAAAATGAAACGGAGTCAATCAAATAAACGAAATGTAAGCAAGTTATCGTAAAAAAAAAAAAAAAAAAAAGTCAAAGTCAAAATTAAAATATACGTATAATATTTTTGTATATCTAACTATATTTCAGGTCTAAAAGTGTGAATCATTAATTTTTATTATTAATCAATATATATATATATATATATATATATATATTTTTTTTTTTTTTTTTTGCCAAAACTTTAAAACTTTATACACACTAGTCTGTCAATTTTATCTTTCCATTTTATTTGCAAATTCATACTGCATTTACCTAAATTTGAATTTAAAATTAAAATCATAGTAATAATAAAATTCTGAACAGGGTATATTGTTAATTTACTTTTTTTTAAAAATCAGTTAACGGTAATAATTGAAAATACATATAGACAAAACCCCTATCGTTTCACTCGTTTACTCTTTTTTTTTATGAGAGAGAGGGGAGGGATAGGGGAGAAACAGAAATTTAGTTTCATTCTATCGACGATAACTTTTTCCATTTTCACAATATTCGCTTGGGCTTATATGTATGTAGCTGAAAACGTTTGGCTAATAAATTAAGCAAAAGAAATTTTCTTAACGTATGCGTATGCACAGTTAAACATTACACAGTAAAAGTGTTCGTTGTCCCAAATGTAGCACATGTGAAGTTTTATTAAAAAACTGCATGTGAAGTTTTATTAAAAAAAAAAAAAAAAAAATCAAGGAAACTGTACGTGTGCAGAAACATCAAAGAGAATTCAAATGCATTACGTCTATGGGGAAATTATTTGGTAAGTTACAGTGTAGCATCTAAAGGCTGCCCTAAACAAAATGGAGTGAACATATTTTTTTTACATGCATAAAAGCATGTTTTGTGTAGATTGTAGTAGGGAAATCATCATTCTTTTGCAGGGATACCCAGAGTATTTGCACATACTTGGAAATCGCTGGAAGTGTATTTCATTTTGTGTTATCCGTATTTAGTATAAGACCAAATTTCAGTAAACAATGTGGTGTGTATAGAGTTCATGGGCAATATACAGGACTACCCAAAATAACCCAAATTAAGTTAAACGTTCTTTTCCATTCAATGTAATTCATCGAAATGCATTACTATTTTTACTGCATTACTATATTTTACTATGTCAACGAACACTGCTCAGAAAGGAAAATTCACTTTTCGTACTCATACTGTAAACAAAGTACTTTTTAAAACTCTATTTTCAACTGTAGTTCTTTCATTTTTTTAATATATATATATATATATAACGTTTTGAGGTTCACTGAATACGAAAGTTCGATCTTTAGCGGTTATATATACACTAAGCGAGAAAAAAAAAAAAAGCTGCACTTTGATATTTTCCTTTTCACCTTCTAAAACCGCCAATTTTATCATTTAAAAAGCAAATTTTCGAATAGATTTTATTATGTTGTCCTCCACATACACTTTAGCTTTTAGTCCAGTGTTAAAAACAAAATGCAATTGTCAGGAAAATTGTAATTTTAGAAATTGTTTCAAAAATGGTAAGAATAAGGCAGTTAACGATGCCACAAAAAGTATTGATTTTTGAATGAAGATCAAAAAATATTTTAATACGTGAGATGACAAAATAATTAAATGTTAACGAAATATTGGTAAAATGGTTTTTAGCAAGATATTAAATATTTTGGCCGTTTAAACTGGAAATTAGGCTTTAGGCGGTCATGTTGCTCATCCAAGCGAGATGACCGTAAGTTAAAGAGCCATTCCTTATAAAATCAGTTCGTATTACATTTAGAACATAAAAGAGATTTAGAAAAAGTCTTTTGCACCATAATTTCTTTAACTACAGTGCAGCAACTATTAAATAAAGCAGGTTTAAATGACAGAAAATTTGAAAAAAATCCATTCTTAGTGAAGAAAATTAGGAAAGCAAGACCTCAGATGGCTAAAAAAATAAAAATAAAAAATGATTAGTTAATTATTGGGCTGAACTGGTTCTCTCTGATGAGTCAAGTTTAACTTATTTCGAGCTAAAAAAAACAAGCGGATCTGACAGCGAAAATATGACCGACTTAATGAAAATCTCACTTTTCAAATAGTGACACATTCTCCGTACATTATGGTACGGAGGTGCATAATTTTTCAAACAGTCGGGCAAATTTTTATGCTCAAGGGATCAATTAACTCGAAATAAAACACAGTCTTCATAAAAGTGGTGCCTAACCGACTATTTTGGAGGTATCTTGGACATTTCCGCAAACAGCATTCCAAGATGATAATGCACCTTACTAACACGGCATCTGTGGTAAGTTTATTCACTTCAAATTGTCAAAATTTCCTATCCTTTCCGTTGAGAAACTATAATTCTGTAAGTATTCATATTTTTTTTTCACTTTAAGTTAAATATCCCACAAAAGATATAGTACAATTTCTTTTTTACCAGACATGGAAATAGTCCTAATTGCGATCCGCTCGAAAATGTTTAGTTATAAAAAAGCACAGGGTGAGAGAGGAGGATTCGAAATTTGCAGCCTACAACTTTGCAAGGACTAGAAAAACTATTTACAATATTTAGCACAATGAAATTTTTGAGATTTATATCAAAAAACGGTAGAATACTATGCCACTGTGCGTTAAAGCAGAAATTTCATATAAACATGAAATTAACCCAATGCAGAATACATATTTGTATTAAAAAATTGCTTAGATCTAACAAATAAATAGTTTTGTTTCATATATTAAAATATAACTTCTTTATTTCATATAATAAATCATAACAGAATACAAAGTGTATGGTTATTGCATTATGTTTAAAAAGAAAAACTTATGTAGATTTTTATAAAGTACTTCATATAGTGTAATAAAGCGAATTATTAAATTGAAAATGTACGTAGGTATTTCATCCCTTTGGCATTATACAAACATGACAGTTTTGTTTGTTTCAACCGTTAATTTTAAAGTTATTACAAATAAAAAAGGTATTAAGTCATTTTTTCTGGAGTGCGGCTTTTTTTTTTTTTTTTTTTTTCTTTTTTTGTCGCTTAGTGTATATATATGTTAAGAGAATAATTTAAAAAACAAACAACTACAGAAAATTCATATTTGTTATTTTAAAGTTCATATTAGATTGCCACTTTAAAGATTAAGATTGGCAAGTTTGAATGCAAATGAGTTGCAGCCATGTATTTAAAAGTAAATAAATAAATAAATAAATATAGGCATTATAATCGAAAGCAAGTTTTATTCCCCCCCCCCCCCCACACACAGAATTATATGTCGAATATAAAACTCTTCCTAAACCGAGTTTAGATTATTTTAAGGGGACTCTCTACCTATCGTCTCCGAAAGCCGAATCCAATGTTATTCTATGGGAAATTTTGTCCCATTATAATTCAATAACTAATACATATTTTTAAATGCCGTTTTTATTTTCCAAAAATTCACAACTATTAAACAATTTATCGCTTTCTAAAATATGATTTTTTTTATTTTTAAGATTTCATTTTTAAGCTCAAAAATGAAAAAAATTCACATTGGGAAAATTTGCATTTTACAACTTCAAAATAAAATATTAAAAATTAAGAAAAATAATTTTTATAAAGCGATAAATTGTTTAATAGTTGTAACGTTTCTGAATCTGAAAACGGAATTTAAAAATACATGTTAATTAATAAGGGGGCAAAATTCTCCATAAATAACATTGGCTCTGGCTTATGAGGACGATAAGTGAAGAGGCCTCTTAAAAGTGGATTGAACTTTATTATCTTACCTTATCGATCTTACGATTTAATTTGCAATCGAGTATTGAAATGCAGGATAAGAGAATGTCGTGTGAGTGACCACCCTATAAACACATCTTCTTTCCAGGACATTTATAGGATATCTTGATGATGAAATAGCCATCTTTAGGAAATAATGTGGATGAAAGGAATATCTTTAGATGGAACTGTGGATAAGTGTGTTTGTAAGGCAATACCAATCCAGTGTGATACCAACTCCAACACCGAAAGGTCCCAGGTACGAATTATCCTAGTCTGTCTACTATTTGCTCTTGTTACAAGAAATTTATCCAGTCCTTAAAAAAAAAAAAAAAAAAAAAAAAAAAAAATTAACGTACTTGATACAGCTGCATAATTCTTTATTGCAATTTTACCCTACTTCAGCGCGTAAATTAAATCGTTCAATAACATTTTTTTTTTTTTTTTTTTTTTTTTAATTTTTAATTCCTACTATTAGTTCCCACTCTCCCTATATATATCTTGTACAAATCTTGCAATCTATTTTTAACTGACTTCCCGACTAGCTAGAAATTTGAAACTTTCAGGAATGCTCAGAACACAGTGACAACACAATAATTCGAAGTCCGATTTTCAAATTTTTTTTTATTAGTTTCCTTATAATTAATTAAAATATGAAAATAATAACATCCTAATAGCGTTAATATAGCCATTAAAATATTAGTTATAATTTTATTGTTGACAAAAAAAAAAAAAAAAAAAAATCACGAGTTCATTTTCTTTCGACATAAAAATAAATACATTTAATTAAACGTGAATATTAAAAACTATAAAAAGTTAAATTAGACATTTCACAAAAATTGACATCATTTGTCACTTTAAAAATTTTATGCACATTGATAAGAGCTCTAGGATTCATCAGAAAGTTTAAAACATGGTATATAAAAAGTTTTTTTTTTTTTTTTTTTTTATCTTATAATTATTTTTCTTTCATTTTGCACGCGCGCTTTTTATTTCCTAATTCAAAATTATGTAAAAAAAAAAAACTTTTTTTTCGATAGTGTTTGTAAGTAGGAATTGACTTTAAAAATTTTTCTTTTATATTACTTTTTTTTTTTTTTTTTAATTATGTATGTAAATTATTTTTAGACTCTTCCACATGTCTGTAACGCTGAAGATCTCTTTATTTTATTTTATTTATTATAACAATAAGTGAATATATATATTTTTAATATAAATATTCAAAATATTTTCAAATTTATTCGGTTGTATAAAGTTGAATTTTGAAAATCCGATTTTTTAAGACTGGAATCGTTAAAGCAAAAATCTGTCATTCTTTTTTACAAATCTGTGAAATCTATGCTTAGAGAAATGTTTGAAAAAACAAACAAGTAAGAAAACGTTTTTAAATTTTGTTTGATTTATTCTTATTTCCGACTTGCTATGTTTTCCGAAGAGTTCTGATACGAAGTCAGAGAAATCGATCTTTTGTAATCTATAATCTAGTACAACTTCGTTGTTCCCCAATTTCCCCTTTCCAGAGATTTTGATTTTTTTCAATTCTTGGTCGAAAATAAGAATAATTTTTTTTTTTTTTAGATATTAATTGTTTGTAAAAAGGATACAGAAAATTATTTTAATATGATATATTCTTTCACAGTCGAGGAAAATATATGTGTATCAGTGTATGAATGGGAAAAAGCTTTGAAATTTATTATTATTACTGATGCAGTATACGTTCTATTTTTAAATTAATAATTAATTTCTCTTGCATTTATCTGTACTGATAAGTATAAAGGATTTAAGTCCAAAAATGACGATTTTGAGTTAAGTACATAGTCAGACCCAGAAAAAATTCTCTATCGATTGGTATAAAGGATTTAAATCCATGTTATTTAGTCTTTGCGAAAATCCATTGGAAAAAAAAGATTCAAGTCAGAAATTTATCATTAATCTTTGTATAAAGTATTTAATTCATATTTTTCCATTTATTATATGAAGGTTGACAACCACTGAACAGTATAAAGGATATAAATCAACCTAATCCCTTTTTCCTAATCGATTCTTCTGATTAGTTTTTAGTTAGTTTAACTTTATTTTTCGTCTCCTGAAAAATCAAGAATATGGACTTAAATCCTTTATACTTATCAGTACATATATATGAAAGAGAAAGTTATTGTTCTCTAGGTAAAATTTTTGAAACTGGGTTTTTATTATAATTATATACACTGCCCTCCAAATTTAAGGTACAATTGTTTTCCCGTTTTTTTTCTTTTGTGCATAATTTTGAAACAAATGAATGTATAATTATAAACTTTGAACGGCATATTGGATATCAAATCGTTAATCAAATTTTAATAACATTAACACAAGTAATATTTTTAAACTCATATAACTTTTTTTTTTAAAGTAAGGTTTAGAAGAAATGAAAATTTTAAATAATTTTAGCAAAGGGAAATGAGAAAGGGTGTCAAAGTTGCATTAGAGATAGTGTTAAATTAAAACAGGATTTTTCTTATATATTCACTTTTTTTTTTTTTTTTTTTTTTAATATAGTTTTTTTTTTTACTTTCTTCTATATGTATATATAGAGAAAGTACTGGATTCGTGAAAATTTTCAGACTCCAGTTTTCGATGAATTTACACGTTTTGAGATGTCCTGAACACGATTTGACTGTTTTTAGAAAATGTCTGTCTGTCTGTATCACACATTTTGTGGATGCTGTATCTCACGAATCAATAAACGAAATTTAACCAAACTTGATATTTAGTTGGACCTTGACATAAACTGTTGCTGATTAGATTTGTGGGACAATTGCTCAACAGGTGGCGCTGTGATCGCATTTTGTCTAAATTTTTTATCATGGCAGTATAGGACAAAATTTCGTATAAATGTACATAATGAGAGTTATTTTAATGGTGTGATTGTAAAATTAATATGAAATATTGATAATAGTAGTAGTTAACTACGGCGGGGGGGGGGGGAAATGTGCATGTGGGAGCATCACTTCCCCCCTGGGGGGGGGGGGGGTAAGTACGGGGAGTAAATTTTCAATATGGGTATATTTCGAAAGATCTCGTCAATATACCTTTAAAACGAATGGCTGAATTATAGATCTGTGAATATTTAAAACAGAGTTATCGATTGTTTTATCTTTTAACGAAAAAACACTTTGGAAAAATCTTATTTCTTCTGATTTGCAAAAAAATTGGCATCTTTCGGCCTTTAGTGATAATATAATACTGTCAGATAAAAATCGTCTGCATTTACGATGGAAAATAATTTGATAATTTAATAAATAATTTATATTGAATAAATTTTGTGTAAAATTACATAAAAGAAAGTCATGTGGTGGCCACATCATAATAGTTTTTTTTTTTTTTTTTTTTTTTTTTTTTTTTTTGAAAAATATAATTATCAATTTGTAAACTTTGAGCATTTGTCAGAATAATAAAACTATCAATAACTGACTTTAAGAAGAACATGTCACCTAATTTTCATGTTTGCATGTATATTAGTTTAAAGTTATTCGCATACTAGAAAAAAAGAAGACAAAAAAAAAAAGACAAAAAAAGTGAATACAGGAAGAAAATTCTAGTTTAAATCAAACATTTGGAGGCATGTGTACCTTTACCTATCTGTAATGCACCTTTGACATCTTTTCTCACTTAGTTTTCTTTGTTAAAACAGTTTAAATTTTTCATTCCTCCAAATGCTTACTTTTGTGAAAGTTTGAATTAATATCAGTTTAAAAAATTGTTATTTATGTTAGAATTATAGGAAATTCTATTAATCATTTAATAACGAATATACCATCCAAATTTAATATTCGAATGTTTATTTGTTTCAAAGCTATGTGCAAAAAGAAAACCAGAAAATAGGTTGTACCTTAACTTTTGGAGGCTAATGTATTTTGAGGTTTTCCAAATATGAAGGGTCCTAGTCGTTAGTCTACGTGCGTGTTTGTATAGGAGTTATGAGCAAAACTCAAAAACAAGTTTTAGCCGGTAGTATAAAATAGGTACCCTAATCTGCATCATATGGGGATAGAGCTTGGGCAGTGTTGGGCAAATTAAAATTAAATTATAATTATTTTACTGTCAATTGATTAACAAGTAATTGATTACAAACAAATTGAATAAGTAATTAAATTTATTGAATAAGTAATTCAATTTATTTGTAATCAATTACTTGTTAATCGATTAACAGTAAAATAATTGTAATTTAATTGTAATTCAATTGTAATTCAATTACTTTTTAATCAATTATGCCCAACACTGAGCTTGGGTTACATTATAAGTTACTAGTTAGTTGTAGGGCGACTAAGGCGCCTGTTGAAAAATGATCATTTCATTTTATTTATTTCTCACTTTAAATAATTCATTTTCTAGCAAGCCCGTGCAAATTTTCTCACTTTATTTATCTCTTCGTTACCTTTAAAATTAAAATTTATTATTATTATTTTATAGACGTCATTTTTTCATATGCATGAGCAAAATTAATATTATATATATATATATATATATATATATATATATATATATATATATATATATATATATATTATTTACACGTGAAAGCATAATTAATTTTATGAAAAAAAAAAAACTTTTTTGATACTAATCGTTTCGATACTGATTATTATTAATTTTCTTTTCTTTTTCTTTTAATTTCTAAGAAAAGAAAGAAACAGAAAAAAAGGATTTTGATGAAATTCTGGCAAAAACAGAATTTAGTTTAGTACTGAGGACTATTAGTTTTTTCTTTTTCTTTTCTTTCTTTCTTTCTTTTTTTGTTTTCAAATTATAACATTGCTTTCAAATTATTCAATTCTATTTTCGATAAATTTTCCATTTCGATAAATGTCCAACTATCGTAAAACTGGCATCGTAAAAATCAGTAGATTGAGACTAATAGTTCTCAGTCCTAAAAAAAAAAAAAAAAAAAAAAAGCAACAATTATAAAGTTAAATGTTTATTTTAAAGCTATGTCTATTTTCATGCTTTAGTTAATTTTAAAAAATCTAATCAAAAATTCGTTACAAATAAAGTACCAATGAAAGGGGCGATTTTTCTGAATCCGTCGGATTAACCAGCTTATCGATAGGAGAATTAGATTTTCTAAAATTAACTAAAGCATGAAAATTAGGTGGCCACTTGCGTTCACACACAGACAGAGCCCAAGGAAATTTCTCAGCCTTTTTACGCGTGGCAGAGTCAGTCAGTCAGTGATGAGCGTAACTATATATGCTCATAACAATGGCAAAAAAATTTGAGTTTCTATGGATATCTCTAAAATGGAAAAACATACAGTGATAAAAATAAATAAATTAAATAAATAAAAATAAAAAATAAAATAAAATAATAAGAAATAATAATAAGAAGTGCACAACTAGATGTTATATAACAACCTTAAATATATGTTTTTAACATTCTTTATCCAACCGTTTTTGATATATGCGAAATATATGTGACAATTTTGAAATCGTGGGTATTTTTAAAATGGAGTGTAATATCAAGACAGAAATCAGAGAAGCGCGCCTATATGTTATAAAACTTTTAAATATAATATTTTAAAATTCAATGGTCAACAATATTTTAACTATACGATATACAATATCCGTTCACAAATCGGTTTTACAGTTCATTTACTTTGTACAGTCGGTAACAAAAGTGTCCGAACACTAGCAAAAATTCCTATGTAAAAAAAGTATACTTCATACGGTTTTGTTAAATAATTCCTTGTCGAATCCTGGTCTTAGTCAGTGTAAGAACATGATTCGATAAGGATTTATTTAACAAAACCGTATGAAGTGTACTTTTTTCACATAGGAATTTTTGCTAGTGATCGGACACTTTTGTTACCGACTGTATAGCATGACCTCAGGAGGGTAAAGTGCTGCAATATATAAAACTGATAGAACATACAGAAGAAACTAGAACATGTATTCTACTCAGGTCATAATGCTGATATATTTTAGCAACTCTACCTATTGGCTGATATGCACCCAAAAAGTAATCAGCATGATTTTACATATCACGTTTTGTTTGATTATACGCAATAGTACCTGAGATATAGCCTTCTCTGAAACTGCGGAAATCGACGTATAGTAGTACCACCTGTTTAGATATTGGAACTTAAAGTTGTTATACACTAATTTATGTCGAGGAGCATCTACATATAAATTTAGATGCAATTCTGGGTAGTAGTTCCTGAGACATAGCCTGACCTTAAATTATGGAAATCGTTGTATAGCAGCACCACCTGTTGACCAATTTACACCAAAAGGTGATAAGCATTAATTTATGTCGAGATACCACGTACATATAAATTTATATGCAATTCTCTGTAGTAGTTACTGAGATACAGTCACCACAAAATTTTTGTCCCACACACACACACGTACACAGACAGATAGACATTTTTCTAAAAATGGTCAAATTGTGTTCTGGAACTCTCAAAGCGTGTAAATCTGCCAAAAACCGGAAGTTGAAAATTTTTACAAATACAATACTTTCTTCTATTGGATATCGAAGAAAGTAAAAGTTATTGTTTTAAAATTGTAGTGTGATGATAAAATGAAAGTAAAATTTTAGGAAAGCTGCAATGAATGTA